>OY282642.1:84625653-85825653 GCA_958299015.1 Tetanocera ferruginea | reverse complement strand
ACTTTTCTTTGGATTGATAGCTGTTTAGAGGAATGCATACTTTAAAACTCAAATTTTTGTTACCCAATTTGGGGTTTGGTAACTCCAATGATTGAAAAATAAGCCTCAGATTTTTCGCGGACCCGAAGTTAATCAAAAATTTTATCAAATCAAATTTCATTTCGTTGAAAAACGAAAAATTTTCTATTATTTTCGCCTATTATTAAAAAAAAAATTTCTTCTGATACAAAAAAACGAATTTTTTTTTGTTGAAATTAATGTTATTTTCAACGGTTGATTGGGCACGAAAACAAAAAAATTTAAATCGTTTTCTCCAAAACAAAAAATTTTATATAGTTTTCTTCAAAACGAAATAAATATTTTTCGTTTTTTTGAATTAACGTTATTATTTGATTTCGTTTCAGCGAAACAAAAAAAAATATTTTGATTATCGTTAAAATTAACGTTAACGTGCATGCTTGCTTTAAACATTCAAATTTCAAATTTGTGAATTTTTCCAAAATTTCCTGATTTATTATTATTATTATTATTATTATTATTATTATTATTATTATTATTATTATTATTATTATTATTATTATTATTATTATTTTTATTATTAAGCATATAATGTTGGCAAATAAGAGTCAAGTCTCTTTTAATAGCCTAGAAAAAAAAAATATAAAATTATTGTACAAATACATAACAACCATAAACAAGAGAAAAAATAAATTTAAACAAAATTTGTGTAAAATTTAAAGTAATATACATTAATAATACTTAATAAATAAAATTGAAAAAACACAACAGAGTACATAATGAAAATAAATAACAACCATTTATAATATAAAAAGGAAATTTAAACAACATTCATATAAAATTAAAAGTAATTAATATTTAAATTAAAACATAACTTTGTGCATCCTTAAAATAAACAACTGAGAAAATAAAATATAGATCGGATCAGAGAAGACAAGGAGAGAAAGAGATAGTTAAGTCAGTAGTTAAGAGAAGTATTTGAAAATTAAATGCTTAAAGGTCCTATTGTTCGGAATACTTTTGATGCTGAGTGGAAGTGAGTTCCACAATCGGATCGCACTTACGAAAAACAGTCTACTGGAATTAATAAAGTTGTATCTTGGGACCAAAATGTTCCTACTTCTACTTGACCTGCAGAACTGAAGTTTATCAAAGAGATATCGAGGGGATCGCGAGTTGATAATTTTGTGTATGAAAATACAGTTTCTTGCCTTAAGGTATCTGAACAAGCCAATGCCCAAAATTTGGTTGCAATAAAGCGACCCCAAAACAATTATATTTTTCACTAATATTTCTTCTTGTAATGTATATCGTTGAAAAGTTAATGAAAATATCTTTCTAAAATGTATGTGAAGCACGTTCTGCATCAATTACTTGCTAGAGCATTTTTAGTGAAACAACCTTCTATAACCTACAAATTAACCCATAGATGCCCAGAGGGTCAATAAAGACTCTATGCCTAAGTCTTTGTTTGACCTACAAAGATTAAATTTGGTACATACGTATTTTATAACAAAACAAAGATGTTTTGAAAAATGGGCGTCATCCATCCACGGACCCGCCTGCCTCCCATACAACCCTATATTTTAAAACTCCATAAACAAGTGTGTCCTACAGAGATAAAATTTGGTATGTATTTTTTTTATATCAAAACTAAAATGTTTTTAAAAAATTGGGCATATTCGTGAACGGACTACGCCCACCTACCATACAACGCACTAAAGCGAAAACAGTATAAAAGCATTAACATGTGAGCTACAGAAATAAAACTTGGTATGTGTAAATTTTTCATCAAAATTGAAGTGAATATAAAATATGGGCTTCATGGGCCCACGGACAAGCCTATTTTCAATACTTTTATTGTATTTTGAACAAGTAAGTTTAGGGTATTTCAAAGTAGGGCTAGATTGACGTTAGACTCTCTTTATTTGTTTCTTAACATCGCCTACTATATGGTGTAAGATATGTATCTCTTATTTTTTTAAGGTAAGGTAACACGTCCCGTTATCCAATCTTTTTCATTGTTCTTAAAAAAATACTTTAGCTTCCACAACTTTAAAAAACTTGTGATATTACTTTTAAAGTAATGAAAGGTTAAATGCTTAATTTTAAACCCTTTCATTGTGTCATGAAGAACTATTCTGATAGTAGATAAGAAGTTACGAACATTAAATTTTCTAAGCGGTCTTTCTGCAGAAACGCAATATAGTTTTATTCGTTGTGGTTTGAAAGATAAAGACTAGATTTGACCCAATTGAAAGCTATAAGCCACCGATTGTGATCTCAGAAGTTAGAAGAACCCTTGAAAGCGATTTCCACAATATATTTTTCAAATCAGAAAACTCATCGGAACCGTTTCGATTCTTTGAAAGAATTTACAGTAAAAAATTATTATTATTTTTATTTTTCATAGAATGCGTACCAAGTCCAGTAAGCAGTTGAAGATTTTATTCATTCCATCATTTTGGCTTATAAAAAAATTGCAAACTATATGTATTATTATTACTTTTATTTACCTCCACAAAAATTGTTCCTTAGTTTTGGATTTCTAAAATCATATTGTATGAATATAGATTTGAACGATGAATTTCTAGTAGCCACATGAGTGCAAATTTATCTCATTATAAGTGTGATAGTTTCCTGGGTCTTAGCAAGTCCCGTTAACCGATCAATACCCTATTTCATGGAGTGGTTATGGTCAATAGTAGGTACTCTCGTTATCAATTTTAAGAGTATGTTACAACTTCCAAATGAAGTAAATCAAAGAATTTTAAATAATGTTTTAAAACTTTAAGTTTTTTTAGATCACGCCTTGTTGCTCGATCTTAACCAGAGTTGCTTAGAGTGCTGATATTTGATTGTATAAAATCTCGAACTTATTTTTAGAATAATAACTAAAATACGTGGTAAATGATAGTGCATTATGTTTGACAGTTATTTGGGACGTGCCACGCCTCTTTGTCCAAGCGTACCCATTCTTCTTGTATGGATTAAATCTAATCTTAATATATAAAAGACAAGCGTCCTGCTCCGTGCTCTATATCGCTCAAACTGATATAGTTGTTATTGCTATGTAAAGGCTGAACATGTTAGCCTGGACCAGAACCTGTTTCGTTATTACAGTACTTTTTATATGAAAATTTATTTCATATATAAGAGTAAGGACACATTGACGATGACTGGAACAAAATAACATTTGAAGTGAATGAAAAATTTCATATCGTCTGCTACTTAATTATTTTAGATACGACCCGTCGTATGGCGGGCTTCTATACAAGTAATATAATAATATATACATTCCTTCCCTACATTTAAGGCTGCAGCTTCAATACATGACAACTAATTGCTCTTTAAATATAAAAGAAACAATCCGAAGTAGTATTAATTTTTCTGGTACACAAATCAAAAGCTACTGCTTATAACACCTTCTAAGCCAAAAAATCAGAATTAAAACTTTTTCTTTCTAATAAAACTTGGTCTTTTGGTCAAATCATACTCAAGTTAAGAACCACTCAGAACTTAAGAACTAGAAGCTTAATAAAAAAAACAAAAATATGCTGATAAATTCTGAGATATGATGATCAAAAAATATTTTTATGTTTTCTGCTGCAACATTTTTACGTTTTCGAAAAGCAAACTTTTTTAATAACATACCAATGTCTTGGCAAGAACTTTAATTAACCGAACGACCACCAACAACTGCTGCCAACTTTACTAATATTTTCGCATTTATAAGTTTTGCCACAACTTAAGTTTAATAATAAACTTTCTTCAGATAGTTTTTTGCTTTTCATGCGTGTTGTTTTTGCTAAAAGGTTTGATATATGAATTCTTCGAATATGCCATAAAATATTAAACTAATTTAAAAAAAAAAAAAATGAGAAAACTTATCGTTATAAATGCGATTCGACTGTGCAACTGACTATGCAAAATACTAGGTAAAAATTGCATAAAAACAGACAAACGCACAAGCACAAGCAGTCACATGCAAACACACGCATAGATGAACACACAGCATACCCAGTGGGAAAAAGCATATTTCTATTATGCATTATGCCATACTTACTTCTCGTGTTTGAGTTTCTTTTTTTTATCCTTTTGAAATTTGATAACTTGAAATTAAACACATTTTTATCCGCATTTTTATACTTCATAATTATGTCAATTGCTCATTATGGCTATTTGAGCCCTTGAAAGAACTTTTACCCAGCTTTCTATAATCAATTTTGTTGTGTGTTCTGTTACATGCTTGTACTTAATTGACCGAATGTTAGACCTACATGTTTTGTAAGAACATTAACTTCGAACGACTAAAGTTAATGCTCTCAAGAAAATTTTCATGGCATTGTTTACTCTCTGAGGTTTGCCATTGTCTGCAGAGAGGTGACAGCCGAAACGAAAATTATTTTTATTAAAAAAACTTTTCGCGATATGAGAGTTGAACTCGGAAGTCTTGGGCTCGCACGCCACACGCTTAACACGCACGAGCACGACCACGGCTGCCAACATGTTTCTTACATAACTTAATAATGCATTTGTGGAAATGATCACATCAAGATACGTTCGTATCAAATGAGCATTCTTTTTATTTTTTATACGTTAGCTCTTAATGTAACTACCAACATTCTTATTTGCACATGACTTCTTTCGTATTTACTTGAATTATTTTGTAAGCAGCTTAATATTTCCCACTGGGTAGTGCAAGTGCAAGAAAATGACAAGCAAACATACACTTTCATACTCACACACACTCTTACCTACTCAACATGCGGCAAACCTTAGCAATTTTGCTCAATTCCACAAACTTAAAACATAAATTATTAATAAAATATCTAAGAAATGCATTTGTGAAAAGGTGAATCCCACAAATTCAATTTTCAAGTTTCACAAGTTTAAAATGTAAAAAACAAATTCCAAGAAATATCAGCCATTTCGGTAAACGAGGCAGCGGTAACAGAAGCAAACAAGCAAAAAAAAGTCAACCTAAGCTGCATTGAACGGAAGTGCAGAAAAACATTTTATGAAAGATGGCATCAAAAAACAAAAGTTTTGAAGCTCATGTGCAACTTTGTTTTATTTTTTTTCACCATTTTAAGCATTGCTACACAGTAAAAAGTCAATGCTGCCAAGTATAATTGAGTAGCTGGTAGAAGTATTTTTTTGCCGTTTTTTTTTTGTGTCATTTTCTCAAGAAATTCCAACTTCTTGAAGTAGTTTACATGCTTGTATATCATGACTTCCTTATCGCGTCGAGTCCAGTACAACTCCCTCTACACTATTTTACACCATCTACTACAGTTCGTTACATGCGAAACCATTTTCATCAGTTTTTCACAAGTTTTCTTAGCACTTGAAAGTTAAATAAATGGCCAGAGTTTTTCAATTGTATAAAAGTTTGCACAATAATTTTGCACAAGTTTTTGAAGAAGAAGCCATTGAGTTACGAAATTGAAGATGAAAAACAAAATTGTTGAGTGCTTTTCGTGAAGAGTTCATTTGAGAAGTTAAAGAAGTGCACCAGCAGCAGCTCATCACCCAACCAATAATTATGAAAGTTGCTAGTAGTACATGAACCAAAAGAAACTATCACATCATCAAATTCTGAAGAAACATATTTAAAAACATTCAACACACTTGCACAGTTTAAAAATTTTAACATTAATCACAAACATTAACATTAACATTAACATTAACATTAACATTAACATTAACATTAACATTAACATTAACATTAACATTAACATTAACATTAACATTACCATTAACATTAACATTAACATTAACATTAACATTAACATTAACATTAACATTAACATTAACATTAACATTAACATTAACATTAACATTAACATTAACATTAACATTAACATTAACATTAACATTAACATTAACATTAACATTAACATTAACATTAACATTAACATTAACATTAACATTAACATTAACATTAACATTAACATTAACATTAACATTAACATTAACATTAACATTAACATTAACATTAACATTAACATTAACATTAACATTAACATTAACATTAACATTAACATTAACATTAACATTAACATTAACATTAACATTAACATTAACATTAACATTAACATTAACATTAACATTAACATTAACATTAACATTAACATTAACATTAACATTAACATTAACATTAACATTAACATTAACATTAACATTAACATTAACATTAACATTAACATTAACATTAACATTAACATTAACATTAACATTAACATTAACATTAACATTAACATTAACATTAACATTAACATTAACATTAACATTAACATTAACATTAACATTAACATTAACATTAACATTAACATTAACATTAACATTAACATTAACATTAACATTAACATTAACATTAACATTAACATTAACATTAACATTAACATTAACATTAACATTAACATTAACATTAACATTAACATTAACATTAACATTAACATTAACATTAACATTAACATTAACATTAACATTAACATTAACATTAACATTAACATTAACATTAACATTAACATTAACATTAACATTAACATTAACATTAACATTAACATTAACATTAACATTAACATTAACATTAACATTAACATTAACATTAACATTAACATTAACATTAACATTAACATTAACATTAACATTAACATTAACATTAACATTAACATTAACATTAACATTAACATTAACATTAACATTAACATTAACATTAACATTAACATTAACATTAACATTAACATTAACATTAACATTAACATTAACATTAACATTAACATTAACATTAACATTAACATTAACATTAACATTAACATTAACATTAACATTAACATTAACATTAACATTAACATTAACATTAACATTAACATTAACATTAACATTAACATTAACATTAACATTAACATTAACATTAACATTAACATTAACATTAACATTAACATTAACATTAACATTAACATTAACATTAACATTAACATTAACATTAACATTAACATTAACATTAACATTAACATTAACATTAACATTAACATTAACATTAACATTAACATTAACATTAACATTAACATTAACATTTACATTAACATTAACATTAACATTAACATTAACATTAACATTAACATTAACATTAACATTAACATTAACATTAACATTAACATTAACATTAACATTAACATTAACATTAACATTAACATTAACATTAACATTAACATTAACATTAACATTAACATTAACATTAACATTAACATTAACATTAACATTAACATTAACATTAACATTAACATTAACATTAACATTAACATTAACATTAACATTAACATTAACATTAACATTAACATTAACATTAACATTAACATTAACATTAACATTAACATTAACATTAACATTAACATTAACATTAACATTAACATTAACATTAACATTAACATTAACATTAACATTAACATTAACATTAACATTAACATTAACATTAACATTAACATTAACATTAACATTAACATTAACATTAACATTAACATTAACATTAACATTAACATTAACATTAACATTAACATTAACATTAACATTAACATTAACATTAACATTAACATTAACATTAACATTAACATTAACATTAACATTAACATTAACATTAACATTAACATTAACATTAACATTAACATTAACATTAACATTAACATTAACATTAACATTAACATTAACATTAACATTAACATTAACATTAACATTAACATTAACATTAACATTAACATTAACATTAACATTAACATTAACATTAACATTAAGGCAACTTAATTCTCCAAAACTTAACACGTTGGTACATTATCAACAACGCTGCGACTCACATTTTCTTTAAATTTAGATACAAACAACCACAATTTATTTAGCATCACAAACACAGTTCCACACATGTATGACAACAAAACTAAGCCTCAATGTTGGCAGGCGTTTTTTAAATTTTTTTTTACTTATTTGCACATCAGAATCAAATCCTTCGTTATGCACAACTTATTGCAATACATATGCATACATAAAAAAGTTACGAAACACACACATGCAACCACTCAAATCGACTTCTACTCACACATGCACACTTCATGCAACTTGAACATGGAAATAAACTAACTTTTGTATTTATCTAAATAGACATCAACCACAAATACACGTGCACAACGACACCTATTCACGTGAACCTATGTATATTTGTACCTATGGGTGTTTATAGTAAACCATAGGTTTAGTGTTGAAGCGAGATAGAATGAGACTCATTTACGAATGCCATAAGCAATTTCCTGTTCAAATAAGCAAAAGTAAAATGTAATCATTAAAAAAAAAAAAAAAAATAAAAGCAAAACTTAGCGCTGAAAAACGAATTCATTTCAACTGACTTGCATATGAAAGGGTTAAATTATGCAAGCATGCATGATTGAGTGAAGGTGTGTGGGAGGAAAAGAGTGTGACAGAGAGAAAGATAGATTGACTAGGTTTGCCATCATGTCAGTATTTAATGGTTCTTGTTGCAAGTTAATCTTGCATTTAATTTGAATTTCATGAAGCACTCAACTCGACTTTCAGTGTTGCAATTGATGCGTTAATAAATATAAGAACTTATGCTTACAATTTTTAATGGACACATTAACTAGCGTTTATGATGGGTGAGATAGTGTGAGGTTTTGAGGTATTTAACGCTTTCACATTTACTTAAATCCGAGCAAAGTTCTAAATTTGTAGTTGCTTGAGGCTCTTTTATAACCAACTCTAAACCAGCAACAAGGCAACAACTCCAATTTATAGTTGCATAAAAGTCACATTCTCAAGAGCACATACTCGGTGGGAAATATAAATATTTATTAAAGTACGGAACTGTTTTGTGTTATGTTAATTAACAACGAGTTCATTTCATCAACTGCAAACTACTCCAACTCTATCTGCTGACATATTTTATTGGAATGTTATACCATCAAATAAATGTGTACGCGCACTGCGTAAAGAGTGTATTAATTTTGTCACGATGTGTGTAACGCCCGTGAAGAGGCGTGGTAGTTTTATAAATATATATATATATATATATATATATATTCTTGATCAGCATAACCACCCGAGTTCTTCTAGTCATGTTCGTCCGTCTGTCTGTGTGTGGACACGATTACAACCGTACTCTTCAAGACATCGTTATGAAAATCGATATTTGATCTTTTTTTTAAAAAACAGAGATCAAAATCTAAAATGGGCCAAATTGGATGACAACAACGCCTACCCCTCATACAAACTCAAAATTTAAAACTCTTTAAAAAAACTTCTCTTTAATACACTTTGCGCCGCACCAAGACACTGTTGAACGATTTGCTTAAAAATTTATTTTGAATTATTTTATCTATTTCGATGAAAATATAAAAATTCCAAGACTTGGAGTCAGCGGTTTTCTGTTTTCCTAAATTAGCGGAATCTGCTATATGCCATCGGCGGAATATGTATAGGTACACGTATGAGGTTTTTAAAGGCTGAATAAAAAGCATTTTGTTTTTATAATAAATATTACTAGTAGACCTGTTGCCCAAATTCGAGCAATTCAATAAAAATTAAATGCTAGCAACATTATAGAAGCTTAATTCATGATATTCTATTCAAGCAGCTTTTCCCCCAATAACGATATATTCAGTCTCAATAATAATATAAAAGATCATCATCTGAATGCTTAAAACTTATGATCTGACACTAAAATTTTAAATGTAACTGTCAAAATACGTAGACGGATTTACACTAATATTGCTACTGAGATAAATATTATTAATATTCAACAACATCGCTGCCTAACTTTTAAAGCTATAAAACATAACTAATTTAAATAAAAACGATTTATAAAATAGGTTTTAGAAAAAAAATTAATACTACTAACAATAAGCCATAATTAAAAAATTTATAAAAAAAACTTACAGAACACCTACAACATCAATTTATAGCTTATTCCGATTGAAAAACGCCAAAAAACCCAAAAAATTTTATTTTTGTTTTAAAAGGTTGGGAACCCCCTGAAGTAAAATCACAATTTTTAAAAGTGGTTTGCAGATCTACAGCCTAAACCTAATTTAATTACATCTGAATTAATAAAATCGGTCTATTGGTCTGGGAGGAGTTGAAGTCACAAAAAAAGCGTAGCCTATTAATTATATAGCTAGATACGCAGGATGATTAAAACAGATTTGTGGCTATAACTTTTTATTGGTTGAAGCTATATTAAAATTTTCTTCAAATATATTGTTCTTGAAGCTTGCTGAAGATTTTAAAAATATAAAAACAACATTTAAAATAAATGAAATTTCGTGCAAAAAATCATAGGGGGTAGGTAGCCTTGTTTTTCGATGACGCATAGTATTTATTAATTTTTTTGCCATACAAAAACAAATTCGCCTTAAAAGAACTCAATATAATAAAAGAAAATCAAAAATGCAAATTTAAATTTTTTTTTATTTTTACAAAAAATAAAACAATTGTTATACCATTTTTTGAAAAAACATTCAATTAAGTGGACTCTTTTTAAAGGCAATGATTAAAATATAAATAATAAAGTAACGGTAAAAATGTTAAAATTTTTTTAAGTCAATTAATTGCATTTAAATACAAAAAAGAAATAAATTAAATTTTATATAAACTGACAGAGATATTCGCTTCCAAATATAGAACGTTAAATTTCAGAGAGTTTTTTTCTCTGTATTGGCGTTTGGTAAAAATACGCGTTAAACAACTACAGTCAATATTATGAAAATTCATTAAAAATACATCTGGTAAGATAATTACTGTAATTGTCAACACATTTCAAAGAAAATTGAACAAAAATTAAGAAAAACAAAAAAAAATTTTGAAAACCGTTAAATTTTGGAACTGCATTTTTCGGACAATTGACATTTGAGGAATGCTTAAAAGATAATTTTGGTTAAAAATTTTTAGTTTTGAAAAAAAATCAAATTCGATCAATTCATAAGCTCTTCTCAAACTAAATTTCAAATCGATTAAATAGCGGATTTTTGCACAAAAATTTTATTTCTGTTTTAAAAGGTTGGGAACCCCCTGAAGTAAAATCATAATTTTTAAAAGTGGTTTGCACAATTTCAGTCAAAACCTGATTAAATGACATCTGAATCGATAAAATCTAGTCTATTGGTCTGGGAGGAGTTGAAGTCACAAAAAAAACCTTAGCCTATTAATTATATAGATTTATAATAGTAGGTAGGTGCACTTCCAGCATTTTTGGAATCCGCCCACGGACACGCCTACCTCCCATACAACTCAGCTCATAATAAGCCTACAACAATAAAATTTGGTATGTATGTGTTTTATATCAACACAAAGATGTCTTTGAAAAATGGACGCTATCCGCTTACGGACACGCCGACCTCCCACACTGAGAAAAAAACAAATACCTTGCTCCGGTAAAAAATTTCTCTATTTTCGATATAGAAATTTTCTCTTTTTCAAATAAAATTTTCTTAAATTAGAATAAATTTTCACATTTTCGAAGAAATATTTCTTTACTTCTAGGAAATGGAAATATTTCAATGTCTCTAATAATGATAAGTATTTTTCTCGCACAAAAATTTCTCATTTATAGAGAAAAATTTATTAAAAATGAAAAACTTTTCTTATATTTTGATAAAAAATTCACTAAGAGAAGTATTTTCTTCAATAAAAACAAATCTTTTCTCAAAAATAAAAAGTTTTTTCTCAAAAAACGATATATTTTTCTTTTTCATGGAATCTTTTTATCATTTTTAGAGAATTTTTAGTATCGAAATTAGAGAATAGCATTCTCTGGAGCAAAGTCTATACCATTTTTCTCTAAATATGATGCCTTTTTTATCATATTCCGATAAGCTTTTTTCTGAGTGCATACAACCCAAAAATTGAAAACGCAATAAATAAGCCTCTATTTAACCTACAGAGCTTAAATTTGGCACATATATTTTTTGTAACAAAACAAAGATGGTTTTGAGGAAGAGCGGTAAAATTTCTCGCCAGCGAAATTATCAAAGGAATTTCCTCAAAAAGTGTTATGTTTCGTTCTTTTTTTTCGTTCAAGTTAACCCAAACTCTGCAGGAAATAAGTTAATAGTGAAGTCATGTTATTCGGTAAAAAACTAATTTCGATTGACTTCCGAAACTGAAGCACAAATTTACAATTTATAATTTTCCATCGTATTTTCCCGAATCTGTTTCATAAAAATTTATTGACGATTTAAAAGTCAATTTTAGAGGAAATTTCATCGGTTATTTTGGCAGCGAAAGACTCAAACAATTTTTTCATAATTAGGCTTTTAGTTTTTCATACCAAGGTGTCAGAAATTGTGTGTTTTATACTTTCGGAAATGAGGTCCTTTAGTGCTCACCAAAGGACAAATTTTAAGGCTTGCCTCAATTGGTTATTTTTAAAACGATAGTTTATTGTAAAAACATGGTGTGAGAAATTTTAACGTAATTCAACGAGGTCATTTAAGTCTTGCTTTTAGAGGAAGTAATTCGTTAAATACAAGAAGAAAGGATTTCTTGGTGGCAGAAGTATTTTTACTTGTATGCAAATAACGATTTGGTAAGTAAAATCGAAGTTTTAAATAAATATTCAATTTTATTCAAATATATTTGTTTATTTTAGTTATAATTCTATAAAAACATGGGGAAAAAGTCAGAATTAAGCGTTGAAATGAGATGTGAAATCGTGGAGAAGCATAATTGTGATATTTCAGTCAAAAAATATGCTTAAAGTTGCAGGTATCAAGGCGAACCATTCACTATCAAATAAATAAGCACAAAAAAATAAATTCATTAAAAAATTTGCCACGGTCGGGCAGAAAAAAAACACGTAAAGAAGACCAGCTAATTTTACGAGAGTTCTCAAAGAACCCTGGTGTAACACCGAAAAGCTAGAATTACAAATGAAAAAGTTTTCTTAGAATCCAGTTAGCAAGCGTACAATTTGCAGACGTTTAAAAGAATTCCAATTCGGTACATATTCCGTAAGAAAACTACCATATGTAACCCCGGCAAATAAAATCAAACGACTGCAATTTGCCAAATATTTTTTTTTTGTAAAACTATGAGATTTTGTGAACTGATGTAAGCACGTTTTAGTATCACGGATCACCTAAAAAAAGATTTGTCCGAATTGCAAAGAATTCATGCAAAGAAACTGCTTCAGTCTTACAAGCAATCGACATGGCGGCGGATCGATTATGTTCTGGGACTGCATTTCCTCTTGTGGTCATGGGGATATGGTTCCAATAGTTGAAACGATGAACCAATACAAATATTTGGATGTCGTAAATGATCACGCATTTCCATCTGGTGACAAACTTATTGGTGAGTAATTTATTTTACAACAAGATAATGCAGCATGTCACAAGCGTAAGTACATAATGAACTTTTTGAATCGAACTGGCGCGCCAGTGCCATAGCGTAGAAGTTTTAAACAGGCCGACCCAAAGTCCTGATTTAAACGATTTTGAACATTTGTGGGCCTATTTTAAAGGAAAACGAATCGTTTGCTTGACTCGGACCAGGGAAGAGACAATCTCTGAAATAAAAAGTCTATGGGAGTAAATTCCGGTAGATAGTTTGAAAAATCTTGTGGAATCAATCCCAAAACGTCTTCAAAGAGTAATACAAGCTAATGGCGGATATATTTTTTAGAAAGTTGTTAAGTTTTTGTCATAAAATCTTTTATCTTTAAATTGATTTTTGTATAAAACAGAACTTTCAAAATAGTTATGCCCTCTTTGAAATGAAGTTTTTACTAATATATTTTCTTTATAAGTTATTTTTAAGAAAAATCACACATTTCTGGTAAGATTTTGACCAAATATAAAAATTTTGATTCGCGTTTTCTAAAACTATTTTAAAAACTGAAAATATTTGCCTTTTCTTTTCGTCGAAATAATTATGACGACTACTAACAACTGAAAACAATTTTTGAAGTATTTTGTTTTGCTAATAAAATACTATTCATAAAAACTTAACTTAAATTTTAAATATGAATGTTTTTTTAATGGGTCGGGTCGGTTTGAAAATGAATTTTGTTTTTGCCTTATGATATTGTACAATATGTCCAAAATATTCTCCCTAAAGCTTAAATCAATATTAATTTTTGCAAATATAACCAATCTGGGTAAAATTTGGAAACCTTCTTCAAGATACATTATCTAGTGCTTGAAATATTTAGATCATTTATTTACAAAAAATAGTTATCATATGCTTTGTTTGAGCCTTCGAAACCAGCCTAGCCCATTAACTTAACTAAACTTCTATTTGAAAATATTACTCCCAAGAGTTGAAACTTATTGTTGTGATATAAATCCTTTGTAAAATTGATTTTATATATAAGTCCGAAATTTGATAAAACCCCCCTCCCCCCAAAAAATAAATCCTGGTTGCGCCCCTGTAAAGAAGACTCATGAAAGAGTCTTATAAACGAGTGTTTTATGAGTAAATAGAATCGGATTATTGCAAAAGCACCATATCTAATAAATAAATAAAAACTTAATCGAGCATATTCTTTTTTTTTATTGTACAAAACTTTGTAACTGTCCGGTATGCGCACATTCTATCCTGGCGTCACTTTTTGGAGAATTGTTTGTTTGTGGCGATAATCATGCATTAAAACTGAACTACAACAAATGTTCGTTGCAAAAAGACTTACTACATGAGTCTTAAAAGAGTATTAAATATGAGTATTAAAAGAGTACGCAATATGAGTCTTAAAAGAGTACGCAATATGAGTCTTAACAGAGTATCAAATATGAGTCTTAAGACCGTCATTACTATTAGTCCAAAAAGACTCATAAAACAATCATTTTTATGAATCATATTCTGGGGCCCATAACAAACGAAAATGTACTCATAAAATAGTCTTTTTTGAGCGCATTATTTCGAAAAAACCTAATTTATATGAGGCTTGAAAGAGTATTTTACGAGCCATAATGTTTGCTGGGATGTTAACATAAATATAACACATACTCACCCCTCTAGTCAATCCTAGTCAAAGTGTTGATTTTGTGCAGATTTGCATTATTATTGTTGTCAGCACAACAGCAAAAAAAAAAAAAATATTTAGAACTTTTTAATAAATTTCAAAACTTCAAAACTGGCAACAGTAGATTGCAATTTTACACCATTTAGCATAATAAAGCAAATGTTGTATATTTTTGCTTAATAATGACGCCAGCAAATTTAAACTTTTTTATTCAGTTTTTTTAACTAAAACCTCCACTCCACTCCACCTCCACCACTTGAAACACACACGAAAGTGTGTAAATCAGGATGATCACATATGCGGGTGTTATATATGCAGATATATTTTTGTAGAGATGTGTTCGTTTACATACGTTTGTATGTCAGACGATATCTTCTCATTATTTGCAGCAAATTTTGTTTTACATCCGTTTCCTCTAAGTTGCTTAAAACTTTTGCAGCTTCGTTGGTAAAATAAAATAGAACACCATGAATAAATATACGTTTATATGTATATAGACAGACATGTGCTATACTATGTGGTTGTTTTAATGCAAGTCGAAAATAAAATTTGGCAAACGTAATTGTTGCAGGAATAAAAACCATAACGCAGCATCAATTGTGCTATTTTTTTACTTTTTATTATTTAGCAATTTACGCACCAGCCACTGTTTTTAAGCACATAGAGAATAGATTAGGATTTTGGAACTAAGGTTTCAGACACATACATATACAACACAAATATGTACATGCACGCAAAAACAAATAGATAAACAAATAAAATAATAATAATCCTTGAGAAAATAAAAATAATAATAATCCTAGCAACGAGAATGTGTTGCTCCACAAAAGTATTTTGTGTGTTGCTGTAAATTTTTGTTGTTGTTGTGTCCGTATGGGTGAGCAAAGCTATTCTTACTTCCGCACAAAGCCAAGTTCGAGCCAAGTCAACACTTCAAGAAACAAGCAAACCATGAATGTGTGAATGCATGAAAATAAAAGGCGGCAACATAGCCAACTCGGCGCCTGCAGCTAAGTATTAGTTGATGCATACAAAAATCCAGTCAGCTTCTCACTAAAGAATAATACCTACCAATCACAACAACAGCCAACAGTAGCGCACAATGACACCAACATGTCTCATAGCTTTAGTTGTTTCATGTAAGCTGCCAGTGCGTTGTGGATTTCTTAGCATTTCCATTTTATTTGTTTGCTGAAAAAAATGCTATGCTTAACCCTTGGCAATAAAATAAATAGACATGTTTTTGTTTGTCTTCAGTTCTGTTCTAGTTATTTTGCTTTAAACTGGGATTATCTTCTGCCAACATTTTAAAGACTGTTTTTGACTGAAGTGCCATCTAATAATAATGTTTAGATGCTTATTTCTTGAATATTTTTTTCAAGTGCTTACAATAAAATTTGTGCACGCTACAAGAACGATATTGTGTTTGTAGATGTGATGCACCCTTACTCCAAGATTTCTTCAATAGAAAAATAGAAATATACAAACATTTTAATGACCGAAAAATATTAATACATTCTTTAAATTCGCCCAATGTGGCAAACGAATTCGAGAAGATCTTACAACAGCTTGTTTTTACTTCTAAATTGCGTTTCAGATCCGAAACTCATTCCTCTCGAAAACGTGAATCCGTTTTTCAGGCTTTTTGGATTCATCTCAAACTGTCTTTAATGTTAAAGTTCTTACAATATTTTGACTGGTTCGAAACGCATCTGTCGAAACATAAAACATTGAATTTAGCGCTGACTGGTAATGTGTTCGAAACGGATCCGTGTTCATTTTTGTGCACATTGGGCAGTTGCAAATAAAACTTTACCGTGAAGGCTGTACTTATGTACATTGTTTACGTTAATTTATGAAGCTTTTTGCATTTACATTAATTATTTGTTAATTTGCCTGCTGTAACATGGGAGCATAGATGCCGCGCTTCCCTATTAACAGACAGCTAACATACTTTGTTTTGCCCTCGTTCACCGTCAAACCCACTTTGGATGATTCCTTTTTAATAGCGGAGAAAGCAGCAGTTACAGTTATCATCAGCAAATGCAAGGTGCTGGACACCTTTGTAGAATATGCATTACGACGAACACCTGCCTTCCCTTTATGATGAAATTGAAGAGATCCGCATGATAGCGGGTCGCGTTGTCTGAAACCTCGTTCGGTATAAATTTTTTTTTGAGGTCATTTCCTACCTTGACGGAGCTGCATGTTTTGCTCAACGTCATTTTGCAGATCCTTATCAACTTTGCAGGTATACCGAACTCAGACATTGTTGCGTACAGGTAATCCCGAATCGGGCTATCGTATGTAGGTGTTTCAAAAGTATATATTTTCGAACATCATAAATTTTGTACTGGAGCGCTCTCTGGCGTACATTTTACTAAAAACTAATTACCAGAAATCGATTTTGCGTACCTTAAAACTCATACGTACCCAGTAATATATATGTATACCCACCAAGATTTGGCAAAATCTAACTGTAATTATGGCAATTAAATAAAAATTCAGTTGAAGGAAGCTTTTGAATATCGATTTCTCACATTTTATATAATTGTGGCAATTAGTTTTGGTTAGACCGCACCATACGATATATCAATGGAAAGAAGAGCTCAATAATTTTCCAATAAATTTAAATGCATTTAAATATAATGAAAAATACATATTGTAGAGGTATTCAATACACGAAATGACGAAATATTGATTTTTTGGGGTCTCATAAGAGTTTTAAAGACAATTCAAAAAATTCGTTTTCTGCAAAAAAACACGTTTAAAAGAACCAAAACCGCTCCATGGGGATTGCTCCGATTCAAACAAAATTATACAGAAATTGTTTTTAAGAGTCCCTTTAACTTTGAAGTCGGTGTCTTGTAAAAATTTAAATTTTGATCCGGCTTACTACACATATTTAATTTTTGTTATGTTCTGATTAAGTTATCCTTTTACCTGTTTTTGAAGATTATGAATTAGTCTATAAAAGTCGATATTAGTGGTAATTTCATCGGATGTTTTGGTGGCGACGGACTCAAATGATTTTTTCAAATTCAGATTCTTTGTTTTTCATCCCAAGGTGTCAGAAATTTAGCGTTTTTTACTTTCGGAATTCAGCATAATTAGTACTCACCAAAGGACGAAGGTGTGGACGAAGTGTCAGCCAATTGGGTGTTCTTACAACGAAGTGAAGTATGGATGAAAAATGTTCTCTACACTCAGAAAAAAGTTTCTCGGAACAAGATAAAAAAAATGCATCATGCACTCAGAAAAAACACATATCTTTCTCCGATAAAAAATTTCTCTATTTTCGATAAAAGCAATTTTCTATCTTTCAAATAAAATTTTTTTCAATTAAAATAAATCTTCGCATTTTTTAAGAAATATTTCTTCATTTGTGCGAAATGGAAATATTTCAATGTCTCTAATAATGATAAGTATTTTTCTCGCATATAAAAACTTTTTAACAAAAAAAAAAAACCTACTTCAAAAGCTTCTAGTCAGCGCTAATCATTGACATAAAATCGTGATATTTTTGCCATCCTTACTCTATTAAAGACTTTTTTATTTGTCAATATCCTACTTAGGTGACGCTGTATTAATTTGTAATCTTAATTTTTCTTAAATCTTAATGAAAATGGTATATGTGTGTTGCAGCTGCACAAAAAATCCGATTATATTAGCGCCGACTTCGAAGCTTTTATTATCATAAAAAATTAATATATTTATGATAAAAATGAAAAAAAATTCACAATAATTGATATCATAAGATTTCCAATATAATAATGAATATAAATAAATTATCAAGTTTGACCAAGAAATAAATAGTAAAAGTAATATAAAATTATTTTTTACTTTGTAGTGATTTTGAAGTAGGTTTTTTTTTTTGTTAAAAAGTTTTTATATCTTTCTTTTTAGAGAAAATGATATATATTAAAAAAGTGTATAAATTAATTAAACACCAATTATTTATGCTCATAATATGGAAAATGCTTTTCTGTCGTTTTTTATTCTGTTCTTTGTCAGTATCTTTATCAGTACCTACTCTTGTATTTTTATCAGTACCCCGATGTCAATATTGACTGAAATATAGTGTGTTTACAATAGTGACACGCCTCTTTGTCGAAAATATCACACTCTTTGTCATAGTGTTTTCAATAGTTCTACCCATTCTAACAATGAATTTTATCACACTTAAGTCAATATTAAACAGTTTTTTTACACACTGCCACACCCATTAGTCGAATAACGCCCAATTCCTCGGTAGTAATTTTTAATAATTGTGCCTACGTCTGTACTTTTTCAGTTAGTAGTGTCAGTATTCAATTTAGTGTTTTCTAATATTGCCACACCCCTTTGTCGAATGACGCCCACTTTATTGACAATAACTTGTTATAAGTGTGCCTACCTCTATACCAAATATCAGTACTCTAGTGTCAATATTATTCGATATACAGTGAACATTGGAAAACGTGAACTAATTAAAACCGAGGGTGTTCATGTTTTAGAACGTAAAATTTTATGACTAAAATTGTATTTCTACCGTATTGCCTTACTATTTCTCTTATAAAAAAAACAGATTAGATCGTTTAAAAATCAAAGGTTTATTTTACAAAAAAATCTGTAATCTTTTTCTGTTATATTTTTCCCAACATTTGAAAAACTGCATTTTCTCTTAGGCGTCTAAGTACGTTTATATCGCTTTGGTCAACGCCTTCATTTGCACACCATTCCAAAGCCCTATTGAAGATTTCAACTGCTTCAGTCGCGCTAACTTTTTGAACATTTTCTTCCTCAACACAGGCATCATCGTCTTCTTCCTGGTCGTCTTCATTGTTCTGAGATGGATTAAATAACAAATCGTCTTCATTCCATTCCTCAACAATTGATAAAGGATAGTCAACCTGTAGTTAGAATTGAAGCTGGTAATTTGATTAAAATTCGATTCAATCTATAACAAACCTGAGGATTCAAACTTTGAAGAAGAAGTGTTGTAGATGTTATCAATGGCTTCAGCTCTGAGTCCCACTTTTCCTTCAAAACACTCAAAGGAATGTTGTCCTCATCATCCTCATTTCCTAAGAAACTTAAAATATTGGCCCAGCATTTAGCTAAAGTCTCTGCACTGACTCTATTCCATGAGTCTTCTAAGAGAATAACAGCTTCTTTCAATGTCAAGCGTTTCATGCACTCAATTAGATTAGAGTCCTTTGCTGCAATCGATGCTAGCAGACTGTTTCTGTAGTATAATTTCGTTATTTTTATGGCATTCTGATCCATAGGTTGGATCAGTGGAGTTACATTAGGCGGCATGAAAATGGCTAATATATTTCCATCTTCTGATTTTAGCTCACTTTCACTAGGATGAGATGGTGCGTTATCTAATAACAAAAGAGCATTAAGTGGCAAGTTTTTTTGAATCAGAAAAGCTTTAACCTAAAAATAAGTCTAAGTATTAAAAAAATGTGTGTTTCAATTGAAGTAGTTATCCAAGACGATTTGGAGCTTTTGTAAGCGGTTGGGCAAGTGAAGTTTTTGAAGCTTCTCTGTCTTTGCGCCTGGAGCAGATTTTGCTTCTGCTGAAACGTATGTTTTATCTGGCAAAAGTTTCCAGTAAAAGCCAGACTCATCTGCATTGTACAATTGATCTTTACATAGTCCCATTTCTTCAATTCTTTCTTTTAGTTTTAATTTAAACGGATCTACTAAGTCAGGCTGCGATGATAGCTTCTCTCCAGTTATTTTAAGAAGACGAATGCCATATCGTTTTTTAAAACCACTTAACCATCCATCACTTGCCAAAAAACCACTTTCATTTTCCTTATGTTTTGAGTGTAACTCTTTAGCTTTTTCCTTCAGTATTAGTCCGCTTACAGGCCAATTTTTATTTCGCATTTGAATAAACCACCGGTAAAGACGTTTTTCCATTTTTGGCAGCTCTGATGATCTTAATGTCTTTCTTTTTCCCGGTCCAGAGTATGTATTACTCACACACTTCAGAATTAAATCTTTTTTCTTTTTAATGCTGCATATTGTTGACTTAGCGACACCGTATTTCTTTGATAAGTTTGTCACGCTTACTCCTTTTTTAAAGTTTTTCAAAATTTCTGCTTTTTCTTTTAATGTTAAAACCTTCACTTTTTTTGAACACATATTGAAAATAAGACGTTGATCAACCCAAGTGATGCAAGAGAAAAACAGCAACTGACTGATGGATGATAGCAATACATAAAAGCACGTGGGGTACCAAATACAAAACATTGTCAAATCTGGGGATTTCCCGATTTCTCGAGAATTAACTCTGTGCATTTTTATGCAGAAATATTGAAAAAAAATCTGTTCACGTTTTAGAGCTTTAAGCTTTGTTCACGTTTTAGAGTAGTCAATGTAAAAAAACCAGTGTTCACGTTTTGGGGTAGTTCACGTTTTGGGGGGTTCACGTTTTCCAATGTTGACTGTACAGTGTGTTTCATATGTTGCCACACCCCTTTATCAAACAACGCCCTTTTTATTGAAATTAATTGTTTTATAACTGTGCCTACCCCTGTAGTTAACATTAGTACTCTAGTGTGAATATTATTCGAGATACAGAGTTTTTCTAATATTGGCACACCTCTTTGTCGACTAACGCCCACTTAATTGACCGTTATTTTTTATAATTGTACGTACCCTTGCATTTTTGCTGTGCATTTTATGAACTCTAGTACTCTAGTGTCAATATTTACTGAAATACAGTATTTTTCTTTTAGTAACACGCCCCTTTATCGAATATCGCCCACATTACTGGCAGTAATTTTTTATATTTGTACCTACCTTTGTACTAAATTTTAGTATCGTAGTGTCAAAAGTAATCGAGATACAGTGTTTTTTTTTTTAATATTGCCACTTCCCTTCTCGCATAACGCCCATTTTTTTTTTTACAAAAATTTGTAGTAATTTTTTCTACCATTGTAATAAATTTCTGTACCCTAGTATCAATATTATTCGAGACACAGTAATTCTCTTATATTGCCACACCCCTTTGTCGAATAACGCCCACTTTTTTTATGGTAATTTTCAATAATTGTGCCTACCTCTGTACTTAATTTCAGTACTCTAGTGTCAATATTCTTTGAGATACAGAGTTTTTACAATATTGCCACACCCTTTTTTAGAATAACGCCCACTTTAGTGATCGTAATTTTTAATATTTGTGCCTGCCCTTGTAATTTTACTGTGAATTTTATTACCCTAGTGTCAATATTGACTGAGATACAGAGTTTTTCTTATATAGACACGCCCCTTTGCCGAATACCGCCCACTTTCATAGACGGACACCTCCGCATTGATAGTCTCTATATGTTGACAAAAAATTACAGCAATCGGGAAAGTACTTTAGGAGTAATCGATGTACATATATTCACAAAAAAGAAAAAAAAAAACAGAGAAACCAACCAACTTGAGAACCTCCTCCTGTTTGAAGTCGGTTAAAAACAAAATCTCATTTATGGAGAAAAATTTATTGAAAATGAAAAATTTTTCCTACATTTTGATAAAAAATTCACTATGAGAAGTATTTTCTTCAATAAAAACAAATCTTTTCTCAAAAATAAAAAATATTTTTCTCTAAAAACGATATATTTTTATGTATTTCTTTTTTTCATAGAAACTTTGTATCATTTTTAGAGAATTTTTAGTATCATATTTAGAGAAGGGCATTCTCTGGAGCAAAGTCTATACCAGTTTTTTCTAAACATTATGCCTTTTTTATAATATTCCTTTTTTCTGAGTGTATTCAGAGAAAAATGTAAGAGACTTTGCTCCAGAGAGTGATTTTCTCTAAAAGTGATAAAATGATAAAAAGCTTCCATGAAAAAGAAAATTATATAAAAATGTATCTTTTTTAGAGAATAAGACTTTTTACTTTTGAGAAAAGATTTCGTTTTAAAGAAATACTTCTTTGAAAATGTGAAAATTTATTCTAATTGAAGGAAATTTTATTTGAGATAGAGAAAAGTGCTACTGTCGAAAATATAGAAATTTTTAATCGGAGAAAGATAGGCATTTTTTCTGAATGTTTTGGGGAAATTTTTGCTGACCCTATTATTTTAAAACGGTGTAAACTGGTGCTTGCAAATCATTTTGGTCGAACAGATCCTAAACAACGCTGAAGCAAGTTTATTTTTAAATGACCGCTACCACTTCTGTTCATCTTCTGTAGGTACACAATTTCCTGACAGTGACCGTTTTAAATTCATTTTGGAAAAAAAAAATATAGTGCTGGAACAAGGAACCATTAGTGTAAAATTCTGTTAGTCGCACTGTAAAAAGTAAATCTTCATATAAGTTGAAAAATTGTCTTAAAATAAGCTGCAACAACATTAAGACAGCTTTTGCTGAAATCACTTTTGCCTTTTTATACTGTAAAACAGCATTCAATGATGTCTGACTTAAAGGCAGTTAAATGGTAAATGCAGCCTTACCTTCACTGAATTTCAGCCCTTATCGTAAACAAACTAGCCTGAATAGCAATTCAAGCTATCTTAAATTAAGACTCATATGATGAATTGTAGACATTTTTAATACAAAAACCAATAAATTTGTTTAAATTAAGCTGGCTTGTCTTAAAATCAACTTCCGAAAGCTGACTTCAAATATGCTTTTTTGAGTTTTTAAGCATTTAGAATACTACAATTCAAAACATGCTTAAATTCAGGCACAAGATGATTTAAAGGCAGTCTTTAAAATACGCTTTACTTTTTAGAGTGCGGTGAACACCTAAGTTTACTATAGTTTTACTATAATAAAAGCGTTCTAGCATAGATGACAACGAAGTTGGGTTCTTAGTTCTTTTAGACCACTCCAAGGCTTTCGATACAGTAGACTATAATATTTTGGAAACAAAACTTCTTAACTTATTTAACTTTTCGCCAAAAACAAATTGGCCATTTCAGCCCTTGAAAGAACTTTGACCGATCTTCTTATGATCAATTTTGTTGTGTGTGTTATTAAATGTTTGCACACAATTGACCGAGAACTGGACCTACATGTTTTATGCCGATTCCGAACGGCTAATTATAACGGTTGGGAAAGTCTACTGCATGTTATGTGTTCTTTGGACGACACAGTATTTTACACCTTCTCACATACGAATACTACTTGCTAAAGCATATCTCATACCAACAATGATATATGGCTGCGAAATTGTTGCTAATTGTGATAGATTATATGTAATTCAGAACCCAGTTATTTGTTCTCGAGATTAAAATTATCTAGATCCAGTCGTTCTAATATGATTAATTGTTTACGTGTTTCTTGTCTAACGTCTGAAAGACAGTTTTGCGTAGTTCTTTTTGTCTCTGTAATAGTATGTGAATAGTCAGATATGTCAAGTTATTAAAATGGTTATCGATGTATATTTAATGATTGTTACATTTATATTTTCATACTTCACATTGGGTGACTTGTTTATTGAAAGTTCTGAAAATTTTTTATTTTTTATTTTAAAATTTAATATTTTATTTTGCTTTTTTCTTTATTTTGTACTTCCAGAAGTTTGTCACTTTAAACTTAGATTTTATATGTTATGCAATATTATATTATAAGTCATATATTAAATCGTTGTTAATGCTAAATGCTGCTGGTACTGTTAAAAAGGTTTTGAAAACTTTGTTGTGCCAGTTTTCGAAATAATGAATACCAAAATACTAAAAGCATGTCAAGGCACGTGTGTGTTTTCATTACCATTCCCAATAGGCAATTAAGCCAGCGCTCTTCAAACGAAGGCCTGTATTGACTGCTACTTTTGAAGACTAAACACATCCGTTCCTCGCTGCTCTTATGAGCACTTCTTGAAGGCTTTCCTTTTCTGCACAAAAGGCAGCACAACAAATGTGTTTTCCCTACAAAGACTGACTTTTCATATACTTCAGGGCAACTTTTTCGTTTAAAGTCAAAATAAATATCAATTTGAAAATATGACAAAATAATGGCCCTTCTTACTGCAACATATAGGAGAGAAGATAAAATCATAGAATTTAAAAAAAAAAAGAAAAAGTTTTAAAAGAAAAAATATTTTTTTCAATACTTTTTGCTTACCCCTTCTTTTAGCCATTCTTAAGAAGTGCTTCTATCAGGCCACTGTTCAGCTATCGAAGCGGAAGGCCTGCGAAATTTTCCCATTTCATATAAAAAATAAAGTATGCTTGGATACGAGTGTGGAAGCAATTCGAAATCCATATGAAGGCCTGCTAGTAGCGCTTCGAAGTGCTGCCATTGCCGACTAGGATTTTTGTATTTGTCTATTTTTATATTTTTTACTATGCTGAAGAATATTTGTTTTTATCCCTATTTAAAGATAATCATTTAAAGTTATTCAAACATTTTGCACAATTTTATAGAAAATCTTTTAATTAAACTTTAAATTTAAACAAAGTACTGTTGGCTTAGTTTCAGAGCCACAAAAACCTCATCAAATGCAACTTAGCCAAGTTAGTTTAACTTTTTCCTTTCAGTTGTTTTTTTTTTATTTTGTTTTGTTGTGTTTTATTTTGTTAGTTTCTCTCTTATTAAACTTACCATTGTTGGCAACAGTGGGTGTAGCATGGCGTACACGTGCTCTGGGTTGTAATAAAAACTGTTGCTCCTGCTGACCACTCAGCAAATGTTCAAGCTCCGAAACGCCTTCATCTCGGACTGACTGTTTGAGTACATTTTCATTTGCTTGCTTAACATATGAGTGTCCGAATTGCTGGTTCTTGAAAGCCTCCAATGCTGGCGGCTCGCCTTCAGTTTTTTTGTGGGCTGCGGTAAATGAAAGGTAATGAAAATGTATAAGAATAACAAAAGCAGACAATTTTGTAACGATTACTTAACAAATGTGAGTTCCCGAATGGCTCAATACTGTTAGAAATAGAACTATTTTACTATTGAGCATTAAACAAAAACTATGTATGTTCATCAAGAACAGTTGATGTAGTTTTTAAGCCAAACAATAAATATAAGCATTAAAATTACATATTCATGATGTGTTGTATTTATTTACTTATTAGTTATTTAGATTTTCTGTAACTATAGTTTTTTCTTATATAATTATTTCAAAACAATCATGTTAATATGAAAAAATAAAATCACTTTATAGTCACGTGAATTTAATATTCAATCACAACAAAATTATTAAAAACTGATAACTTGCAAAAAAAATTTGTTTATCATAATAAATCTATCAATCAACTCACCATTACTCTCAGCTGTAAAACGGTTACTCATTTTTGTTTTATACAAATCACTCAATTCCTCAATCACTTATTCAAGTAAATATCGATAGTTTGATGAGTGCGACAAAAATACAAAATAACTCAAAACAGAGAGAATGACTATTGAAAATTGACTTAAAAGCACTCAAAACGCACTAAGCAAATACATAACAAGCTTGCTCAACAGCTGATGAACTGTATTGCCGACTAAAAATATACGACCTACAAGGTGACCGACAGACTGCCCGACGCACTAACTGAATTACAAAACTTGCGTTAAGTTTCTAAACACACACTTCAGCTGTTCTATAGCTGACTATCCGATGAACACGATATTCGCAGTAGAATTGTTAAGAATTCGTTAGATGCACACGTGTTGTAAAATTATATACAAACATACAGCAACACGCACAACCCACAAGGCACACACAAATATATTGAAAAATTTTCACAAACAGTTGTTCGACAAATATTTGCCTTAAAAATTCTAATATTAATTAAACTTTAATCAAAGCAAAATCTTAACGACGAAGACTTCCTGAGCTGCGCCGGTGCCCGCGCGAACAATTTTATGTTGTTTGCTGCGCAAACTAAGCATTCGATTAAAATTAATTAAGAAATATACAAAATGTTTATGTTTTCACCAACTTCGTTTGCACTTGCAAAATATTTGTGGCAAACATAGCGATTGATAGATAATATTCAGCTCATTTGTTTTTGTTGTTGTTACTGTTTGTCTTTGCTCAAGTGAGTGGAATTAAGTATAGAGCAGTCAACGTCACTAAATTTCTCTGATTATAGAACCAGAGCTAAGAGAAAACTATGCTATATGAGAAAAAACAAAAAAGTGAGGAATTGAGATTATTAAAAGAAAAACGCTACTCTGTGAGAGGGAATGAATTTTTAATATCTTGTTCAGTATCAAACTCTCCCATATCAGGGAAGATAATTCAAATTTTCGGTTTGGTACTTTTTTAATTTCAAAAAGTACTAAAAGTACTGAATTAAGATTTAAAATCTAAATTTACAGTTTTATATGTATTAATTAGTCTTACATAAAAAATTTAAAAAAACCAAAACAAATTTTTAAGTGACTGAATTAAAGTAAAGAACTTATTACTAATATTTATATATAGAATAAATGTTAATATACATTAATTCACTTTTTAACTATAAATATATTGCATTTCGTGGAAGGATCTTTGAATTAGTACCATAAATGGTTGATAAAAAACAAAATTTAATTAGAAAAGTAATAAATAAAATTATAGTAAAAATTGTAAAAAAAAGTAAAAATCTTGGAAGCGTGCGTACTTGAAGCCCATTTCGACATTTTGTGTTGATTAAATTTTGAAAAGAAAAAATACGTTCAACGTATCCGACGTAGCCGACGAATGATGTGCGAATGATTAGCTCGACCAACAAGTTAATGGATTTGTATGCTTCTATATCAATATAGAATTATAAACAAAATATTTGTAAGAATTTGAAACATGAGTCATGCAATAGTTGCTCAGGAAATGTGAACTTATTCCCAAAAAATATGGCTTACGAAATAGTTCTCCAAATTCAAGAGCAAGAAGACTTAACATGTGAATTTTTACATACAGTACAGTAACCATGTGTCATGCATAATTTATGTGCCAGACTATTCACTAATGGTGCATAAGAATGCCATCATACGTCAATTAAAGCCAGAATTTAAGTATTTCCTCGTATTAATTGAAAAACAGGAGTTCCATCTATATTTATGAGTCGAATATGGATGAATCACACGCAAGTTATTTTCTCCGTGAAGTGAAGATTTTTTTAACAATTTTTGTAAAAAGTACTGAAACTATCGCGGGGGTACTGCGGTACTTTTGGAAAGTGAAAAGTACTGAATTCAGTACTTTAGTACTGAATTTATCATCCCTGTCCCATATGAATGAACGAGTTAAAATGTTTGATATATGAGCATCTCTCAGTGGCACGGACGCGACATTCGCACGGTTTTAATTACTCGAAAAACAAGAAAGAAACAAAATGAGCCGACATAAGCGCAACCAAAGGGGGAATTTCGGGGTTTAACCCCCCGCCCCCCAAAAATTATTGTAGTACCAAGCAAAATAGTATTCAATCAAAGTGAGTCAGATGAAAAGCAATCACACGTTTAATGTAATGAGTGAAAACCCCAAATGTATATTTCAAATCAATTCTGGTTGATGCATAATCTGCTAAGTTAGTCATATTTTATTTCTTCAGACTGCACATTAAGCCGGATCGATTTTGTATGGAGAAAAAAAAGTGAGCCGGACACCGACTCAAAAGTAAGAAGTACTATTAAAAACTAGAAAATATTTTGTTTAAACACCTATAAAAAATTTATTTTTCTTGACATTCGAATGCATTTAAGATTATTGGAAAAGTACTGAGCTCTTCTTTCTTTTGGTGTACCGTATGGTGTTGTTTAATCAAAACTGAGAACTATGAAAAATGCGTTTTTTAAAAAATATATATATTCGACAATCATGAATTTTGTACTGGAGCGCTATCTGGCGCACATTTAACTAAAAACTGGTTAAAATAAATCGATTTGCTTGCCTAAAAACTTATATGTACCCATTTCCAAAATTTTTTTAGTGTAGGGGAAGAGTGCCATGAAAGATCCAAGTTTTGAACGAGCCATCTTGATTTACGCGGTAGTTTTCATACGAATGCTTCTTAAATAATAATTTTTAAGAAGCAATACTCGCCATATGGCACCCTCGAACATTTGACAGTTCACTGATAATAAACGATGATGGTGTATCGTATTTTGGATTTCTTCATCATTAAGTAAGTTTTTCAGAACATTTTATTTGTTTTGTGACGTCTTCACCATTAAAACTAACAGTAATATTATTATACTATTATTTTATGGATATATTAGGCCTACCAATAACATATTTATTTTGCCGGAAAAATCTTGATTTCATACTAATTTTTGAGGTTATGTTTCTTTGGACAATATGTTTTGAAAGAGCCGGGTTGCGGTGGTATGAAGAAGCGTATAGGAAGTTTAAATTATTTTTGTCAAAAATGTTTTTAAGTGTTTTAAACCTCTTGTTTTGTTTTTGGAATAGGTCTTATTATTATAGATTTTCTTCAAAGCGATTTAATATTTTTGCTAAAAATATTTGTAAGTTTTTTAACTATTTTTTGTTTTTTGTTTTGAAATTTTTTATTTAAAATATTCGTTATTTTTCGTGTTAAGTCTTGTAATAAGAAGATGGCTCTTTCAAAACTTTGGTTGGCTCTTTCAATGCCCATGTGTTATGAAAGAGCCGAATTTCATGTTTTTTATAAATGGCTACAGGTCCAAGAATATTGTTGATTTTGGAAAATATTTCATGGTATTACGTTCATAAATGAATGAGAAAATACTTTTGATACAAGAATTATAATTTTATTTATTATTTTTATATATTTTGTAACTTTTTTAAAACTGGCTCTTTCATGCCACTCTTCCCCTACCATGAAAATCTTTAGTTTTTTGCTTATCTTGGGTATGCATTCTGAAAAAAAAAAGTTTATGCAAAAAATTTGTTTTCTGCAGAAAAGACGTTCAGAAGAACCAAAAACGCTCCATGGGGATTCCTCCGATCCAAACAGAATTATACAGAAATTGTTTTTAAGAGTCCCTCTAACTTTTAAGTCAGTGTCTAGTCTAAATTAAACACATGTTTAATATTTGATATATTCTGATTCTGACCACTTGAAGGGTTGTTGGCAATACTTCGATTTGAGTTATCTTTTCAAATTCTAGCATAGAGGAAACTTGAAATATTTGGAAACAAATTAATTCAAAAGTAAGACACAGTAAAAAAGCCTACATTTGAGGAAAATCGGTTGAGTCACTCGCCACTGAAAAAATCAAAGAAATTTCCCGTTAAATTGTTATTTTTCGTCCTTTTTTTAAAGTCATTTTTTAAACATCGATAACACAAACTCAACAGAATTGAATTTATAGTGAAGTCATGTGATTCATTATAAAAATAATTCCGATTGACCTCCGAAAGTGGAGAAAAAATTTACAATTTCTAATTTTCCATCGTTGTTTCCAAAATCCGTTTCAGAAAATTTCTCTAAATTTTTAAATATTATCCGATATTAAGGCATTATGGCTTATTAGCTAAAAATATGTTGGTTTAATTTTTCTTCTGTTCGCCTATCAAGTGACATAATATAGTTATACGCCTTATTTATAATCTTCCATTGGATTTTCAAAATCAGTTTCATGAAAATCCCTTAAAATTGCGCAAATATTCACCGATTTTGGAAAAGTGTAGGAAAGACCTATCGTAAAAAATATATTATTTCGATTTCGTCAGCATTTGCGCATTGGACAAGTAATACCAAACGATTTTTTCAAGTTCAGACTCTTTGTTTTTCATCCCAAGGTGTCAGAAATTTAATGGTTTTTACTTTCGGAATTGAGCATTATTAGTGCTCACTAAAGGACGAATTTTAAAGCTAGTGCCAGCCAATTGGGTATTTTTACAACGAAGTGATGTATGAATGAAAAATTTTCACTGCACTCAGTAAAAAGTTTCTCGTAGTAAGTAAAAAAACATTATATTTAGAAAAATATGTTATAGAAAAATATGTTTCCAGAGAATGCTTTCCTCTAAATGTGGTACTAAAAAAATCCCAAAAAATGATAAAAAGCCTAAAAATGATATGAAATATATAAATATATATCGTTTTTAGAGAATAAGACTTTTTTATTTTCGAAAAAAAATTTAATTTTATTGAAGAAAATACTTCGCACAATGAATTTTTTATCAAAATTTAGTAAAAATTTTTAATTTTCCTTAAATTTTTCTCTATAAATGAGAATTTTTTGTGCGAGAAAAATACTTATTATTATTAGAAACATTGAAATATTTCCATTTCCCACAAGTGAAGAAATATTGATTTGAAAATGTGAAAATTTATTCTAATTGAATTATCGAATATAGAGAAATTTTTTCATCGGAGAAAGGTAGGTATTTTTTCTGAATGTGTGGGGAGAAGAATATTGAATTTTTGCTGACCTTATTGGGACCCGAGTAAAATTGAAAATATTTTAGCTCAAGCCTTATAACCTTCGTACAACTGCCAAACAAGAAAAAAATCCTTTAAACGGCCTACAACTGGTGCTTGCAAAATATTTTGGCTGAACTTATCCTAAACAACTTTGAAGCCAGTTTATTTTAAAACGACCGCTACCACTGCTGTTCACCTTCTGTACGGATAGAATGTCCTGTCAGTGACCGTTTTAGTTAAAAAAAAAAAAAAATATGGTGCTGGTCATGACTGAAGTTTGAACAAGGAACCATTAGTGCAAAAATTGAACGCACTAATGCTGAAATCGCAATATTGCGTTAGGTCGGTCGTGCGCCGATCGTACTTTATATCGACGTTGCATAAACTTTACGAGATGAGCTGTCAGAACGCACGACCTATAAAGTAACAAAACTCAATGTTGCGCTGACAGATCGTGCGTCTATAATTTTGGCGATGCCAATAAAAGCAGCTATACAAAAATGCCCACAAAAGTTGTTCTTACCTGTTTCGCCAACGCATATTTATACAAAGATAATTTGAAGAAAAATAATACAAATAGATTAACTTTATCAAAATTTTCATTTGATTACTTAAATAGCATGAGTTATTAAAAAAAATTATATAAAACATAAATTCCAGCGATAATAAAAGAAATCCCACGAAAATTTATCTTTGCCAGTGAAACCATAAAACACCCACATTTTAAGCGCTTCCAACGAAAATGCAACTCTGGTATATGAAGAAATGTCAAACGCACGACCGAGTAGAACATTCTTCTACTTATCTCGTTAGATCGTACTTTGGTCGTATTTTATCTCTTCTTCTTGTTTTACGATATAAAGTACGACCAACGCTTGAGGTCGTATTTAGATTTGCACCATAAGAACACGTTGATCTCTACTCGAGCTGTCAACGCACGACCGACCTAACGCAGTATTGCGATTTAGCCATAACCGCTTCAACTCAGCCGCTGTAATTACTTTAAATTGTTTTTATATATAAGTTCTACATTTGATAAAACCCCCAAAAAAAATTCCTGGTTGCGCCCCTGTGAGCCGATATGTATTTTAAGTGTTCTAACGCGATAAAAGAGTGCTACATTTTATTAAAATATTGGCGAGATTTAGTACAAAGTAATAAGCAATCATTCAATGGAACAGACGCACAGTGTAACGAGAGGGACAAAATGCAAAATATCGACTTGTTTATTTGAGAAAAAATAAGTATCAGGATGTGTTCAAAACATTCCAATTAAGTAAATTCCAAAAGGGTTTTAAGATATTAATTTAAGTTTAGCCGTGAGAAGCTACGAAACAAAGATTTTCTATAATTTTGAACATTTTGGTTGATTCATTAAAAAAATTGCCAAAATTGGGAAACAGACGTTAGAATTACAATTTTTTTTTTAGAATTATCTCTTACCTTTTTTTAAACAGATATAGCATGAATACGGACGTGACATCATGGACGCAACAAATTTTTCCAACAGTAGTAAAATACAGTAAAGATGTTCATTATAAATTTGAATAAAAATACATATTCACTTTTGGTGAACCCCTTTGGGGAGACGCCCATATGTGAATAACAAAATCCCAACAAACCAATAAAATGTAAACAAAACCATAAAAGTATTGGTAACGAAATTGTTTAAATAAAATTCGTTGCAAACATAATGAATATATAACTAAAGGGGCCTATCAGTAGAGATTTACCCTTTGGAGGACGCGCTTTGAAAAATAACATGAGAGGCCGACTGTAGTTTCGACTGAAATTTTTCCTATTTATAGCAACAAATCAAGAAAATGGCCCATGCCATTGCTTTCTATTGATACACTAAGGCGCATTGGTTTAGACGCAATATACAGTTTTTTTAAATACTAATCATAAAATGCACACAAAATATATTTTAAGCCAATTGTTTTTTTTAGTTATGTTAAGGAAAAATATTTATTTTGTAAAATAATGGTTAAAAACTTAGAGTTAACATAATGTTATAAAGGGTGATTTTTTTGAGGTTATGATTTTCATGCATTAGTATTTGACAGATCACGTGGGATTTCAGACATGGTGTCAAAGAGAAAGATGCTCAGTATGCTTTGACATTTCATCATGAATAGACTTACTAACGAGCAACGCTTGCAAATCATTGAATTTTATTACCAAAATCAGTGTTCGGTTCGAAATGTGTTTCGCGCTTTACGTCCGATTTATGGTCTACATAATCGACCAAGTGAACAAACAATTAATGCGATTGTGACCAAGTTTCGCACTCAGTTTACTTTATTGGACATTAAACCAACCACACGAATGCGTACAGTGCGTACAGAAGAGAATATTGCGTCTGTTTCTGAGAGTGTTGCTGAAGACCGTGAAATGTCGATTCGTCGCCGTTCGCAGCAATTGGGTTTGTGTTATTCGACCACATGGAAGGTTTTACGCAAAGATCTTGGTGTAAAACCGTATAAAATACAGCTCGTGCAAGAACTGAAGCCGAACGATCTGCCACAACGTCGAATTTTCAGTGAATGGGCCCTAGAAAAGTTGGCAGAAAATCCGCTTTTTTATCGACAAATTTTGTTCAGCGATGAGGCTCATTTCTGGTTGAATGGCTACGTAAATAAGCAAAATTGCCGCATTTGGAGTGAAGAGCAACCAGAAGCCGTTCAAGAACTGGCCATGCATCCCGAAAAATGCACTGTTTGGTGTGGTTTGTACGCTGGTGGAATCATTGGACCGTAATTTTTCAAAGATGCTGTTGGACGCAACGTTACGGTGAATGGCGATCGCTATCGTTCGATGCTAACAAACTTTTTGTTGCCAAAAATGGAAGAACTGAACTTGGTTGACATGTGGTTTCAACAAGATGGCGCTACATGCCACACAGCTCGCGATTCTATGGCCATTTTGAGGGAAAACTTCGGAGAACAATTAATCTCAAGAAATGGACCGGTAAGTTGGCCACCAAGATCATGCGATTTGACGCCTTTAGACTATTTTTTGTGAGGCTACGTCAAGTCTAAAGTCTACAGAAATAAGCCAGCAACTATTCCAGCTTTGGAAGACAACATTTCCGAAGAAATTCGGGCTATTCCGGCCGAAATGCTCGAAAAAGTTGCCCAAAATTGGACTTTCCGAATGGACCACCTAAGACGCAGCCGCGGTCAACATTTAAATGAAATTATCTTCAAAAAGTAAATGTCATGGACCAATCTAACGTTTCAAATAAAGAACCGATGAGATTTTGCAAATTTTATGCGTTTTTTTAAAAAAAAAAGTTATCAAGCTCTTAAAAAATCACCCTTTATATATATCTCTTAATATAACTCTTAAATATTAATTAACTTATTAATATAACTCTTAAAACAATTGGCATATTCGTTTAGACGCATTTGAGTTAAACTTTAAACAATATAACTTTTGTAATGAGTATTCCAACTATTTTTATGGGATTACCTCAAATATCCTATTAAGCAAGTCAAAACTTCCTTTATTTTAAATTTCAATTATGTAACAGTAGAAAATCTGGTTCCTTGCGCTTTATCAGTGTATATTTCCCTTGCCATAGTACGCCATTGATTTTCTATAGTGTTTAGGTCGGTGTCACATGCTATCCATTTCAAAATTTTGATTTCTCCCTTCTCAAACCAAGTCATGGATGTTGAAAAATTACTCTCTACTATAAATAAATAAATTATATCTTCCATAAATTGAATAAGGACATCGTCTTATATCTCAATGTACATTTCCGATTTCATTCGGGAAAAAACTAAACACAAAGTTGACTTCCCTTTTAATGGAAAAGGTGGCCCAGATCATCAAAATTCCACCACCAAAGTTTATTTTAGATTTGGGGATGCATGCATTGCGAATATTGTGCCAAAAGGAGCTGTAACAGTCTAGGCCATCCAAATCAAATTTTTTTCGTCGGAAAAAATAACTTTCTCTCATTCGGAAGACAAGTGCATATGCTTTTTAGCAACATTTAAGCGTGCCTTTTTATGATGTTCTTTAATGCATTGATTTGCGCGCCTGTTTCTTCCATACAGCATGTGGTGTTTTGCGTAGAACAAGGGAAATATTTTTTTTTGTTATTGGTTAACATAACTAAGATTGTATTTGTGTTGATTTCATTTTATTTTTGGTAGCCTCCTCTCGAATCAAGTTTCTCTGATGATTTGCCAGCTTTTGGTTACCTTTTGTTGGTTTCTTAGTTCCATTGAGGGCTTCAGTTTTTAAGAAAATTCTTACAAATTTATCAAAATGCAAAATTCTTTACCTTATTTCTCGAATGAAACAATCCTGTTCTTTAAAAACATGTATTTGAATTTTGTTTTGATCGGTTAAGTAAACCTCATGTTGCATTTTTTAATGTTTACCTAAAATAATGAGTTTAATTTTTTTTTTACAATTTTCTTGAAAATAACAAAGAAGTCAACTTACTATTTTATATTTTTAAAAAAAATCTTTTTTTTTGTTATTATTCCCTCTCAAATAGTAAATTTCTTCCACTGCGTCTATACGAATATGCTCCTACCACAAGGTACGTTCACAGTCGTACTTAATTTTTACAAAAACACAGCACAACAGGCAAACAACAGTTACGTATTTTAAAAGCAGACATACTGATTAATATTTTAGTACCACGGTTGCAAAAACCTATGCCTTTTATCTACATCAATTGAATAATTAGTGGAATAAACGTAGTGCGGCTAAACGAATATGCCTCAGTGTATTAAAATTAATTTAAACCATTTATTTTCAATTTTCACCTTCATAAAAACAATTCTTCTCAATTAACTCAAAAAAATATTGCAAGCCAAACTTGAATTTTTTGCAACACGATAAGAAAAAAAAACGGGACACCAATTTACAAACAAAGACAGCAACAAAACGAAATAACCTAGAAACATACGGCTACGGCTTTTTATACCCTTAACCTGAAAGGTCAGGGTATGTTAACTTTCCGGTATAAAAAGAGTCCGGTATAGAAAACTATATATATTCTTAATTGAGATCGCCTCGTGAGTCGCACTATCTATGTACGTCCGTCCGTCCCTTCATCTGCGTGTTGTCCGTAAACACAGGATAAGAAGGAGTTGAGATAATTGGATGAAACTCGGTGCACATAGCTACATAGACTCAAGAATCTCTAATATTGAATATTTTTGGAATCCCCCTACGGACACGTCTACCTCCAATACAACACAAAAATTGAAAACTGCATAAATGAGCTAATAATTATTCTTCAACAATAAAATTTGATACACATGTGTTTTATGTCAAAACAAAGAGGTTTTCGAAAAATGGTTGTCATCCGCTCACGGACACGTACACCTCCCATGGAACCCAAAAATTGAAAACTCCATAAATAAGCTTCTTTTAATCATTCAGAGATAAAATTTGATGGAAATGTTTTTTATAACAGCACAAAGATGATTTTGAAAAATGGGTGTCATCCGCTCACGGCCACGCCAGCTCCCATACAACGCAAAAATTGAAAACGGCATAAATGAGCTATTAATGTAATAAAATTTGATGCACATGTGTTTTATGTCAAAACAAAGATGTCTTCGAAAATGTTGATGCAAATGTTTTTTATAACAAACCAAAGATGATTTTTAAAAATGGGTGTCATCCGCTTACAGACACGCTCACCTCCCATACAACCCAAAAATTGAAAAATGGACATACAACCAAGATGTTTTGAAAAATGGACGTCATCCGCCCAAGGACACGCTTACCTCCATACAAACCAAAAAATTTAAAACTGCATAAACAAGCTTATGTTTGTTTTACAGAGATCATAGTTCAAAAATTTGGCGTAGTCCGTCTTTTAACGCGCCCACCTCCTAAACAACCCACAATAGTGGAAGCACTATAAGGGCATTAACATATGAGCTACAGGAATAAAACTTGGTATGTATAAATTTTTCATCAAAATTTAAATACATATAAAATATGGGCCGACAGACACACCCATTTTCGATGTTATTATTGTATTTTGGAGAAGTAGGTTTAGGGTATTTCATGGTCGTGCTAGACCGACTTTAGACTTCTTTACTTGTTTATTAAATGACGATGCATCTCAAAATTTTAATAGTCACTTGTGTGGCAGCGGACAGCTACTATTATTAGTATTTGAAAAAAGCAATTTAAAGATTTCGCGGCTAATTTGTATCGGCGCGCCATCTGGAGGGTTAAAAAAGCCACATATAATATGCATAGGGCTGCCAGGTCACAATTTCCACGCGGGTTGTGCCGATTTTTAGCTTAAAAATGTGCGTCCCGCGAAGACCTTACTTGGGGCGTCAATTGTCCCGATTTTCCAAAATACTATAAAATAATCTTTATTTTGGTAGTTATTATTTTTATTACTTACTAGTTGACCCAGCAAACGTTGTTTTTCCAAAACTAAATTGTAACGAGTGTTTTTGTTTCGAAAGCAGAGGTATGCTCAGCCGCTCCAGGGTCCGTCCAAGGGATCTCGGAACCCTTGGGCAAAAGTAAATTTTTCTCAATCAGAAATTAAATAGATTAATTAATTAAATTATTTATTTTTTTTATATATAAAATATGTATAACAAACTTAGTGAATACTTAAAATTAGTTCATATGCGGTATAAACATTAGTGGCAAAGTGCGCACGGTGGCAGAGGGCCAACTGATTCAGGTGTACTTAGTATACACTTAAAACTAGTTCATATACGGTATAAACCAGGGAAGATAATTCCAATTTTCGGTTTGGTACTTTGCGGATTTTAAAAAGTACTAAAAGTACTGAATTAAAAATTGACATCAAAATTTACAGTTTTATATGTTTTTATTAGTCTTATATTAAAAAAAAAAAGATAACAAACGCCAGAATTAAAATTAACAACTTAAATAATTTTATGGCAATAATTCATATGATGTTTATTCCTTCTGTCAGAATTGAATTTGCACACAATTCGTACAAAAATAAGCCATTATTCTATGCTTTAAAACACAATTCATGATATATGACTTACTTTCTCATGATTTGTTGTTGTTCGCACTTTAATTCTAAGATGAATAAATAAAATTCTGAAGGATAGTTTAATTGCAGACAAACATATTTAAGAACTGCTCATCTCAAAAAGTGTCAGGCAATTTTGGTAATCACATTCTTTTTTAGTTTTTTCTTTAATGAAAAACTTTGACAAGATAGTTGAGTTGTTAAATTTATTAAGTTTTAATTATTGACATTTTTAATATAAAAGAATTAGTAGAAAACATTTTGGTTCACCAGAATTGAATTCTTATAAAAACTCGAAGTTCAACACGTTTGACCAACAAGTCAATGGATTTCTATGCTTCTATTTCAATATAGAATCATAAACAGAATAATTGAAAGAATTTAAAACATAGGTCATGCAACAGTTGATGAGGAAATGTGACCTTATTCACAAAAAATATGGCTAGCGAAATAGTTTTCAAATTCATGAGCAAGAAGAGCTTAACACATGTATTTTTGAATAGGGTGTGTGCGTTCAGTAACCATATGGTATGCATAACTTATGTGCCAGGCTTTTTAAGAATGATGCATGCCATCACACGTTAGTTAAAGCCACAATTTAAGTATAAAGTTGAATTAATTGAAAAACAGGAGTTGCATCTATATTTCTTAGTCGATTTTGCATGAATCGTTCACCTTAGTAATTTTCTCCGTGACATAACCATTTTTTTAAACAATATTTGTAAAAGTACTGAAATTATCGTGAGGGTACTGCGGTACTTTTGAAAAGCGAAAAGTACCGAATTCAGTACTTTAGTACTGAATTTATCATCTCTGGTATAAACATTAGTGGCAAAGTGCTCACGGTGGCAGAGGGCCAAACTCATTCAGGTGGTAGACGGCAGAAGGCCGACTGCAAAACAGGCCCTCACAACGCAGACCTACTTAAAATACGGTGGGTTACTGAACCCGAAAAGCCGGAGCTTGAATTTGACCGGAGTCGAAAAGCCGGAGCTTGAGTTTGACTGGAATCGACAAGTAACTGAGTTACTGAAGGTAGGTGGCTTGATTACAGAAATCTGTAATCAATTTTAATTCCCTGGCTTTATCACCACCCGAAAATTGATTAACAATTAAGAACATTAATCGCATCAATTGAGATGTCAAACGAACTCAACTCAACCCAACATTTTGCGCACTACTTATTCAATGTTCACTGCTAACTGCATGTGAATCATATCATTGTTATCATGTCAGCAAGTGCTACAATGCAACGTTGCTATAAATAGCCTGGCTGCTTACATTGCTGCTAAACGAGTTCTATGTGTATGTGTGCTGCACTGTGATTGATACATTAAGCAGCCTTCACTGCGGTTAGTACTTCAATGGGGGACCACATTGGATCCTTTTTTTTATATTCTACTCTACTTTATTTATTAATTCTTCTTTTTCTTTTTCTTTTTTTTTTTTTATTTATTCATTGCTATCTTTTTAATTTAAATTAAATGTTGCCGTCGGCTTTTGAAATTAATTTTTTTTTTTTCTTACATTATAGGAATCTATATATTTTTTATACCCTAAACCTGAAAGGTCAGGGTATATTAACTTTGTGCAAACGTTTGCAACGCATAGAACGAAGAGATTCCGGTATAGAAAAGTATATATATTCTTGATCAGCATCACCACGTGAGTCCAGCTATCTATGTCCGTCCGTCCGTCCGTCCGTCCATCCGTCTGTCCGTCTGTGTGTTGTCTGTATACACAGGATAGCAAGAAGGAGTTGAGATAATTAGATGAAACTTGGTACACATGGTCACATAAACCCAAGGATTTGCGCTATTGAATATTTTTGGAATCCGCCTACGGACACGCCTACCTCCCATACAACTCAAAAATTTAAAACTGCATAACTCAGCTCGTAATAAGCCTACTACAATAAAATTTGGTACGCATGTGTTTTATATCAACACAAAAATGTCTTCGAAAAATGGACGTCATCCGCTCACGGACACGCCTACCTCCCATACAACCCAAAAATTGAAAACGCAATAAATAACCCTCTGTTTAATCTAAAGAGCTAAAATTTGACACATATGTTTTTTATGACAAGACAAAGATGGTTTTGAAAAATTGACGTCATCCGTCTACGGACACGCCTACCTCCCATACAACCCAAAAAGTTTAAAACTCAATTAATAAGGTTATGTTTGTCATAGAGAAATTAAATTTGGTATGTATGTATTTAATACCAAAACTAAGGTGTGTTCAAAAATTGGGAGTACTCCATCCATGAACTCGCCCACCTCCCATAGCGAAAGTACAATAAAGGCATTAACTGTGAGCTACAGAAATAAAACTTGGTATGTGTAATTTTTCATTCAACATTTAATGCATGTAACATATAGGCCCACGGACGAGCCCATTTACAATAAAAATTTTTGTTTTTTGAAAAGTGGGTTTAGGATATTTTACAGTCGGCCTAGACCGACTTTAGACTTTCTTTACTTGTTTTATTTTAACGACTTCAGTCGTTACAAAATATTCAATGTATACATTTTTTTATAGATGGCTCTGTGCCATCTTTAGGAAAATTTAATGTTTGCCTAAATGACGTAAAACGTAATAATTTGTACAGAAAAAAATATTAAAATTTGCGATTTGCTTATGAAATTGTTGAGATCGATAATATTGACCGCATCGTGTATGGTTCGAATTTTGTTTGGTTATAAAATGAAACTCGTTTAAATTTTAATAAATTCAAATTAAAAAAATTTTTCTAATTAAAGAAGTTTTTTGTGTTGTTATTCGCTTCCGACTTTCCGACACGCGAACAGGCGACATACAGTTGCCCATGTACGAAACCAGTTTCCCATGTGGTTTATATGCGCAGAAGACGTTCTTTAAGAATTATAAAATATATTACTTATGTATAAAAAAAAAAATTTTAATCCTAACGTCTGTTTCGCAATTTTGGCAAATTTTTTTAATGAATCAACCAAAAAGTTCAAAATTATGGAAAATCTCTGTTTCGAAGCTTCTCACGGCTAAACTAAAATGAATAGCTTAAAACCCTTTTGGAATATACTTAATTGGAATGTTTAGGAAAAGTTTTTCCCTGAGTATCAATATCATAAGTAGAGCCAAATCAGTACTTCCTTTCGTGAAACACTGGCCAAGAGAGATCTCCAATCCTTAATTCACAAAATCTATTGATCTTCCATTTATCAGACCCATAATCTAATCAATATACTTACCATGCTTAGTCACCTTTTTACAATACAACTCCCATTCAAGGCTAATCGAAGCAGTACAACGTATTTCACAACGATTCATACAGTTTCAATTTACCTGCCTTTGCTGATGGTTTGAAGTTGATCACCATGAAAAATCTTGACAGATGCAGGAACTTTGCAGATGTATAATTCATTCATCAACTACACTTCTCCAAATGATATTGCTTGATACCAACGTTAGGCCTGTGATTATTTTCTCATCTCTACTACCACCGCAGCGACTATGGATGAAGTGAACCTATTTTCAGATACTTCGTGGGACCAGAAAAATGTAAAAGAATTAAAATTTCATCTTAGGGATTCACAATTCAAAATATTCTTCTTCACTCGACCACCACATCCTCCTCATTCTATTAAGAAATATTTCGTTTTTATTTTTCTATAAATATAGTCCCTGTTAACGATATGTATGAGTTTTTAGTTTAACTTCTTAACTATTTAAAAAAATAGTTAAATAAAGCTTATGAACTTTAAATTGCGTGTATGACATTTTGGTCATATGGTTAAAAATGGTTATAAGATATAATAAAAATCTTAGATTTAATGATTATGAAAATAAATATCAATTTAAAACAGTTATGAGAATGATGAAAAACATAAATTTCAAAATGTTTTTCTACAACTTATTTACAAAACAAAAACACAAAAACAAAAATCAAAACTACATTCAGAAAGCTTTGTAACATCAAAAATGTGACAATCATGTGGCTGTATAATTTTTAAGGTTGTTGAAAAACAAACCATGAAATTACGTTCGTACAGATTTCGCTCACATAACACGCTATATGTCTCTCCTAAATTGCTTTCCCAGGCCACTGTGTGCGCAAAAAAATCTCTCTCAAATTGTTAACAAATTTTATTTTTATGCTTTATTTTGCATAATTTTGAAAACGTTTACATTTTTTAATTAATTTGTGTGCCACTCGTCAACTTCGCACTCGTGCCACCCTGTAAATATTCAATTTAACACTCGCTTCACATTTGGCTAACGAGGACCCGCGGACGGCATGTTGTTAAGTCAGCAAAATGTTGATTAAAAATTGAGAAAACAAAAGCGGCCAAAAAAATAAATGTATGTGATAGCAAGAAATAAAAAAAAAAATAAAAAATGGCGACCAACAGTGTTGATTGAAAAATTTCGCCATGCATAAACAATATTTATGAGCGGCTAAAAGGTTTTCAGCCATGTTTTTGTTTTAATCGCCTGCTTCTTTTCATTTAAATATGCAACGTTTTTTTTTTTTTAAATTGTTACAATTTTGAGGAATGTTGTTGTGTTTGTCGTTGTGGTTGACGGTGAAAATAAATTCTTGCAATATAAAATTATGCAAACCTTACATTTTTTTAATTATGCAAATTAATAAATAAATGAAAAATGACATAAGATTTATTCTTTTTATTATATTCGAGCTCTAAGGCAATTTTGTGTTGGGTACAAGTAAAATGAAAAACACCGAAGGATTCTTAAAATTAATTTGAATCATTTTGTCATTTACTTTGGCAAAATTTTAAGTGAAAATGACAAAATAATTTTTTTTAAGGAAATGAGCACAATAAATCGGCATGATACTAAAAATGTTCAATTCGATACACAGGTGGTACATTATAATGTGGACTGATTATATTGTTTAATGTTATCAAAACAATGCATTTTGTTCATTTTTTTCAGTTTGTGCTTTTCTCATAAAAAAAGTTGTGACTTTAATGATGTTTAAACGTAAATTAAAATTGCATTTGTCAGAGAGATTTTATCAAATATAATTCTGAGAGCAAAATGTTGTCTTTTGAATTTATTGAAAAATCCGGTGTTCCTCAACCTTCTTCCACTTCTGTTTAGTTAAGAAATTCGGGAAGTCACTCGCCTCATTGTACATTGCTTATTTATGCAGACGAGATGTAGTAAATATAAACCTTTGCTCGCAATAAGTTTCAAACATAGCAATTTCCTGTCCCATTCAGCGTTGCCAGAATGTGAAAAATTTACCAAAACTGGTAATTTTTTTTTTTGATGTGAAAATGTGAAATTAAGTTTCATTTTGGTAAAATTTCTAGTGAAAACAAAAAACATTTTTATGAAAATTTACCAAAAGCTTAAGGGCGAAGTAAGGGTTTCAAACACGTAAAAAACATTTTTTTTGTGAATTTTTTGAACAGTATGGATTGAGCAAATTTATTTAAATCTTTTGTACGTTATTGAGTGTACTTTTAACAATACTCTTTTTTTTCCGGATAAATTGAAAAACAAGCTGGTGACAGACAGAGCTTTTCCCAGAGCGCCTTGGAAAAATAGCAATTTGCGGTGGTCACTATGTCTCGGTCGGAAATTATCTGAAATCAAAAACCATTAAAATTTAGTCAACGTTGGAGGAAAGTATTTTATATGTAGAAAGTTTGAAATGAATCGGTCAAGTTGTTTCTAAAAGACTAGCAGTCAACACGGACTTTGAAAATACAACTTGTGGGAAAACTGCTTTAAAGTTTTGTACACGTACGTTTGTACGTTCGAGGTACACTTACTTAAAAATTTGTACATCCGTTAGTTTTACTCGGATTGACTTCAAATTTGGACACAATATTCTAGAGATGTTGAGCATTCATATAAAAAATGGTTAAAAACCTTACCGCCCTTAAATGATCGTCTCTTTTTTTTATCTATATATAAATAGGCGTAGGGAAAATAGTAAAAAAACAATTTTCTCACGTAATTCTAGCCGATTTTGATTAATTTCTTTTAAATGGATCAAAATGCGGAGAACGAGTGCACCGATTTTTTTTTTAACAATTTTTATGAAGAAAATTTGTTTTTCACATTACTTTTGTATCGAGAGAAAGAAAGTGAAAAGGTCGAAATTCGGCCACTATCGAACTCCAATTAGTTTTAAAAACTAATTAAAATTATTGGCCTTCATCATATTGAAAAGAACATTTTTAAATTTGTACCATCGTAATACTTAATAATTTAATTACATTTTAGGGTTAAAGGATAAGAGTCGCGGTTACGTGTCATGCACAAAAACAAGATTCAGATTCTTCAGACAGTAACACTGAAAACAGGTATTTAAAATATAAAAATGGGGTAGTACCAAAGACCGTAAAACTCAAACTCAATATTACTCGTTTTCTTCAATATCATCGCAACAAAAATAAAGCGCTTTTCAGAAGTTGAATTTTAAATTCCAAACACTGTAAAGAAAAAATCATTGGAAATTTCTCGGTTAACCATGATATACATGAATACATGAATACATGAATACTGGTATACAACAATATTAGTTGTGTTCGATGACAAATTCTCAGTGGCAAAAGCAAACAAATTAAGAAATAAGCCAGAAAAATTACTAGTTTTCATTAAACTGTTGAAATAGGTAAGCAAAGAACCTATGTAATGCTCTTTCAATTTTTCGAATTTTTCAACAGGAACCAAAATACTTGATTTATTTACATGTTACTCTAACTTACACCACAAAAAATATAAGCGTACAAAAGAGCTGAAAGCGTAACTTAGAGCAGCTTCAAAAAACAAAGAGCAATATCAAACAAGAGGAGGTAAAAAGAGAAAAATGTCCTCAATAAGCAGTTTTTACTGATCTGTAGTAAGAAATCTAAATCTAGAGGAGTCATCAAAAACACAGCTTTTGTTATTATAATTTTATTGGACGAAACATATGTCAAAAAAGTAAAAATATTTCGTTTTTTTTGATTGATCACACATATTTGATATTTTTTTTGTGGATGTGAAATTTTTTTCTTAAATGTGAAATATATTTGGGAATTTTGGTAAAAGAAAATTTTAGGCTGTGGCAACCCTGGTCCCATTATGTTCCTGGTACATATATTTTTTTTGTTCGTATGATTTTTGTCTACATTTTGCTCAAGTGTAAACATGTAATGCATAGCTTGTTAGTTAGTCTATAGACTCTCATGCGATAGCTACGGTAGTCCGGTCTAGTCCGACTATGTAATACCCTAAGCCTACTTTTAAAAAAAAAAAATATGTATTGAAAATGGGCGTGTCCTTCAGCGGATGAAGCCTATATTTTATATGCATTTCAATTTTGATGACGGATTACGCCCAATTTTTGAATGCATCATTGTTTTGGCATAAAATACATACGTACCAAATTTTATCTCTGTAGGCTAAACATAGGATTATTTATTGAATTTTAAATTTTTGGGTTGTACAAGAGGTGGGTATGTCCATGGTACATTGTGATCTATTTTTTAAAACCATCTCCGTTTTGTTATAAAATACAAACGTACCCAATTTTATCTCTGTAGGTTAAACATAATTTTATTAATTGCGCTTTAATTTTTTTGGTTTTATGGAAAGTGGGTGTTTCCGTGGGCAAATGACGTCCATTTTTCAAAATCATCTTTTGTTTGTTATAAAAAACATGCGTACAAAATGTTATCTCTGTAGATTAAACATTAGCTTATTTATCGAGTTTTCAATTTTTTGGTAGTATGGCAGGTGGACGTGGCCGTAGTCGGATGACATCCATTTTTCTAAGACGCATTTTTTTTTATATTAAATACATAAGTACCAAATTTTAACTCAGTACGTTAAACATGAGCTTATTTGTTGAGTTTTAAAATTATGGTTGTATGGTAGGTGGTTTTTATGGTTCGTGGGCGGATTATACCCATTTTTCGAAAAAAGCTCATTTATGCATTTATGCAATTTTTGGGTTGTATGAGAGATAGGCGTGTCGTGGGCGGAATCTAAAAATATTCAATAGTACAGATCCCTGAATTCATGTTACCATTTGTACCGAGTTTCATTTAATTCTCTCAACTCCTTCTTCTTATCCTGTTTATACGGACAGACGGACAGACGGACAAACGGACAAACGGACGGACACGGATAGCTCGACTCACGAGGTGACGCTAATCAAGTATATATATACTTTTAAATACCGGACTCACTTCGTTCTATGCGTTCAAATCGTTCAAATAAATGTATTATGATAATGTCTTTATATGCCCATTATTTAGGCAACTAAATTATTAAAGAAAAATTTATATTTCGTGGTTCAGTTGGTTAAGCGCTTGGTAATTTGATTTAAGTATCCCAGGTTAAATGCTCAGCCAAACCATGCTCTACTTCTACTCTAAACCTGTTAATTTAACCATTAACTCGATTTGAACGTGGATCGTCGCACAGTGGAGTATCCCGAACAATTTAGTTGTACAAAATTATTTTATGATTTTAAACTATAGGGAATGCAAAAACAAGCAAAAAATTTATTACAAGTAGGTGTCTATATTGACCCCCTGGGCAACCATGGGTTAATTTGTAGGTTATAGAAGATTGTTTCAGTAAAAATGCTCTAGCAACGAAAGTTTTTGATGCAGAACATTTTTCAAAGAAGTTTTAGAAAGATATTTTCATGGACTTTTCAACGATATACATAACTATTAGAAACTTTAAAAAAAAAATATTATATATATTATTATTTTGTCAAATCAGGAAATTTTGGAAAAATTCACAATTTTTGAGTTGAGTCATTTTTGTCAAAAAAAAAAAAAAAATACTGTATGAGCCTATATTTTTTTATTTAAAATCATAATTCCTGTTAAAATTTCCTTAAAGAAAGTATCATTACAACAATTATTATTATTCAAATGCTAAAATCGAATCCGTGAAAAAAACTTGTATTTCCATCATTGGAGTTACCAAACCACGCCTTAGGTACATCTGCAATCAATCCCATTTTAATTCGGAACTCACTCTGAATTGCTATTTTTAGAATAGGGTTTCTACAGTTTCTAGAAAAAAAAAAATATAAATAAAAACCATAGCCAACTAGCTATACATATGTTATTTTAGTAAAATCAAGTCCTTAAAACAATGAAGCTGCTTCGATTACATTGCTATGACTCGTGACCTTATTTCGCTAAGCCATGTAAAATTTCTTTCATTTAGTGAAATTCCTCTGTAATAAAGTGAAAAATTCGTGCCCTTCAATGGAAGCTAAAGTTTCTTTGTTATAAAGTATCGCGACATTTATATGTCAGGTAAGAGTGGTTTTTGTCAGATTTTGATAGTTTTTAACATTGACCCTAAAGAAAAAAATGTATGCGTCAAGTTTCAAATCGATATCTTAAAACTATGGGATTTATATATGTTTTACCATGCTGATGACGTCACTTTATATAGGAAACATTAAACCTGATATTAAAATAAAGGAAATAAACTTATGTACCAAGTTTCATGGCGATATCATGAAAACTTGAGGTTTTATGAAGGTTTTACCAGTTGTTTTGGGCTTAAACGGTTTTTAAAAAATTCAGCACTTTTCGGAACGAATTGGACAACGAGTTTATAGTTTTTAAGATGTAAACACTTGTAGTGTTTAGCTTTCGAAGAAAAATGTACAGCCACGGACAGCCGCATATAACAAAACTCTTCAGATATCCAAAAATTTAAAAATAAAATCCTCAAAAAACAATCATTTTTAATATACAATTACTAATTTTAAATAAATACAATACCATCCAAACCACTTAACATTTATTTTTTTATACCTGTTTCAGAAAAAATCGATTTATATTAACTTCTTAGAACAATTGCCGAAAAAAATATGAATTTTTAAGTATGCACTCCGCTAATAGCTTAGCAACTCAAAGAAAAGTTCAACTAAAAACAAGTAAAGAAAGTCTAAAGTCGGTCTAGGCCACTATGAAATACCCTAAACCTACTTTTCAAAAAAAAAAAAATAATATTGTTGAAAATGGGCGTTTCCGTAGACGGATGAAGCCTATATTTTATATGCATTTAAATGCTAATGAAAAATTTACACATACCAAGTTACATTCCTGTAGCTCACAGTTTATGCCTTCATTGTGCTTTCGCTATGGGAGGTGGGTGTGTTCACGTACGGATCTCTCCCAATTCTTGAACACACTTTAGTTTTGGTATTATATGCATACATACCAAAATTGATATCTGATTATTTATTCAGTTTTCAACTTTTTGGATTGTATGGGAGGTAGGCGTGTCCATGGGCGGATGAGGTTTTTTCATTTTTCGCAGACATCTTTATTTCAGTTTTCAATTTTTGCGTTGTATGGAAGGTAGGCGTGTCCATGGGCATATTCCAAAAATATTCAATAGTGCAGATTCTTGGGTCCATGTGACCATGTGTACAAAGTTTCATCCAATTATCTCAACTCCTTCTTCTTTTCCTGTGTATACGGACAACACACAGACGGACAGACGGACAGACGGACGGACGGACGGACGGACATGGATAGCTCGACTCACATGGTGACGCTGATCAAGAATATATATACTTTTCTATACCGGACTCGCTTCGTTCTATGCGTTACAAACGTTTGCACAAAGTTAATAACCCTGACCTTTCAGGTTTAGCGTATAATGACAGAGTTCATAGAGCTAAAAAAAAATGTTTGAGCAAGGCAAGTAGTGGCGTAACTCCATAGGTGCAAGACGGTGCAGAGCACCGGGGACCTTGAGCGATAGGGGCGATAACTAAAAAATGCGATAACTTTCAAACAAAATACTGTGAAATAGTAGCCCAATATTTTACTCAACAATTCATCAGTGTCTTACAAGACGATTAAATGGTTATCACTCGGTATTAATATATTTGAAGTAACGGTAATAATATATTTGATTAAAAAGAATGCTCGCTCAACTCTCAATTGAGTGGCAGGAGTTCCATGAGAATCTTGCGATAAATTGTGTAGCAACATTTATAGATTATGACATCCGCATGATTTACCCCAAGATGACGGAAATGAAGCATAGGAACAGTTGGCTTCAAAAACGTCATGTAGTAGTAAAACATGCGGATGTAGTTATAAATAAATTCTTTCAATCATGGTGCAGCAAATTATGCGAATCTCCTTTCTGGTCTCCGAAAACTCTGCCAAATTTATTTTGGCATTGGTGGTTTCACAAAAATATCTTAATTGATGCAAACGCTTCAGAATCAAATATGCATCAAGCAAGCAATTGTTGCCAGTGGTGCTGATGCTGGAATCAAGGATTTGTTCTTTTTGAAAATGAATCCGGCAGTTCTAACGAAAATTTTCTATTATTTTCTCCTATGCAAAAAAACAAACTTCTTCTGATATATAAAAAAATAAATTTTTTTGTTGAAATTAACGTTATTTTCAACGGGAACAAAAACAAAAAAAAATTCTCCGAAACGAAATTAATATTGTTGGCTTTTTGAATTTTATTTAAAACTAGTTGTTCTCCGTCAAAACTGACGGCCCGGTTTTAATAAAAGAAAAAACATGAAATATTGATTTTCTTTAAGTTGAATTAGAAATCAGTGATGGTCACATTTCGATTTTAAATTGTGCAAATAATAATTTTTAGTTCCAAATATTTATAAAATACCTTTAAGTAAAAACGGAAACTATAGTAGGCACGACGAAATAAGTGAAACGATTTTTTGTGAAACTGAAAATTTCTGAAATAAATAAACTGAAACTGAAATAAAAAAAAAATTTTTGAAGTTTCAATAAATCACAAAATAAAAATGCCTACAAATATGCTATGAATTTTTTAAAAAAATCAATCGTTCCGCACTCACATTTTACGGAATTATGTTATAGTATATATTATTTTTGTCTTATTTGATTTCGCTTCAACGAAACAAAAGGAATATATTGGTTATCGTTAAAATTAATGTTAACATACATGCCTGGTTTTTTGACATAGGTACAATTTTTTTTTTCGGTATCTGAAAATTCTTGCAAGCAAAATTTTACTAGCAAAAATTTATAGCTACTTTTTCGCTCTCAATTTTTTAATTCTCTCTTCGTCCTCTCTCGTTGCAAGTTTCTTGAGTTCGAGAATGCTTTTCAAGTAAAAATTTGTAACAATTTTTTGTAAGTGAACAAATCTAAAATAAAACCAAAAATGTTTCATTTTATAATGTTTGTACTTCTTTTGCTGTGAAGATATTTTTTTTTTCAATTTTTCTGGTAGGGGCCTTTTTAATTTTGCACACAAACACGGGCCCTTGATCATCTAGTTACGCCACTGAAGGCAAGGTACAAAAAATGTCAACCGGTCGGGGTCACAAAAGTTAGAGGAACTCATTAAAATGATTTCTGCATACTTTTTTTTCAAATCGCAGAAAAACCGCCGAAGCAATTATGATTCTCCTTAAGTTCTTTTTTGGTAAAAAAAACATGTTAAAAATATCAAAAAATTCAATTTTTGGTGGTCAATAAGAGTTATAATGGAACACGATTTTTAAATTTTTTTAATATCAGAATATTGGTATAAGTAAGAAATTTAATATTTTAGCAGGTGTGGGTATGCCTTCTGTGAAAAATAAAAAGTTACAAGCAAAAAACATGTTTTTTTTTACAAAAAGGACCTTCAGAAGAATCAAAATTGCTTCGGCGGTTTTTCTTCAATTTGAAAAAAAAAGTATGCAGAAATCATTTTAATGAGTTCCTCTATTGAACAGCTTAATCGAAGAAACACTCCATAGTGCGTCGCTTATCGTAGGTCAATCGTCTGATGGCGTGTGAGCAAATAAAATACAAACAAATCAAGTAAGCCAAAAAGGAATATTGCATGAACTAATTATGTTGAATACGATCATATTGTATGTTTCTGTAAAATACGTTATGCTCATGACAATAACATAAATTTTTTTGCATGGTTTTCACTAAAATATATTTTTTTCACAACAATATATTTTGTGTTTGACGTACTTGACTGCCAACGTAAAAGTTCTTGGTTCGAATCCCCAGCAGGCCATGGTCCTACGCGTTAACCTGTCGTTTATTCTTTCCTTATTTCTAATCAACTGAAATTACAAATTCATCATAAAAACGACTTAGGAAGTTTTAGTTGATGGTAGAGATGTTGTGGAATGAGTTTGTTTTTATACTATTCAATTGATAAAACCACACTGTGTGATGTACCATTTATTTTTCCCTTCAGAGTACTTGTCATTTCAAATATACAGGTGAAACAATATGAAATAAGTTCAATTTCTATGAGTAGTGTTGTCCTCTAGAAAATTGTCTGTGGAATACTTTAAACAGCGGCCGTATTTTTGATACAGCCCACTATTTTATTAATACTTTTTTATATATTTTTCCATACATATACGTACAAACATACATATATACTCTATTTAATTTTTCCAGAAAGAAAAATATCTTATTTATACTTTATTACATCTTTATGTATGCATTTGTCACTATCATACTTTAAACCTAAATATTGAGCAAACTTATGGCGTTTTCGTTTCTACCAAAAAATGTTGCCCTGTCGCAGTGCAAAATGTTTTCAATGTTGCCCGCAACCCTGTAAAAGTGCATGTTTTTGCCTACTCGAAAAATGTCAACTTAAATAAACGAATATAACCATCCTTGTCTAACGCACGCATGTCATAATATTATCGTTTTAAAAACAGCTGATATGCAGGGCAATCATCTACCCTGAGAAAGTTTGCAAGGCAGAAAATGCGCATTTTTTGCCCTCAGTGAGTGTGACATTTTAAGAAACGAACACAGAATTTACTCACCCGTTTGCACTTATTTTAGAATCGAACACGAAAAAAGGCAAGGGCAATGAAAAGGCAACATTTTTTGGTAGAAACGAAAACGCCATTAAATGTCTATAAAAAATTGTTGCAAATGCATGTTTTTGACTTAGATATTTACTATTTAAACAATTCTATGACAGTAAAAAAAAAAGAGAAAAATTTAATTATTTATTGACTGCTGCAATTGCTGCCTTTTCCAAGTTGAATTTTACCAGAAAAGTTGCTGCTGCTACTGCACTACTTGCATCATTTTCCATTTTCTTTGCTGTCATTTATTGACATGGTCACGTGCTTCCATCGAAGTTTTTCACATAAGTGACGCAACGTTAGTTCTATTTAATTTTGATGACAATATCGAAAAAATCATCGTCATCGCAATCACCTTCGTCTTCGTTGTCGTTGTCGCAAGGTGCTCGCTGTTGTTCCCCTGGCCGCAAAGCAATTACTTGCTGGGCTGCTGCTGCTTCTGCCGCTACTGTATGTAGCATAAAATGTCCTTCGGCGTGTATTTGTGGCCAACTGGTTTTGGTGAGCGCGTGTGCAGCACCAAACCAACGTACACCCGTGCGTCTCGATTCGATTATCGTATCGTAATTGCAGTTTTCGACATCTACATCGACAACGTCATCGGTTAGATTTAAATGCCAAAGAAAAATTGCATACTTTGAGGCGTTGGTGGTGATTCTGGTACACTGATCTTTGGCAGCAGAAATTTCTTGGGTTGTGCCAACATTAATAGAGGGTGCAGCCTGTGTTGTTAGCGGTATACGTGCCACAAAAAATTGCTGCATCTGATGTTGTGGTTGTTTTGTTGTGCAGCCTTCTGCCCGACGACCATGACTCCCTTGCCATACATTAATACAAGGCATTGATTTGCTATGCATGAAGTTCACCCGGATGCGCGCTCCAAATGCTCCATAATAATGTGCAACAGCAACATGATGAACTTCCGTCAGGTGGGCGAAGACTTGCCAGTCTCTAGGTAAACTTTTTGTCATAGTTGTTGTTGTTGTTGTTGTTGTAGTTGTTATTGTTGTTGTTGTTGCACTCGTTTTCATCAGCCTTTGATTACAATTGTTGTGTGTAAGTGCTGCTGCTGTTACTGACCAAACATTGCTGTCAGCAGTAGTTGTGGCAACATCAATTGCTGCTGCTGCTGGTACTTCTGCTGCTTGTGTGCTTAATTTTGTTGTTACTTCTTCAACTAGTTGTTGGTCTTCAGATTTTTCTTTCTTTGCAATCTTGGCAGCAGCAACGTGCTCTTCATTTTTGTTGTTGTTGTTGTTGCTGCTGGTCTCTGAAGATGTTGACAAGCATTTATTCATTGCTGCTGCGGCTGCTGCTTCGTCTGCTGCACACGTTGCAATCGTCGTCAATGTTGTCGTTGTTGTCGCCCTAGTTGACGATTGCACGTAACAGCAACATGATTTCCCAGTGGGGCAATAATAATTTTGATATTGTTGTTGCTGTTGTTGTTGTTGCTGTGTCTTCTGCTGTCGTTGCATTGCCATCTGTCTTGTCGTTCTTCTGTTGACTTCTCTGGCAACTTTATCTTCTACTCGTGTTTCGTGACTTTTTCTTAATGTTTTGCCATTGTTGTCGTCGTCATTCTTCTTGTCAGCATTCTTGTTGACTGCAATGACTTTGGTATGATTTTTGCTGTTGTTGCTGTTGTTGTTGTTGTTGTTGTTGTTGTTGTTGTTGTTGTTGTTGTTGTTGTTGTTGTTGTTGTTATCGTTACTGTTGCCCATCAAGCAATCTGCAAATTTCGCATTTGACTTTAAGTTGAGTTTAACAATGACATGGTCATCATTGTTGCTGTTGTTGTGATTGTTATTTTTGCTGTTTCTATCTGTTATCTTACTGTCCCACCTTCTAACAGTAATAGCACAATTTTCCACATTCCTTGCTGCACCGGATTGGTTGTTACCAACAACAACAACTAAACTTTTTGCACTTTTTTCACTATCATTACATTTCATGTTGCTGCGGCTGGACAAAGTTTCTTTGCTGGAGGTAGTATTCAGTTTTTCAGTTTCAATGTTTTGCAAAAACTTTTCTTTGTGACTTTTTATAATTTTAAGCTCATTCAATTGATGGACTTTGCTTGTTCCTGTTCTTCTTCTTCTTCTTAAGCATATGCGTGCCATGTTGTCGGTATTATACTGTATATGATTTGCCTGTAGCTGCCACAACTCCTGCTGCTGCAGCTCATCTCTGACAAAATTTTCATCTTTTTCAGCATCTACAGCAACAACAGATTTACTTTTGCTGTTTTGCTCCTTGAAAGTTTCTTCATATTTCACTTGATCCTGCACATGTTTCGTTGATTTTATTTGTTTCTTTTCTTTTGGTTTTGGATGGTTATGAAAATCTTGTGTACATTTTTTTATTTCCTCCGGTGAGTTATTATTGCCACTTTTATTGCCATCGTTGTGTCTGACTAAAATTAAAATGAGGAAGAAAAAATAAAGAAAATAGAAAAAAACATTAAAATTAACAATTTATAAAGGTTATTTAAAATTTATTTTATATCTTATAAGGAAATAAACAAAAATTGTGAATAGAATCTCTGTCTTATCAAAGGTCTAAATTAATACATAGATGACCTTAATTTTAATCAGAATATAATGTTTAAAAAAATCCAGCATAGCCGAAGTAAAAAAAAATAACTGTCTGTAAACAAAGTGGAATAAAGAAAATGTTTCTTTCTTATCTTAAGTTGTTGCCATCATAAGAGACATGAAATTTAATGCTAAAAATTTACGATTCACATGTATGTTTTGCTATTGTTTAAAAAAACAATTGAATAAAAATTATTTCTTAACATTATGCAACAGTTTTAAGCATAATAAGAAAAAAATATCAAAAATATGTTTATGTCGATATAAAAGATTGGATTGAATTTCTACTAGAGCTTCCAATTTCACGTTATTTAAGAAATTTTACAAAATTCACGAACTTTAACGACATGTGAATATTAAACATGAAATAAATGTCTAGTTGAAAAGAAGGTGTTCACGTGTACACTAGTGTACGGGTTCACGAATTTCCTTTTTTATGACTTTGATATCATGGCATATCAAGCCTAGACGGTAACATATATATTCGTTAAAAACTATCAAAAAGGTGGAAGGCAGTGGAAAACAACGCAACGGAAAGATCAGGCAATCATTTGCGCTATACAAAACGATCCCTTTGTGTCGACGACAACAATACAAAGTCAGGTTTGCCCGAATATATCTGGCAGAACCATCCAAAGAAGGACTAAAGAAGGTGGTTTCTCAACATACAGAAGTACAAAAAAGGCCATTAATATCCTTGATAAACGGCTGCGGTGCTACTGGAGTTTGCGAAAACTCATGTGAACTGGACTACTGAACAATGGAAGAAGAATGTATTTTTTTTTGCACTCAGAAAAAAAAACACATATCTTTCTCCGATAAAAAATTTCTCTATTTTCGATAATAGCAATTTTCTCTTTTTCAAATAAAATTTTCTTCAATTAGAAAAAAATTTTCACATTTGCGAAAAAATATTTCTTCACTTCTGGGAAATGGAAATATTTCAATGACTCTAATAATGTTAAGTATTTTTCTCGCACAAAAAAATTCTCATTTATTGAGAAAAATTTATTGAAAATGAATAGGTTTTCCTATATTTTGATAAAAAATTCACTATGAGAAGTATTTTCTTCAATAAAAACAAATCTTTTCTCATATATAAAAAGTATTTTTCTCTAAAAACGATATATTTTTCTATATATTTCTCTTTTTCATAGAAGCTTCCCACCAGGAAAAGCGATCATCCCTAGATAGCTTCTTACCCTTCATACCCTTTGTTAGCAAGCGTCATATACTTTTTTGTATGAAGATGCTACTACGGAAGTATTGATCTCTTTTACACATCCTTGTGGCAGTGAAGAAGTGATTAACTAAGAATCATCGTAGCTTCTTTTGACAATAAGCAAGAGATTAGGATTTTTTTTGTTCCCACTAGAAAACGTGACCATCCCAAGATAGCTTCTTGGCACATGGTTTTAGATTCAGAGCTCATGACCCTTCGTTTCGAAACGTCATATACTTTTTTTGTATGAAACTGCTTCTACGGGGGTATTGATCAATTTTTCACTTCCATGTGGCAGTGAAGAAGTGATAGGGCAAGAATCATCGTAGCTTTTTTAGACAATTAACGAGAGATATGAATTTTTTTTTTTGTCATGTTTTGTGCTTCATATTTCATCGTACGCTATACTACTTAATTGGATATTTTTTTAATGCATATATTTCTTCGATATATTAATGAAAACTACAAATTTAAGTATATACTTATTATATTGCTCTTATATATTGCAAGAAACCATATAAATAAACTACTTTTTCAAGGAAGTGTAGGTACATTATAGGAATGTGCATTTAGTTTCGCTAATTATGACTCAGCGCAATCTTTAGAAGCTTAAAAAATGTTGTTGGTCCAGTTGGCAAATCATGTTGCAAATTGGGATCCTCATTAATGGGATTCTCTTATATTACAAGACCGATGTCTTCAGCACTACTGCCCATACTGTACGTACCTTCCTCTTCGTCATCTTCAAGACACTACATGCTATTCTAACATGCACACTAGACCGGATCGAAATTTAGATTTCGCCGGTCGGGGTCTCAAAAGTTAGAGGAACTCATGAAAATGATTTCTGCATTCTTTTTTTTCAAATCGGAGAAAAACCGCCGAAGCAGCTTTGATTCTCCTGAAGGTCCTTTTTGGTAAAAATAACATGTTTTTTACTTGTAACTTCTTCTTTTTCACAGAACGCATACCCACACATGCTAAAATATTAAATTTCTTACTTATACCAATATTCTGATATTAAAAAAATTTAAAAATCGTGTTCCATTATAACTCTTATTGACCACCAAAAATTGAATTTTTTGATATTTTTAAAAAGACATTTTTTTATAACCGCTTTAAAAGACACTTTTTTTCTAGATTTACGTGAAAGTTTTATGGTTGGAAAGGTATAAAGTTCTTCTTTCTTTCTGTGTATCGCTTTAATCAAAGCTGTGTGCAAAAACTGACAGAATGTGAGAAATCGACTTTAGAAATCTGATAAAATGAAATATTTCTTATTCATACAAACAATTAATTTCATTTGTTAACTGCTTTATCGTCCAGTTTTCGATAAATTTTTTTTTTAATCACATAGCTTTGATTAAAGCGATACACAGAACGAAAGAAGAACTTCATACCTTTCGAACAATAACAATTCCACGTAAATCTAATAAAAAATGTGTCTTTTACAGCGGTATCAAAAAATGCCTTTTTAAAAATAGCAAAAAATTCAATTTTTGGTGGTCAATAAGAGTTATAATGAAACAAAATTTTAAAAATTTTTTATGTCAAAATGTTAGTATGAGTAAGAAATTTAACATTTAAGAAAATGTGGGTATGCGTTCTGTGTAAAATAAAAAGTTACAAGCAAAAAACACGTTTTTTTTTAACCAAAAAGAACCTTCAGGAGAATCAAAATTGCTTCGGCGGTTTTTCTCCAATTTGAAAAAAAGTATGCAGAAATGATTTTAATGAGTTCCTCTAACTTTTGAGACCCCGACCGGTTGAAATTTTTTTTATCCATATAAGAATGATCCGGTCTAATGCACACTCCCATACAATCCACATTAGTTAAACATGTCAAAACTGTAAGAAATAACTTCATGAAAAAAAAAACAAGTAGAATAAAAAAAAACAAGTAAAGAAAGTCTATAGTCGGTCTAGCCCGACTATGGAATAACCTAAACCTCCTATAATACTCAAATATATATTAAAATACTCAAACAAATAGACATAACTTCCTATCAAAATTCATGTAATCTTTATACCTATAGAATAAATACAGTAATTACTTATCTGGTTTATATGGTAGGCGGGCGTGTTGGTGGGCAGATGACGCCCATTTTTAGCGTACACTTTAGTTGTTATATGACTTGCTCCCATACTAAATTTTATTCTTCTAGGTCAAATATGAACCTTTGAATAGTGTTTTTAATATTGTGGGTTCTATGGGAATTGGGCGTGTTCGTGAATGGACTATTCCCAATTTTCAAACACACCTTGGTTTTAGTATAAGATACATACAAATCAAATTTTATCTCTGTAGGTTGAACGTTGGCTTTATTATTGAGATTTTAATGTTTAGGTTGTATGGGAGATGGGCGTGTCATTAAGCGGATGACACCCATTTTTCGAGGACGTTTATGGTTTGATATAGAATACGTACAAACTTAATTTTATTCTTGCAAGATTCTATCCTGTGCTTACGGACAACACACAGACGGTCGGACATGGATAGCTCGACTCAAGAGGTGAACCTGATCAATAATATATATACTTTTCTATACCGAACTCGCTTCGTTCTATGCGTTACAAACGTTTGCACAAAGTTAATATACCCTGACCTTTCAGGTTTAGGGTATAACAAGTAAAGAAAGTCTAAAGTCAGTCTAGGCCGACTATGAAATACCCTAAACCAACTTTTCAAAAATACAATAATATTATTGAAAATGGGCGAGTCCGTGGGTGGATGAAGCCTATATTTTATATGCATTTAAATGTTGATATAAAAATTACACATACCAAGTTTTTTTCCTGTAGCTCACAGTTAATGCCTTTCTTGTGCTTTCGCTATGGGAGGTGGGCATGTTCATGCACGGATTACTCCCAATTTTTAAACACACCTTTATTTTGGTATAAAATACATAAATACCAAATTGATCTGTCTATGACAAACATAATCTTATTTGGTGAGTTTTAAACTTTTTTGATTGTATGGGAGGTGGGCGTGTCTGTGAGCGGATGACACCCATTTTTCGAAGACATCTTGTGTTGATACTTTGTGTTGATTTTTGTGTTGTGGTGATGCACACCAAATTGTTTTGTTGTAAGTTAGTTATGAGCTTATTTATGAAGTTTTCAATTTTTGCGTTGTATGAAAGGTAGGCTTGACCGTGGGCGGATGATATCTATTTTGCAAAACCGTCTTCGGTTTGTTATAAAAAACAGACCAGCCAAATATTATCTCTGTAGACTAAACAGAGGCTTATATATTGTGTTTTCAATTTTTGGGTTTATCAGCTGACCTTTTAGGTTTAGGGTATACAAGTTTTATTATAAACAGTAACAAATTTAAAAAAACAAAAAAGTTTAGTTTACAAATTGCCTTAAATCTAGCATAAATTAATATGAAATAATTGTCTCAATATATTTCTTTGATATGGACTAAAAATTAATAAAAATTACAACAACAAAATTAGAATAAAATTTTTTATGAAACTAACCATCGTAAGTGATTTTGTAAGAGCTTTCGTTTGGTACCAAATTTGTAAATGTTTCCATGGAAAATAGCGAAATTATAGCAAAAAAACGAAATTTTTGCTGATTTTTGAACGCGAGTTTGAAACGCTGAACCATCGATTGAGCACGTATAAAAAAATACGTCGACCTTAGATTTTTTTGTCTTCTATCACATATTCGAAAATCATTCAAATCGGAGACTGTCACCTAGGGACCTTTGCTTGTTAGTGGTTAATTAGTTAGTTTTAATTTGTTTTGTAACGTGAATTAAACACAACAATGAAAACGTGTAAAATACAAAACGGTCTAATTGATATTAAGAATTTTCTTATATAATTTACATTTAAACAAAAGAATTAAGAGTAATAGAACTTTACAGAAGTAAACTGTCATATTGAAATTATATATCGACCCTTTTACTCTCAATTGTATAGCTAGATGCTAATTAAAAGCTTACACTTGCACAAGGATACAAAATGTAAGTTTATTGCTTGTAGTGATTAGATTGAATATCTAAACAAATCTATGTCGAACTGCCCTAAACAGATAGTTTATTATCAACTTTTTAGTATTGTTTGTTATTTTTGTTTTTTTTTTTTTGCTTTATACATCTAAAAGCTTCAGTGGATGAAGACTAAAACTTCAGTTAATAGAGTGTTTTCTGTGCTTAAGATTATGTGAAACACAGATTGAAATTGAGAAAAGTTTAACAAGAGTTACAAGAACAGAACGCTGCAAGATAAAGTGTAAAAAAGTAAAACTTTTGTAATTTATATAACATAATTACAACATTCAACAAAACAAAACAAAACAAAACAAAGCAAAACATAACAAAAGTGAATAAAATAAAAATGCTAAGAAAAAAATGGTATTAAAATAAAAAGTTACGGTAGGGCAAAGTCTAATATTGACACTTGTTTTTAAGTTATGCTGCTGCTGTTGCTGTTACAATCTTGTCGTTATTACTCTTGTTGTTGTGCTGCTATTTTTTGCTGTTGTTGTTGTCAAGTAATTGACATAAGACTTTGGAGCAAGAAAAAATGACAGGAGTTTCACTTGCAGTTGGCAGCAAAACTTTGCCCATGGTTAGGGGTCTTGTGGTGGTCTCTGATGTAATCTCCCTTCGAAACAGTTACTCACTAGCAGAGACAGCAGCAACAATAACAACAACAACAGCAACATCATCATCATCATTAATGGCTGTAAACATTAAATAAATGCGGCGCTAATTTGAACGCCATTTTAATGATGTGCAAGTTTGGACGAGGTCATCTCGAAGGGCATTTGGTCAAAATTGCAATGTTGCCATAATCTTACCATAATTTTTTTATAATAAGCACTTAAAGAGTGCAAAACTTAATTAAAACCTAACAGTTCCTAACAGTGAAATATTTCAATTATAAAGTAAACTTTGGAAACTTTCAAATCAATGAGTTATGCGTAAAAAAAAACAAAAAAAGAATTAACCATAAATTTTAAACCTTATTTCCTTATTTTGCATATAATACGAGAGATAATAGAGTAAATATCAAGAGATTTATAATTGGTTTTGAGCTATTAAAATAATTTACTTTACGAAATACTCACCACCGTTGCAGGGAAAACTTTCAGCCAGCAGCGTAAATAATTTGTCAGACATCAGGCAGCGTCCACGTGGTCCCAGTGGCACTCGACAAACAGGACATTTAACCGAACGACTGCGACAATTATTGCACAAAACGTGACCGTTGCAGCATTGCCAACCTGGTGGCCTAATAACCTAAATTGAAATCATGGTTTTGGAGTGGTTTTAGTAAAATTTTTTTTATTATTTATGAATACAAGAGGCAAATAATATAAGTAGAGTAACTCGTAGCTAACACTCATACACTCATGCACAATGATTGTAAACTGGTAACAAATGCAGACATTCAAAATTTTTCATTTACGTGCATGTGTTCGAATTCAAGCTAATTTAGAATAAACAAGTAAAGAAAGTCTAAGGTCGGTCTAGGCCGACTTATGAAATACCCGAAACCTACTTCTCAAAAAAAAAAAAATAAATAATATTATTGAAAATGGACTTGTCCGTAGGTAGATGAAAAATACATTTTATATGCATTTAAATGTTGATGAAAAATTTTCACATACCAAGTTTTATTCCTGTGGCTCATAGTTAATGCCTTTATTGTGCTTTCGCTATGGTAGGTGGGCATATTCATGGACGGATTACTCCCAATTTTGGAACACACCTTTGTTTTGGTATACAATACATACATACCAAATTTGATCTCTTTGTGACAAACATAATCATATTTATTGAGTTTTAAACTTTTTGGGTTGCATTGGGAGGTAGGCATGTCCGTGAGCGGATGACGTCCATTTTTCAAAAACATCTTTGTTATACCCTAAACTTGAAAGGTCAGGGTCTATTACCTTTGTGCAAACTTTTACAACGCATAGAACGAAGCGAGTACGGTATAGAAAAGTATATATATTCTTGATCAGAGTCATCTCGTGAGTAGAGCTATTCATGTCCGTCCGTCCGTCCGTCTGTGTGTTGTCCGTAAACACAGGATAAGAAGAAGAAGTTCAGGTAATTTGATAAAACTTGGTACACATGGTCCCAAGAATCAGAACTACTAAATATTTTTGGAATCCGCCCACGGACACGCCTACCTCCCATACAACGCAAAAATTTAAAACTGCATAACTCAGCTCTTAATAAGCCTACAACAATAAAATTTGATATGTATGTGTTTTATGCAAATACAAAGATGTCTTCAAAAAATGGGCGTCATCCACTCACGGACACGCCCACCTCCCATACAACCCAAAAACTGAAAACGCAATAAATAAGCCTCTGTTTAACTTACAGAGATAAAATTTCGCACATATGTTTTCTATAGCAAACAAAAGATGGTTTGGAAAAATAGACATCATCCGCCTACGGACACGTGAACCTCCCATATAACGCGAAAATTGAAAACTGCCTAACTCAGCTCATAATTAGCCTACAACAATAAAATTTGACATGTATGTGTTTTATACAAAAAAAAAAATGTCTTCGAAAAATGGACATCATCCGCTCACGGACACGCCCACCTCCAATACAATCCAAAAATTAAAAACGCCATAAATAGGCCTCTGTTTAACCTAAAGAGCTAAAATTTGGCACATATGTTTTTTATGAGAAGATGAATACGGTTTTGAAAAATGGACGTCATCTGCCTACGGACATGCCTACCTCCCATACAACCCAAAAAGTTTAAAACTCAATAAATAAGGTTTTGTTTGTCGTAGAGAAATAAAATTTGGTATGTATGTATTTTATAACAACATTAAGGTCTGTTCAAAAATTGTGAGTAATCCGTCCATGAACACGCCCACCTCCCATAGCGAAAGCACAATAAAGGCATTAACTGTGTGCTACAGGAATAAAACTTGGTATGTGTAAATTTTTCATCAATATTTAAATGCATACAAATTATAGGCTTCATCCGCCCACTGTTACGCCCATTTTCAATAAGATTATTTTTTTTTTTTAAAAGTAGGTTAAGGGTATTTCATAGTCGGTCTTAACCGACTTTAAACTTTCTTTACTTGTTTTCCCTAAAAAATTTACGTGCCAAATTTTATTTCTGTAAGTTAAACAAAGGGTTATTTATTGCTTCTTCAATTTTTGGGTTGGCTATCGGAGGTGGGCGTGTCATTGAGCGGATTACAACAATTTTTCGATATCATTTTTTTGTTGATAAAAAACACATGCACACCAAATTTTATTTTTGTAGGTTAATTATGAGCTTATGTAATGCGTTTTCAATTTTTGCGTTGTATGGGAGGTAGGCGTGTCCGTGGTCGGATGATATCCATTTTTAAAAACCATCTTTGTTTTGCTTAAGAAAATATACGTGCGAAATTTTCCAATTTTTGGGTTGTACGGGAAGTGGTCGTGTCCGTAGGCGGATGACGTTCATTTTTGAAAAACATCCTTGTTTTGATAAAAAACCTACGCACCAAATATTACTTGTGTAGGTTGAACAAAAGCTTATTTATTGAGTTTTGGGTTGTATGGGAGATGGGCGTGTCCGTGGGCGAGTGGCGCCCATTTTTGTGTGCACCTTAGTTTTGATATAAAATTTTCTCATGAAAAGTATACCAAATTTGATCTCTGTAAGACAAACATAAGCTTATTGATGCAGTTTTCAATTTTTTGGTTTATACGGGAGATATGCATTCCAGATTCATTTTCAGAGCAGGGGAGAGGACTGCTTCCTATCACTTTTTAAGACAGCGGAGAGGAATGTTTCCACGTCACTTTTCAGCATATAGAGGAGAGGAATGTTTCCACTTTACTTTTTAACACAGCGGAGAGGAATGTTGCCCTCTAATGACATAAAACAAAAAAAAAACAAATTGGCCATTTCAGCCCTTGAAAGGACTTTGACCGAACTTCTTATGATCAATTATGTTGTGTGTGTTATTAAATGTTTGCACACAATTGACCGAGAACTGGACCTACATGTTTTATGCCGACTCCGAACGGCTCATGTTCTCAAGAAGCTTTACATGGCATTATTTACTCTCTGAGGTTTGCCATTGTCTGCAGAGAGGTGGTGAACGATCAGAAAAATTTTATATTGAAAAAACTTTTCGCCGCGGCTGGGGATCGAACCCGGGCTCCGAGCATGCTAAGCCACACACTTAACCTGCATGCCACGGTCACCACATGACATGCATAATGACATGCTATGTAAAAAAAGCAATGGAGTGTACAACGGATGGCGATGCTTCCTACATTCCATGGAATGTTTCCCGATAACATCCGGGAATGCTCACATTTCCTGGAGGGAAGTATTACATACAAGAACGCTATGAAGAAGCCTGCGAATCAGTTCGTATGAAACAAAAACAATACAAGCACAAACAACAAAACAAAAACAAAGAAAGCAGCAGGCACAGCATAAGCAGCTGATGATTGATTTTCTTATATAAATACATGAATAGCTCTGCTTACATTTAACTTTTTTGTGATTTTAATATAATCCAAAATTACATATTCATGCAGCGCAGGATATATCTGGTATTTTAGTATATATATTATCTTTGAACGAAGAGTATTAAAGGCTATAGGTATACCCTTAAGTACTCGTCAAAAAAGTTTCATGGCCTTGAAAAAATCTATTGAAACGAGCCCATACAAAAAAAAAAAAAAAATTAGGTGTTCTTATTGGGGATTGAACCCAGGTCAATCGAGCTCATAGACTCGAACGCGAACACTCTCGGCTGAACTTGAACTTAACTTAATGAAAAAATTTCATTAAGTTCGATGTTTTTTCGTTTCAAGCAAGAATATTTTTGAGTTGATGACAATTGAATATTCGTTTGCAGCAAATACAGTTCGCAAATGAAGTATAGTTGGTGAATTTTTAAGTTGCGGAAACGAAAAATTTCTTAGCGTGTAGATATAAGGTATTTGCTCTTAATTCAAAAGAATTTATTTTCCTTTTAAAAAATAAAAGACAAGTCATTAGAATCAATGCAGCTTTCTGTATAAATAAGACTCAAAACATTTTCTTTTAATTAAAAATAAATCTTCACCGACTATAAATTGTGCGCATTTACTTTTAGTTTGAAAATTTTTTTCTGTTAATTTTAATGTAATTTTGCCTCAGTGCGTATTTTAAACTACATGATTTAACTTATCTTAATTTATAAACTTATTTAAAAAAGTATTTTTGTATGCTCTTCGTGTTATATTTGCATAAATAATGAGCTTATTTAAAAATTGTTCATCGCCAAGAGATGTTCCAAAAAATTGCAAAAAAATTATCCGCAGAATTTTTTTCTCCTGATCTCGAATGTGGTGTCAGAATTAAGCCATCACGTCGGTATTTTTCCTAACCTGATAGTAAGGTTAAAATGCAAATAAGCGATACAAAATGCAGAAAATTAATAAACATTAAAAATTGAAATGAATTCATGTAAATTGGTACACAAGTTCACATTAACCCAAGGATCTACACAAGCTGTGAATAGTTTTGGAATCCGCTCATTATTGTGTTAACGAATTAATTCAGTGCACAAGATGAGCAAAAAAGTAAAGATTGTCATAGTACACAAATATTGGTTAAATAAAATTTTGAAATTTGTTGTCCTTTCAAACTCTTCTGAGTTTGATTTTCATCATTTTCAAAAAAAAATGTTTCTTTTAAACACCTATAAAATATTTATTTTTCAAGTTATTCATATGAATGCTCTTCTTTCCATTGATATATGTATATTATTGTGTGATTTAACCAAAACTAAGTGCCATAATTATATAAAACATGAGAAATTGATATTCAGAAGGATTTTTCAGCTTAATTATTATTTAATTGCCTTAATTACCGTTAGATTTTGACAAATCTTGGTATGTATGACTTTTTAGGTACGCAAAATCGAATTCTGACAACCATTTTTTAGAAAAGTATACGCCAGATGGCGCTCCAGTACAAAATGCATGAATTTCGAAAATATTTTTATTTTAATGCATACAAGATATGTAGTTTTTATGGTACTCACTTTTGATCAAACCACTCCATACGTTATACAAATGTAAAGAATAGTTCAATACTTTCAATACGAAACATTTTTATTTTATAGGTGTTTAAGAAAAACACTTTTTCGAAAATGATGAAATATCGATTTTTTGGGGTCTCAAAAGAGTTTGTAAGGACAACAAATTTCAAAATTTTTTTTAACCAATATTTGTGTACTATCACAATTTTTACTTTTTTGCTTATCCTGTGTACACATTCTGAGGAAGAAAAAAAGTTATAGGCAAAAAAATTGATTTTTTGGCCAAAAAAAGGGTTCAGGAGAACCAAAACCGCTTCATGGGGATATTTCCGATCCAAAAAAAAAAATGATGCAGAAATAATTTGTAAGAGTCCTCTCTAACTTTTGAGTCGGTGTCCGGATGATTTTTAATCCGTCCACGATCACGCCCACCTCCCATAGAAACTACAATTTCGAAAACATGTTAAAGGCATTAACATGTGAGCTGTATGATTAAAACATGGTATGTGCAAATTATTCATCAAAATGGAAATATGGCCTTCACCAGCCCACTCAAACACCCATTTTCAATGCTTTTATTTTTTTATTTTGAAAAAGTAGGTTAATCGTATTTCATAGTTGGGCAAGACTGACTTTAGAGTTTCTTTACTTGTTTTATTTAAAAGTTATTTTGTAGAAATCAAATTTTAGAAAAGGAATTAATTTACCTTTAAAAAAAAATAAAAATTCTGTTACTCGTAGTATGTATACAACTTCCCCTTAAATGTTAAATTTTCCTTTATTTGGTGCTAAGCACATACCACCATGAACAAAATTAGCAATTAAAACCATTAGTGCGAATTAACACCGTATAGCATTTAAGATGAGTGCCATTAAAAGGTTAATATATTTTGGTCCTGAATATGTTTTCATTCTGCAATTTTCTTTGCCCACAATAATATTGCTTCAATTAAGTAGTCGGCATAGAAACCAGTTCTAAAACTCTACACCAATTTACCAAAAGTCTATTTAACTTGACAGTTACTCTTTCCATAGCCATTTCATTGCCAGAATTTATACTCAACTCTTCAAAATACTGTGTTAATTATTGATGATGTAGTGCAGAACATTTAATTTACGTAAAATATTAAATGTTTTGCTTATCAAGAAATATTTATCAGAATTAATATTAAATGTGGCATGAAATATATGATTCTGTCTATTATTATTATTATTATTTTTAAGATTAGACATCACCGACAAACATCTCACAGTAAGCCATCAAATTCAACTGCACTTGGCATGGCAACAAAAGAAAATGCAATTATAATTAAAACAAAATACACTCCCAAAATTCTGCTTTGTATTTTGTAGTAAGTTGAACTTGATTGCTTATAATTCTCCTTGATTTTAACAATATCATCAAAATGAGGACGCTTTAAAATTTGAATGGATGGAGGAGATAAAAACTTAATTGTTTGCAATATAAATTTAAAAGTAGCAAATAACTTCTTAAGTCGATAAGTAGTAGATTTTAACTTCAAAATAGCACTTAAATGCATACTTTGGGAAATATCAATATTTTTCCAAAAATTTGTAAAATAATACAAATATAATTAGAAAACGGGTCAGTCTGCAGAGATTGATGACATAGTGGTCGCTCGACTATTTTAAAAAATTTTCTTTTTTAACCATAAATTTCGATATATTTCAGCACCCTAGGAAGTGCTTTAAAAAAAAATTTTTTGTTGTATTTACAAAATGGCGGCCATGTTTGTCATGCAACCACGAGCGATTTTCGTATCTTATAGAGTTTGTGGTAATATCTCATATCTCAGCTCCTATTTAACATACAGTAATAAATTAAAGAAACTCAATATTAATAATACCTTAGGCTATTATCTTGCATATCAGAAAAATTAATTGGGATGTTACTTAATTTTCAAAAAAAACGTTAAACTTACCAAAAAAAATCGTAATTTTTGGTAAATTTTAATAGAAAGAAGCTAGTGGCAGACCTATTTTTTTTTTTGGTATTAGATACGTCTTAGTAAGAACATAAAATATAAATTTTTTAAAGTGACTAGGTCATAAACTTTTTGAGTTACATCGCTTTGAAAAATAAGAAATCTCAAATTTGCCCCAACTTTGGGGTCAAGTATCTCCAATGGGCATAGGTGCAAAAATTTGAAATTAATTCTAAATACACAACGTATTAAGAGGATTCTGATGATATAATACTGAAAGTGGTTTTTATGGTTCATTAAAAATATATAGCACTAGCGGATGTAACCCGGTGTTACTCGGGGTTGTGCCTCGAGCACAAAAAGCGGACGATTTTCAAAACTGCTCTGATTTTAACGTTTTTTAAATTATCGGTTTTTGGGGTTTTGCCCCCTCTTTCCGTCCAAAGTGTTTAGTCAAATTTCCATAAAAGTGAACCTGCCAGACGCGGTTAAAACAATAAATGACATTTTCCACGTCTCGATCTGATGTCTGGTTTCTGATGAAAATGGGCACCCAAACTCAGAAAAAAAACACATACAATCTTTCTCCGGTGAAAAATTTCTCTATTATCGATAACAGGAATTTTCTCTTTTCAAATAAAATTTTCTTCAATTAGAATAAATTTTCACATTTTCGAAGAAGTATTTCTTCACTTCTAGGAAATGGAAATATTTCAATGTCTCTTATAATGACAAATATATTTCTCGCACAAAAAAATTCTCATATAAAGAGAAAAATATATAGAAAATGAAAAATTGTTCCTATGTTTTGATAAAAAATTCACTATGAGAAGTATTTCCTTCAATAAAAAAATTGTTTTCTTAAAAATAAAGAGTCTTTTTTTCTAAAATCGAATTATTTTTATATATTTCTCTTTTTTATAGAAGGTTTTTATAATTTTTAGAGAATTTTTAGGATCACATTTAGAGAAAAGCATTATCTGGAGCATGGTCAATACCATATTTCAGTAAATATGATGCCATTTTTATCATATTCCGAGAAAATTTTTTCTGAGTGCAGTTTGAAAAGTCATTTCGAGAAAAATTCGTTTAAAGTTTTTCTAAGCATGCATTTAAAATGCAATTTTATCTCAAATAAATTCCAATTTTAAAAAATCCTATTATCATCGATTCGATTTTTGGTTTGTCTTCGTTCAACTTTGGTTTTGGTCGATACTGTTCGGTTAATTTTTTTTCATATTTATATAGCTTCTGCTGGTATTCGTTAAACTTCTTTTTTTTCGTTCGTCTTTGGTTCTTGACTTCGTTTCGTTTGCCTTCGGCTCATTCCTTGATATCTGTCGAAAGAACTTTTAAAAGCATAGGATCTATTTCAGTAACAGATACAAATGCTGGCCAAGTTTCATCAAAATCGGTTCATCCGTTTTGACGTGAATGAGTCGAACATAGTTGATTGAATAAAACACCATCTTACGGAAGTTTTCTGAAATTTAAATAGCTCAATATTCTTGCAGAGTCAAGTTATTTCACGTACAAAATTTTAGTAAAATCGATCAAGTCATTTAGGAGTTATTGAGTCTTAACAATGCATTACTTAAAACGCCCTCTTTCGGAAGTCTTTGGAATTTTTGAAGTGCAACTTCTTTGGCGGCGAGTGAAATTTCAAGGTCTCTTATTCGTGACGCTAGGCTAACGTTTTGAATTCATATGAAAATTTTAAAAAAATTATCGTCTCCAGCGGGAATAGAACCCAGGCTTTCTATTTAGCATCTCATAAGAGTCAGCAGCTCTATCACTACGCCACATAGGCGCATGACGAACTAGCAAACAAAATGCAATTAATATTCAACGAGTTTTAGTCCGTGTTTTGCATTCCACAGACACACACCATGTCTGAAGAACGTACTGTACCATTTGATACGTACTGCACCATTTGATTTCCATCCTACAAGTATGCACGGAAATTTTATTTCTTTATGCTAGGAATGCTGTACATAACGTAACAAAATATAACAATTGTGCATATTTTTTTGTTGAATATCGAATCCTAGCTTAAAGCTTAATTTGAAACAGCATATCATAACGTTGATTGTTATCAAAAACTTGAAAGGTTATTGACAACATGCAAAACAGTTAAAACGATATAAAATTAAAAACAAGAAGTGTAGAAAGTGAAATAATTAAGACTGCCGAATCGTTTTTGTCATGCCAAAAAATGTCCCAAAGCTAAGAAAAGTACCTTAAGAATGCAACTGCAGCTAGTCCACAACTCAGCTCACGAAAGTGCTTTCACATTTTCGACTGATTCTTTAGAAATTAAAAGCTAACTGTTATTTTTTGCCTTGTATTTTTTTCGGGGAAAAATAAACGTTACTGTTTATTTACTTTTATTTTATCGGTCAAAAGTAACAATTATTTTGTAACTTTTAGTTTTTTGGTCAAAGACGTCAAGGCCGCTTGACAGATGTTGACACCATCAGTAAAATGTCTCACCGATAAGATGAAAATAATATATCAATACTTTTTTAGTCGGTAAAATGACCTTTGAAAAAATACAAATTGCCTGATATTTTTGACCGAAAAAATAAACGGCAGAAAAAACTATTATTTTTGACTGATAAAATAAAATTAAAAAGTAACTGTTATTTTTGCCCAAAAAAATATAAGGCACAAAAAAACTTTTATTTATGTCGGAAAAAATAAAATAAAATAAAAAGATAACAGTGATCATGCGACTTTTTCGATAAAAACCATAAACGGTACATTCCCTGGATATAAATATTGAATAAACAGAATATTATTCCATTTTGTGTTGATTGATTTCTTTTCAAATACTTTCTCTCTATTTCACACTAAAATCTATCATATTTTTTACTGTTTAAAAAGTTTCACTTCTGCCACATGTACGTTGCTACACGCGAGGTTTTTTTATATTTTATGTTTTATCTTGGGTGCAGTTGAACGTTCATACCAAATTTCATTGAAATCGGTTCAGTTGTTGAGTCTTTAAAACGCACTACTTAAAGCGCCCTCTTGCGGAAGTCTTTGGAATTGTTATAGCCTATGTTATCTTGTGCGCAGTTAAACCTTCATTCCAAATTTAATAGAAATCGGTCAAGGTGCTTAGAAGTTATTATAGTGTGCCATGCCCACATACTTCCGCCCACTTTTTTACCTTTGCTTTATCTTGGGTGCAGTTGAACTTTCATACCAAATTTCATTGAAATCGGTCCAGGAGTTTAGGAGTTATTAAGTCTTAAAAACGCACTACTTTAAGCGCCCTCTTGCGGAAATCTTTGGAATTTTTTATAGCCTATGTTTTATTTTGGGAGCAGTTGAACCTTCATGCCAAATTTCATTGAAATCGGTCGAGGTGTTTAGGAGTTATTATATAGTGCCACGCCCACATACTTTTGCCCACTTTTTTACACCCCTATGTTCTTTCTCCTAATAAAAGGTACTCGGTGTCCAAATTTCAGCTCAATCGGATAAGCGGTGCGCGAGCATATGCAGAACAGACAGACAGACAAACATTTGATTTTATATATAAGAAGATTTATAAATTCAAGCATTTTATTACGAGAGGTATGAGCATTAAGGTGGGTCAACCCATAAGGGGAAAAAAAGTTTGCATATCCGGCCCCTAATATGAAAGCTAATGTTGAAATGATTTCAGAACAATAACAAATTTTTTTTTGTGAACCCAAAATCTGCCCCAAATGGTCTTTTTTGTATAACTTCACCAGTTTTAAGAGTATATCGTTGGATAGGTCTCAATTAGTACAATAGCACGTTTTTATAACACTTTTTTTCTTGGAATCCATCTTTCTTCAAATATTTAAATTTTTCGTCGCATATCCTCAGCACCCCCAAAACTTAAAATTTTAAAATTCGGTCTGACCCAAACAAAAAAAAAAAAAAAACAAATTGGCCATTTCAGCCCTTGAAAGAACTTTGACCGAGCTTCTTATGATCAATTGTGTTGTGTGTGTTATTAAATGTTTGCACACAATTAACCGAGAACTGGACCTAAATGTTTTATGCCGACTTCGAACGGCTCATGTTCTCAAGAAGCTTTACATGGCATTATTTACTCTCTGAGGTTTGCCATTGTCTGCAGAGAGGTGGTGACCGATCAGAAAAATTTTTTATTGAAAAAAACTTTTCGCCGCGGCTGGGGATCGAACCCGGGCTCCGAGCATGCTAAGCCACACACTTAACCTGCATGCCACGGTCACCACAGTCTGACCCAAACACTATGCACAAAAATCAGAAAATATTTCTGTACCGGCATCTTACTTTTTTTCTTCTAATGGATTTGGCGTCGTCTCTAAACACGAAAATCGCAAGACAAATATTTTTTCACATAAAAATGCTAGTCAAAAGTAACTATCATTAAAAGTTCATAAAAAATACAACTGGAAAATGGCTCATGTAACCTTTTGGTCATTAAAATATATTTTTAATCTAGAAAATAAGCTTTTGTCGAAAGTAATTCGTACAAACATAAGGTCAGGAGAATGATTTGAGCGAAGATACTAAGATTCGAAATTGTACTGTGAAAACAAATATGTAAATTTATTTAATTTTGAATATGTAAATATTAAGCTTATATAATAGCCTATATAAGGATACTCAGTATAGATACTCAGTGTAATGCAAGAATTTCTCCCAACAAGTTTGACTCTCAGTTTTACGTATACAGTACGACCTCGCTCAACGCAACCCTCGTTACACGCAACACAGACATATATTATAATAATAATATGTCTGTGCGCAACTCTTCGATAATTGGAACACCCAATTTGTTAACATTGCAGACTCTGTTAACGTAACTTAAAAAAAAAAGTTACCTCAGTTAACGCAACTTTCTAAGGAAATCGAATGTTTGAGTTTGTTTTGCACATTTTCTTTCGTTCTTTTGTTCATTTGTCTTTGTCGAAAAAATATATAAATTTGGGATTCCCACGTATGATACATGTGTGTATGAATGTTTCCTAAAAACATTCAAACTGAACGAATTTATTTTGCTATCGGTCGATTTAAGCGTGCTGCATACGAATGCCAATAGTTAAAAATGTCAATAAAGTTACAACAGCACAACAATGTTAAATTCTGGAAAAATTGCATAGTGGTGTTGCTATTAAATCGATATGCAATGAATATAAAATGCACAAATCAACAACACCAGAAAAGCGGCCCAGCAAAGCGAGTGGAAATCATAGGCTGCGAATATGCCAAAATGGAGAATGCATTGCAGCAAAATATGAATTGTAACTAAGTGAAGACCAAAATTTCCCAATTTTTCAAAAAATAAATTAAATAAAACTATATTATCTTTCTGAACACAGATTAAATTTTAATGTGTAGAAATGGCATATTTAATAAATGATATTTTTCTAACAATAGGTCTGTTGGCCCGTAGAAAATTTTTCCTCAGTTTTTGCAACAACCTCAGTTTTCGCAATCAACCTGAATTGAATTGGTTGTGTTGAGCGAGGTCGTACTGTACATGCCAGAATTTCTGTTGTCAGAATTTCAATTACTGCAATGTATAATTAAATAGAACACATACAACAAAAGTCGTTCACAACAAAAACAATAGAAATTATTGTAACAAACGCACGTTGCTTAGTATCGGTTATTAAATAGTAATCCTTTAAATCATAGATGAAACAGGAATAATAATTGATATATGCAGGTGGCATATTCTCACACACATAAATGCACACATACTGTCAATTACGCACACTTAAGCCAATCTTATGAACGCCTTGCGGTGGTAAAAAATTGTCTTTGCTAAAAACTTTGAATGAAACTTGTTAAAATAATACATTCGTTTGAAAGCAATTTCATTTTGGCATGACAAAAACGATTCGCCAGTCTTAGCTATTACATTTTTAAAACATTTTTTTTTTAATTTTATATTGTAGTAACTGTTTTGCATGTTTTCAATCATCTCTCAAGTTTTTGATGACAACCAAAGTACCGACGTTATAAAATGCTCTTTCAAATTAACCTTTAAGCTCAGAATGCAGCGAACAAACAGTAGAATTTTTTACGCTATTTGAATCTCCAGACAAAAAGTGAAGAATTGCATGCCTAAATATTTTCATCGAAGCTTAAAGAAATAAACTTTCCGTGCATACTTTTTGGATGAAAATTAGAAGACATATCTTGTGTCTGTGATATACTAGATATCAAAACCATAGCATGTGTCCGTGATATACAGTGCGCGTCATCAGGTTAGCACACTTCCTAACGTAAATGAATTTTGGTCAATTCCAAGTAAACTAAAATCACTATAATTAAATTTTGTTTTTTTGCATACAGCCCATTCAATTATCAGTTAAATAAAACAACAAGTTTGGATTTGTTATTGCAAATTTTTTTTTTATGATTTTTTTTCGAAAAATAACAAAAATAATATCAATTCAATTTAGGTCAACAGGTTAGCACACACGAGTTGTTTCCTTTTTTTTTTATCTTTTAAGGCATGAACTTATTTCTAAACTTATACATTAATTAATTTAAATATTTTTTATAATTTTAATAACGGGTTGATCCTCCCTTGTTGAGAATGACCTCATACATTCGATTTGGAAGCGACTCATATAATTTTTCTATATAATTCAGAGAAATCCCTGATCAAGCTCGCTTGATGCCGTCAATTAATTCCAATTTATTGGAATATTGTTTTCCTGATTCGTAAACTTTACGAGCGAGCCATCCCCATGCATTTTCTATTATGTTTATGTCAGGTGAATAAGGCGGCCACTGCATTACGCTTACATTTTGGTCCTCAATCCATGACTTTACCACCCGGGCAGTATGGATAGGGGCATTATCATGTTGAAAATGCCATGCTAGATTACCAAATAAATTTTGAAAATGAGGAAAAGCAGTTTGAAGTACGTTTTTGTAAGTGTTGGCGTTCATATTTGCTGTCAAAAACTGTAACTCGCACGTACCGAAGTAGGAGATGGCTCCCCATACCATTACACCTCCCACTCGACTATGAAGGCGATCCAACTGGTGTTCCTCCTTGCGAAGATCATGGAAGTAATAATTGTAGCCGTCTGGACCTTCCAAATTAAATTTTTTTTCATCCGAAAAGACAACGTAGTGCCAATCTGAAGTCCATGTCATGTACTCACGTGCGAAATTCAGGCGAGCTTCCTTACGAAGCCCATTGAGTGGGGGTTTTTTCTTCAATTTCTGTCTTTTTAAATGTTGAGCATTCTTTATCACTCTTTGAATCGTAGATAAGCTTGTTTTAACGCCAACATTAGCCCTGATCTTTGCAGCTGAATCATGAGAGTTCGATGCTTCTCTCAAAATTGCTCTCTTATCAGCGTTCGAAATCACTTTGTTATTACCTCCTTGATAATTTTTACCATATCCCGACTTATTGCGCAGGAATGAGGTTATGACTTTACGACTTCTTCCGATTTTTTTAGAAATTTCACTTATGGACAACTTTAACTCCTCATAAGCTTCAATTTTCGATTTTTCTTCTACAGAAAGGGATTTTCCTTTACCCATATTGAAATTAATTGATCACTTAAGCAGCAAAACAAATTTCGTGGTCATACACTTTCAAATATTGGAGAAAAACTGAAAATAGTTTACATGTGCTAATCTGATGACGCAAAAATAACGCGTTTTTTCCATTGAAAATAGAACAAAATAGCAAAAACCAAATAACGGGAAATTTTTTTCGCATGTTCTCTTTACCAAAAATAGTGTTTACGAAGACCAGAAGAATAGAATAATAAAAAGAATTTTATATTAACAACAACAAAAACAAGAGCAATCGTACTTAGCTGATAGAAGGTGTGCTAACCTGATGACGCGCCGTACTAGATACGGGCCACAAACCGTTCAATATTAATTCATCTTGTTTACTCTCTACCATGTTCCTATGTGTTGTAGTGGTAGAGCTTCCGACTCTTAAGGGAATGTCAGCTGTGGAAGCCTGGGTTCAAATCCAGCGAGCGACAATAGTTTTATGAAAATTTTCATATGAATTGAAAACGTTAGCCTAGCGTCACGAATAAAGGTCTCTGCCCACTTACGGCACGTAACGCAACGACTGTCGAACGGCGACGGTAAGGCAAAGAACTGTTTCATGCACACTTAGCGTAACGGCGCTTATAACAAATCAAAACAAATCAATCTAAAATATGAGCAAAACACTCTACATTTGATTTTTTAAAACTTTGTTGCTATAATGTTTGCAACTCATGTCATATAAAGCAACATTTTCGCTCAAAAATTAAATTTTTTTCAGAATACATGTTTTGCAGCTAAGTTTTTGTCAACAAAGCGAACGACAAGTCGGTCAGAATTCTTTGAAACGATTCCCACCGGCTTTTTCGTCGGCGTCAACAGTCGTCGCCGTTTCGTTTACGGTTAGTGGGCATGTATACATAAGAACACAGGCTAGTTATATTTTGAAGTTTCGTGTCGTTTCGTTACGTGCCGTAAGTGGGCATAGACCTTAAAACACCTTGAAATTTCAATCGCCACCAAAGAAGTTTCACTTCAAAAATTATGAGACTTAAATTTTAAAAAATTATTTTCGCTCTTGTGAGTTGTATGGGAGGTAGGCGTGTTCGTAGACGAACTATGCCCAATTTTTGAACTCATCGTAATTTTGGTATAAAATACATACATACCAAATTTTACTTCTATAGGTTAAACATGAGCGAGCTTTAGAGAGTATCACCAAAACTAACCTATTTTTAACCCCCGCCTGATTCGTTAGATATTTGAAAGACATTTTCGAAAAAATATTATTAATTATTTCGAAATATATTATTTTTTTTAAAGTGGTCCTTATGGTGCTATTTTGTTTTTTTTTTTCGTTTTATCTTCGGTGTTTTATATCTGTGTATATGTTGATGTTATACAAGTATTGTCTGATTTTTTTTTTACCTCAAATGTTCTCCGTTCAATCGATCTCCGTTCCTACCACATTCTCCTGCTCAACAAAATCCAAAAAATTAAAGCTTACAAAAAATCATTTTAACCGTGGGAACAAATGAAATCGACAAAATGGATTTTAGGAGCACTTCCGACCGGTTTTATGCAAAGAATAACACTTTGGATCATAATAAAATTTTATTTTTTATTTTCAAAATCTCTTCGGAATTCAAGGTGTCAAGTTTCACAAAAATGTGCAATCGATATTCGTCAGTGACTGCTGTGGCCGACTTATGTACTATTTTAACGAAACGCTTCGTGTTTTGCCTTTGGCTGATTCCACACTAATGAGGAACGGAAACATGAATCCTAAAATGCTTTGAACTGAAAGAAAGAAACAAAAATCAGAAAATATTTGCACAACATCAACAAACACATTTGATGTATCATTTTTCCGGATCGAACAATTAACACCGAAGATATAACGAAAAAACCAAAATTGCATCATAGCGACCAATATTTTTTTCAAAAATGATTTTCAAATATCTAACGATTGAGGCGGGGTCAAATATAGGCTTACTTTTCTGTCATACAAGGTAATACGGTCTAATGAGCTTATTTATGGAGTTTTAAATTTGTTGGCTTGTATCGGAGGTAGGCGTGTCCGTGGGCGGATTGCGATAATTTTTCAGAACCATCTTCGTTTTGCTACAAAAAAAATACGTACCTAATTTTAGCTCTGTAGGATAAGCATAGCCTTATTTATTGAATTTTAAAATTTGAATTTTATGGTAGGTGGGCGTGTCCGTAAGTGAATCACTTCCATTTTTTTAATACATCTTTGTTTTTATATAAAATATATGCGTACTAAATTTTATATTTGCCGGTTACACATGAGCTTATTTATTAAGTTTTAAATTTTTGGTTGCATGCAGGGGCGCAACCAGGAATTTTTTTGGGGAGTTTTTATCAAATGTGGAACTTATATATTATATCGATTTTACGTAATTATAGCAGCTGTGTTGTAGCGGTCAGTGCTTTAAATTTTTACACTCCTTGCTCAAACTTCAGGCCATGGAACATATTTTTTTTTTTCATTGGCTTCATTAATTTTACAGCAATAAGTTTCAACTCTTGGAAGTAATATTTTACAAAAAAGTAAAGTACATGGGTTAGATAGGTTCCAAAGACTCGAACAAAGCATATTATAACTGTTTTTTTTTTTTTAATATATCAACTGAATATTTCAAGCACAAGATACTATATCTTCAAGAAGTGTTTCAAATTTTAACTAGATTGGTTATAACTTTTGAGAAATCATGACAACCAATTAACAGAAATAAGTTTCGACTTAAGCTTTAGGAAGATTATTCTAGACCTATTGCCCAATGTCATAAGACAAAATAAAAATGAATTTTCAAACTGACCCAACCTCTTAAAAAAACAACCAAGACAATGAACGATAACATCCATATTTATAATTAAAGTAAAGTTTTTATCAAATGTGTACTTTAACCATCGCTACTCGACTCTCACTCCTGCTTCAAGAAAGCACTCCTCCGATCGACGATATATGCGGACAGTGGACGCACATATCCCACTCTATGCGTACGGCTGCCGAAGAGGTGATAGGCTACCACCGCCCTCGCCGAAACCAGTGGCACGACCAGGAGTGTCGCGACGCCACTGCAGAGAAGGACATCGCCTACAAAGCCACCCTGCAGTCGGTTGTAACGCGTGCTGTTATGGAGCGATACCGAGAGAAGAGGAGGGAAGAGAGACGCATTTTCAGGCGAAAAAAACGAGAGGCGGAAATGCGTGAGTGCGAGAAAATTGAGATGCATGGCGACAGGAATGAGACTCGAAAATTTTTCGAAAAAATAAGACGCCTGGCCGATGGTTTTAAGACCGGAGCCTCTTCCTGCAAGGATGAGAATGGGAATCTAGTGACAGATATCCAGAGTACACTGATGCTATGGAGGGAACACTTCTCTAGTCTTTTAAATGGCGACGCTGACAACAATCCCGCCAGTGGAGATGATATCCCGGAAACCCCAATCATGGATGACAGCGTTGAAGTTCCGCTGCCCGACTATAACGAGGTCTTAACAGCTATAGCTCGGCTTAAAAACAACAAAGCCGCAGGAGCCGATGGTCTACCGGCTGAGCTGTTTAAGACCGGTGGCGAAGCTCTGTTTAAATGCATTCACAGACTTCTATGCAGAATATGGTCGGAAGAATGCATTCCAGATGATTGGAACCTCAGTGTGCTCTGCCCAATCCACAAGAAAGGCGATCCCACCATTTGCGCCAACTACCGTGGGATTAGCCTTCTAAATATCGCATATAAGGTCCTGTCGAGCGTATTGTGTGAAAGACTGAAGCCCATCGTCAACCAACTGATTGGACCTTATCAGTGTGGCTTCAGACCTGGAAAGTCCACCATTGACCAGATCTTCACGCTCCGACAAATCTTGGAAAAGACCCTCGAAAAACAAATCGACACGCACCATCTCTTTGTCGATTTCAAAGCCGCCTTCGACAGTCCAATAAGGAGTCACCTATACTCCATCATGTCTGAATTTGGTATTCCTGCCAAGCTAATACGTCTTTGCAGGATGACACTGTACAACACCAGCAGCGCAGTGAAAATCGGGAAGGACCTCTCCCTTCCGTTCGATACCAAGCGAGGTTTCAGACAAGGTGATTCCTTATCGTGCGACTTCTTTAATATAGTAATGGAGAAGATCATCCGAGCTGCTGACCTGAGACGCAGCGGCACAATTTTCTATAAGAGCGTTATGCTGCTGGCGTATGCTGATGATATTGACATCATTGGCCAAAATACGCGCGAAGTCAGTGCAGCATTCTCCAGGCTAGAAAAAGAGTCGAGTCGAATGGGTCTTACAGTGAACGCAGATAAAACGAAGTATCTCGTGTCAACAAACAAACAGTCCCAGCGTCTTGGAAACCATGTCACTGTTGACAACACCTCCTTTGAGGTAGTGAAGGACTTTGTTTACCTGGGATCCAGTATTAACTCCTCCAACGATATCAGTATTGAGATTAAACGAAGGATAACTCTTGCCAACAGGTGTTACTTTGGGCTCAGTAGGCAATTGAGAAGCAGAGCTCTCTCTCGACGAACAAAACTGACGCTCTATAAGTCAATAATCATGCCCGTCCTACTATACGCATCACAAACCTGGACGTTGAGCAGCTCTGATGAAAGGACTTTGGGAGCGTTCGAGAGAAAAATCCTTCGCAAGATCTATGGTCCAATCTGCGTCAATGGCGAGTACCGAATACGATACAACCACGAGTTGTATGAGCTATATGCCGACATCGATATAGTCAAGCGTATTAAAATAGAGCGGCTTCGCTGGCTAGGTCATGTCGAGAGAATGAACGACGAAGCTCCAGCGAAAAAAATATTGGATTCGGCACCCAGCGGTGGCCAACGCAGACGAGGAAGACCGCATCTCCGTTGGAAAGACCAGGCATTGGATAACCTGACGACGCTTGGAATTTCCAACTGGCGCCAGCAAGCGCACGACAAAAGAGGCTGGCGCAAATTCTTAGACCAGGCCAAAACCGACCAACGGTTGTAAGCGCCATCTAAGTAAGTAAGTAAGTACTTTAACCATCAAAACATAAAAGTCCTACAATCAAGATTGATTATCAGAGTCTTTATTTGTATGTGAGGCTTCGAAAATGCGTTTATTATTTGGCTCTGTGAGAACATATTATCCGTACACAAGGTGAACATCAGTGTTAGCGGCTATTTTATAAAAAACTTGCTTTATCGTTGTTTTCCAAAATATTTTCCAAGCGCCAGTTGTAGGCTGTTTTACGGATTTTTTTTTTTGTTCGAAAGTTATAGGAAGATCAAAAATATTTTCCTCAGATCCCAATAGAGTCAGCAAAAATGCAATTTTTTTCTCCCCACAGTGAACACTTTTCTTCCATACTTCACTTTTTTGTTAAAAACTAGCCAAATTGGCTGGTACAAGCCTTAAAATTCGTCCTTTGGTGAGTACTAATTATGCTCAATTCCGAAAGTAAAAAAAACCCTTAACTTCCGACACCTTGGGATGAAAAGCAAAGAGCCTGGATTTGAAAAAATTCGTCTGAGTCACTCTTCACCAAAATATACGATGAAATTTCCTGTAAAATCGACTTTGTATGTTTTAAAAACTAACATACTAAGCCAAACTCTTTGTTGGAATAAAGTGCCTTCTTTTGGATTTTCAAAATCAGTTTCCTGAAAATCCCTCAAAATTTTGGAAATATTATACGATTTAAATGTATGGGCGCTCCTTGGAAAAGTGTAGTAAGGACTAGTCGTTAAAAAGTTATAACTTCGATTCAAGTCAGCATTTGCTCACTGGTATAAGTTATACCGTATAGCTATAATATGTCACTGGACATAAACGGGCGAGGCGAACAGAAAAAAAAAGAAAACCAACATCTTTTTACCTAATTAGCCCTTATTTCTTAAACAATTGACAATTGACAATTTAAAAAAAATTTTATGAAACAATGATTTTTATGAATTTTTAATTAAGTCAGAACACAGATTTTACTCTGAATTATTTTTTCCTGAATCATATGACTTTACTATAAACTTAATTCTGCAGAGTTTGGGTTGTAGATGTTTAAAAAAAAAAACTATAAAAAAAGAACTAAAAATAACAACTTAAGAGGAAATTTCTTTGATTATTTTGGTGGTAAGGGACTCAACCTCAAATATTTCTCAAATTCAGGCCTCCATAATTTGTCTTACTTTTGAACTATTATTTTTCCAAATATTGCAAGTTACCTTGGGTTCTAGTTCCATGCTAGAAGTTGAAAAGATAACTCAAATCGAAGTATTACCAACAACCTCTCAAGTGGTCCAAATCAGAACATAACAAAAATTAATTCTGTGCAGTCAGCCGGATCGAAATTTAAATTTCAACGAACAACGACTCAAAAATTAGAGGGACTCTTAAAAACAATTTTTGTATAAGTTTTTTTTTTTTTTGGTTCGGAGAAATTCAATTTTCTTAGCCTAGATTAAACCACATCACATTATATACCAAATTAAAGAAGAGCTCAATACTTTGAAAAATACATATTTTATATGTGTTTAAAAAAAATTAAATAGTTTTTAAAATACCTCTCTCTTACTTTTGAGTCAGTGTCCGGCTCTTTTATTTTTTCTTCATTCAAAATCGATCCGGCTTTATGTGTAGTCTGAAGGAATCAATCATAACTATCATAACTATGCATCAACCAGAATCGTTTTGAAATATACATTTGGGGTTATTTCAAACTCCACTCATTTCATAAGACTTGTGATTCCTTTTCAATTGGCTCACTTTGATCGAATGCTATTTTTCTTAGTACTTCAGTAATTTTTGAGGGGCAGGGAGTTTAAGCCCCGAATTCACCCTGACCTTTCAGGTTTAGGGTATAAAAACGACTCGAAAAAGACTCTTCAAGAAGAGTCGCGTGTAGGGTACTATTTTCTCCCAAACAAAGAATCTTTTTTGGTCAGAAAAAGAGCGCACATTCGACTGTCACCATCGCGGAGGAGAGTCGAAAACGTCCCTTATATGTTAAAAAATTCGATAAAATGCTAGCTGGGCAGCTGTTAAAATTCATAAGAACAGTTGTTAGCATGAGCAGTGTTGTTGTTGTTGTTATGCTTGTAGTTGTAGTTTTATTCTTCAATAAAAGTACCAGCTATCATTTTATCGAATTTTTTAACATATAAGAGTCATTTTCGACTCTCCTCAGCGATGGTGAGAGTCGCATGTGCGCTTATTTTCTGATCAAAAAAGACTATTTGTTCGGGAGAAAATGGTACCCTACACGCGACTCTTCTTCAAGAGTGTTCTTCGAGTCGATTTTTATACCCTAAACCTGAAAGGTCAGGGGTATATTAACTTTGTGCAAACGTTTGTAACGCATAGAACGAAGAGAGTCCGGTGTAGAAAAGTATATATATTGTTGATCAGCGTCACCACGTGAGTCGAGCTATCATGTCCGTCCGTCCGTCCGTCCGTCTGTCCGTCTGTGTGTTGTCCGTATACACAGGACAAGAAGAAGGAGTTGAGATAATTGGATGAAACTTGGTACACGTGGTCACATAAACCCAAGGATCTGCACTATCGAATATTTTTGGAATCCGCCCACGGACACGCCTACCTCCCATACAACGCGAAAATTGAAAACTGCATAACTCAGCTCATAATAAGCCTACAACAATTAATTTTGGTATGTATGTGTTTTTTATCAACACAAAGATGTTTTTGAAAAATGAACGTCATCCGCTTACGGACACGCCCACCTCCCATACAACCCAAAAATTGAAAACGCAATAAATTAGCCTGTGTTTAACCTACAGAGCTAAAATTTGGCACATATGTTTTTTGTAACAAAACAAAGATGGATTTGAAAAGTGGACATCATCCGCCCACGGACACGCCTACCTCCCATTCAACGCGAAAATTGAAAACTGCATAACTCAGCTCGTAATAAGCCTACAACAATAAAATTTGATATGTATGTGTTTTATACAAACATAAAGATGTCTTCGAAAAATGGACGTCATCCGCTCACGGACACGCCCACCTCCCATACAACCCAAAAATTTAAAACGCAATAAATAAGCCTCTGTTTGACCTACAGAGCTAAAATTTGGCACGTATGTTTTTTATGACAAGACAAAGATAGTTTTTAAAAATGGACGTCATCCGCCTACGGACACGCCTTTTTCCCATACAACCCAAAAAGTTTTAAACTCAATAAATAAGGTTATGTTTGTCATAGAGAAATTAAATTTGGTATGGATGTATTTTATACCAAAAACAAGGTGTGTTCAAAAATTGGAAGTAATCCGTCCATGAACACGCCCACCTCCCATAATAAAAGCACGATAAAGGCATTAACTGTGAGCTACAGGAATAAAACTTGGTATGTGTAAATTTTTCATCAACATTTAAATGCATATAAAATATAGGCTTCATCCGCCCTTGGAGACGCCCATTTACAATAAAAATTTTTTGTTTTTGAAAAGTGGGTTTAGGGTATTTCATAGTCGGCCTAGACCGACTTTAGACTTTCCTTACTTGTTAATCTTGAATATGATCAAGACATGATTAAAATACAATTTATTTTCGAGTCATTTTTTGATCTAAAAAATACCAAAAATTTTTCATAAAATGCTGGCTGGGACGAGTAATGTTTAAAATTGTTAGATCTTGTGTGTATTTTAAAGTTAATAGAACCGAAAACTACTTGAATTTGTTTAACAATTTCACAAACATCAAGGTTGACTTTACTCCGAGATTGCTCTGTCAAAACTGAGCGATATGGCGCGAAAAATATGATTGTTTGAATTTTTCCAATATCCCGTTAGTTTCCACAAAAAAATTGGTACTTTTCTATCGCCTTGCCGATATGCAGTCAGTTTTTTATCGTTGAGCGGAGTCAAATATGCTTCCGCACAGGACATGTATTTTATTTTTAATGATCGTCAAGTGGACTCGATAAAGACTCGTTTAGGCGATTATCAGCAAAGTAGTCTTCCAAATGCTTGCTGGGTAGTACTCTGTTCGTCTTCACGTGAAATTTCACTCAAATCTCCATACAAATAATGACAGCTGTGAAACAAGCGTGAACGTTTCACAACTTTTTTGTCAAAGCTGTGCTATGTTTCGGTGCGGAAAATCTAGAACTATATTCCGCAACATGCATCCAGCAACATTATTTTCACGGCAATTGAATTGAAACGACCATTTATTTTGCTGTGAAAAGTGACAGTTGTCATTTAATTTAAAAGAAAAAAGTGTAAGCAAAAAAATGAAAAAGTTTGTAATTGAAATTATATTTTTTGTACTATTTCTAAAGTTTTGTAAGTAATAATTGCAGTTGTGGAAAGTTGTAAATACGGATGCAACCGCTATAAACTAATGACTCGTCCTGCTACACAACAAAGGACATTATCCATATGCATACTCTTATAATATCTATTTTGTATTGTTTAAATCAAAAATAATACAAATTAAAGAGCTGAAATGATTTTCTGCTTCCCTTGATAAATTCTTGCTGTTGATTAACTTCTTGTTGAATTTTTTAAGCTGAACATCAGCTGTTCGTTCGCAACAAAATATCTGCCAAAATTTTCAAGCAACAAAATGGATGTTGCCAGCGAAATTCCACGCGAACATATTCAACCCAATCCTGAAACATTTTCTCCCGGGAGTTGTAAATGGGAGTTTCCGGTTTTAAGATAGCAGATAAAGATATCTCATTTTTTATATTTTACACTCATGAATATTGTTGGTTGATGAACAAAATTGCACTAAAAAATTTAAAAAAGTATTTTAACTTTATCTTAAAAACGGAAACTCCCATTTACAACTCCCGGGAGATAATGTTTCATGATTGGGCTGATTTAGTACTAGACTTAAGCTAAAACCAAGATTTTACAGTAAGTGACGTTTTCTACAAATTAAATTGTTAAATTTTCGTAAACTTTAAATATCTTTTCTATTTTTAACTAAATAAGTGATTTCTCATTAAGCGTCCTTACTGTGTCCTAGATTTTATTTCAGTTTCAATGTACTGTTTTGGCTTTAAATTAAATTTTTTTAGCATTGAATAAAATCTAAACAGTTTAATCTTCATTAAGAACTCGTATTTTTGCTAGTCGTTTTTAGTTGAGAATTTGAATTGATGATGAATTGGGCACACCAAGCTTAGTTAAGTGAGTTCTTTGAGTAGCAATTTACATATATGTTGATTAATTTTGTCGATTTTCTACATCTAAGGCTGGTTCTTTCATTTTTAGAGTTTCGTAGGATATATTTCATGAACTTCAATCATGTTGTCAATTAATCACTAGCATGCAATTTCTAAGCAAGTGCCTTTTCAACAGAAAATGCAAATCGAAACAGTGTTCACAAATTTGTAATTTCGATTTCATTTAACATTATTGAGTTAAGGGCTTTAAGCAACAGAGATTTGCTAATCCATTAAAACTCTTTAAAATGTATGCTCTAAAAAGGTGCAACTAAATAAACGGTGCATGGTTTCTATAAACTTATGTTTGGATTGGCTGCTTAAAAGTAGACAGATACATGTGGATGTATGTATACCTAAATCATCCTAGCATTGAGGTGAACAGAACAAAGAAAAACATTGTTTGCTTACGTTTTATCTATGAAGTATTGTCTTTAATTTCATTCCTGTGAAAAATTAAAGCCAATCCCAGCAAAAGTTTGAAGAAATCATAGTATTACATAGTTTTTAGAAGGTAAATAATAATGAAAGTATCTTTGAGTAAACCTTTTCTTTATGCAAATAAAATTATAGCCAGCAAGGAATTATCTTCGACTTGGTGGAAATTAAAAATACCCCCGCCGCCGTGCTGTAGTATATTCGAATTTCTTAAGGTTTTTAACCAATTTCAAAAAGGAGGAGGGAGGTTCGTTGGTTTCTTCGTTTTTTTTTTTAAATGTATGTACATCGATTCAACGATTAAACCACTTAGAGATCATAAACGCAGAAGTGTCCGTCTATTAAAGTGGGCGGTATTCGAAAAAGGGGCGAGTCGCTTTAAGAAAAACACTGTATCTCTGTAAATATTGACTCTAGGGTAATAAAATTCACAGCATAATTACCAATATTAAAAAATACGTACACATGAATGGGCGTTATTCGAAAAAAAGGTGTGGCAATATTAGAAAAACTCTGTTTCTCGAATAAAATTGACAAGAGAGAACTGAAATTAAGTACAGAGGTAGGCACAATTATTAAAAATTAGATATATGAAAGTGAGTGTTATTCGACAAAGGGGTGTGGCAATATAAGACAATTACTGTGTTTCGAATAATATGGACACTAGGGTAGAGAAATGTATTACAGCGCAAGGCACAAGTGCTACAAATTTTTTACAAAAAATGGGCGTTATTTGACAAACGGGTGTGGCAAGATTAAAAAACATTGTATCTCGAATACTATTTATACTAGGTTTCTAAAATTTAGTACAGAGATAGGAACAATTATTACAAATTACTACCGTGGAATTGGGCGTTATTCGACTAAGGGGTGTGTCAGTGTTTGAAGAACTATATAATATTGACAAGGGTAATAAAATTTATTGTAAGAATGGGTAAAATTATTGAATGCAATTCGACAAAGAGGTGTGTCACTATTAAGAAAAACTATATTTCAGTCAATATTGACACTGGGTTACTGAAATCGATACAAGATAGTTAGAATTATAAAAATATACGATCAAGAAAGTAGGCTAGATTCAATAAAGAGGCGTGTAAACTTTAAGAAAAACACTGCATCTCAATTAATATTGAAAGTAGGGTACTAATATTTGGTAGGGGGGTAGTTAGAATCATTAAAAAGGTGGAAGGGATTATAAATAGGATTATAAATATCCTTCTTATCAGAGGTAAAATGCTTGATTTTTCCATGCAACGTCTAGAAAAATCGAACAAACCTATTAAATATGAGGTTTCACTGTGAAACACTAGGAATCAAAGGGTTAAGGAAACTATTGTATTTCGGTCCATACTGCTACTAGGAACTGAAAGTTTGTACATGGCTTGGTTGAATTATTATAAAATATGATCAACAAAGTGAGTGGGATCCGAAAAGGACGTGAAACTTTAATAAAAATTGTAAACAGAGAGAAATTGAAAAAAGCCAACAAACCAGAAATTAATAAAACTAAATTTATAGATCAAAGTTTTATATTTGAAATTTTCCTCAAGAATAATGTAACATAAAATGAATTCCTACAAATATATTAAAAAAATCCAAAGGAGTACACTCAGGGAAAAAATGCTGTTTTATCAAACAAATCATGGGTTAAAATAACAGATTTAACTGTTAAATACCATCCAACAAATGAAACTTTCAAATCAACAGTGGGTTGACTGTTGGTCTATGGAACACGAAACCCGTATAAAAACTTATTTATTGAAATTTGATCACTAGTTTGAAAGTTCATGTATGGCCGAGTGTGCTAACGTGTGCGTCTAGTACTCGAGTGTCCACGGTTCAAATCCGGCAAGGCCAATAAAAATTTTTTTTTTTTTTTTTAAATTTGAAATTTTGTTTTTTTTTTTTTTGCAAGATTGTAAGCATTTTATTTTGAAGATTATTTTTGACCAAACAATTAATGAAACAGAATTATTATTATTTTAATTATTAAATTACAATTTTTGATACCTACACAGCTAGGGTTCGAACCCACGTCTCCCGCATGACAGTCTAGTGCACATCCACTGAGCTACTGGCAACGATAATATAAATATAGCAAAACACATATAAAAACTATTGCTTAGAAAAAATTGACAATTCAATATATGCACAAAAAGATTTCAACAGATGATTTTAACAGCACAAAAATACTTTGAAACGTTCATTCAACAAAGAAAATTTTTTACTTAAACGCAAATCATTCAATCGAACAGTGTTTTGAAATAACAGCGGCCGACGACTGTTAATATTACAGTTGATATTTTTCTGAGTGTATAGAATAAGAAACGACAGAAAAGCATTTTCTTAATAATGAGCATAAATTATTGTGTTCAATAAATTTATACACTTTTTCTAAAATATATCATTTTTTAAAAAGGAAGAAATAAAAACTTTTCAACAAAAAAAAACCTACTTCAAAATCACTACCTACAAATTTAAAATATAATTTTAAATTACTTATCCTTATTATTTATTGGTGAAATAAGATAATTTAGTTATGTACAAAATTATATTGGAAATCTTGTTATGTTTATTATTCCTAATTTGTTTTATTATACCCTTAACCAGAAAGGTTTAGGTATATTAACTTTGTGCAAACGTTTGTAACGCATAGAAAGAAGAGAATCTGTATATAAAAGTATATATATTCTTGATCAGGGTCACCTCGTGAGTCGAGCTATCCATGTCCGTCCGTCCGTCCGTTATAATCTATGATTTTATCTTCTTTCCTGTGTTTTTTTTAAGTCATATAAATTTCAATCTATAACACGGTGTGACAGTCATTTTCCACTTTTGAAGTGACCTAGTCTAGATTGTAGGTCTGGTGGAGTACACTAGGAAACAGCGAAAAAAAGTCGCCTAACACCCTCAAAATCTTGATATACCGTTAAAAAACCAGTATTGCGTACCTTCACTCACTTCTTAGCAAGCAACTCAATCAGTTATCAACCGATTTTTAATTTATTATCATTTTTTTATTAAAGCTAGAAAATAGACCATCCTAATGATATACAACATGTTATGGTTATAATTAGTGTCCGACCGATTATTCGGCTTCGGCTTCGGTAATCGGCATAATCGGCCAATATTTTGACCTTCGGCTTCGGCTTCTGCTTCGGCCGAAATAGCCGATTATTTTCGCCGAATGTTTTTGCTTTTTTTGTACAATTTTTTTATAAGTTTATAGAATTTTTTGAATTATTCAGTGAACTCCATTAAAAATCCCACAATTGAAACACATTCGTTTTGTGTTTCTCTCCTTTTCAGTTATTTCATGAGTTGGTGATCACTGGTTAAAAATTTTATTCCTAATGATAAATGCAGCGAGTCCGACTGTTTCATTTTTGCTTTTGTTATGGACTGAAATAGTGAATACTTTATCCTGACGTCAATAAATCAATTACAGAAAAATCCTTATTTTGCAGAAAAATTCTTGCGTTTAACTCGAATTTAATGATTTCAGTTCCTTTTTTTGTACTGAAATGAATATAAAGGGTTTTAAGGGCCGATGTTGAATGTGAAGCACACCTAAACGTCAAGTTTTTTCTGCATTTCATTTGACATTTCTCAATTTCAGACTAACTCAATTTGAACCATGGAAAAAAACCAATCGAGCAACGCGTTAAAGTTATTCAGGCTTATTATGAAAATGGGCGTTCAAATAAAAATGCATATCGTTCATTTCGTAATTTTTTCGGTCAATTTAATAGTCCAAATGAGCGTACAATCGGGAAATTATACGTATTATTTCCAAAATAAGGCCGGTCAGGCAGTTACTGTGAATGGTGTTCGCTATCGTGAGATGTGAACGAACTTTTTTTGGCCCGAATTGGTAGATATGGATGTGGACAATATGTGGTTTCACCAGGACGGTGTCACTTGAAAAACAGATAACGAAACAATGGCTCTTTTGCGCGACAAATTCAATGGCCGTGTTGTCTCAAGTGGTGGCGATGTCAGTTGGCCGACGAGATCATGTGATTTGACACAGTTGGACTTCTTTCTTTGGAGTTATTTGAAAGAAAAGGTTTACGTCGATAAGCCAGCAAAAATTCAAGAGCTAAAGGATGAGATAATTCGGCACATTAACAGCATAGAATCTCAATTATGCCTCAGCGTCATTTAAAATTTGAACCATCGGATGGATGTGAGCCGCAGAGGTTGACCAATATTTTGTTCCATACATAATTGAACCATACCAATATTGTCATAATAAAAAGAAACGACAATAATTTGCTAAATAATTTGTATTTTATTCCAGATCAACATAGGCACTTAAAATGTAACCATCCTTTATAACAATAGCAAAGAATAAATTTTATAATTTTTTTACTTGAAAACATTTGTTTGTTATTCGACTTCGGCATCGGCCTTCGGCCGATTATTTCTTTTTTGCCGAAGAATCGGCTTCGGCTTCGGCTTCGGCAAAAATTCATAATAGCATAATTCGGTCGGACACTAGTTATAATGCTATTGCTACGTGTATTTATCAAGTAAATGCAAACATTTTGACAATTTTTCTCATTTTCCAAACTTTGACAATATTTTTAAGACATAGTTTCCACAGAATACCACCTTTTTAAATTAATATTCTGAAATAATTTTTTTACCGAGTGCAGTGAGTGCTTGTTTTACAAAATCGGCTAATAATTGACGAATTTATGGAACTTTTTCGAAAAACAAATTATTTTCAAAACGTCACACGGCAATGTACTGTGTATTCCTCACTTTTGTAAGGGCTCCAACTAATGTGCGCGTATTTGTGAAGCAGTATAAAAGGCTTTATCTTTCTAACGGTGCATTTTTGTCAAGATCAAAACAAAATACAAAATATTCAAGCGTGGCCTCAAGAGTACGTTCAAGTTATGGGCTGTTATATTATATTTTACGTAATGTGTGATTAACGCGATTATTTTTGTTACGTGTGCGAATTACTTGTCGACAAGAAACATCGCTTTGAATTACAAAAGAAAAGCTGTTATAGATTAAAATAACAATGTTTTTGACCTCACTTTTGTTTAAAATTGATTATAATCTTTGATATAGCACTAAGAAGGGCCATTATTGTGTCATATTTTTAAACTGATATATATTCTAACTTTAATCGAAAAAGTTGCCCTGAAGTATATGAAAAGTCAGTTTTTGAAGGGAAAAAAGGTTTGTTGTGCTGCCTTTTGTGCAAAAAAATAAGGCCTTTAAGAAGTGCTCATAAGAGCAGCGAGGAAAGGAAATGTGTTTTGTGTTCAAAAGTAGCAGTATTTGCAGGCCTTCGTATGAAGAGCGCTGGTTTAATTGCCTATCAGGTAACAACAATAAAATTTGGTGTGTATGTGTTTTGTATCAACACACAGATGTCTTCGAAAAATGGACGTCATCCGCTCACGGACACGGCCACTTCCCATACAACCCAAAAATTTAAAACTCAATGAAAAAGCTCATGTTTAACCTACAGAGATGAAATTCGGTACGAATATTTTCTATAAGAAAACAAAGATTGTTTTGATAAATTAACATTATCCGCCCAGGGGCACGCCTATCTCCCATACAACCCAAAAAGTTTAAAACTCAATAAATAAGATTATGTTTGGCTTAGAGAGATGAAATTTGGTATGTATGTGTTTTATACCAAAACTAAGGTGTGTTCAAAAATTGGGCGTAATCCATCTATGAACACGCCTACCTCCCACACAACCCACAATAGCGAAAGCACAATAAAGGCATTAACTGTGAGCTACAGAAATAAAACTTGGTATGTGTCAATTTTTCATCAACATTGAAATGTATATCAAATATGGGCTTCATCCGCTAACGCACACGCTCATTTTCAATAATATTATTGTATTTTGGAAAAGTAGGTTTAGGGTATTTCATAGTCGGCCAAGACCGACTTTAAACTTTCTTTAGTTGTTTTTATCATAAATACATTAATTTTGTATGAAGTCGATGCTAATATAATACTGTGCGACAGTTTAAGAGTGAATATGAATAACCTCAAATATCGCAATTGTTTCTAATAGTACATGGTCTATATATTATGCCCTCATACTCAGTTTTATCGGATTAGGTCAAATAAGAAAGAAATTCAAGGTCAAATTTCACCTTTAATTCACAAATTTTGACGTAGAACTACCGTCTTACATCGCGGTTTGTGTGGGGTCGTTTTAACAGATTTTTTCAAGGTCATTAGACAACTTTTTGGCTAATACTTTAGGGTATACCTACAGCCTTTAATACTTATTGTTCAAAGATATTATATATACTAAATTATCAGATATATCCTGCGCTGAATGAATATGTAATTTTGGATTTTATCACTATTATATTAAAGTCACAAAATAGTAAAATAAAAGAAGAAAAATGCATGTTTTTATATAAGAAAATCAATCATCAGCTGCTTATAATGTGCCTGCTGCTTTCTTTGTTTTTGTTTCGTTGTTTATGCTTCTATTGTTTTTGTTTTGCGCGAACTGATTGGTTTGCTTTGGTTTTGCATTGTAAACATTGGGTTTTTGTATGCACTACTGTTCTAGTATACTATTTTGAAACCAAAGGTCATGAACCTCTTTTCAACTCAGTCAATGAACTCAAACTGTCAAATTTAACGAAATGGGTCTTTGATCCCGTTAGATTTAATTCTTATGAAAAAAAAACGAGTTGGTTCGGAAGATTAATAAAAATACGTGCAAAATGGACAAAACAATCGGACCAAAGAGACAAAGTAGAAGAGGTTACAACTTAAACGGAATTCAACGTCTACACTTACGATACTATCGAAACTGTTTCTTTTTCTTATAACTTATAAACTAAATTTAAATCCCATTTAGTAACTGCATCTAAATATTTGCAATGAATGGTTCTTTAAATTTTGAGACCACTTTTTGCTCAAAGAGTTACGTCAGGGGGTTAATTATTTCTTCGAAAACAGGGTCTTTCTAAAAAAAACAGCAGAATTTTCAATAGTTCAGTTACTTTGTATATGTTTTGGTAATAAGAAAAAAAATTAAAAATTTTTTTTAATTTGTAGTGATTTTTATGTAGGTTCTTTTTTTTTTTTTTTGTTAAAAAGTTTTATATTATTTTAACCCGGAAAAGTGGGGTTTCATGCAATTTTTCAAATTGCAAACTAAGAATATGTTTAGTATGTTAAACTCAAACCATATAATTTCTGAGCAACTCTTCAGCGACAGGATTAATTTTAGCATCTTTCAATAGAATGAAAGGATTCGATTTGGGATAAAATCCCAAGACTAATCTCGAAAAAGAAATTTTTAAGAGACATGGTGTGGGGCTATATTTCACGACAGGTGCTGAGAATCTTGTATTTATTGATGATTTTACGAACAAGTTGGCTTACCTCATTATTAAAAAAACAAATTTAAGACACATCTGATGCTTCTTCAGCTTTTATTTCCAACAAGATAATGAAACCATAAAATAAATGAACAACAGTAATCCAACACCAGCACAAAATCCAGACTTAAGCTCCATGGAACATTTGTGGGATGTACTCGGAAAGCGTGTCGCTAAAATTAACCAGAAAATTCGAACTGACGACAACGTCTAGGTCTCCATGAATCACCAATTGGTGTAAAAATTCCAGACAAATTTGTTAGTATGTATTTATTATTTTTTTTTTTTTATTTATCCTTTTCAATATTATTGTTCTTTGCAAATTAAAATGATTTAATTGAATGAAAATTAGTGTTAAAATTTAAATCTTTGACTTCCAAGAGACAGTCCCAATGTGCATCGTCAAATAAATTAAATAAATTAAATAATTCAATATTCAAGAAGCATTAGCAGAGCAGACAAAATTCATAATCTTCATTGAAGATTTATTATGTCACAAAAAATATACCTACGTATATTAAGTGCTTGTTTCTCTTGCTGCTTCTTTCTCATTATAATTTAATGACATTTGCTTTAAGCGTTGTGTGTGTGTGCGTGCATATGTGTACACGGTACAAGTAATTAATTGAGTTGATTAAAAATACATGCATGAGTATTAGGAAAAGATAGCTACAAATTATTATAATAATCCTTAAATTAGGATATATTTTAAGAATATTTAGTGCGTTTTAGTTGGGTGATAAGTGCATCAGCTGGCCTTTTAGTGTTTATGTTGGTGTAATTTCACACACAAACACACATGCATGGCAATATTAGAACTTGTGGCATGTGTCAGCAAGCTAATAAATTAAATTAGCAAGCCAAAATATGGCAAACAAATGCATTAGATATGAGAATAACAAACTAACAAAAACAACACAGCAGCAGATAGATATACATACATACTATGTATATCTGCTTGGTTGTGCTTGTGCACATAGATAAAATCGAGTCAAACTAAAAGCTTAGAAATATCCTTGGCGCACACATGAATATTTAAACGGAAAATTTATCGTGTAATACCTTTGGTTACGGTAAAAGCGTAACCGTAAAAGCCGACTACTAGGCTAACGAACAACAAAATTTAAGTGAGACAAACAAGGACACCTTGTTTGTGCCCTTGTACGGGAGCACTTTATGACATTGTGTGTGTGCGTGTGTGTGTGTGGGAGCGTGTGTTTGTGCAAGTTTGGGGGGCTAATAAATTAAATTTGCATGATAAGTTTTGCAGCAACTGCATGTTCATAGCTTACAGGAACGTATCCTAACATCTTGTATCGCATCGTTGCAATGGAATCACTTGCCCACAACATGATCGAATATCGAATTTTGGTATAATATAGTGTGTGTATGTGTGTGGTAAATATATGCATGGCTTTGCTAACACTCTTACACACCGACACACACACATTTATATTTGTAGATGTAGATTTGCTAGATATCGTTCGGTGATATGATCTGGAATAATACTCTGGTAATCTATTAAAACAATTGAGTGACAAAGTCAACGCCAATCTACAAAAACATCTTTAAAGCAAGGTGTGTGTGTGTGTGTGGTTTTAAAGTAGTCACTACAGTGGTCTGGGTTTAGTTGACCCTCTTCAACAATCTATAGCCTTCTGCCCTTCTCACCTACTTTATTGACGTCACTAAACTTCATTAAAAATTTATATAACCAAAAAACATCAAAATTTATTATATTTGTTGTGGCCATAAGAAAAATATTGCTCTATGGCTCCAAGTTTGCTTCATACAGGGTGTACTAAAAAACTGAGAATCTCTTGCACTGGATATCTGTTAAATTAGTTGGATTTATTATACCCTAAAGCTGAAAGGTCAGGGTATATTAATTTTGTGCAAACGTTTGTAACGCATAGAAATAAGCTAGTCCGGTACACTGAGAAAAAAACACATACCTGGCTCCGGTAAAAACTTTCTCTATTTTCGATATAGAAATTTTCTCTTTTTCAAATAAAATTTTCTTATATTAGAATAAATTTTCACATTTTCGAAGAAATATTTCTTTACTTCTAGGAAATGGAAATATTTCAATGTCTCTAATAATGATAAGTATTTTTCTCGCACAAAAATTTCTCATTTATAGAGAAAAATTTATTGAAAATGAAAAACTTTTCTTATATTTTGATAAAAAATTCACTAAGAGAAGTATTTTCTTCAATAAAAACAAATCTTTTCTCAAAAATAAAAAGTTTTTTCTCAAAAAACGATATATTTTTCTTTTTCATGGAAGCTTTTTACCATTTTTAGAGAATTTTTAGTATCGAAATTAGAGAATAGCATTCTCTGGAGCAAAGTCTATACCATTTTTCTCTAAATATGATGCCCTTTTTATCATATTCCGATAAGCTTTTTTCTGAGTGTATAGAAAAGTATATATATATTTGATCAGCGTCACCTCGTGAGTCGAGCTATCCATGACCGTCTGTCCGTCCTCCCGTCTGTCCGCCTGTGTGATGTCCTTAAACACAGGATAAGAAGAAGGAGTCGAGATAATTGCCTGAAACTCGGTACACATGGTTACATTAACCGAAGGATCTGCACTATTAAATATTTTCGAATCCGCCTACGGACAGGTTTACCTCCCATACAACGCAAAAATTTTAAAACCGCATAAATGAGCTCATAATTCAAATACAACAATAAATTATACTAACACAAAGATATTTTTGAAAAATGGCTGTTATCCGGACACGCTCACCTCCCATAGAGCCCAAAAATTGAAAACTCAATGAGTAAGCTTCTGTTAGGATTAACTAATTTATAAATTAATAACCCATAAAATTGGGTATTTTTAAATTAACCCATAAAATTGGGTACGCATATTTTTAATAGCAAAACAAAGATGTTTTTAAAAAAAAAGAGGTCATCAGCCTACGGACATGCCCACCTCCCATACAACGCAAAAATTTTAAACTACATTATTAACTAACAAAAATAATATTTCGTACGTATGTCGTTTATATCAAAACACCCAGTAAACATTGTGGCGAGGGGTGATTCGTTGACGAATCGCTTGTAAATAGTTTTTTCGTATTATTTTCGAATAGTTTGGTTTTGTCTGTATCAGAGGTTGACTGAATGCTTAAAGAAAGCACCGATTAAAATTGCTTTGTTATTTGTTAAGGAGGAACATACTATTCGCTGCAGAGAAAACAGACCTTTTTTGAAAAATTCGTAACTGAGTCAAAAACAAATATATTTCCAAAATTTTCTCAAATTTTTCCAAAGAAAAGCTACAAGAAAAAAAATTCAAAAAAATATATTTTTCACTCCCACATGGTTTTATACAGCTCCAAACTGGTGGCAGAGAAAAAAACGGGACCTCGTGGTTGCAGCGCTGGGAGTCGCAAAAATTGTCCGATCTGGAAAAAAAATGACTTTTTTAACAAATTGGTTATCGTATGGCAGGAACTTTTTTTAAAATTTTTTTTTTCAATTTTTGGTGATGTTCCAAATTAGAAAGTGTGTTTTTTCGAAAAAAATATTGACTTAAAAAATTCATAAAAAATCGAAAAAAAATTTAAAAAAGAGCTCGTGTCATACGAAAACGAATAAAGTTTAAAAAAATACAAAAGCGAATCAAAGAAATTCGTCAAAAAATGAACCCGCTAGTGCCGCAACCAATACGATAAAACAGGGTTTCGAGATAAACGCGTTCAAAGTTTGTGAACAAAGAAAAAAAAAGGCACAAATTAAAAATGCGCTCTCACTAATCCGGCTGTAACTTTTGAACCCGTAAGAATTTTTCCATGAAATTTTTTTTCTTAGAATCTTTACTAAAATACAAAATTATACAAAAAAAATCGATTTAAAAAAACGGCCAATGTCATGTCCCCCCGCAGAAATACTTTTTTATAAATTTAATTTGAGATTAAAAGCGACTTATTTCAGCAACACTTTCGCAAAATTTCTAAAACTTTGAATATCAAAAACATTTCAAAAAATTTATTTTTGTTTTTTTTTTCAAAAAACATCAAAACATTTCAAAAAATTTCTATAAAATTATGCTGAATGTCGATTTTAACATTAAAAGACCGTGAATGAGAACAAAAACTACCGAGAATTTTCGTGTTTAAAATCGAGATAAGTTGACGGTTGAGATGAGTTGATGGGCAAATATATATAAAACTTCCAGATTTTTTAATTTTTTTTTTTTTGCTTTTTGAACTTTGGTGATTCGTTTAAGAATTGATTCTTTTTAATTGGAAGATTTGTTAACGAATTGCTTATTTGAAATAGAAGCATTCGTTAATTAATTAATTTTCTAAGATTTTGCGACTCGTTTACGAATTGCTTTTATCGATTTCGGGATTCGTTAACGAAGGAGGAATTTTGCCCGTTTACGATATTATAAATGAATGTTATATGATAATTGCAATTGAATGAAATGAACGAAAAAACAATTCATAAACGATATCATAAGTGAATCATATTGTTTGTTGGGCAAAGACGTCTTCGAAAAATGGATGTCATCCGCCCATGAACACGCCTACCTTCCATACAACTCATTCAATTAAAAACTCCATTAAGAAGCTCAAGTTTAACCTACAGAGATATAATTTGGTTCGTTTTTATTTTATAACAAAACGAAGATGTTTTGAAAAATTAATGTCATCCAACCACGGACACGCCCACCTCCCATGCACCCCAAAAAAATTGAAAATTCAATAAATAGGCTTATGTTCAACCTACAGAGATAAAATTTGGTATGTATGCATTTTATACCAAAACTACGATGTGTTCCAAAATTGGGCGTGATCCGTGCACTAACATACTCACCACCCATACAATGCACTATAGTGAAAACACTATAAAGGCCTTAACATGTGAGCTACAGGAATTAAACTTGGTATGTTTAAATTTTTCATCAAAATTTAAATGCAAATAAAATATTGGCTCCATCCGCCCACACACACTCCCATTTTCAATAAAATTATTATAAAAAAAAAAACAAATTGGCCATTTCAGCCCTTGAAAGGACTTTGACCGAGATTCTTATGATCAATTGTGTTGTGTGTGTTATTAAATGTTTGCACACACTTGACCGAGAACTGGACCTAAATGTTTTATGCCGACTCCGAACGGCTGAAGTTCATGTTCTCAAGAAGCTTTACATGGCATTATTTACTCTCTGAGGTTTGCCATTGTCTGCAGAGAGGTGGTGACCGATCAGAAAAATTTTTTATTGAAAAAAACTTTTCGCCGCGGCTGGGAATCGAACCCGGGCTCCGAGCATGCTAAGCCACACACTTAACCTGCATGCCACGGTCACCATTATTATATTATAATATTATTTTCTTCATAATGGGTTTTGATGAAAACTTAATTGAATAAGTGAAAATTTTTCATTATATGTTAATCATGTTGTCCGTCTGCTGCACCCCTATCTCTCAATTGTACCACTACCGTGACATAAAGCAACTCTGTTCCGACAACCGATAGACGCTCTTGTTATAGACGTGTTTTCAGCTCAATTCACCGAGAGAGGACCTTCAGCCGTCAGCCGCTTTGGTTCTTTTCGGGCTCTTATGATGCATACTGATTCATGTATGAATTCATATATGAAGTACTGTATTATAGATATTAATTAGTACTATTGTTTGTGTAATGGACGTGTTAGTGGGTGGAAAATACGTATTTTTGAGCGATCAGTACAATTCGACCCACCCTAATGTGCATGTACATAATATGTACATAATATGTGAATAATACATGTTCCTCTTGTATTTGTTCATAGTATTTACGAAATCACTATTTACTTTAATCACTAGGCTTATGTAATATTCACGTTTTCGTTGTTTTTTCCTCTTGCGTATTTTGTACATTGATATCATGTATAGTTCATGTGACTCATGTAATATGTTTCTAGACCAAAATTCATGAATGCGATTCATGGAGGTTTTGTAAAAATTCAAAATTATTGTGTAATTTTTTTTGGTTCAGTGATATTATTAATTAATATTTTTGCTGTAACAGACGAACCTATCAATTTTTATCCCTGTAGCATAAAAATTAACCTTTTTGTGGGTGCGAAAAAGAGCTTAACAGTATAAGCAGATAAATTATGTTATCTAAATGACAGACATTTTGCTCAGACTTAGATTGAGAATGTGGTATCGTGTTCGTTAGAAAGAGACTGAAATATCCTTTAGTATGATATTCTTGATGATTTGGTTAAACATTCAAAATTTCTTTGAAAGTAAAGTTTTTTGAATATTTCTACTATTGCCAAGAAAAACCTTGTCATACCGGTCACATTTAATGCCTCTCGCTACTGATTATTAATTTTCATTTTAATTTGTCGATTCCCGATGACGTAACTTATAATCTCACGACACATAGACTATTAGAAAGTAAAATTTGTATGTTACGAAAGTATTTTCTTATGTTTCATCATGTTGGGTATTTTTCATTGCCGTTAACTAAACGTTTTTTGCACTCTAAGAAGTAACTGGAGAAACATTAAATTCTTGACACACCATGTATGAGTATTTGGTTCGTTGCTTTCGTTTTATGCTTAGAATCCATAAAATATTTTCTACTTATTAGTATGCATTGTTTTGTGCTTGGCCACACACTCAGAAACAAATACACACACATGCACACACATACACACTTTATTCCATTAAGTCCATTAAGTTATTAAAGGATTTGCATAGGTTTTAGTTCGGTTATCCGGTAGATTTTGTCATCGAAATGCTCTTAACTGCTTCTGCATTTGCCTAGATAAATCAATTTTAATGGCACTTCTTGTGTTTGTTTGTTTGGTTGTTTAAGTTGCTGCTGTTATTGTTGTTGGTGTTGTTGCTGTTGTCGTTGTTGGTGTTGCTGTATTGTCTTTTGGCATTTATGTGTGCTTTAAAATTATACTTGATAAATCAAAAGAAAATTGCAGTCACCTAATTATGTGTGTGTCCTTAATTTGCTTTAATTTGTTTAAGTGGTTAATTTTATTTTAATCGCATTCTAATATATTTTAATGAAGTTCGGCTTATATGAACCACTGGAATGTGCTTGGCTAATTTATTTCTTTAGCTATTCAGTTTGCCTCACTTTAGCTAACATCAAATTAATTAAAAAAAAAGTAACTTAATTAGATAAATATTAACTTGCAGTTTCATTTTGACGCATGGAGTTAATTTTGACAGAATATTTGAAGCCTCAGGCTCTTTATATAATATTGTAAGCATAGAACGCCCAAAACTATTTCGAATTTTTGGCATTTTTTTGTACGTGAATGGGAGAGGGTTATATCATAGTCAGAAAGCTTTTTGTGCTAAAGTTATAGTCAGAAAATTTAAATTTTTTGTTGGTTATTTATATAAGGACACTAACAAAAAAAAACAAACAAGCACAGGTATCTTAATTTAAAATAACCGAAAATTAAAACAAGTAAAGAAAGTTTAAAGTCGGTCCAGCCCGACTATGGAATACCCTAAACCTCCTATAATATTAAAATATATATTGAAATACTAAAACAAATAGACATAAATACCTATCGAAATTCATGTATTCTTTAAACCTATAGAATTAATGCAGTATTAACTAATCTGGTTAGTATGATGAGTTACGCCCATTATTTACGCACACCTCAGTTTTGATATAAAATGCTCACATGCCAAGTCTTATCTCTCTAGGTCAAATATGAACCTATTAATAGTGTTTTTAATTTATTTATTTATTTATTTTTATTTTAACCTATTTATAGAGTTTTTCCCATTGTGGGTTGTATGGAATGTGGGCGTGTTGTTATGTAGATGGCACCCGTTTTTTGTTCACATCTCAGCTTTGATATGTCTTGCTTCCATACTAAACTTTATCTCCCTATGTCAAATATGAACCCTATTAACAGTGTTTTTAATATTGTGCGATGTATGGGAGGTAGTCGTGTTCATGGGCGGATGACGCCCATTTTGTAAACACATATTATTTATGATACATTATTCTCACATACCAAGTTTTATCTTTGTAGCTCATACATAAACCCCTTTATAGAGTTTTTGCCATAGTGGGTTGTATGGGAGGTGGGCATGTCGGTGAGCAGATGGCGCCCATTTTTTGTGCACACCTCAATTTTGATATACAATGCACCCATACCAAGTTTTATCACTATTTGTCAAATATGAGCTTTTTAATATGGTTTTTAATATTATGGGTTGTATGGGAGGTGGGTGTGTTAATGAGCAGATCACCATTTTTTGTGTACATTTGTGTTCTGATAGATTATATATACTTGTCAAATTTTATTTGTGTAGCTCATATACAACTCTCTATACAGCGATTTTTATTTTATGGTCGTATGGCAGGTTGGCGTGTCCGTGGGCGGATTCCAAAAATATGCAATAGTGCAGATCTTTGTGTCTTTATAAACATGTAAACCAAGTTTCATGCAATTATCTCAAGTTCTTCTTCTTATCGTGTGTTAACGGACAACACACATACGGACATGGATAGCTCGACTCACGACTATATACTTCTCTATACCGTACTCGCTTCTTTCTATGCGTTACAAACGTTTGCACAAAGTTAATATACCCTGACCTTTCAGGTTTAGGGTAAAAAAGGCATTTGAAAAACCAATAACTGAAGCCAAAATATAATATGAATTTTACATTTAATATAAACTCAGTACTACAACCTGATTTTAAAACACGGTAGCACTACAATAACTATTAATTTTATGTGATTCACTGTTACGTTTCACTAACCAAAAAAAACGTTTCATGGCCTTGATTGTTAAAACGACCCCATGCAAACCGCGCTGTAAGGCATAATTCTACTTCAAAATGTTGACTTGTTCTTAGTCTGGAAAAGATAAAAAATGCAACATTTTTTCAAACTGTTGTGTTGGCTGCACTGTTGCTTACTTTTGAGAAACTGCAAAGATGAACAAGAACTTGAAAAATGTCTTCTGTAAATGATGTTGAAACAGAAATATTCAGTATTAATTAAGGAATTCATTAATATTTTCTTACTCTAAAATTAATATTACAATCTTTCAGACTATGTTTATGAACTCTTGACAAGGATTTCAAAAAAAATTTTCACGAGGAAGTCGATGGAGGTTACAAAAATGTAAACAAAATGGTACAGATTAATTGCTACGACAATGACGTAATTCAATCATGTTTAAATGAATTTCTAAGAAAAATTCACCATTTTTATTAATTACAGTTGGAACCAGTGATGATATCCGATCATTTTCGAGAGTACTTTTTTACAAACGCAATTAGTACTTTTTTATTGTTTAGGGTACTTTTTATTAAGTAATGATATGTGAATAAATATATATATTAAAACAAATGCTTTTTAAATTTTATTATATTTATCACCTAAAGGAACAATAAGTAATCAGGCTTTCTTTCAGAACCCGTTAAATATGTATGTTAGGGTGCCTCAACTTCTATGGGGGAAAAAAAGTTGTCATTGCCACCAACTTAAAATAAACCTTAATCAATTCTAAGACGAATGCACAACATTTTTTTTTTTTGCTGTAACGATAGCCGCCAGTGAGCTTAAGCATTTTGAAAAACTTCCAAAAACCATGTTTTTCGTAAAAATTTTAGCTGGTGTAGCAATAAACAAATGTTTGGAAATAGTAGTACTGAAGAAGATCTTACTATCTAATCGAAAAAATTTCAAACCTTTGCCGACTGACCACAGATATTGCGAATTTTAATGAAAATGTTCGACTTTTTTTTTAAAAAAGTTCTTGTTCTAGGAACATTTCTAAAGTCAACGGCAAATAATACGTGACTGGGCGAGAATTTTGGCAAGAAAATTTTGACTTAATTTTCAAAAATGATTTTTTTTAGCTCTTGACAATATTTCAAGTAAAATTCTTTAATATACCAGAATACTTTTTTCGGCAAGAAGGTACTCGGGTACTTTTGTAGAGTCAATAGTACTCAAAGAATTTTTAAAGAATTAAAAGAACTAGTTTTGCCTGGAGTTGAAATTCGACTATTTATTGATTGATTCGACCAATTTATTGATTGCCCATTTTTAATTATATGCGAGATGATTAAAATAAGTTCGAGGCTATAACTCTTAATTAATTGGAGATATAAAGCTATTTTAAAAAAAAAAAATATTTTTTTGTATTATTATTTTGTTCAAAAACAGAAAAACAACATTTTAAAAAAATTTAATTTTGTCAAAGAAATCATAGGCGGTAGCTTTGATTTTTTGATGGCACGGACAGTTTATTAATTTAGTTTCAAGACAAAATAAATTCACCTAAAATTCGGTACAGACTTTGAAAGAAAATCAAAAATGCAATTTTGAGTTTTTGTTTTTTTTTACAACAAAAATCATTTTTACCCCATATTTTAAGATTAAATCAAATTGTACGGTCTTATTAAAAAGAATAATTTATATATAAACAAACAAAAAACGGTATTATTTTTCAAAGTTTTTTCAAGTTAACTGATAAGACTTAAATACAAAAAAGAAAAAAATAAAATCTATTCACAGATAGCGGAGATATTGGCTTCCCAATTTAGAACATTCAATTTGAGACAGTTTTTTCTCCCTCTTGGCATTTGGTTGAAACACACGCTAAATAACTAACGACAATATTAAGAAAATTCATTAAAAATACTTTTGGTTAGAACTTTGCTGTAATTTTTAACACATTTAAAACAAAATTTAACAAACTTTTAGAAAAAATTAGAAAAATTGAAAAACCGTTAAAATCCGACCAAGATATAATCATGGAAAGTCAAATTTTTGAATTCAAAACACATTTTTTTACAAATTTTACAATTGACGAATGGATAAAACTACATTTTTTTAAGAAATTGTTACTTTTAAAAAAATTCAAATTAGACCAACTCAAAACCAAACCAAACTCTACCTAACTCTACCCTAACCAAATTTCATATTAATTAAAGAGCGGATTTTTTCTCAAAAATTTAATTTCTCTCTTAGAAGGTTGGGAACCCCCTCTATCAGATATCTCATTTATATATACATTCTGCACATCTGGGCAACATAACCTTTCGAATGAAAAGGTACGAAATACCAAAAAAGCGTACGACAAACTTTAATGTTCACGTATTAATATATAAGATTAAGAAACTGTGGCGTTTATATTTGCCACATTAACATTTTTTTAATATTAATTTTGTCAAATTTATTTTTATTTGATTAATTAATTGGGTCAAAAATTTTAATTTCCAAAATTCAAATTTGTTAGAGGTAATGAACAAAAAACTATAGAGTTAAGAAAATGTACATATATATATATAAAATATTAGTTAACATGTACTCGAGACAAAAGAAAAAAGAAAAAATTACAGAAATTAATCATATTAAATCCCTATAAATCATATTAAATTAATCAATAAAATCGTATAAAATGTACTATATATACTTCAATTGCTATTTAAAAATTATTTACGTTACCACCACAACAAAGATTTTACGCTTGCAGCGTTTACTATCAATAGCTTATGCTCAATTTCAAATATAATGGCTTAGTCGGGCAGTATGCAATGTTTCGTAAATTATTTTCTAAACTCAACAAAATCTGTCTTTGTCATGCCAAGCCTCGAGCAGCATTCGCAACTACCAACGCATGTCTGTGTCTAGCAGACAATGCAAACGTACTTAATTCTGTTTATCAATATAAATGGTTAAGATATGTAGAAAAAATAGAAAAATAGTTATTTGAAACATGTTAAGAGTTAAAGAAAACATGAGTTTAAAAAACCTAGACCAAACAGTAAATATTTGCTTAAGGCAAAGCACACAAATCATGTCGTTTATTGTTGTAATCAACCTAACGGAATTCTGTACGTGACATGAAAAGTGATGCAACAAGATGCTGCGACTGCCTGCAGTCGTCAGCAGGATGTGTGTTTGTTAATATGTTAAGGTTATTTTTCTAAACGCAGTAAAAAATAAAGCTTATAACTTTAAGCTGGTGTAAATTTATAAAAAAAAAAAATGTATATATTAACCCATTCAGGACCAATGTGACGTATACGTCACGATAGCATAGCTTATGTTTAGCGGTCGTTAAAAAAAATTTTGCTTATGCAAAATTAATTTTAAATGTAACTTAATCTCATATGAGGAATTGCAATCGAATTCAACTGATGCGATGAAGTAGAGTTTTGCTTTGGAATAGACGCACCGGCGTTAGCTTAGTTAAGCGTGTAAAGTGAACATTCAAAAAAATGTCGCGAAGCACAGAGGTCAAAAAGTAAGTATATTAATATTTTATTTTTGCGTAAATAACTAATAAAATAGTTGATGCAGTATTACTTAGAAATATATGTACAAAAATTGTGCAAGAAAATAAATGAAAATTTATTGTGTTATATTCGTGTTTGATCGTGTTTCTTGCCGTAACGTACAAGTCACATTTGTCGAAATATAGTGAAAGTACATTTATTAATTTTTTATGTTACAGATACTTCAAATATACGGATGAAATGCTAGACTTTATAGAGATCTTACAAAGTGATGATGAAGATATTGAAAAAGTGTACTTAGAACCACCCGATGAAGGTCTGCTATCCGATGAAGATTCATTGGAGGAAGACTGCGGCGGCACCATCGAGAATTTGAACAAGAAGCAATTGCAAGCGCCTTGTGAATTAGTTAGTAACACCAACGATGATGGCATACTTTTAGACGATGTACTGAATAATGCAGATGACGAAATTGTCAATTTAATCGAAGATGTTCTTCAAAATTAATATCAAAACATTGGAATAAGCTTATTGACAGATACTCCATCTTCATCAAATCAATGCCCAACAGAAATTCCGGAGGAAGTACCAACTTCACGTACGTATGACAAGACTTCTGAAAAGATTTCAGTATGTAGTAACAACTACAAAACAAAACGGTCATAGGCCGAAAATACATAAAAGCAATGAATCACAATTAATTTGGGTTGATAACGCCGCTGGTAAGTTAAAAGATTTTTTCCCTGAGCCAAACTACACCGATTGCTCCAGGCTATTACCACAACAGTAGTTTGAGAGGTACTTGCCCTTTACTAGTCAAAAAGATGCTAAAGAAGAAACAACGTGGACACATAGAGAGCATAAAACTGGAAGGTGCTGAAATATATTTATATAACAAAATGGATTGATTACTCTGTTGTTACTGTAGCTTCAACCATTTTTAGAAAAAACCCAGTATCCAAAATTGGTCGATACTCACGAGAACAACGCCAAAGAATCGACGTTACCAGACCGTAAGCTGTTGCCATGTATAGCGTTGCAATGGGAGGTAGAGATCGCATGGATCAGAATGTAAATGCTAACAGAATTGGCGCAAGGCGCAAAAAATGCTGGTGGTCTATGTTTTAATTGCTACTTGACGTTTCAACTCAAAATGCATGGATTTTGCATCGGAAAAACGGTTCAGATATGAGCCTAATCTATTTTTGTCGAGCTATTTCCAGCTTTTATTGTGGGAGCCTTGGAGTAAGAAAGCAAAGGTTATCGAAGACCAAAAAATGGGACTGAATGCTGTAACTAAAGATACGATGGTATGAATCACTAGGTGGAGGTAGTTGCAGGAAATAAACGTTGACGTATGCACAACAGTGTGCATAACGATCTGTGGAAAGTGTAATGTGGGCTTGTGTATTCAATGCTTCAAGCATTACCATTTTATAAATATTATCTAATTTTTTTCACTTTTCCTAATTTTATTTAATAATATATTAAAAAATACGAATTTATTTATTTTTAGAAACGTAGAAACGAAAGTACAAATAAAAATCATACAAACAAATATTAGAAGCTTTTTTCATTATGCAAACCAATAAAGTAGGTATTTGGACCAATGTGACGTTTTCATCACAGACGCAATTCACGCTCCCTGTGTACTTTTCAAAATTTATTTCCTGATTTCTATTTAAGAACTCAAAGCTAATGCATGTGACAATTTAAGCAATTTTATAAAAATGCAAAAATAATTCCTGAGTTTAAACTATAAAATCGCGCTATTTTTATACCGCCACGCGTACTGTTTAAGAGGTATATTTATTTTGTCACGACGTGTGTAACGCCCAAAAGGAGGCGTGGTAGGTATAGAAAAGTATATACATTCTTGATCAGCATTACAACTTGAGTTGATTAAGACATTTCTGTCCGCTTGTCTTTCTGTCTGTCGACACGATTACAGCCGTAATTTTCTATCTATCGTAATGAAATTCGATATTTGAGCTTTTTTCTTAAAAAATTAATATTGAGTTCGACGCCTACCTCCCCTACAAACCAAATAATTAAAACTCTTTAAAGAGGGTAATATTTAAGTAACAAAACTGAAATGCGGTATTTAAGTATTCTATATCAAAACCAAGTGTGTTGAAAAATGGGTGTCATCATTCCACAAACACGCCCACCTATTATAGAACCCATAATAGTGGAGTCTCTATAAAGAGACTAATATTTAACCAACAGTACTGAAACCACCACGAACACGCCAGCCTCCCATACAACCACAAAATTGAAAACTTTATTAAATGACTTTTATTACTAGTTTAACTTATTCTTGTCTTAATCTTAATTGTAATCTTTGCCCATTTCTTATTCTTATCCTTGTCTTAATCCGGCCTTAGTTTCTTATTCCTTCTGTGGTTGTCACTATTGTCGATATTTTCGATGTTGTCGTTATTGTCGTTATTGTCGCAATTGTCGTTATTGTCGTTATTGTCGTTATTGTCGTTATTGTCGTTATTGTTGTTATTGTCGTTATTGTCGTTATTGTCGTTATTGTCGTTATTGTCGTTGTTGTCGTTATTGTCGTTATTGTCGTTATTGTCGTTATTGTCGTTATTGTCGTTATTGTCGTTATTGTCGTTATTGTCGTTATTGTCGTTATTGTTGTTATTGTCGTTATTGTCGTTATTATCGTTATTGTCGTTATTGTTGTTATTGTCGTAATTGTCGTTATTGTCGTTATTGTCGTTATTGTCGTTATTGTCGTTATTGTCGTTATTGTCGTTATTGTTGTTATTGTCGTTATTGTCGTTATTGTCGTTATTGTCGTTATTATCGTTATTGTCGTTATTGTTGTTATTGTCGTAATTGTCGTTATTGTCGTTATTGTCGTTATTGTCGTTATTGTCGTTATTGTCGTTATTGTCGTTATTGTTGTTATTGTCGTTATTGTCGTTATTGTCGTTATTGTCGTTATTGTCGTTATTGTCGTTATTGTCGTTATTGTCGTTATTATCGTTATTGTTGTTATTGTCGTAATTGTCGTTATTGTCGTTATTGTCGTTATTGTCGTTATTGTCGTTATTGTCGTTATTGTCGTTATTGTCGTTATTGTCGTTATTGTCTTTATTGTCGTTATTGTCGTTATTGTCGTAATTGTTGGTACTGTCGTAATTGTCGTTATTGTCGTAATTGTCGTTATTGTCGTTATTGTCGTTATTGTCGTTATTGTCGTTATTGTCGTTATTGTCGTTATTGTCGTTGTTGTCGTTATTGTCGATATTGTCGTTATTGCCGACATTGTCGTTATTGTCGTTATTGTCGTTATTGTCGTTATTGTCGTTATTGTCGTTATTGTCGTTATTGTCGTTATTGTCGTTATTGTCGTTATTGTCGGTGTTGTCGTAATTGTCGTTATTGTCGTTATTGTCGTTATTGTCGTTATTGTCGTTATTGTCGTAATTGTCGTTATTGTCGTTATTGTCGTTATTGTCGTTATTGTCGTTATTGTCGTTATTGTCTTTATTGTTGTTATTGTCGTTATTGTCGTTATTGTCGTTATTGTCGTTATTGTCGTTATTGTCGTTATTGTCGTTATTGTCGTTATTGTCGTTATTGTCGTTATTGTCGTTATTGTCGTTATTGTCGTTATTGTCGTTATTGTCGTTATTGTCGTTATTGTCGTTATTGTCGTAATTGTCGTTATTGTCGTTATTGTCGTTATTGTCGTTATTGTCGTTATTGTCGTTATTGTCGTTATTGTCGTTATTGTCGTTATTGTCGTTATTGTCGTTATTGTCGTTATTGTCGTTATTGTCGTTATTGTCGTTATTGTTGTTATTGTCGTTATTGTCGTTATTGTCGTTATTGTCGTTATTGTCGTTATTGTCGTTATTGTCGTTATTGTCGTTATTGTCGTTATTGTCGTTATTGTCGTTATTGTCGTTATTGTCGTTATTGTCGTTATTGTCGTTATTGTCGTAATTGTCGTTATTGTCGTTATTGTCGTTATTGTCGTTATTGTCGTTATTGTCGTTATTGTCTTTATTGTTGTTATTGTCGTTATTGTCGTTATTGTCGTTATTGTCGTTATTGTCGTTATTGTCGTTATTGTCGTTATTGTCGTTATTGTCGTTATTGTCGTTATTGTCGTTATTGTCGTTATTGTCGTTATTGTCGTTATTGTCGTTATTGTCGTTATTGTCGTTATTGTCGTAATTGTCGTTATTGTCGTTATTGTCGTTATTGTCGTTATTGTCGTTATTGTCGTTATTGTTGTTATTGTCGTTATTGTCGTTATTGTCGTTATTGTCGTTATTGTCGTTATTGTCGTTATTGTCGTTATTGTCGTTATTGTCGTTATTGTCGTTATTGTCGTAATTGTCGTTATTGTCGTTATTGTCGTTATTGTCGTTATTGTCGTTATTGTCGTTATTGTCGTTATTGTCGTTATTGTCGTTATTGTCGTTATTGTCGTTATTGTCGTTATTGTCGTTATTGTCGTTATTGTCGTTATTGTCGTTATTGTCGTTATTGTCGTTATTGTCGTTATTGTTGTTATTGTCGTTATTGTCGTTATTGTCGTTATTGTCGTTATTGTCGTTATTGTCGTTATTGTCGTTATTGTCGTTATTGTCGTTATTGTCGTTATTGTCGTTATTGTCGTTATTGTCGTTATTGTCGTTATTGTCGTAATTGTCGTTATTGTCGTTATTGTCGTTATTGTCGTTATTGTCGTTATTGTCGTTATTGTTGTTATTGTCGTTATTGTCGTTATTGTCGTTATTGTCGTTATTGTCGTTATTGTCGTTATTGTCGTTATTGTCGTTATTGTCGTTATTGTCGTTATTGTCGTTATTGTCGTTATTGTCGTTATTGTCGTTATTGTCGTTATTGTCGTTATTGTCGTTATTGTCGTTATTGTCGTTATTGTCGTTATTGTCGTAATTGTCGTTATTGTCGTTATTGTCGTTATTGTCGTTATTGTCGTTATTGTCGTTATTGTCGTTATTGTCGTAATTGTCGTTATTGTCGTTATTGTCGTTATTGTCGTTATTGTCGTTATTGTCGTTATTGTCTTTATTGTTGTTATTGTCGTTATTGTCGTTATTGTCGTTATTGTCGTTATTGTCGTTATTGTCGTTATTGTCGTTATTGTCGTAATTGTCGTTATTGTCGTTATTGTCGTTATTGTCGTTATTGTCGTTATTGTCGTTATTGTCTTTATTGTTGTTATTTTCGTTATTGTCGTTATTGTCGTTATTGTCGTTATTGTCGTTATTGTCGTTATTGTCGTTATTGTCGTTATTGTCGTTATTGTCGTTATTGTCGTTATTGTCGTTATTGTCGTTATTGTCGTTATTGTCGTTATTGTCGTAATTGTCGTTATTGTCGTTATTGTCGTTATTGTCGTTATTGTCGTTATTGTCGTAATTGTCGTTATTGTCTTTATTGTCGTTATTGTCGTTATTGTCGTAATTGTCGTTATTGTCGTTATTGTCGTTATTGTCGTTATTGTCGTTATTGTTGTTATTGTCGTTATTGTCGTTATTGTCGTTATTGTCGTTATTGTCGTTATTGTTGTTATTGTCGTTATTGTCGTTATTGTCGTTATTGTCGTTATTGTCGATATTGTCGTTATTGTCGTTATTGTCGTTATTGTCGTTATTGTCGTTATTGTCGTTATTGTCGTTATTGTCGTTATTGTCGTTATTGTCGTTATTGTCGTTATTGTCGTTATTGTCGTTATTGTCGTTATTGTCGTTATTGTCTTTATTGTCGTTATTGTCGTTATTGTCGTTATTGTCGTTATTGTCGGTGTTGTCGTAATTGTCGTTATTGTCGTTATTGTCGTTATTGTCGTTATTGTCGTTATTGTCGTAATTGTCGTTATTGTCGTTATTGTCGTTATTGTCGTTATTGTCGTTATTGTCGTTATTGTCTTTATTGTTGTTATTGTCGTTATTGTCGTTATTGTCGTTATTGTCGTTATTGTCGTTATTGTCGTTATTGTCGTTATTGTCGTTATTGTCGTTATTGTCGTTATTGTCGTTATTGTCGTTATTGTCGTTATTGTCGTTATTGTCGTTATTGTCGTTATTGTCGTTATTGTCGTTATTGTCGTTATTGTCGTTATTGTCGTTATTGTCGTAATTGTCGTTATTGTCGTTATTGTCGTTATTGTCGTTATTGTCGTTATTGTCGTTATTGTCGTTATTGTCGTTATTGTCGTTATTGTCGTTATTGTTGTTATTGTCGTTATTGTCGTAATTGTCGTTATTGTCGTTATTGTCGTTATTGTCGTTATTGTCGTTATTGTCGTTATTGTCGTTATTGTCTTTATTGTCGTTATTGTCGTTATTGTCGTTATTGTCGTAATTGTCGGTATTGTCGTAATTGTCGTTATTGTCGTTATTGTCGTAATTGTCGTTATTGTCGTTATTGTCGTTATTGTCGTTATTGTCGTTATTGTCTTTATTGTTGTTATTGTCGTTATTGTCGTTATTGTCGTTATTGTCGTTATTGTCGTTATTGTCGTTATTGTCGTTATTGTTGTTATTGTCGTTATTGTCGTTATTGTCGTTATTGTCGTCATTGTCGTTATTGTCGTTGTCGTTGTCGTTTTCGTTGTCGTTGTCGTTGTCGTTGTCGTTGTCGTTGTCGTTGTCGTTGTCGTTGTCGTTTTCGTTTTCGTTGTCGTTGTCGTTGTCGTTGTCGTTGTCGTTGTCGTTGTCGTTGTCGTTGTCGTTGTCGTTGTCGTTGTCGTTGTCGTTGTCGTTGTCGTTGTCGTTGTCGTTGTCGTTGTCGTTGTCGTTGTCGTTGTCGTTGTCGTTGTCGTTGTCGTTGTCGTTGTCGTTGTCGTTGTCGTTGTCGTTGTCGTTGTCGTTGTCGTTGTCGTTGTCGTTGTCGTTGTCGTTGTCGTTGTCGTTGTCGTTGTCGTTGTCGTTGTCGTTGTCGTTGTCGTTGTCGTTGTCGTTGTCGTTGTCGTTGTCGTTGTCGTTGTCGTTGTCGTTGTCGTTGTCGTTGTCGTTGTCGTTGTCGTTGTCGTTGTCGTTGTCGTTGTCGTTGTCGTTGTCGTTGTCGTTGTCGTTGTCGTTGTCGTTGTCGTTGTCGTTGTCGTTGTCGTTGTCGTTGTCGTTGTCGTTGTCGTTGTCGTTGTCGTTGTCGTTGTCGTTGTCGTTGTCGTTGTCGTTGTCGTTGTCGTTGTCGTTGTCGTTGTCGTTGTCGTTGTCTTAGCTAAACTGAGCGAGTTAAAAATTTTTTAACGATATTTCTTTTTTGTTGCATAATCTTCTGTTTTTGTCTCTAATGTTGCCACCCAATATCTGTTAGTTTTGTCGTGCAGCCTATTCTTTATAATTATTGCAAAAAAGCACTCACCACAACTAACAACGTAATTGAGTAAAAATTCCATGCTTTTCCGTTACATTTTCGATATTAACGTTGAACAAAAATCAAGTGCGTTTCACTTAAGTAAAATTTACTTAAGCTACAGTGCAGTAGCCAGGCAAATCAAATATGTCCCCCCCCCATACGGACGGGTCGGATCGGATAGCTTCCAAGGCAAAAAATGTTCCTATTGAGAAAGTAATGCGGGTCGGTCATATTGATTTCATTAACAGTAATTAATTATGAATTTTTCGAACGATAACCTCTTTCATATTCCACCGATGACAGTTTCCAACACATGAATTAATATAGAGTTTGAATGCTAAAAGTCAAATATTTCAGAAGAATAGATTCAAAATATACATATTTAATGATATTTCCTTAAACTTTATTTTTGATTTTTATTAAAATTGTGACTTCACGTATAACACCAGATTTTGATACAGTCTTAAGACTCAACAACGGCAAACTAAATAAGAGTTTGTCAATACTTTGGCAATGTGATATCATTTATTTATATGAAATTTGTATAAAATTAAATTTAATTTTACAAAATATCTTTCAAATTTAAATTCATGTAAAAAACGATATTTTCATAATTTCATCATTTTCATAATTTCTCATCTTTTTCACATTCTTAATAATGTCGTGGACTCTCTATTTAAAAATTGTTATGCATGCTTTTCTTGGCTTATTTTTTTTTTCTTTTTATTAATCTCGAAATTTCCTTTGTTTTTTAAATTTTTCTTTATTAAATTTTTACCGGTGCTCCCAAAATATTTACCGGTGCTCAGCACCAGTTAGCACCTACCTGCCTACGGCACTGCATACCATTTTATGAATGCAAACTAGCATGCATGGAAAAAAACGTTAACAAACAAACAAACTAAGGAAACTCCCACACATAACACCACACATACACACATACACACCCACTCAGCAGACAAGAGCAAATAAACGCGGACATTGGCGATCACTGGCCAACACAACAAGCCGGGAGCATAAAAGTAAACAGGAACTTCCGTTTCCGGCTATAATAAAGCTGAGTTGAAGCAGTCAATATACTCTCACACACACACACGCGCACACATAGAAATATACACAAAAAGCACACATACTCTCTTAAATACACGACAGCAACTTAATGCCAAACATTGATATGATTAGCAACAAACTTTCAAAAGCAAACTCAGCCAGAGAAACGCTAACTCACACAAGCATAAACACACACACACACACGCACACAAACACATCCATGAACAAACACATACACATAGTTAAGCTCATATAGAAATGCTACACAAGCAACTAAGTTACTCACCTCGAGGCAAACAGGACACTCCAGTAATTGGGCGATGTGTTGCAGGCATGTTGCAAACTTTTGCAACGATTGCTGATTAATGCTCTGATGCTGTTGCTGCTGAAAATAAAGCGAAAAGTAAATTAAGTTACACTGAAAAACTGTATGTTAAAAGCAGGCCAACAACCAAGTATGAGCAGAATGGAACATAACTTTACTGTATATATTTATTGATTTTTTTAATTGAGTTTCGAGTTGCCCCACATAATTTATTTAAGCACTTATAATAATATTTGAAATGCAACCAAATTGGCAAATTAATTTGATTAGTTTTTACTAACAGACTCATCACTGTCTCTCACTGACCCTTTCTAACTGCACTTAATGGAAAATTTTGAGCAAATTTGTGCAAATTGTCAAAGTCTGCATTTAATTATCGCTCATTGGTAGTGTTTGGACTAAAAACGTGTTATCAATATTCAATAACTAATAAGATGAAAACAGACCAAGGCCTACTGCAACTAATCCATTTACAAGCTGCATTCACAAACACCAGCAAAATACAACTTACTCCTATCTGTCTCATGCATACACTTTGACTGCAGGGCTTGTTTTGATATGAAATTAATTTTAACTGATATCTAGCAAGCTACATTCGTACGGCAGAGTGGTTGGACATATTTTGCACACCTTATCAAATTTGAATAGCTATTCTATTGTGTCTGTATTCGGTACATAGGACATTTTGTCAGAAAATCTACAATATGATGTTATAATTAAATATAACACATTTCAAATAATTTGATTCCGAATTTGGATTTGATTTTTGTGGTTGTGGCCAGAACAAAATAAACATATAGAAATTAATTAAGTAAATTACCACATTATTCCAAAGAACAATAAGATAAACGAAATAAAATGCAGATTTTACAGTAGCGATAGCAAAAACAGTGGTAATATTATTAAAAACGTTGTATTGTAAAGAAAACAAAACAAAATAATTTCTCACAAAAACACTCAGTTACACACTCAGGGAAAAAATGCTGTTATATCAAACAAATTATGGGTTGAAATAACTGATTTCACTTAGTGTGCATCTAGTGCTCAACTGTCCTTGGTTCAATTACCGGCCAGACCAACAATTTTTTTTTAATAAAAAATTATTTTGAAGGTTATTTTTGACCAAACAGTTAATGAAATTGAATTAGAATTTCAATTATTAAATTAAAATGTTTGATACTTACACAGCTAGGTTTCGAACCCACGTCCTCCGCATGACAGTCTAGCACACTTCCATTGAGATATTGATAACGATAAAATAAATATAGCAAAACGCATTTCAAAACTATTGTTTAGAGAAGACAGATCTTTAGAATCTTTGGAACTTACTACTTAATTCGAATCCGTTAGCAAGTTTTAAAAATGCTTGGATGTTGAATCCTTGAGCTATGGCTACAAACTTGTTATTTCTTGAAGGTTCTTTTACCTAACATCACCTGTTCGAAGTTTGTAAATTTGTGTTCCCCCACACGTACTGCGTAAGGGGTATATTAATTTTGTCATAACGTATGTAATCCCATAAGGAGGCGTGGCATGTAAAGAAAAGTATATATATTCATAATCAGCATCACCACTTGAGATGACTAAGCCATATCCGTCTGTCTGTGGACACGATTAAAACCGTAATTTTGAAGCAATCGTACTGAAATGCTATCGTGGTGACCGTGGCAAGCAAGTTAAGTGTGTGGCTTAGCATGCTCGGAGCCCGAGTTCGATCCCCAGCCGCGGCGAATAGTTTTTTCCAATAAAAAATTTTTCTGATCGGTCGCCACCTCTCTGCAAACAATGGCAAACCTCAGAGAGTAAATAATACCATATAAAGCTTCTTGAGAACCTGAACTTTATTTATTTATTTCAGTCTATGAACAAGGTTCTTACAGACTACGCAAATAATGAAAAAAAAAATTTAATATAAAATATATATAAGTAAATCCTTAATTGTAATATACAGGACCATAACTAAAAGTAACTATTTAGTAAATGCTTCATTGACAATTTTGGCATCGAGAAGTCAACATTGCATTTAGCTGCTAAAACATAAAAATTTAATAACACTCTATATAAAGGAGAGTTAATAGCATAATTTGTTGTAAAAGTCTCAAGGTAAAATATATCAGATCTTCTTAGCATTCTTGATGGAACATTGAAATCAATTAATTCTAATAACTCTGTACAATCAATATTACCCGATACTAGATCATAAATGAATAAAAGTGATGAAATAGTTCACGGAGATTGTAGATGAATAAGCAAACATCGAGCATTATAAGAGGGAATAGGCTCTTCGAAATTTAAAGTTTTTAATGCAAATCGAATGAAAGAATTTTGAACACGTTCAAGTCGTAAGATGTGGACATCATAAAAAGGGCTCCATATAAAACAACCATATTTCAACTTTGAACGAATAATAGAAGTTAAAATAGATTTAAGTGTATAGGCATCTAAGAAATTCGAACTGCACCGACGCATGAAAGCTAACAATGCATATGCTTTAGGAATTATGTAATCCAAGTGGCTAATGAATGAGAACTTAGCATCAAAAATGATACCAAGATCCTTAACCTCATTAACACACCTTAACAGAAAATCGGCTAACTTATAAGAATTCAATTTGGGGCGATTTGACTTAGAGAACATGGCAAAAACACATTTATCAATATTAAGACAAATTCAATTTAAAGTACACCAGTTATAAACCTCATCACTGTGAGTCTGTAGTAAAATTGAGTCAGAGGTCAGAGGTTTTCAATGTTAACAATACTTTTTTTGTTGCTAAGATATGACGTCAACCACATAAGCGCTGTAAGAGTGGAAACCCAGTTTATTTAATTTATTTATCAATAGCGAATGAGAAACTTTATCAAAAGCTGTTGAAAAATCCGTATAGGCAGCATCAACTTGGCACCCAGAATGAAAACTGGATATGCAATACTCTGAAAAACAAGCAAGGTTCGTTACAGTGGACCGACAAGGCACAAAACCATGTTGAAGCGGTGAAAAAAATATTTATTTTGTTTGACGATATGCTCAAAGAGTTTAGACACTGTGGATAATTTTGAAATCGATCTATAATTGGCAATATTATGTTTATTTCCTGATTTAAAAATAGGTGTTATAGAAGCCACGTTCTAGTCAGATAAAAAAATTCCCGAAATTAGGGACTTTAGGGACTTATTGAAAATTATTTAAAGTGGCTTAACAAGGGAAACACAGCAATTTTTGAACAGATGTCAAGAAAACCCATCAATATCAGGTTTCATGGAACTTTTAAGATTTTGAATACCATTTACAACATCTCTGCTCAAAGTTATTTTGAAAGTTATTTTGATTCCGCAAAAAGGTAAGCTGTATAACTAGCCGTATAAGAATGTTTGTTTTTATAGAACATAGTATTTCGGGGCTTAAACCCCGCCCCCAAAATTATTGTAGTACCAAGTAAAAAAGCATTCTATCATAGTGAGTCACATGAAAACCAATCACACGTCTTAAGAAATGAGTGAAAACCCCAAATGCATATTTCAAATCGATTCTGGTTGATGCATAATCTACTAAATTAGTCATATTTTATTCTAATGAAATTAGGAGAAGCAAGTAAAGAAAGTCTAAAGTCGGTTAGGCCGACTAAGAAATACCCTAAACCTACTTTTCAAAAAACAAAATAATATTATTGCAAATGGACGTGTCCGTGGGCGGATGAAGCATATATTTTATATGCATTTAAATGTTGATGAACAATTTACACATATCAAGTTTTATTCTTGCAGCTCATAGTAAATGCCTTTCGCTATGCGAGGTGGGCGTGTTCATGAACGGATTACTCCCAATTTTTTAACACAACTCAGTTTTTGTATCAAATACATACATACCAAATTTGATCTCTCTACGACAAACATAATCTTATTTATTGACTTTTAAACTTTTTGGGTTGTATGGGAGGTAGGCATGTCGGTAGACGGATGATGTCAATTTTTAAAAACCATCTTTGTTTTATCATAAGAAACACAAGTGCCAAATTTTATCTCTGTAAGTTGAACAGAGGCTTATTTATTGCGTTTTCAATTTTTGGGTTGTATCGGAGGTGGGCGTGTCCATGATCGGATGACACCCATTTTTCGAAGACATCTTTGTGTATAAAACACATACATATCAAATTTTATTGTTGTAGGCTTATTATAAGCTGAGTTATGCAGGTTTAAATTTTTCCGTTGTATGGGAGGTAGGCGTGTCCGTGGGCGGATGAAGCATATATTTTATATGCATTTAAATGGTTGTTGAAAAATTTACACATACCAAGTTTTATTCCTGTAGCTCACAGTTAAAGCCTTTATTGTGCTTTCGCTATGGGAGGTGGGCGTGTTCATAGATGAATTACTCCCAATTTTTGAACAAACCTTAGTTTTGGTATAAAATACATACGTACCAAATTTGATCTCTCTATGACAAACATAACCTTATTTACTGAGTTTTAAGCTTTTTGGGTTGGGAGGTAGGCGTGTCCGTGGTCGGATGACATCGTCTTTATTTTCTCGTAAAAAACATAGTTAAACAGAGGTTTACTTATGCGTTTTCAATTTTTAGGTTGTATGGGAGGTAGGCGTATCCGTGCGCGGATAATACCCATTTTTCAAAAGCATCTTTGTGTTTACATGATGATGTCCATTTTTCAAAACTATCTTTTTTTTTTATAAAAAATATATGTGTCAAATTTAATCTCTGTAAGTTAAACAGAGGCTTATTTATGCAGTTTTAAATTTTTGGGTTGTATGAGAGGTTGGCGTGTCCGTGAGCGGATGATGTCCATTTTTCAAAATCGTCTTTGTTTTGTTATAAAAAACATACGTGCCAAATTTTATCTCTCTAGGTAAAACAGAGGATTATTTATTGTGTCTTCAATTTTTGGTTGTATGGAAGGTGGACGTGTCCGTGTTCGAATGATACTCTTTTTTTCGAAGACATTTTGGTCTTGCCCAATATGCACCTGATACAGTTGTTCCTCACCTTTTCGATTTTGCTTCTTAGCTTCGGTATAAAATACTCCTTGCATAAGATTTCTTCAAGCTTCCTTGTCGCAAAGTGACCATCGTCGTGAACTGTCTTTATAAGTTCCATTGCCATGTTATTTGGTATACATAAAAGTTTATTTCCTTTTTCATCGTATTTATAAATAATGTCGTGCTCTTTAAAGTAGTTATCGTAAGAATCTTTTTCTAAAATGTGTTTTATAGCTTTCAAGTTATCATCCCTGGACTGTGCCATTTTAATTCTTGATAGTAGTTCCGTCGAAATAATCATAGTAATAGGATTGCGGCTGAGGGCATCCACATGTTGCATGCGACTGCCAGATCTGTGCTCTAATTTGTAGTCATAATCTTGCAAGAGGAGAGCCCATCCCGCAATCCTTGGAAGAATTTCCTTCTTCTCCATTGTTGCTTTAAATGCAGCGCAATCTGTGACGATCGTGAACCGTATACCTAACAAATATACTCTTAACTTCTTCAGCGCGTTTACAATTGCAAGCACTTCAAGCTCATAGCTGCAATAGCGCTCTTCTGCAGGACTTGACTTCTTGCTGTAGAAGTATGTTGGGTGAAATTTTGCATCGTCCGATTTCTGCATAAGCACGGCGCCATACCCCCATTTTGACGCATCGGTGTGGAGTTCAGTTTCCGCTTCTTGGTTGTAAAGTTTTAGAACAGGCTTGGAAGTTATACATTTTTTCAGCTCTTCAAAAGCAATTCTTTGAGGCACTTCAAATTTAAAAGATTGATCCTGCTTAAGAAGTTGTGTTAAAGGTCTGGCTATAATTGAATAGTCCTTAACAAACTTACGAAAATAGCCCGTAAGACCTAAGAAACTTTGTACCTTCTTGACTGAACTTGGCTCTGGAAAACATTCAACCGCCAATGTCTTATTATTTGAAGGTTTAATTGAACCTTGAGAAATTTCAAAACCAAGATAATCAATTGTTCGACACATGAACTGACATTTTTTCCAATTAATTTGCAACCCATAACTCTCTGACAACGCCAAAACCTCCTTTAATCGCTTAAGACACTCTTCACAGCTCTTGTCCAAGACCACTAAATCATCAAAATAGACAAGTACGATCTTCTTTAAAACTAATGGTTTGAAAATGTTGTCAATAAATTTTTGAAAAACCATTGGAGAAACACATAAGCCAAATGGAACACGCAAGAACTCCCATTGACCTGATGGCGTAACGAACGACGTAAACTTTATGCTTTCCGCTGCTACTCGAACGTGGAAAAACCCATTTTTCAGATCCAACGTACAGAAAACTTCTGCACCACTTAGCGCATCGATCTGGTCTTCAATGAGTGGAAGAGGGTGATGCGATCTAATAATTTCTTTATTCAAGCGTCTGTAATCCACACATAATCGCTTGGAACCATCCTTTTTATTTGCCAATACTACAGGGCTGGCATACTCGGATGAACTAGGTCGAATTATTCCTTCCGACAACCACTGATCCATTTGTTCGTCAACGATTTTTTTTTCAAGTGGAGCCAGCATTCTGGGCTGTTGGCATATAGGAACATCAGATTTTAGAGTTAGAACCATCTCAACAGGTGATTTAAGTTCTTTTCTTGGACAATAATTTGAAACTAAATCTTTAATTGTTTCCTTGTACTCAGGATTTCCTATATTAAGAGTAGTTTTCTCATTGCAATCGGTTGAAATTTGACAAACCTCATGAAACGCTTCTTCAGTATTTGAAACAAAAACACCACTCGAAGACAGCTGTATGTTTTTACCGGAGAGAACGTCTTTCCCAATTATAAAAGGTGTTTGCATTATCGATTCCGACATGATAAAGACTTTTGTGTCGCATGAGCAGTCATCGATCTTAATATGAGCATCGAAGTAACCAAGTGTTTTTACACAATTAGCTGATAGCCCTCTTACTGGAAGTGAATGCTGTGTAATGGGAGGAGCACCCATTTTTATATAGACATCACTTCTAACCAAAGTTATGTCACTGCCAGTATCTATCAGTCCCATAACCTCCAATCCGTTTACACTTATTAACTTCGTTGTGTCCGCCGCACGAGTTCTTAAAACGTTTATTCTTTTCTCTGGCTGACGTTTTTTTGGACAATCCAACGATTTGTGCCCAAACTCGTTGCATGCGAAACATTTTGGCTGTTTTTCTCTACAAGAGCTGCTATTGTGCCCACGCCGCCCACAGTTGAAACACCGCCCTATACTACGAGCTTCAGAAGCAAACCGATTCTCCTTAGGTTTACTTGAGCTTGGTAAGCTATCCTTGTACTTAAGGTAGGATATAATTTTTTCCTTAAATTCCCGAATAGTTGACGCACCATAAAGCATAACTTTGTTACTTGGAGCATCATCGATACCATCGATTATAAAACTAATCAGAGAAGGCTCCTCAACTCGACCTTTTGTCCCTATCTCCCTCATGTGCAGTAAATAATCATGAATATTTTCGCCTCTTTTTTGCCGCCTTTGGCTTAATTTCTTATACACGTCAGCTGTGCACACCTTTTCCGAAAATTCTTCTACTAAGAACTGTTTTAGTTCTACCCATCTTGCAAGTGTAGGCTTTGACCGAATAGCCAATTTGGCAGAGCCGTTTAACAACCTCTTTCCAAAAAGAACCTTTTCTATCTCTGACCAATTCATACTTTCTGCTGCGATTTCAACATCCTGTTTCCAGCTATTGACATCGTATTCATCATTACCCGTAAACTCAGGCACAATTGCTGCCACATCTTGAAATGTTACATTATTTGCTCTGCCTCTTATTCTCAACATTTCATCTTCCATCGTGGTTTTTAAAACGGACATTTCTAACCTCATGTTAACCTCTTTCTCCTTTTCAAGAATCGCATTCTCTCTAAGACTTAACTCCAATTCTTTTTGCTTTTGTAAAAACAATTTTTCCCTAGCCTCAGCTTCCTCCTGTCTTTTATCTAAGCAACGAAAAACTTCTGAAAAATCTTGAGACATTTCGCCGTCAGCACGTGTGTTATTTCTGTTTTTTCTTCCCATTTTTATTAGTTACTCAGTCAGCTTGACTTACAAATCCAGTTTTCAATGTCATTAAATTAACTGTGAAGCGCTAGAAGTCCAAATGCGATGAGCTGCCGAATGACTTCTTTGTCGTCTCTACTTTTTTTTTTTGCTCACGTTTGATTGTTGTTTTATTTCAGCTACTTTTGAGAACTCTTGTAATTATTTGTTGTACAATAATCCGCGCTGCTATTTGTCTGCTCCACAGATCCCGGTTGAGCCCCCAAATTATGTGGGATATGTTGGAATTTAATTAATAATTTATTCAGGTGAAATTTAACAAATAAAATTAAGAGTTCAAACAGTTTTAATTAATTTAGAGAGTTTAAAATAATGAGTTAGAAATTATTAGAATTTTGATAGAAGAACTTTTCGCCATGCGGCCGTCTTGATGGTGTGTCGTCTTTTTCTCTTCTGACGATTTCTTGTTAGTGAAGTCATGTGATCCATTACAAAAATAATTCTGATTGACTTCCGAAACTGGGGAAAAATTCATAATTCCTAATTTTTCATCATATTTTCCCAAATCTGTTTCACAAAAAATTTCTCTTATTAGGTAAAAAGATGTTGGTTTGATTTTTCTTCTGTTCACCTGTTTATGTCCAGTAACATATTTTATTTATACGGTATTATATATACCAATGAACAAATGCTGACTTTAATCGAATTAATATTTTTTAACGATAGGTCTTTACTACACTAAAAAGCCCTCATTCATTAAAATCGGATAATATTTGCGCAATTTTTAGAGATATTCACGAAACTGATTTTGAAAATCCAATGGAAGATTATGAATAAGTCTATAAAAGTCGATATAAGGGGTAATTTGTCACAAATGTGAGTGTCACAAATTAAGCGTTTTTTACTTTCGGAATTGAACATAATTAGTACTCACCAATGGAAGAATTTTAAGGCTTGCGTGGGGAGAAAAAATTTCATTTTTGCTGACCCTATTGGGAGCTTACAATCTTCGTCAAACTGCCGAACAAGAAAAAATCCGTGAAACGGCTACAACTGACGCTTGCAAGACATTAAGGCCTCACAGATCTTAAACAACGCTGAAGCAAGTTAATGTTAAAAGGACCGCTACCACTGATGTTCATCTTCTGTACGGACAAAATATGCTGACAGTGACCGTTTTAAATTTTTTTGAAATAAAATATGTTGCTGGCCATGCCTGACCTTTGAACAAGGAACCATTAGTGCAAAAATTGAACGCACTAACCATTACAACACAGCCGCTATAATTGCGTAAAATCGTTTTTATATATGAGCTCTACATTTGATAAAAGCCCCCCCCAAAAAAAAATTCCTGGTTGCGCCGCTGCATTCATTAATATGTTCTCACCTGTTTTTCATCAACGCCATTAGGCTGTGGAATGCCCTGCCACGAAGGCTTTGTTATTTTATTGTTACTAGTATCGCCTGTGGTCGAAATTCGACCAATTTTTTGTTTGCCTATTTATAATTATATGCAGAAAAATACGACAAAGCTCTGTTAATCTCTACAACAACAGTAATCTATGTTGGCTACAACAGCAATGTTTAACAGAAGTATGTCGGCATTTATTTTGATGTTTTTTCTGAAAAAACTCATTAGGAAAAAGGTGTTTTTACGTATCCCTCAATTTTCAAAGCGGGTAGCATTGATTTTTTGATGAAACGGATAGTTAATAATTAAGTGTCAAGACAAAATAAATTCACCTTAAATACGCTATAGACTTTGAAAGAGAATCAAATTTGAGTTTTTATTTTTTTACAATAGAAATAATTTGTACCCTATATTTTGCGAAAAGATCAAATTTTGTGGTTTCTTTTTAAAAGGAATAATTTAAATATAAACAAAAAAATTAACGGTAATACTTTTATAAATTTTTATACCCCCACGCGTACTGCGTAAGGGGTATATTAATTTTGTCACGACGTGTGTAACGCCCATAAGGAGGCGTCTTAGGTATAAAAAAGTATATATATTCATGATCAGCATGACCACCTGAGTTGATTTAGCCATGTCCGTCTGTCTGTCCGTCTGTCCGTCTGTCCGTCTGTCTGTCTGTGGACACGATTACAGCCGTAATTTTGAAGCTATAGTGCTGAAATTCGATATTTGAGCTTTTTTCTAAAAAACTAAGATCAAGTTCGAGAACGGGCTAAATCGCATGAAAACCACGCCTACCTCCCATATAACCCCAATATTGAAAACTCTGTAAAGAGGTTAATATTACAGCTACAATACTGAAATTCGGTATTTGTATATTCTATGTCAAAAATAAGGTGCGTACGAAAAATAAGCAACATCCACCCACAAACACGCCCACCTCCCATACAACCCCAAAATTGAAAAATCTTTAAAGAGGATAATATTAATGTTACAAGACGGAAACTCGGTATTTAAGTATTCTATATCAAAACTGAGGTGTGTTAGAAAAATGGGCGTCATCCACCTACTAACACGCCCCCCTCCCATACAACCCCAAAATTGAAAACCCTATAAAGAGGCTAATATTAAAGGTACAAAACGGAAACTTGATATTCGTGTATTCCATGACAAAACTGAGGTGTGTTAGAAAAATGGGCGTGATACACAAACTAACACGCCCACCTCCCATACAACCCCAAAATTGAAAACGTTATAAAATGACTTATATTTAAGCTATAGGAAAACAATTTGATATGTATGTATTTTAGACACATAAAAATAATAAAATCTCTCAAAATCTCATAAAAAAAGCTCTCCAATTTAAGATTATTTTACCTTTAAGAATCGGCCGTGGGGGTATTTTAACTTCGGCCCAGTCGAAGATATACCTTACTAGTTTTAAGTTAACTGGTAAGACTTCAATATAAAAAAAAGGAATACATGAAATCTATTTAAAATTGGCAGAAATATTGGCTTCCCAACTTAGAACATTCAATTTGAGATAGTTTTTTCTCTCTCTTGGCAATTGGTTGAAATCAGGCATGCACGTTTACGTTAATTTTAACGGTAACCGAAATATTTTTTTGTTTCGTTGAAACGAAATAAAAAAATAACGTTAATTCAAAAAACGAAAAATATTTATAAACATTTTTCGTCTTTGTTCCCTATCAACCGTTGGAAATAACGTTAATTTCAACAAAAAATTTCACTTTTTTTGTATCAGAAGAAAATTTTTTTTATCATAGAAGAAAATAATAGAAAATTTTTCGTTTTTCAACGAAACGAAATTTGATTTGATAAATTATTTAAGTTATTTAAAAAACGAAATTATTTTGATAGTTTATTTTTCTGCCTCAACGAATTGAAAAAATTTTGTTGATTTCATTGTGCATGTCTGGTTGGAATACATGCTAAATAAATAATGACAATATTTAGAAAATTCATTCAAAATACTTTTGATTAGAGCTTCACACTGATTGTTATCACATTTGATAGAAAATTTTAAGAAATAATTAAAAAAATTTTAAAACCGTGAAAATTCGACCAAGGTATTGACATGGAAAGTCGAATTTTTTAATTCAAAACACCTTTTTTACAAATTTGACGGTTGATGAATGCATAACACTAAAAAGTTGAGGAAATTTTTACTTTTGAGAAAAACTCAAATTCCACCAATTCAAGAGCTCTCTCCCAACCAAATTGATCATATTGATCAAAGAGCGGGTTTTTTGTCAAAAATTTTATTTCTCTCTTAGAAGGTCGGGAGCCTCGTCCATTAGATACAATTTATTTATTCAGATATATAATTTTATACTATCTGCATATCTATGTAATAGTACCTTTCAAATGACATAAGTTTAATTCGTTTTGAGTTCTAAATGAGGAGTTTACATTCAAAACCAGATAAGTCACACAGATCGAATTGTTGGGAAATCGAAAAAAAGTCTTAATTTTGTCAGACATTTTTTAAAAACAAACTAATTATGTAAAATTATGCTCCACAGGAATAGATATATTATGCGAAAAATGAAAATAGTCTCATAGTCCAAAAAACTTCGTATTTTCAATTTCAAATTTGGACTTGTCTGGTTTTGAAAGTTAGAAATGTATCAAAATTTAGATTCCGCTGTTCGGGGTCTCAAAAGTTAGAGGAACTCATTAAAATGATTTCTGCATACTTTTTTTCAAATCGGAGGACAACCGGCGAAGTAATTTTGATTCTCCTGAAGGTCCTTTTAAGTTAAAAAAAAAAAATTTTTTTGCATTTAACTTTTTACTTTTTACAGAACGCATACCAAAATCCACTAAAATGTTAAATTTATGACTTAAACCAACGTTTTGACATAAAAAAGTTTTTAAAATTTGAATGAAAACTATAAAAATTAAAACTCGCTTGGACTTATCTGGTTTTGATTGAAAATTAACAGTGGACATGTCTGCTTTTGATTGAAAAGGAGATTTTTAAATGCCTTTTTCTGTAGGATTTTTAACATTTTTATCAAAGAGGATTTCATGGATCGATATATTGTAACATTAGCTTTACAATGGCATTTCTAACTAAAATTTTTTTTCCTGTTATTTATCTGGATTTGAATGTAAACTCCTCAATTAATACCAAAAAAGAACGACAAAGTTTAATGTTCACCTTTTAATAAAAGATGTCAGAGATAGAAAAAATAAGTTCGAGGCTTTAATTTTAAATTTATTATAGATATAAATCTATTCCTTCAAAGAAATTATTTTTAAATTTTATTATTTTTTAAGAAATAGAAAAGATTTGATAAAAATTTACTTTTAACAAAACAATTATAAGGGAAGCCTTGGTTTTTCTCATCTCACGGACAGTTTATTAATTTAGTATCAATACAAAATACCTTGAAAATTCACCTTGAAAAAAACTCAAAAATGCAAATTTTAGTTTATGTATACAAATTTCACGCTAGCAGTGCTGCAATTGCCTAGTGGGCAGTAAAACTTATCACATTTATGCAAAAAAAAAAACAGTCAAATTTTGATCTTCGAAATTCTGAACTCCAGTTCGCCATGAGAGAAAGAAAAAACGGTAAAAATCAGAGCGCGCTTTTTCAGGAGTTTTTTTTACTCATACGTGGCAAAATTTCATTCTGTTTAATGAGAGTAAAAATGAGAAAAAGCATTTTCGCCAACAATACGAAACGGCTCTGTTAATCTCTGTTCATCTCACTGTTACGCTCGCATTTACTTTTCTTTCTGTATGCTACAACAGTGATGTTTAACAGTGCTGTGTCGGTATTTATTTTAATGTTTTTTCAGTAAAAACCCATTGGGAAAAAGGTGTTTTTAAGTTTCAACGATTTACCTATCTTAATGACTTCCTATTCGAATAAAAATAATATTCTGCACTTCTACTCAAAAATACCTTTCCATCGATATAAGTATTATGTAAATACAATATTGACATTAACACAGTTATAAAAGTGTACCCAAAACTTTTTGTTTGCGTATTAATATATAGATTAAAAAGTTGTTGTTACGTACTAATGTTTATGCTGTATTTTAAAAGTGCTAGCTCTCAGTGTACCCATTATATTGAAATCTAAATAAATCGAAGTCTTCTTCAAAACATATGCATTTTCGGCTAAAATAAAGCCGACTTAAATAAAGCTATTTCTATGAAACATACACAAAAAGTTCTTTCGCAATAAGAGTCCAATTTAGAGTCTAAACAAATGACAACAACAAATGAAAAACCGATGATATGAGATGAAAACTTAATGTTTTTCAATTCAAAACCACTGGCAGACGGTCAGAACGATTTCGAAATTCTTTTGGATTTAAGACAGTCCTTGATTTCAGCTTTCACATCATTCTATCAGCTATTGAACCGTACCACAATTGCTAAAATCATTTGAGAAATTTAGTTTGAGAGAAGAGAAAAGATATTACTTGAAGTTTGCTCAATTGAAAATTTGTAAAATAGTTTTTAAGGGGACTTATTCCTACATAGGTGGCTCTTATGGTGCAAGTTCAGGGTACTACGGCCAACCTCTGTTTTAGCACCTGTGTTTTACACGTTTGAGTTGTCAGTTGAATGGCAACATATCTTGTTTCCCAACCGACTACATTAAACACTGACCTAATTTTGCATTCATTAAAGAGCCACTTCGCATTGCATTAAAAACACTTGGCAGCGACTTGTATAGAGTACATGTGTACTAAACATGTTTTTAGCCAAAAACATTTAAAATAAACAAGCAACACTACTTAACTGCACAATGTCACGCGTGCCATCATTAAAGCAAAACCAAAACAAAATAAAGCAAAGTAATAGTACGTTCACACTCATTTCTAAATGCGCATTTAGAAGTTCGAAAATTCAACCAAATGTCAAGTGTTCACATTAGGGAGAAGCGTAAAATGCGAATTTAAATTGACAAGTATGCGAACATGAATTGACAAGTATTCGAACATGCCGAACATTTATAAGGCTGTGTGCCAATCGGAAAATTTTCACTCGTGGTAGGAAGGAAAATTCTGAGTTGAACAAAATTTCTGTCTATTGAAATTGAATTGTCATTTTTACTGTGCCAAATGAAGCATGAAAAGTTAACTACTGCGTTTTCTAAGTTTTTTTTATTCAAAATTATATATGTTTAATAAATACTGTTGCTTTGCGTAAAATAAGATTATTAAAGCAATAGTTGTGTAAACATGTATAAAAACTAAACAAAAAATCATTGGGTCTTTTGACAAAAATAGGTCGTCGTCAATATAATATCTATATTGCGTTAATTTGTTGAAAATGCATAACCAATGAATGCTGCTCAGTAAATATGTAGTTCAAATTAGTATTTTGTTCTGAAATGTATTGAAATGTAAAAACAAAATCGACGTTTCTGCACATGTAAAGTTTTTCACTTATCAGTTTAGTGTACTTAACCATCGATTTATTCATAATTATTTTCATTCAACATGTTTTTGATACCATTTTATTCCATTTATAAAATATACTAATGAAAAAAAAAATCAGTAGCAGTGCTAAAATTTTGTCCACCGAACCTAAAAACCTTAAAACTTAACACGCACTCTGAAAAAATCTGACTTAGTCTTGACCTTGCAACACCCGAAGTTGTAAGTAAACCATACAAAATTTGAACACGTGCTTTGAAAAAAAAGTTCCAGTTGTACCCATTCTAAAATTAACCTTGATGTATTTTAAGGTGATTCCCAAAATATTTTGTCTATAATGAAATCCGTCAGTAAGCTAAACCATTTTGCAAAAAACCTCAAAAAATCATGTTTTACGTATATGTATATATTAACAAGTGTAATAGTTGTAAGCAAATAAACTGTCTCAAGTTATAAGCCTGAAAAAGTTCGTTCAATCTGCATCAAAAATTTGAAAATATTTGCAATTGCATTAGTGATAATAATGTTTTCATGTATTTTTTTTAGATTATTTTCACAAAACTTCAAATAACTCCATTATTTCTTATACAATCTTCGTTATCAATATACCATTGGAAAAGTTTGGACGGCTGTCATTTATTTTTGGACAGAATTGCTTAAACCGAATAACAAAAAGGACTAATTTAAAAAAAAAATTATATTGGAGAAAAGACCTGCCGGAAAAATACTGTAAACCATCAATAGGCATGTGCGGCTCTTTGTTTAATAATGTGTGGCTCTTATTTTATTTCCCCATTTGTGTGCAATTTACCTGAAGGTAAAATTTTCAAAATCCAAAATACTGTATATTTATACTCTATAATTATATTTATAAATCCTTATATACATTACATTTTGAGCACTACACCACCGCCCGCACATTGCTTTAATGAAAAATTAATATATTCTGAATATTAACAGCATCCAGAAAAATCATCAAGCAATACTATTTTCTCAGAAAAAAAAGTCAAAATAATGTAGCTTATATATTTTACACAACCCTCCTCTTAATTTTTCCAAACTTCAGTGCAACTAAAACATGCTTTTTTTTAATTTTCGCTTGTGTCAAAAATTCTCTTTCCTCTTGTCAAAATTTATACTATACCCTGAGTATCAATCCGAGTCAAAAGTTTCCGATTGGCACACAGCCTAAGCAAAACAATCTGACAGTAAACAAAATTGACAACTAATGAAACGAGTTCAAGTCAGATATGAGCAAAAAGTAGCGAGTAGCAGTTTTTCGAATATCGAATCAGGGTCGCAAACTGCTAAATGCTCATTAGAAGTAGCATTTAAGTGAATTAACTTGACAGAATTTTCTATGGGTAAATGCGCATTTAGAGAAGCATTAATGAAATAAATGCGAATTAAGCTTTAAATGCGCATTTAGCTTCCAGTGTGAACATAGTATAAAAGAAAACAAAGCAAAACAGTATAACTAAATAAAAGAAACAATAAATGCAATTTATTGCACATGCGCACTCACGTTATATTTTCCCGCCATTTCGCTCTGCGGCTTGTCAGCTCTGCTATTATCATCACAGCTCGTCACGCCGTCTGGTTGGTTTCGCCATATTAGCACAGTTACATAACTGGCACCGCTCTTCCAATGTGCACCGATATGTTCAGCTATATGTGAGATTTTTTGACCCAGCACATCGGAACCATTCATCTCGAGTACTGTATCGCCACTCAATACGCCTGCGCGCTGTGCACTAGAACCATCTTGTATGCCGCTTACCCAGGGATAAGGATCCCAGGGTGCACGACTCAGATGTAGGCCAAGTGTTCCATTCGGGCAGGCGTGTAGCTTACACAGTTTTAACATACTTTAAAGTTTGTGTGCAACAAAACCCAAAAAGTAAAACAAATTCCGATATTCAAACAAGTCCAATAATAAACTGTTGCTGCGAAACTGAAACAAAAAATTTTAAATTAAAACGCATATTAACTAATGATTGAACTTATGTTGTAAAGTATTTTAAAAATTTATATTCTTTGTTCAATGTTATACAGACCATCAAATTTCAGTACATGTTTGTTGGTGTCTGTGAAACAGTGTGCGTGCTTGAAATTGCATTACAAATGCCAGTTGTTCAGTGTACAAACGTTGTTCATTAAGCTAGCCTTCACCCACATTTCGACCCACACCCGCACTCACCCACAAGCACACACAAATCCCTGCGTTTTTACAAATAAACTTAAACTTGAGTTGTTCCTTAATTGTTTACACAAAACGTAAAAAACGCACAACTTGTCAGTGTTGCCCAAGTAATCAACATAATTGCAGTGACTTAAGTTGGACTAGACAACAAAATTAATGGGAGCGTCACGTACACGCCTGTGTAAATTAAATCGCGTTTTGATAAGACTATTTTAGTTAGACTTGCTATGTAATAAATATATGACATTTTTACAAAAATATTTACAAGTATATCTTGCGAATTTCAGCATTGAATTTTAACATTTGTTATACAGATTGTCCAAGACCTAGGAGACAATCTTGTCTGGAGTGATTTCCCGTGATGATGCGAGCAAAAAATTGTCGTTGTGTTAGGGTTGGTCGCAAGTGTCGCCCTAGGATGCTTGTATGGAAAAACCAAAAAACTTAGGTGACATAACGTTTGAAGCCATAACATACAAATATTTACAACAATTGCAGAACATAATAACTTTTTAAACAGAAAATATAATTAAATTTTCTGCAAAATATCTACGCAAACTTTTTCGATAAGTAACACTAAAGTAATGGGCACCTTAAGTCAAAAAATAGGTTTTTTTTTTTATAAAAAATTCAACTTTCAATGCAATTTTCTCTAAAAAACATGAAATTTTTTTGAATATTTTATATGACGCAGTTTTTTCCTCTTTGCATTTCCTATATTTCCGCCTCACATTGTATATTACACAGAGCAGGTTATTTTCATATAAAATCGAGTTTTCTGTTTAATTAATTTACTTTTTTAATAGTTATTACAAGCGAGATAAACAACGTCGCTGTGTTTGCATTTTGAAATTCATAGAAAGATTGGTGAAAGATCGAAAAATCACTTTTTACGAAAATAAGCAGCTCTGGGTAAAATACAATGTGAAGCGGAAGTAAAGTAAATTGTTCAACGAAAAAACTGCATCATAAAAATACTAAAAAAATGTTGTGTTCTTTCGAGAAAATAACATTAAATATTCAAACTATATGTAGGGTAAGCCGGATCGAAATTTAGATATCGCCGGACACCAACTCAAAAGTTAGAGGGACTCTTTAAAACTATTTCTGCATCATTTTTTTTTGGATCGGAGAAATCCCCACGGAGCAGTTTTGGTTCTCCTAAACCCTTTTTTTGACTAAAAACTCCTTGACTAAAAAAGGTGTTTAAAAAAAATACCTTTTCGAAAATGATGAAATATCGATTTTTTGGGGTCTCAAAAGAGTTTGTAAGGACAACAAATTTCAAAATTTTTTTTAACCAATATTTGTGTACTATCACAATCTTTACTTTTTTGCTTATCTTGGGTATGCATTCTGAAGAAAAAAAAAAGTTATAGGCAAAAAACTTGATTTTTTGGACAAAAAAAGGGTTCAGGAGAACCAAAACCGCTCCATTGGGATTTCTCCGATCCAAAAAAATGATGCAGAAATAGTTTTAAAGAGTCCCTCTTACATTTGAGTCGGTGTCCGGATGACTTTTTTTTTCTCCATACAAAATCGATCCGGCTTAATGTAGGGGTTCAAAATATTCAATCTTTTCTTGAAAAACGTCACACAAATTCTTGAATTGCAAAATTTGTTCAAGCTCAAAATTTCAGTTTTGTTCCTTTTTTTATAATACTACCTTCTTTTGTACTTCCTTGTATTTTATTGAAGCAACTTCCTGGATATAGATTTTGATCTCAAAGAAAAACTGCATTTTCTTGAAAAAGCCTTCAACACACTGATAATAAAAGTGGTCTTTAACAAAAATAACTGTTGAAAGACTGTGTCATGGTTAACAATTTTTTATTCTATTACTAGTCCTATAAAACATTCTAACAACTCTCACTTTCTTTGAAAAAAACAAAACAAGCAGACTCATGCAATGTTTTTAAAAATTAAATCCCGTTTTTTTTAAAATAAAAATCCGAAATAAAGAAAAACTTGTTATATTGGTAAAGTAGGCGAGTATTTGGTAGTTATTAGCTGTAATATAATAAAGTAAGAAGCTATGTTTCTTCTCAATAGCTGAAGAGTCTATACTATTTATGTACATACTATTTTTACACTTTTATCACTACTATTTTATTTATTTTTTATCAATTTTTATTCGTTGCACTGAAATCTTTCGGAATATTCAGGCGCCCAAAAAATGTTACCACCACAAAAAGGAGTTCACTCGTGCGTCTTGAAATTCTCAAAATAGAATTTTTAAATTTTTTAAGCATCAAAATATTCCTCATTCGTATATTGCTATTAATTTAACGAAATATCAAAAAAAAAAATGTTCTGTTTGCATTGAAATTTCGATTATTTAAAATTTTCGGTATATCCCAAGGGGGTTTTTTCTAAAAACTAGGTACAAGTCATACACTTATGGAATAAACTAGGAAACGTACGTGTATTCAATGCATTCTCCATGGAGAAGAAGATATCGGTAAAGTACATGAAAAGAATCGTTTTTCATGCTGTATGTTATATCATCAAATTTTGCAAGAAGATAGAGCTGTAGATCACAACAAATCCAATGAATTCGATGTGTCGATATTTAGGCAAAACAATTTGTCGGATTGACAGACAATTCGGGGTAAATTATAATTAAACAATCACATTATAAAGATGGAGAGGTAAAGAGGTAACCGAAAGAGGTGCCTCTTACAATTACGAAAAATTTATCAAAACACACGTTATTATAAACCAGTACAGAAAGTCTAAAGTCGGTCTAGGCTGACTTTGATATACCCTGAACCTACCTTTCCAAAAAAATTAATCTTATTGAAAATGGGCATGTCCGTGGGCGGATGAAGCCTATATTTTACATGCATTTAAATGTTGTTGAAAAATTTACACATACCAAGTTTTATTCCTGTAGCTCACAGTTAATGCTTTCACTGTGCTTTCGCAATAGGAGGTGGGCGTGTTCATAGATGAATTACTCCCAATTTTTGAACAAACCTTAGTTTTGGTATAAAATACATACGTACCAAATTTGATCTCTCTATGACAAACATAACCTTATTTACTGAGTTTTAAGCTTTTTGGGTTGTATGGGAGGTAGGCGTGTCCGTGGGCGGATGACATCCATTTTTCGAAGACATCTTTGTATTGATACAAAAGACATACACACCAAATTTTATTTTTGTAGGTTAATTATGAGCTTACTTATGCAGTTTTAAATTTTTTTGTTGTATGGGAGGTTGACGTGTCCATGTGCGGATAATGTCCATTTTTTCAAAAACCATCTTCGGTTTGTTATAAAAAACATATATGCCAGATTTTATCTCTGTAGGTTAAACAGACGCTTATTTATTGTGTTTTCAATTTTTGGGTTGTATGGGAGGTGGGCGTGTCCGTGGGCGGATGATACTCTTTTTTCGAAAACATTTTGGTGTTGATGTAAAACACGCACGTATCAAATTTTATTGTTGTAGGCTAATTATGAGCTGAGTTATGCAGTTTTAAGTTTTTACGTTGTATGGGAGGTAGGCGTGTCCGTCTGCGGATTCCAAAAATATTGAATAGTGCAGATCCTTGGGTCTATGTGACCATGTGTACCAAGTTTCATCCAATTATCTCAACTCCTTCTTTAAATCCACGGACACGCCTACGTCCCATACAACGCGAAAATTGAATACTGCATAATTGAGCTCATAGTAAACCTACAACAATAAAATTTGATATGTATGTGTTTTATAGCAACACAAAAATGTCTTCGGAAAATGGCTGTCATCCGATCACGGCCACACCCACCTCCCATACAACCCAAAAATTAAAAACGCAATAAATAAGTCTCTGTTTAACCTTAAGATCTAAAATTTGGGACGTATGTTTCATATGACAAAACAAAGATGGTTTTGAAAAATGGACATCATCCGCTCACGGACACGCCTACCTCCCATACAACGCATAAATTTAAAACTGCATAAATAAGTTCATAATAAGCCTACAATTATAAAATTTGGTATGCTCTTATGTGCACCTCTAGTCTAGACCGATTTCAATGAAAATTGGCATGAAGGTTCAACTGCTTCCAAAATAAAACATAGGCTTTAAAAAAATCCAAAGACTTCCGCAAGAGGGCACTTTAAGTAGTACGTTTTTAAGCCTCAATAACTTCTAAACGCCTAGACCGATTTCAATGAAATTGGGTATGGAGGTTCAACTGCAACCAATGTAAAGTAAAGGTTAAAAAAGTGGCTGAAAGTATGTGGGCGTGGCACTCTATAATAACTCCTAAATACTTGGACCGATTTCAATGAAATTTGGAACGAAGGTTCGACTGCGCCCAAGATAAAACATAGGCTATAAAAAATTCCAAAGAATTCCAAAAGAGGGCGCTTTAAGTGTGTGTTTTAAGGACTCAATAACTCTTAAACGCCTGAACTGATTTCAAGGAAATTCGCTATGAACGTTCAACTACACCCAAGAGGAAACATAAAAAATAAAAAATTCCAAATACTTCCGTAAGAGGGCACTTTAAGTAGTGCATTGTTGAGACTCAATTTCTCCGAAATGACTTGACCGATTTTACAAAAATTTGATTCATGAAATAACCTGACCCTGCAACAGAATTGAGGCTATTTAAATTTCAGAAAACTTCCGTGAGAGAGCGTATTGTTCAACCAACTACGTCTGGCTTATTCACGTCAAAACGGATGAATCGATTTTGATTAAACTCGGTAAGCATTTGTATCTGTTACTGAAAAAGATCCTATGCTTTTAAAAATTCTTTCGACAAAAATTAAGGAATGTGCCGAAGGCAAACGAAGTCAATAACCAAAGACTTTGGTTATTGCCAAAATGCCAAAAGGACTTTTTAAAGTTGGAATTTTTTTTTGAGATAAAATGCATATTAAATGCATGCTAAGAAAAACTTTAAAATCTTAAGCATTTCGTCAACAATACCTATGCTCCACATCAAGACAACGCCGGACAAACAATCTTATTTTACAGTTTTTACAATTTTGGTCCGAGAAGCATTCCAGTACTTTTTTATGTTTTTCTCTATTTTCAGGAGAGTTTTTCTTACTCTCAGACTTTTGACAGTTTTACCATTTTTAGTTCAAAAAGTACGGGAACACACCTATTATTTAGAAATAGGTTGATGATGGAAATAATGACAGAAAGAAAATAGTGGTAGATTTTGGGAAAAGGTAAGTAGTGGGTGGTAAAAATGGTAGAAGTCTAATAAGTCGAAAAAAATGGTAGATCTACCACAATTGTGGTAAAGTCACAGCACGATCACTCATGTTCTTGTCAGCCGAATTGAAGAAACCAAAAAATTTAAAAAAATTATTAAATGGATTGAATTTTATTCTATATTCATAAAAAATTCAATATCAGAAAAATGCGGACATGCACATTTTTAGCACCGTTTTTGTTTTTAGAGAGACGCGAATATCAAATTAATGCGGATGCTTAGCGTATGCAGAGGTACTCGCATGCTTTGTGTCTGCTTTTGAAAACTAGCCGTTTTTATAAATTTACTGCTCAAAAAACAAGTTTTACAGCAAAGTAATTTACGCGAAATCAGCTGAAGTCAACTTTATGAATATAATAAAACTTAATAAGCCACAAAGAGTACTTAGCTGGTTTTTGGTTTTTCAATTTCAACAATTAAAACTGCACAAAATTTAAAACAAAAAAAAAAACATGTAGTTTTGTAAACAAACTTTTGATTTCAACAGCGACAACAAAATTCAACTGTTGCGTCACAAAATCAACAACGCGCACCGCAGATAAAATAACACGGTGGCGACCCAAAAACGAGGCTATACGATCAGCTGAGTTGAGCATGCGCGCCAATTCAGATGATATGAGTAACAAAGAGTCAGCGATGCTTGTTCATGTAGCAACTTCCATTGCTTTAGCTGTAGAGTTTGCAACAGCAGCAGGTTTGTAATTTGAACAAAAAAAAAAAAAAAAAGGTAGGAAACATTCGAACAACAACAATAAAACCAAACAAGCTTTTTTAACATATACGAGTATGCGACACAGCTAGCGCGGCTATGATTTACAATCAATTATGATTTATGATTTGTTTGTTTTCATTATATAAGGAAGTTAGTTATTCACATAATCATTTTAACTCAATTTTAAACACAATTGTTTTTTGTTCTTTAGACACAAAATCAACACAAAGAAAAAAAATATATAAGAATCACATAAAAAAGAATGGCAAACATAAAAACTTTAATTTTGTTTTCGTTCAAATACGCTTATTTTGACAATTTGATTAACTCAAATTTTTAATGACTGTAAAAAACAACAAGAGGGACTTATTTTGTTATATATTATTGCTCACTTTTTTAATTGTTGATGTTTAACGCTAAACTTTAAGCTTTGGGTGTTATTGACAGCAACGTTTGTTATTCACAGTATAATAAAAATCAAATCAAAATTTCCGCTTTGTAGGTAGTTCCGGCAAGTTGAAAACAAAAAATTCCAATTTCGTAATCGTTGCTGCTGTAGTTGCGCACGCGCACTTGCACTCAACTCGAACGTTCAAACAGTTCTGCACTAAAACGAGCCATGGTTAGGGCCAAGCTTAAAACATTATATTTGAGCTAAAGCGATTAAGTTAAGCTTTTTGAGTGCAATTGTGATATAAAATTTTTTAAGTTTAAACAAGCTGTTTACGCTCATTCGTAATTACTCAATTGTTTGAGTGTTTATTTAGTGGCTCACTCATTTTACTTCATTGGAATTGTTGTGGCTAATACGTATTTAAGGCAAACACATTAACTCAATATTTGGGAACTACCTGTTTAAGCTGTTATAGTTGTGATCAGTAACACAGTGCAACAGCCTTAAAAGTGAGTCAGAAACAGACAACTGTTTTTAATTAATTCATGGTCGCTGATAATGAATCTAGCAGAAATTTTCTCATTATGGCCAGGTTTAGAAAATCGATACTGAAGGGCAAGAAATTAACCCACGGATATTGACTTGAAGCGTTTAAACTACAGGCACTACGATTGTTAAAATTTATATTTTTCCGCACACTTTTCAAAAAAGTTATAAGAACTAGCACGGTATATCTTCGACTTGGCCGAAGTTAAAATACCCCTACGGCAGATTCGTAATGGTACAAAATCTTAAATTGCAGCTCTTTTTAAATGAAATTTCAAAACATTTGACTATTTCGATGACGTCTAAAATACATTCATATCAAATTGTTTTCCTACAAAGAAAAGGCAAGCTTCTTTATAAAGTTTTCAATTGGGGGTTGCATGGGAGGTGAGCGTGTTTTTGAGTAGTTGATGCCAATTTTTCTGATACGCCTCAATTTTGATATAATATTTATAATATACACAAATACCCAATTTCAGGTCCGTAACTTAAATATTAGACTATTTATAGATTTTTCACTATTGTAAGTTGTATGGAAGGTGGGTGTGTTCGTAAGCGGATGACGCCCACTTTTCTTTCACAATTTAGTTTTGATATAAAATGCAAACTTATCAAATTTTTTTCCTGTAGCTTTTAACCCTGCAGTAGTCGCGTACCTTAATGTGACGCGAGTGGTCGCGCGGATTACATATGTAATCCAATTTTTTAAATTTTAAAATAAGAGATGGCGTTTTGAAAAATCTTAGGCCCGTTAACTGATAGCCGAAGTTTAAGTTCCATGACCTCAGATTTCGTAAACAGAGTTTAAATTTTAAACTCAGTTAAAATTATTTTCGTAACTTATCTCATTTTTATCGAAAGTTTACTTAAACTCTGTTTAAAAATTTTAACTGAGATTAAAAAACATATTTGAGCGTCACTGTAGTAAAAATTCTACAACTTTGACATAGAACATCAAAATATTTCCATCATTTTTATTTTTTTTTTATTTAATTTTATTCCATCAAAAATTAACATCAAAATGACGCTCTATCCATACTTGTCAACCCATACAGATCATTGTAACTTTTTTATTGAAAGAGCGTCAGAGTAACCATCGTAACTTCTTTGTTTTAAGACCGATTTTAAAATTTTTTGCTGCAAAACCAATTAGAATTTAATAATCTCTTATATGGCAATCAAATTTTTTTAATTTTATACGAATACAAGTTAAAAAAATTATTTGTGTTTTTTTATTTTTTTTTTTTTCGGTTTTTATCAGTTTTCTATACCAAAGTCAAGTGTAAGGTCATCAAAATTTATGAATAAAATGTTGGTCTTAACAAGGTAAACCATTTTGCAGAATAAATTTTCGAACATCTTAGCCATTATAAAATTTATAAACGATAAAGTGTAAATGATAAGGTATGTGCACAAAAATTGAAATTGCGAAAAAATATATAAAAGCTCCATCATTAAATTGCTTTTGATGTTAAGGCAACATTCTTCTTCAAATTTAAAAAATAAAAAATCAAAAAAAAATTATGCTTTTTTTGAGATATTAGCAAATACATTTTTTTTTTTAATTGGTTGGCAACTCTAACATCCAAAATTTTAAAATTATATATTTTTTCCAAAAAGTTATTTTCAATACCTTTCCAACGGTACCTTATTTATAAAAATTGGATAAAAACTGACGTAGGTACAATTAATTGAAAATTTCCCGATTCTGGCGTTTTCGGACGATTTGCAGAATTGAGAGGTCCATAACTTTTCAACGAATGCCGATAAAAAAAATAAATGAACTTATGTTCTTAGAATTTTAATAGGAATCTATAGCCCAAAAATAAAACAAATCGAAAGCCATGAGACGGACCCGTTTTGCGTTATGCTTGGAATGGGCGCTCTGAATCATAACAAAATGCTCCCAATTTTTCACGCAATTATTCTCAAATTTTGTACATTTCTATATACAAAAACCCAAAACAATTTAGCCATTTTAGCCCTTGAAAGGACATTATTAGAGCTTCTTATGAGTTATTCTGCTGTGCGTTTTATAAAATTTTGTACACAATGGATCAAAAACTGGACCTACTTGTTTTAAACAGCATGTTTTCAAGAAGCTTTTCATGGAATTTATAATTCTCTGGGGTATGGCATTATCTGCAGAGGGGAAACCAAGGCCCTTCGTCAAGTTTTGATGCATATTTAACCATTTATACCCAAATTTTTGGCATTTTTTGACATCGCCAAACATACTAAGTTCCTCATCCAATTCAGATCCTCCATAACTCGATCATGTTACAAAGGATTCCATTCATTTGTTTTTTTTTTTTAAATTTTGATTAACTGTCCGTCCAATCATCTTTCCGGCTTCTTCATTTTCGTATTCCTTCTAATTTTTATAATTTTCTAAAAAACCTTAACGAATTTCTTTATTTGACAAAAAACTTTGATAAAAATAATTGTTATAAAAAAAAAAATTTAAAACCAAAAATGACTTTTTTAATGTTCTTTCATATAAAATGCATAAATGTAGGGTTTGTTTAAAGTTTCTATTGTTAAAATTTAAAAACGGTTTATACGATCGAAAAATCAAACCTAACTAGCTATCATAAAAATGTAAAATATTTTTGTTTGATTATTTTGATTAATTTTGCATTTTTTAATTTTGTATGCATTAAAAGTAAGGGTGTCGTAAAAGAATCATGACAATTTTTCAATTCGTTTCTGAGTAATAATCCAAAATACCCCTTTAAACACTCCCACAACAACAACAACTCCGCCACCTACCGGGTCACACTTTAGATCTAAACCATCTACAGACCCAGCCGCATGTACTCACCAAATTTCATTCAAATCGGCCCAGCCGTTTAAGAGGAGTTCAGTGACAAAGCCATGTACAGTAGAATTTTATATATTAAGAATAATCAAATCAAAAAATCAAAGGGTTTTCAAACTAGTGCAACTTATCTTATATTTTATTGCTCACATCATGAACATCCAGAAAACTCAAGTCATTAATTTTGATTTAATCTCATTTAAATTTAAACAATTTTCAAACATACAAAACTTTGAAATTAACTCGAACTTATCATAGTTCGTTCACCAATTCGTTTACCATTTTATGATATACTCGTACATATGAGGTACATTGTATGTGGGCACAGATAATAAAGTTCAAATCATGAACTTCAAACTACAAGATTTTTCTTTGCATTGTTGTTGTTTTTGAAGTTTTGTTGCTCTATTGATAGAGTTCATTTAATTAGTCTTAAGCGCTTCAAGGTTTATGCGTACATATGTATATGTATAAGCTTGCGCTACCTGTTCCGAATTAGCTGAACTTAATAATAAGGTCTCAATAATCGTTTATCTTTTAAACAAATGAAAAGTCAATCACCAAAATCAAGGTTAATTTATTTTTATAAGCCAAAGTAGTGAATACAATTAAAGAAAAAGATTTATTTGAATAAATTTTTCTTGTACCATAATTAATAGTTCAATTATTTCTTTTTTAAACTCCCGATCAACTTAAATTATAACACTTTTGTTTCAAAATATTACAAAAACTATGGATTGATTTATTTAAACAGAACAAATAATAGTAAAAAATATTGAAACTTTGGTTATGACATAAGACCAGCGGATCCATCTTTATTTCGGCGTTGGAATAATGCCCATATTTGTAATTGTATAGATTTTCAGAATTTCTCCAAAAAAATGTATGACTGCTGTTTTTTATACCATAAACCTGAAAGGTCAGGGTATATTAAGTTTGTGCAAACGTTTGTAACGCATAGAACGAAGCGAGTCCGGTATAGAAAAATATATATATTCTTCATCAGTGTTATAATTTTTTTTTTATAAATTTCTCAACATTGTATTTCAGTAATCGTCACGAAGTTTGACGATTCTTGCATTACATGAAAAAAAGTAACGGTCGCTTTTGTGTTTTTGCGCGCATAACTGTTATATTCCGGCATTGATACGTAAGGACCTCCTGGTCGAGTTATAAAAGCTTATCAATGTATCTTTTGCAAAAGGTAAAAACAACTGTTTTTTTTTTTTTGAAAATATTAGCAAATTTCAATAAAAATAAATCTTTATGTATAAAATTCGACTGTACATGGCTTTGTCACTGAACTCCTCTTAAACGGCTGGGCCGATTTGAATGAAATTTGGTGAGTACATGCGGCTGGGTCTGTAGATGGTTAAGATATAAAGTTTGATCAGGTAGGTGGCAGTGTTGTTGTTGTGGGAGTGTTTAAAAAGGTAGTTTGGATTATGACTCAGAAACGAATTGAGAAATTGTCATGATTCTTTCACGACACCCTTACTTTTTATGCATTCAAAATTAAAAAAATTTTTTAATTTCAAATTTGATCATTATAATCAAACAATAAAAATTTTAAATTTTTATGATGTTCGGCTTGATTTTTCGATCGTATAAACCGTTTTTAAATTTTAACAATAGGAACTTTAAACAAAGCCTACATTTATGCATTTTATATGAAGAACATTAAAAAGGTCATTTTTGGTTTTAAATATTTTTTGAACAACAATTACACTGGTTTACAGCCAATATGTACTTTGAATGCCACTATCCTTTTCTCATGTAAAATCGGTCGCTTATTCCGAAAAAAAAATTATTTTTTTTTTCTGTCACTCCGTTTTCGAGATATTGCCCACTGTAGGGTTTTCAACGAAAAAAAAAGTTGGTTCCACTTAATTGCATACATCTCCAGAACCAACAACAGTAATCAAACAAATGATATATCCAATAAAAGCTAATAAAATTTTTTACAAACAATGCAGACACCATTTTTTGGTCGAGTTGTTAGTTTTGGCGGAATAAACTTAAATTTCGAGGATTTTTTTTATTTTTCAGAAAAATTGAAAAATGAAAACAATTGAGAATCGGTACCAAGGATTTTGGGATGAAGGAATGATGGGCGACTATTGTTGGTTTTTCATCAGAGAAACCGATCCCGAATTAAATACACGACAAAACCAGAATTCTAATCATTTTGAAAATCTGAATGCTAACAAATATAAATAACAATATAAATGATTTAAGGGAAATTATAAAGAAAAATTATTAATAATAATTACATATATACAATTTAAATAATGTAAAAATAATGTTAATTATTTAAAAAACAATAAAAATGAAGAATGTACGATTTTATTACAACAACCTTTAGTTCTAATTTTTTTTTTATGGCAATAAAATAAGTCCAAATGCATAAATTGATAATCACACAATTTGGGTGATTTCGTTCCATTAAACACAACTTTTTCAGTTCTCAATAGATTTTCTTCAACAATAGCTTACTTTTTTTGGAAAAATAAGGGCTTTTAGTAAAAAATATCAAAAGTAACAAAATATTTTGATTTCTTAACGAAATTTGCAACTATTTTGTCTTTTTTTGGAAATTTTTCTGAAAAATAAAAAAAAATCCCCGAAATTTGAATTTATTCCGCCAAAACTAACAACTCGACCCAAAAATAGTGTTTGCATTGTTTGTAAGAAATTTTATAAGCTTTTATTGGATATATCATTTGTTTGATAACTGTTGTTGGTTCTGGAGATATATGCAATTAAGTGGAACCAACTTTTTTTTTCGTTGAAAACCCTACAGTGGGCAATAGAAAAGTATATATATTCTTGATCAGCGTCACCACGTGAGTCGAGCTATCCATGTCCGTCCGTCCGTCCGTGCGTCTGTCCGTCTGTGTGTTGTCCGTATACACAGCATACACAGGGGCTTGGTACACATGGTCACATGGATCCAAGGATTTGCACTATATCATTTTTTTGGAATCCGCCCACGGACACGCCTACCTTCCATACAACGCAAAAATTTAAAACTGCATAAATAAGCTCATAATAAGTCTACAACAATAAAATTTGGTATGTGTGTGTTTTATATCAACACAAAGATGTCTTCGAAAAATGGCTGTCGTCCGCCCGCGGATACATCCATCTCCAATACAAGCAAAAATTAAAAGCTCAATAAATAAGTTTTTGTTTAACCTACAGAGATAAAATTTGGCACGTGCGTTTTTTATAACAAAACAAAGACGGTTTGGAAAAATGGACATCATACACCCACGGGCTACCTCCTATACAACGCAAAAATTGCAAATTGCATAATAAAGCTCATTATTAACCTACAGCAATAAAATTTGGTGTGTGTGTTTTGTATCAACACAAAGATGTCTTCGAAAAATGGACGTCATGCGCTCACGGACACGCCTACCTCCCATACAACCCAAAAAGTTTAAAACTGAATAAATAAGATTATGTTTGCCAAAGAGAGAAAAAATTTGGTATGTATGTATTTTATACGAAAACTAAGGTTTGTTCAAAAATTGTGAGTAATCCGTCATTGAACACGCCCAACTCCCATAGTGAAAGCATAATAAAAGACATTAACTGTGAGCTACAGTAATAAAACTTGTTATGTATAAATTTTTCTTCAACATTTAAATGCATATAAAATATAGGCTTCCTCCGGCCACGGAGACGTCCATTTTCAATAATATTATTTTTTTTTTTTTTTGTAAAAAGTAGGTTAAGGGTATGTCATAGTCGGCCTAGACCGACTTTAGACTTTCTTTACTTGTTTTATACACTGAACTTGTAAGGTCTGGCTATATTAACTTTGTGCAAACGTTTGCTACACCTGGAACGAAGCGTGTCTGGTATAGAAAAATATAAAATGGGCGTGATCCGACCATGAACACGCTCACCTCTCATATAACCCACAATATTAAAAGGGTTCATATTTGATCTTGAGAGATGAAACTTCGTATAGAAACATTTTACATGAAAACTAAGGTGTGCACAAAAAATGGGCATCATATGCCCACTAACACGCCCACCTCCCATATAACCTACTATGGTAAAAACTCTATAAAGAGATTTATATTTGAGCTACAAAGATAAAACTTGGTATGTGAGATTATTGTATTAAAAGCAAGATGTGTTCTCAAAATGAGCGTCATTCACTCATGAAAAAGCCCACCTTCCATACAATCCACAATATTAAAAACACTATCAAAATGGTCATATTTGATAGATGAAACTTTGTGTGGGGACATTTTGTATCAAAACTGAGGTGTGCACAAAACACCTTACCATACAAACCACAGGTTTAACCACCAGTTAAACCTGTAAATTTAAATGTTATAGCAGGCTTAGGATATTTTATTGTCGGGCTAGATCGACAAGACTTTCTTTTCTTATTTTTATTTTATCTTTATATATAAAAATCATTGTCGCTATGTTGGTTTTCGCTAATATCCGAAACAAGACAACCGATTTAAAAGAAACTTTGTGAATATATTGGTTTGAGATTGAAAGATAGTTTTCGACTACATAGGTGGCGTTGTTGTCGATTTTTACAAAAAGTTATAATTATGTCAATGATTTTTTTTTTAAATTTTAATCAGATTTCACAGAGAAAAGTGCATTTTCATCCAACGCTTCAATGTTTTAAATGCGATTTCAAGTATTTGTATACGAAAATAGGGTCAAAGTTAATATTGGAACTGAGTAAACAAACATTCATAAAAATCAAAGTTTTCAAATTATTAACCAAAAAAGTAAATTGTATGAGAAACTTTTAAAGAAAAAAATGACTAAAGTTAGGCATTTTACCGTATCATATCTCATATGCAACACATAAAAAGCAGCACAAGACTCGAGCTGCGCCGGGTATTATAAGCTAGTATATTTTATTATTTATATTTTTATAATGTTTTATATTTTGATCGTTTTGTATGGGAGGTAGGGAAAAATTTCATTAGATTTTGAGATTAATTTCAAACTCAACGTACTTATTATAAATTAAAGCTTTTAGTATAATGATTTTAAGAGATTATTCGTTTTGATGACGTCACTGTATATTAAAGGTAGACTTGATTTTATTAGACTTTTCCAAATTTCAAGCTCAGACTGCGTATTCAAAGTCATTTATTACTTTTTGTGGAATTTAAAGAAATTTAAACATTTTGATAAAATCACTTTGTATGGGAAGCAGTCGTTGTATTCATCCAATTTGGCTCATTTTCGAACTTGATGCTTATTGTTTGGAAAAACGTTATTTATAGAATTTAATTACGATAGCTCCAAAATTAGGGCTATAATCGAGTCCACAGGACATGGCTAAATCGACATAGATAATGATGCTGGTTAATAATATATGTACTTTCCACACCTGCCACGCCTGCTTATGAACATTACAAGCATTAATACCACCTCTTACACAATAGGATTGGGGCACAAATATTTCATTTATTAATAAGAAGTGTTTTATATGAAAACGTAATTAATTGTTATGCATTCATATTCAAAATAAGTACTTAAATATTTCATTTTACAATGAATGCAATTGATTTCAAACCATTTCCGTATGAAAATTGTACCTTTCGATATTTGATTATACCTTTCTTTATATTATATATACGCTAAATGGATTTCACACACATTGAAATAAATACGTATCCTTTTTGAATACGTTTTCTTAACATTCTGAATATTTTCGCTTCAAATTAAATAAGTTCGTCTTAATACGAAAAATAGTAAAAAGTAATACGTAAAGAACGTATTAAATCTAACTTTTAATTTTTTTTGCTCTGTGTATGCATTGAAATAAAAAACAAAGTACAACAACAAAAATCAGTTTTAAACAACAAATTCAACAACTTTGAGTTTTCAGAGAATTTTGTAATTGAAAATCAACAGTCAGTGAAAACAAGAGTTCTCATGAGTCAACATAGTCAAACCTGCTGGGCAAATAGACAGACACAAGACTAACACGGTCGGGCAATGAATGTAAAACGTTCAAATAGACAAACAGTTTGTCAGATGCAGGCAGCAACGTTAGCTGAGTAACGATTTTAAAGCTGTCTAATAAATTGTGAAAGTAGTAAAAAAATGAAACTGAATTTTTTTTTTAGTTAATAATTTAAGCAAACAAGTGATTAAAAACAAATTGATAAATTATAAAAACAGATAACATAAAAACATGCAAAACGTTTTGAGTGGAAAAAAGCAAAATTTTGAAATAATTGCAACAAATCTTGATAATGAGATGAGTTTAGAGAACGGATATGAGCAAGATAAGCACGTTAATAATAAAAATATTGCAAAAGATCCAATAATTAATGGTAGTGAACACTACAATCCAACAGTGCGTCTACTAAAAATCGAGAAATCTTCGAGTGTTGTGTGTGGCTTTGGATTTCATTTGACTCGCAGTAAATGGGATCCATATCCGTGGGTACGAGAATCAAAATTTTCTGAAAGCCAACTTTGTTATTGTTGGCGGAAGTTATGAAATCATTAAATTGTTTGTTTTTTTATTATAATTAAGGTTAGCGCAGTGGATGCAGCAACACCAGCTGAACTGAGTGGCTTAAAAGCCGGAGACTGCATTTTGGAGGTCAGTGCAATGTTTTTCTATCTAGATTTTGTCATTTACTTTAATATTGCCTGAGAAAATTAACTTAATGTCATTTCGTGATTTGTCATTAATGCATGTGATTATTTCAAAACACTAACGCACCTCAAAACATAGTTATGTATGTGAATGTCAGTTAGCAGTGGCGTACCTAAATTATTTTTTGGAAGTATTTTTAGCCATTATGAAAGAGCTGTATATCTTTTATAATTTATAATTTTTTTAACAGGCTATATTCTGCAATATTTTAGTACGTTGCCTATCAAATGTCGAAATCAAAAACTTGACTTGATCGAAAAAAACCAAGTTCATACTCTCCTATCATCGACCTATAATCTACTGAAAATAAATATTAGTTTTAAAAAAAAGTGATCAATTACTGTACAGTATCACTTACTATAAACCAATCTTGAACATTTAACAAAAACAGCCAAACTATGTGCCGCTATTTACTTAAACTAGTATCGTCTGTGGTCGAAATTCGACCAATTTATTGATTGCCTATTTATAATTACTAGTATCGTCTGTGGTCGAAATTCGACCAATTTATTGATTGCCTATTTATAATTACATGAGAGATGATTAAAATAAGTTCGAGGCTAAAACTCTTAATTGATTGGAGATATAAAGCTATTTTCTTCAAAAAAATTCTTTTTTTATTTTTTATTTTGTTCAAAAACAGAAAAACAACATTTTAAAAAAATTTAATTTTGTCAAAGAAATCATAGGGGGCCTTGATTTTTTTGATGGCACGGACAGTTAATTAATTAAGTGTCAAGACAATATAAATTCACCTAAAATTCGGTATAGACTTTGAAAGCAAATCAAAAATGCAATTTTGAGTTTTTGTTTTTTTACAACAAAAATCATTTTTACGCCATATTTTAAGAATAAATCAAATTTTATGGTCTTTTTTTAAAAGGAATAATTTAAATATAAACCAAAAAAAGCGGTATTATTTTGAAATGTTTTTTTAAGTTAACTGATAAGACTTAAATACAAAAAAGAAATAAATAAAATCTATTCACAGATGGCGGAGATATTGGCTTCCCAATTTAGAACATTCAATTTGAGACAGTTTTTTTCTCTCTCTTGGCATTTGGTTGAAACACACGCTAAATAACAAACGACAATATTAAGAAAATTTATTAAAAATACTTTTGGTTAGAACTTTGCTGTAATTTTTAGCACATTTAAAAGAAAATTTATCAAACTTTTAGAAAAAATGAAAACAATTTAAAAACCGTTAAAATCCCACCAAGATATTCACATGGAAAGTCAAATTTTCGAGTTCAAAACACATTTTTTTACAAATTTAACAATTGATGAATGCATAAAACTACATTTTTTTAAGAAATTGTTACTTTTAAAAAAAATTCAAATTCGACCAACTCAAAAACTTTACCCCAACTAAATTTCATATTAATCAAAGAGCGGTTTTTTTCTCAAAAATGTAATTTCTCTCTTAGAAGATTTTGAACCCCCTCTATCAGATATATCATTTATATATACTTTCTGCACATTTGGGCAACATAACCTTTCGAATGATATAAGTTTAATTTATTTTGAGTTTTAATTAATACCAAAAAAGCATACGACAAACTTTAATGTTCACGGATTAATATATAAGATACTAAAATTCCAAGTTTAAAGCGATACGATATCAAAATGTTAATGATATAATATTCCAGTTAAAAGCAAGGTGCTTTTTGAAGAATTGTTATTCGAGGAATTAATTGCAATAATTACACAGTGAAACAGTGAACATATGCTTGGCTAGAGGCTTAATGCACGTTGCACAGTGTCGTGAAATTCTTACTGGATGAACTTTTGAACGGGCTAAGATATTTATCCGTTATGTTAACTCCGGTGGTTTTTTTGTTGTGTAGGATAATCGATGAGACAGATCAAAGGAGCGAAGTGAAGCTTAGTAGGGTTGCCTCAAACTCAACAATAAATAAGCTTCAACTTCCTAGGCAACAAAATTTGTATTAAATTTGAACGGGTTAAGATATTTTGAAAATTTCTGTTTTGTTTTGTTGCATTTTGGCATTTTTTTTTGGTCTGCCTCGTACTCAAAAAAAAAACGGATCACGTTAATTGTGTCTTTGAATTTATAAAACTGTTTTACGTATTGAAATATTTCATCACTTTGTTCTCTTGTTGAAAATCAATGTACGCATGAAAACAGAAAAAAGCATGTCCACAAAAAAGTAGTCCACTTTAAGAAGCCCACTTGTAGAATTGCCACCAATTCAATGAAAAAGTCAAAACTCATTGCAGATATCTATTGCCGTATTGTTTAAAATTATATTATTTCTAACAGAATAAAAAAATTCAAATGGATACAATTTTTTCAATTTCTTAACACTTTATACTATTCAAAGTACCTTTAAAAACGCACAAAAACTTAAAATAAACGTGCTTAATTTTCAACTTTAAGCTTCATTCTTTTTTTGTGATTTCCTCTTATTATTTCTTTGAAATAACAAAAAAAATAATCTCTATAAAATGCCACTTTTTGAATTGGTTTTACAAATATCGAACGTGTAAGATAAAATAATCACTAATTAATTATTTCAATATCTATACTATTATATAAAAGGAGACTCACGGCGCACAGTGTAACGATGTCTATGGGAAGAGGTACAAAAATAGAAGGAGTTGTCGTAGGCACATGAAATTTAACATGTATCTTTATTTCATATATATAACTCACCATTTAAATGAAATTTTATAAAGTTCGGCCTCGCCCTTCGACCACCTCCCATACAACCCACAAAATGAAACTCTATAAAGAGGCATATATTAAAGCCACAGCAATAAAATTTGGTATGTTTATATGTCACATCAAAACCAAAGTGTGTACAAATAGGCGTGACCCGCTCACATCCATGTCCACCTCCAATACAACCCACAAGAGTAAAACTCTATAAAGAGGCATATACTTGAGCTACATGAATACAATTTGGTATGTGTGTATTTAATATCCAAAATAAGACGTGTACAAAAAATTGGCGAAATCTGCTTACGTATACGCCCAACTCCCATATAATGATTACCATAATGATTCAACGCTATAAAAAGTGTTACATTCGCACACTAAATACAAAACAGTCATAGCTCAACATTTTTCGATATTGACTTTTTGTTATAAATCAATTCACAAAACACATATCTCACTAACTTTTTCATTATTTCCTTCATTAAATGGAAGAATGGAGCTTGTTTGTTTAAATGAAAATTGCTTTTCCTCTACAGTTTCAACCGAAGAGTTTTATTTTTCGCTTCTCCTGAAAAGTTATGTTTTTTGAGTTATGACTGTTTTGTATTTAGTGTGCGATATGAGCAAGAAAAATTAAATTTGGAACGCATTTTAATAATTAAAAATATTTTCTATTTTAAGAACACAGGTTTTTTAAGTTTGACATTAATCTTTAAAATGCTTTTTTTTATTCAGTTTTTCATTTAAAACATCTGGAAGAGTACTTCTAACCGCAAAAAAACATACAACGTTATTCATGTTGACGGTTCATTCGTTTTAGTCCATTGGGGGAAACTTTCCTCCCCTGCACCCTTGGCGGACGCCCATTAAGTCAACTAAGTGAATGCTTTGCAAAAGTAACGGCAAATCGCAAAACATAATAAACAAAACAGAAAATAGTGTTGCTGAGTTAAAGTAATTTGTGCGTATCTGGATTATTAAAAAAATAGCACTTGTATTAATATTTAAATTACTTATATTTATCATTACTAACAAAATGTAATAACAATGTTTTAAATATTTATAATGCGAATTTTGTATAAAAATTTCAAAGAAATATTTGTTATGTTGTACACATGCTGAACTCAATCAAAAATCATTTATAAAAAAAGTGCACGTTTGTAGCAGCTAATATTTTTTATTTTTAATTCAGATACTTTGAGACATATTTAGGCAAAGTGCTAATGCGGCAGCAGGTGAGGTTATTTTTTCCATATTGCCAAACATTTTTTTTTCTATTTTGTCTTAGAATTTTATTAAAATTAAATTATAAATTTTTGAATAATCACTCAAATTTAATTTAATTAGTTTTTACAATACATTACTAATATATTGAAAAAAAACTTTTAAACCTTACGTCTAATTCACAATTTTGGAAATTTTTTTAATGAATGAACCAAAAAGTTCAAAATAATGGAAAATCTTTGTATGGAAGCTTCTCACGGCTTAAATAAAATTAATAGCTTAAAACCCTTTTGGAATTTGCTTAATTGGAATGTTTTCAACACATCCTGATACTTTTTTTTCTCAAATAAGCAAACCGATATTTTGCATTTTGTACCTCTCGTTACACTGTGCGGCGTATTTGTTCACGAGTGTTCTCAATAACCGCTGAACCATTTTTATATATATATTATATAATCTGACGATGTCAGATTGTTGGCAACATTGCTCAAGAGACCAAACTGAGAGCAACTTCCCATACAACATGGCAGCCGTGCTCTGTGGTGAGTTACTCTCCCAGCATGAGCTTAATCAAGGCATATTTATCCAGGTAGTATAAAACGCAACTGCGTTGCCGACTTTTGGCTTTTTGGTGTTTGTTGTGCTGTTTGTACAGCATTTAGCATAGTACTCTGTTCGGCTTCACGTGAAATTCCACTCAAATCTCCATACAAAACATGACCAGTGTTGCCGATTTGGCTATTTATAGCCAAAAGTGGCTATTTTTTTGCTCGTATTGAGTTTTAGCTATTTGGCGATTTTATTTTTCATTTGGCTATTTTTTTTTTTTACTCGGCTATGTTTTTGCATTCCGGCGAAAATTAATTTTTTATTTCACATATAAAATTTTCAATTGCCAGAGAATCCCCAAAGAATTGCTGGAAGATCAAGCAATTTCATTCTATTGTAATCTGCTTAGGCCGATTCGCCGGGAAGATTCGCCAATAAACCGCCTGGAGGAGTAATAAGAAATTCACCAAAAAGGGTGTCAAACGAAGTCCATTTAAGAGTCCTCAGCAATTTGTTCCAAAGCATCGTTGTTCTGTCCGATTTCAATGAATTTTTTGTGAATTTGTTTTTATTTCTCTTCGATATAATGCGACGTTGCTTCAAAACTATACTAGTTCAACTTTATAATTGATTTTACGATTTTTCAAAGCCTGCTTCATATTTCCATGATAGATTTTGAACATTTTTCAAAAATCCATCTTCCAACAATCGCTGAAATTAGTAAAGGAAGATTTTGAAAATTTTCGTAACTAGCGCATTCATTGCTTGAGCATTTGAAAAGCGATGCATTTTCCCAAAAAACATTTGGGCGAATTACTGGTGCATCGCAAAATCCACTTCTCTGCCAATCGTCTTCCAAATGTTTGCAGGGAAATGATTTAAAATATTCACGTGAGGGTGAATTCTCTCTTCATTTGAACACGACCTGCCAGTGATGCTAATCGGGCAGCTGAGCGCAAGAATATCCAATAATTTGACATCTTTAATCATGTGCCACATGAGAGTAGCAACAATGTATATAATTTTGATCATTGAAAGTAATTGTGGTTTGTTTTCAAAAGTAAAATTAAGCAAGTCAGCATGGAAAAGTAAGTAAGTAATAAAACATTCTTCACTTGTTCCACTTGATTTCACTTTCTCACCTTCTTATCTATCTCCCATTTCTAAACCATGGTAGACTTGACTGAATAGGTTTGACATCTGAAATAGTTGGTTCGAAGCAGAGGCGTTCCTGGGCTTGGTGTCACCCGGAGCGGGTGTCATGGTGTCACCCCTATAGATAAGAAATTTTTAAATGCAGTAAGAAACCAATTCGATGAAACCAAAATCTTTTTCGTCGGAGATGGTTTTCTTCACATATTGTACATTCAAATAACTCTCAAATGACGTTTAAATTTTTCAATTAGTATCTATCTTACAATAAGAAATAGGTCGATTTTATTATAAAAAACAACAACATTTCATCGCGTTCTTTGCAAAAACCAATTTTTTTGAGGCACCAGCGGAGAACTGCAATAAATCTGATATTACTTTATATTTGTGTACCAAACTTTTTTAAATAATCTTCCAATGTTGTATTATAATATACTAATTTTAAATCTGTAATAACAATATGTCATATAAAAGTTCTTGAAAGTATGCTTTTCAATGGCGCTGCACAGTGTATTCATCCTATACAAAATTGGTACAAAAATAGAAGGAGTACTCCGATAATTATTAAATTTTGTATGGTTGAATAATTTAAGCCAAATAAGCAAAATTGCAAAATGGTTGAAATCGGTAAGTTCTTAGGGGAACCTTCCTTGGACCTATATTTATTTTAACATTATTTTGCATGCGAGAGCTTACAAAAGTTGCCCGATCTTAACAAAATTTGATCAAAAGGCTAGGCAATCAGAGAAATAGTTTTTCACTGAAAACAGTAGAAATTTATGAGAACTTAGGGGTACCTATATTAAATTTTTATATGATTTTGTATGGGAGGTACGTACAAAAGTATTCCGATCCTATCAAAACTAAGTGAGAATGCTAGACAAGAAGAGTAATAGATGTGAACTGAAAATTATAGAAATTTGTAAAACCTTAAGGGAGCCACTCTTGCACCTATATTATTTGTTTTTTAAAAATCCAATTCAAGAGACATTTTATGTTTTTTATAATAGAAAATAAATATGGTAACTTTTTTTTATCACTCATATCACTACCGACTTTCATCAAGAAAGAATGCTTTATTTGTTAAGAATGCCCTTTTGAACTTTGCTAAATTATTTTCCTATTCAAAAACAAATCATTTTTCCCAAAAAGTACTTTATTAAACCTGGATAACTTTCTTGTTTATAAAAAGGTGCAGATAATATTTTGGAAATAAAAAGTTAATACTTCAAATCAAATTACGAAAAATGTTCGCTAAAATCGAAGAATTTTTTCTTATTCCATTTTTAAATTTGATAAATTTTTAATATTTTTCTGTGCAAAATTTAAATTTTTTTGTAAAAAATCACTTTTTAAATATGCAAATCTTTCTTGTTTATAAAAAAGTGCAAACAATATTTTGAAAATAAAAAATAAATACCTTAAATAAAATTACAAAAAAGTTTTGCTAAAATCCAATAATCTTCTTTCTTTTTTTTTTATAGCTTAAAAACAAAACAACAGCATTTTTTGTATTTTTGTTTCATTAAGCGCATTATTAGCATCGAGTACCTACGCTTAACAAATAAATAACTTTCGAAATAACCTCATCGAAATCAATATTACTTGCAAGCGCGTTTTTAATGGATAAAATAGCAAGTTCGGAAACTCTTGCCTCTCCCTTGGAAGACCTTGAATAAGTTTTAATAAATTTTAGCTTTGACAACGTTTCCACAATGTTTTCTTCTCATTGTTTCGACTTGCAAGCAGAATTCTAAATTTTAAAACAGCTATTAAAAAAATTATACATACATTTTTTAACGTTAAGTATTTTTTCACTTTTTCTGATTGTTTGAGAAAAAAAAATATCGAAATGGTGTCACCCCAAAAATGGTGGTACCCGGGGCGGACCGCCCCCTCCGCCCCCCCCACCCCCCCCTAGGAACGCCTCTGGTTCGAAGATAAAAAAAAAAGATTTAATACTTTTCTTACTTCCGAAAATGCAAACCTTATTTTTATAAAGTTTTTTCTACTTTTATCAAGAAAAAAATAAATGAGCTAACGTCCTTCTATATTAAAGGTCCATCTATTTAAAGGATATATGCCCTTAATATTTTTAAAATATGCTCTTATATTTTGAACATATAATTTTTTATAACATATTTTAAAACAACCATGTATAACCATTATAAATCTGTTTCTAGTAAAAAATGGTACTATGTTGTACAAAAAACTAGTTAGTTAAAAAGGTATGAATGTTAGTCCTGTTTCTTTTTTCTAATACAATTAATTAATCTTTTGGCTATTTTTTTTACATTTTGGCTATTTTTATTTTGTATTTGGGATATAAAAATAAATTTACTCCGGCAACACTGAACATGACAGCTGTGAAACAAGCGTGAACATTTCACAACTTTTCGTCAAAACTGTACTATGCTTCGCGGCGGAAAATCTAGTACTATATTCTGCAACATGCATCTAGCAACATTGTTTTCACGGCAATTTAATTGAACCGACCATTTATTTTGCCGTGAAAAGTGACAGTTGCCATTTCATTTAAGAAAAAAGTGCTAGCAAAAGAACAAAGTTTGTAATCGAAATTATATTTATGTCCTATTTCTAAAGTTTTGTAATTAATAATTGCAGTTGTTGGAAGCTGTAAATAAGGATGCACCTTTCCGCGGTTTTGGCGGTCGCAAGACTTCGCAGCTTGCATACAGCCATAAACTAATGATTTGTTCTGCTTCACAACAAAGGACATGCATACTAGGGTGTCCCAAAAATAATTTTTTTTCGAGTTTCATAGTTGCTCAACCTTTGTTTGAATGCTTACACTGTCAAGTATTTTGGAGAATTTTTTCAGATTTTTTGGAGGACGTTTAGAGGTCGCGCTAATCGGATTTTCCGTAAAAATCAGCTTTTTCTGAGATTTTTCGAATTTCAATCATAAGTTGATCAATTACAAATATTTTGTTTGTATTCGAGTCATCACTTTGAAAGAAAAATGTCCAAACTTTACTTTACCGTACATAAATTAGAAGTTTTGGCTTTTTGTTTTGTAATCTGGATGTAATTTATTAAATTTTTTTGTGAAATTTTCGTAATTTTTTTTAAAAATGCTTCATAACTTTTCAAAATTCTATGAAAACAAATTAAAGTAATGATGCAGTTTGAAAAATAGAAAAATTCTTAGCAATTTAAAAAAACAATACTTGATTTTACTCTTGCCGTTCCAGAGTTATAGCCATTAAAGCTGTGTTGCCATTGTTGAAAATAAAATAAAATGTAAGTTTTTCGTATTTCTACAAACATATGCTTTCCTTATATAAAGACTTTACGAATTCTTATAAGGCATTGGTTTATTTTGGTTACCACCGAATCCACAAAAACACAAATAAAAATAAGAGGAATCTGTACATGGTACAAAATCATTTATTTGATTCCGTACGTTGTAGCTCTTTGCCCTGTAAAAGATTTCGAAAGTCCGTTTCAGAAGTTGTAAGACCGATGCAAGTGCTTGCCAATGCCACACCACGTTCTGCGACATCATTTACCACTTGCAGTTGTTGAATAATATGCTTTGTTTCCTGGAATGATTCGTTGCTTATCTATTCTTCTGGGTCGGTTTACAAAAAAGCAATTGAGATGTTGCAGGCTTCAAAAAAAGTATGGCTGGATTTAGAAATGAAATCTTGAATTTTCATAGTTTTTATCATGTTTTGTGTTTTATTGGCTTGTTCGGTTTTATTATTTGCCGTATTAATATTTTTTACCATCAAACGCAAAGTTTTGGTTTTAATGCGTTCATCACATAAAGCTGAGGGAGCTAGTTTCCCCGGATAGGTACCACTGATGCCCCAAAAAAGTTTTCAGCGTGGCGTTTGCAACGTGTGCAATAAGTGCTTGTAGCTAGTCAATTTTATAAACAAATTGAGGTCATTAAGAGGAGCGTATCGAGGGCACTGACAGAGGTACCAATTTTTTATGTACACTCTTAAAATGAATGAGCTGCTCATTCTTGAGAGAGAAATAAAATAAAAAATAAATTATTTTCTTAAGAAAAAATTGTGAAGTGAAATTACGGATGACAAAATATTTTTTTACGAACATTTTTTTTAATTTTTATTGGTTGATTTTGAAAAATAAAAATCAGTACATCCGGTGTAAATTTAAATTCAGGAATATACTATACATTAATTTTTCGTCATTTATTTTTCTGCTCAGAGAATATTCAATTTTATTTTTAATGTCGACCAATCAGAATGAAGAACACTCTCCAAATTATTTTCTTATTCTCAAAAATGCGCGAAAATGTTCTTCTCTTTTGAGAAACAGGCTATATCATTTATTTTTCATACATTTTATTTATTAAATCGATTTGGATTTATTTTTTGGTTTTTTCATGAATTGGACAAGAGTTGGAAAGAGATCTAAACAATATCAAGGAACCAAGCGATGGTGTAAAGGCATCTTTGATACCCTTTATTTCTCAAAGAATAAAAGAAAATATTTAATAAAATAAAAAATTGCATCGAATGTTGTCCCGCATTTTTCAGCCAAGTTTTGATGGCTCCGTCCCGATTTTGTACTTTTCAGAGTTGACAACCCTACTCATAACATTTAAACTCAGTATAAAGTTAATTTTTGGCCATGTCTTTCAACCAGGAAAATAGCACGGGCATTAGAAAACGTGGTGTAACTCCACCCACACAAGCCAAATTTACTAAAAGTATAGAATGGAGTTACTACTAAGTGATGTTCTTCTTCTTGAAAACTGAGACGGTCAATAGACAAAGGGGTGTGGCTCCGCCCATGCAAGCCAAATTTTTTATATCAAATAGCTTTGGAAGTAAAAGTTAATGAGCATCAAAATTCAGAATGGAGTTACCATTTGGTAATATCCAAATTTTCCTATAGAAAACTGAGCTGGACTCTTCACAAGTGACTGTGTCTCCCCATACAAGCTACAGTTTTGATCAAATAGGTTTTGAAATCACAGATGAAGTACATATGTTTGTCTAAGGCGTAGCAACGCGCGGCGGGTATTGCTAGTATAATATATATTACAATATTTAAACTAAAAACTTTACCGAATGAAGTTAAAATTTGGTATTCAGATCGTCCCAGGGGTCGCTGATTACGAATCTGATGTCGAAAATTCGAAAAACTTATACAATGGCATCGAAAAATATTTGTTTTAAATATTTAAATGTTTGTTTCAAATTTGTTTTTAAATAAATATTTTTAAACTAAAAAGATTTATTCTAAAATTATATTTAAAAACATTTAGGTTTTTCTCAACTTGAAATACACAGTTGTATCGTTGTCTTTGAATTCAAATCATATTCACATTGTTTTTGTTTTTAATTTTAACGAACAGCAAACGTTTTTTGAGCTCCTACGTTTGTTTTATCTTTCAAATAAAAAACAAAAACAATGTGAATACCACGAAAATATAAATACAACGATACTACTGCTTATTTTAAGTTGTGAAAAACCTAATTGTTTGAAGAACAAAAAATTTTGTTTTAAAATTAACTTTATATACAAGCTCTATTTCAAAAACGAATTCGTATGATATGAACCCAATTTTATTTTGGTGACCGTGGTGACCGTGGCATGCAGGTTAAGTGTATGGCTTAGCATGTTCGGAGGCCGGGTTCGATCCCCAGCCGCGACGAAAAGTTTTTTTAATAAACAATTTTTTCTGATCGGTCACCACTTCTCTGCAGACAATGGCAAGCCTCAGAGAGTTAATAATGCCATGTAAAGCTTCTTGAGAACACGAAATTTAGCCGTTCGGAGTCGGCATAAAACATGTAGGTCCAGTTCTCGGTCAATTGTGTGCAAACATTTAATAACACACACATAACACAATTGATGATAAGAAGTTCGGTCAAAGTTCTTTCAAGGGCTGAAATGGCCAATTTGTTTTTTTTTTATGCCATTTTTCAAATACTCCTAACCGATGTTATTAGCAGATTTGACGAAACCATCAACGTAGTAATGAGATCCATGTTTTGGTTTTCTCTTTATTTTGTCTTATATTAGATAATCTTAAATTTGTATATTCTTTATTTTTGGCCTCATGGATATCTACAGATAACTCTCCAAACGATAAAGTGATAGTTCATTACACTGAGAAATCTACATTTTCAAACGATCAGAATCGTGCTACTTTTGTAAACTTTTAACCCAGATTTTATACATCTAACGCTTATTTTCATTTTAAAAACGTATATTTTGAAATTAGCATTTACAACGTTCGTTTGATTTTTTAAAATCAATATTTTAAAAATAGTTTATAATTTTTCTAAAATGTTATTATTAAAATTTTCATTTTAAAATATCAAATTAACGTTTCAAAACTTAAATTTAAAATGTTTATTATAAAAAAATCAAAACAAACGTTTTAGAAGTCAGCAATACTATGAGTATTTTATAGCCATAACAAAAGCCATCTTATGTATTTGACTAGGTTTTTTTTTTCTGGGTGTATCAAACAATCGTTAAAGCACGGCCTCTACTCATTCGTTTCATCAATACGTCTCCTACTCCGCTTCCACCTATTCACAATCATCTAATGAGCTAAACATTTATCTCGTACCAAGGTCAAGTTCAAAGTATTTAGTTTTTGTCGTATGAGCTAGTGTATGAGCCAAGTTATGACTGAGCTAAGTTAACCGATAAATAATTGCAGCAATGTTTGGAACTAAATACATGAAAATATGAATAACCTGTGGAAGAACCGGTATTATATGTATTTTTATTCTCCATTTCATGTTATAAAAATGACATCACATAAAGAATTATGAAATTATTTAAGAGAAAAAGAATTACATTAAGATGCTCACTTTTCAATAACCATTTTTCGATAACCGAATTTACACACTACTAAGACGAAATCTACTTACAGCTATGGACAAATAATTACCATACATTGCATGCAAACTGTTCTTGAGTTCTCATGAATTTGTTATTTTTAAGCCGTGTTACGGCTGTTAACCTTTCCAGCTCCAGGATTTGAGGTTTGAAATTTCAATAGAAAATTGGTGAGAAAGGAAATTTACCCATCTGTAATTAAGTATAGATTGACGGACACAACGAAATTGAAAGAAATTAAATAAGCAAAATCCTCTACTGAGTAACTTCGTGTTCAGAGAAATTGGAAGGTAACTTTGAAAAACAAATTTAAACTTGTTATGCTCTCTTTAATTATAATGAAATAAGCGTTAAGTCTCGTTATTAAAATATAAAAATAAGTATGGTCTTAACAGAAGATAATGCATGTAAGCACAAATTTCAACATACGTTTTAATTTTTAAATTTTTTGATTGGATAGAATTATATAATATTAAATACAAATCTGGTTGCCGTAAGACATTTCAATATTTATGAAGATGAGATACCATTTTATCAATTAATTAAGTATATAATTAGAACAGATCATAAAATCTACATAAAATCATAAAATCTATTTGTGTCTTTAATAATTTGAAACTATTACTTTTGATGAACTTATAAACTTTATATTTGTGGTCTTGTAAATTTTTTTGATGAAATAGAAAAGAATTTATATATGTTATTCTTTCACCACAAGAACTCGTAAAATACTATACTTTTTAATTGAATTGTGAAATAAATTATTATGAATTGTGAATTAAGAAACTGGAGTAAGCATGGATCATTTTTGTAAACTTCATTTATTTATCAATTAAGAAATGAAATTATAGAAAATAATTAGTTGTTTTTTAGTAACTTCAAACAAAATAAATCCGTTATGAAAATAAATAAACTGTTTTCCGAAAAATAATTGCTAAGTGTTTAAGAGAAACAAAACAGTTAGGTCCCAAAAATACAAAAAAAAAAATGAAAGGTTTCTTCGTTTGACGCTTTTTTGTGAACAATTTTAAATTCATTTTTCAAAGTATTGACCAGCGCTAGCCGCTACTTTTTCCCATCTTCTTGGCAATTTTCGGATACCATCGGATTCACGACTCGATCTAATTTTGGTGTACTATTATTCTCTTTTATAGACAACAAGTTTTTCTTGTCAATATTGGATTCGGCGCCCATTCTTAAAATTAACCAGCAAACGCACAATCAAACTACAATTTTAGTAATCAGTATCACAAGAGAATGAATTCAATGATTTCTTTTACATGCTCTTTACGCATGAACTTTGAAAAATACGCTCACGAACGATTAAAAATTAAAACTTCTCATGATAACTCATTTTGCGATTGTTTTTTATAATGATAAAAACTTAAGAGAGTAAATAATGCAGTAATTATATGAATATACATTTCTCGTGAGGGCGCATACCAAAACGATTATTCGAGCGCAGGATCAATAAATCATTGCATTAAGTCTTTTGTAAGAGTACACGAATGCAATATTTTCGTAAAATTTCGATTTCTTAAGCATTTAACACGATACATTAAAGTCGCGAAATTTGTTAGCATGAGAAGATCCCGATCTTCCGATGGATTACAAAAAAATTTATAATTGTTGGAAACATACCATTTTTGGTGACCACGGCATGCAGGTTAAGTGTGTGGCTTAGCATGATCATAGCCCGAGTTCGATCTCCAGTCGCGGCAAAAGTTTTTTCAATAAAAAAATTTTTCTGATCGGTCACCACTTCTCTGCAGACATGGCAAACCTCAGAGAGTAAATAATACTATGTAAAGCTTCTTGAGAACATAAACTTTAGCCGTTCGGAGTTGGCATAAAATATGTAGGTTTAGTTCTCGGTCATTTGTGTGCAAACATTTAATAACACACTCAACACAATTGATCATAAGAAGCTCGGTCGAAGTCTTTGAAAGGCTGAAATGGCCAATTTGTTTTTCTTTTTAACCGACTTCAAAAAGGAGGAGGTTCTCAAGTTGGTTGGTTTCTCTGTTTTTTTTTTTTTTTTGTGAATGTATGTACATCGATTACTCCTAAAGTACTTGCCCGATTGCCGTAATTTTTTGTCAACATATAGAGACTATCAACGCGGAGGTGCCCGTCCATGAAAGTGGGCGGTATTTGGAAAAGGGGCGTGTCTCTCAAAGAAAATTGACACTAGAGTACTGAAATTAAATACAGAGGTAGTTACAATTATTGGAAATTACTATAAAAAAGTGGGCGTAATTCGACAAAGGGGTGTAACAATATATGAAAATTACTGTGTCTCGAATAATATTGATACTAGGGTACAGAAATTTATTACAACGGTAGGAAAAATTACTTCAAATTTTTGTAAAAAAAAAAAATGGGCGTTATTCGAGAAGGGGAGTGGCAATATTAAAAAAAACACTGTGTCTCGATTACTTTTGACACTACGATACTAAAATTTAGTACAAAGGTAGGTACAAATATAACAAATTACTGCCAGTAATGTGGGTGGTATTCGATAAAGGGGCGTGTCACTATTAGAAAAACACTGTATCTCAGAAAATATTGACACTAGAGTACTAGAGTTAATAAAATTTACAGAAAAAATGCAAGGGTAGGTAAAAAATAACAGTCAATTAAGTGGGCGTTAGTCGACAAAGAGGTGTGGCAATATTATAAAAACTGTATCTCGAATAATATTGACACTAGAGTACTAAAGTTTACAACAGGGGTAGGCACAATTATAAAACAATTAATTTCACTACAGTGGGCGTTGTTTGATAAAGGGGTGTGGCAATATATAAAACACACTGTATCTCGAATAATATTGACACTAGAGTACTGATATTTGGTATAGAGGTAGGCACACTTATAACAAGTTATTGTGAATAAAGTGGGCGTCATTCGACAAAGGGGTGTGGCAATATTAGAAAACACTAAATCGAATACTGACACTACTAACTGAAAAAGTACAGACGTAGGCATAATTATTACTAATTCCTACTTAAGAATTGGGCGTTATTCGACTAAGGCGTGTGGCAGTGTGTAAAAAACTGTATCATATTGACTTAAGGGTGGTAAAATTCATTGTTACAATGGGTAGAACTATTGAAAACACTATGACAAAGAGTGTGATATTCTCGACAAAGAGGCGTGTCACTATTATAAAAACACTATATTTCAGTCAATATTGACATTGGGGTAGTGATAAAAATACAAGAGTAGGTACTGATAAAGATACTGACAAAGACCAGAATAAGAAACGACAGAAAAGCATTTTCCATATTATGAGCATAAATAATTGGTATTTAATTAATTTATACACTCTTTTAAAATATATTATTTTCTTTTAAAAGAAAGATATAAAAACTTTTTAACAAAAAAAAAAACGTACTTCAATATCACTAAAAAGTAAATAATAATTTTAAATTACTTTTACTATGTATTTCTTGGTCAAATTTGTATTTTTATCATAAATATATTAATTTTTTTATGATAAAAAGAGCTTCGAAGTCTGCAAAGTTATATTTAGTTATATTTAGTTATATATAATATATTTAGTGTATATGTATACTTTTTAACTAAAATTTAAATTTTTTTTTAAAGTTTTCTTAATTCAAAGCTAATATTTCGGAACTTTGTTAGATAACTATAAGCCAAACGTATTCTAACATTGATAATACTTACCTATGACAAAATGAAAATATATATGTTACTAAAGAACATTTGATTTGAAAGATTAAAAAAAACCAATATAATAAATTCAATTCTTATGACAATCATATTTCACGCTTCAATTTTAAATTTGATAAAACTGCTTTCCTGTCATGTCATATCATTAACTCGATGTACCTGTCTCTATGTATGTGAATCTGTTACATTTACCATTTCCATACATACAAGTTAACTAACTTGCATGTCATTCAATCATCTATCAAGCACACCGAAATAATTCTAAAAATCATCTCATCACCGACCGATTGAATTTTGCACGCACTCATGTTGATTTTTGTCTGATTTTTGTAGCATTCAAATGATATGTTTCAATATCACATTTCTAGGTTAATGGAGAAGACGTGTTGGGTCTACGTATCAAGGATATCGCAAAATTGGTTAAGGCAAAATCAGAAAATGTCACTCTGTTGTTATGGAGCACTGGCATGGCTGCTAACTGCGATCCAGAGGTAAGCATTATTTTCGTATTAAGGAAATAGAATGTGGTGAAGTAACGGCAACATATGAAGAAAATTAGTTTAAGTTCATATTTTATTTATATTCATATTAACAATATATTCATAGTTATACAGTGGCGGCCGTAGTTGTGCGAGATAAACGTGTGGCACTCTGGCCAATGAAACGCGGGAGTTCAAGTTCAAAACGCACATCTGGCAGAAAGTTTTTTAAAAAAAAAGAAAATATTTTCTGATCCACCGTCACCTCTCTGCTGACAATGACATATCACAGAGAGTAAACAATGCTATGAAAAGCTTCTAGAGATAATGAACATTGGCTGTTTGAAGTCGGTATAAAACATGAAGATCCAGTTCTAGATCAGCTGTGTACAAAAATTATAACACACACAACACAATTTGCTCTTAAGAATGTTGATCGAAGTCTTTTCATGGGCTAACATTATCGATTTGTCGGCTCATATTCATATTCATATTCATATTCATATTCATATTCATATTCATATTCATATTCATATTCATATTCATATTCATATTCATATTCATATTCATATTCATATTCATATTCATATTCATATTCATATTCATATTCATATTCATATTCATATTCATATTCATATTCATATTCATATTCATATTCATATTCATATTCATATTCATATTCATATTCATATTCATATTCATATTCATATTCATATTCATATTCATATTCATATTCATATTCATATTCATATTCATATTCATATTCATATTCATATTCATATTCATATTCATATTCATATTCATATTCATATTCATATTCATATTCATATTCATATTCATATTCATATTCATATTCATATTCATATTCATATTCATATTCATATTCATATTCATATTCATATTCATATTCATATTCATATTCATATTCATATTCATATTCATATTCATATTCATATTCATATTCATATTCATATTCATATTCATATTCATATTCATATTCATATTCATATTCATATTCATATTCATATTCATATTCATATTCATATTCATATTCATATTCATATTCATATTCATATTCATATTCATATTCATATTCATATTCATATTCATATTCATATTCATATTCATATTCATATTCATATTCATATTCATATTCATATTCATATTCATATTCATATTCATATTCATATTCATATTCATATTCATATTCATATTCATATTCATATTCATATTCATATTCATATTCATATTCATATTCATATTCATATTCATATTCATATTCATATTCATATTCATATTCATATTCATATTCATATTCATATTCATATTCATATTCATATTCATATTCATATTCATATTCATATTCATATTCATATTCATATTCATATTCATATTCATATTCATATTCATATTCATATTCATATTCATATTCATATTCATATTCATATTCATATTCATATTCATATTCATATTCATATTCATATTCATATTCATATTCATATTCATATTCATATTCATATTCATATTCATATTCATATTCATATTCATATTCATATTCATATTCATATTCATATTCATATTCATATTCATATTCATATTCATATTCATATTCATATTCATATTCATATTCATATTCATATTCATATTCATATTCATATTCATATTCATATTCATATTCATATTCATATTCATATTCATATTCATATTCATATTCATATTCATATTCATATTCATATTCATATTCATATTCATATTCATATTCATATTCATATTCATATTCATATTCATATTCATATTCATATTCATATTCATATTCATATTCATATTCATATTCATATTCATATTCATATTCATATTCATATTCATATTCATATTCATATTCATATTCATATTCATATTCATATTCATATTCATATTCATATTCATATTCATATTCATATTCATATTCATATTCATATTCATATTCATATTCATATTCATATTCATATTCATATTCATATTCATATTCATATTCATATTCATATTCATATTCATATTCATATTCATATTCATATTCATATTCATATTCATATTCATATTCATATTCATATTCATATTCATATTCATATTCATATTCATATTCATATTCATATTCATATTCATATTCATATTCATATTCATATTCATATTCATATTCATATTCATATTCATATTCATATTCATATTCATATTCATATTCATATTCATATTCATATTCATATTCATATTCATATTCATATTCATATTCATATTCATATTCATATTCATATTCATATTCATATTCATATTCATATTCATATTCATATTCATATTCATATTCATATTCATATTCATATTCATATTCATATTCATATTCATATTCATATTCATATTCATATTCATATTCATATTCATATTCATATTCATATTCATATTCATATTCATATTCATATTCATATTCATATTCATATTCATATTCATATTCATATTCATATTCATATTCATATTCATATTCATATTCATATTCATATTCATATTCATATTCATATTCATATTCATATTCATATTCATATTCATATTCATATTCATATTCATATTCATATTCATATTCATATTCATATTCATATTCATATTCATATTCATATTCATATTCATATTCATATTCATATTCATATTCATATTCATATTCATATTCATATTCATATTCATATTCATATTCATATTCATATTCATATTCATATTCATATTCATATTCATATTCATATTCATATTCATATTCATATTCATATTCATATTCATATTCATATTCATATTCATATTCATATTCATATTCATATTCATATTCATATTCATATTCATATTCATATTCATATTCATATTCATATTCATATTCATATTCATATTCATATTCATATTCATATTCATATTCATATTCATATTCATATTCATATTCATATTCATATTCATATTCATATTCATATTCATATTCATATTCATATTCATATTCATATTCATATTCATATTCATATTCATATTCATATTCATATTCATATTCATATTCATATTCATATTCATATTCATATTCATATTCATATTCATATTCATATTCATATTCATATTCATATTCATATTCATATTCATATTCATATTCATATTCATATTCATATTCATATTCATATTCATATTCATATTCATATTCATATTCATATTCATATTCATATTCATATTCATATTCATATTCATATTCATATTCATATTCATATTCATATTCATATTCATATTCATATTCATATTCATATTCATATTCATATTCATATTCATATTCATATTCATATTCATATTCATATTCATATTCATATTCATATTCATATTCATATTCATATTCATATTCATATTCATATTCATATTCATATTCATATTCATATTCATATTCATATTCATATTCATATTCATATTCATATTCATATTCATATTCATATTCATATTCATATTCATATTCATATTCATATTCATATTCATATTCATATTCATATTCATATTCATATTCATATTCATATTCATATTCATATTCATATTCATATTCATATTCATATTCATATTCATATTCATATTCATATTCATATTCATATTCATATTCATATTCATATTCATATTCATATTCATATTCATATTCATATTCATATTCATATTCATATTCATATTCATATTCATATTCATATTCATATTCATATTCATATTCATATTCATATTCATATTCATATTCATATTCATATTCATATTCATATTCATATTCATATTCATATTCATATTCATATTCATATTCATATTCATATTCATATTCATATTCATATTCATATTCATATTCATATTCATATTCATATTCATATTCATATTCATATTCATATTCATATTCATATTCATATTCATATTCATATTCATATTCATATTCATATTCATATTCATATTCATATTCATATTCATATTCATATTCATATTCATATTCATATTCATATTCATATTCATATTCATATTCATATTCATATTCATATTCATATTCATATTCATATTCATATTCATATTCATATTCATATTCATATTCATATTCATATTCATATTCATATTCATATTCATATTCATATTCATATTCATATTCATATTCATATTCATATTCATATTCATATTCATATTCATATTCATATTCATATTCATATTCATATTCATATTCATATTCATATTCATATTCATATTCATATTCATATTCATATTCATATTCATATTCATATTCATATTCATATTCATATTCATATTCATATTCATATTCATATTCATATTCATATTCATATTCATATTCATATTCATATTCATATTCATATTCATATTCATATTCATATTCATATTCATATTCATATTCATATTCATATTCATATTCATATTCATATTCATATTCATATTCATATTCATATTCATATTCATATTCATATTCATATTCATATTCATATTCATATTCATATTCATATTCATATTCATATTCATATTCATATTCATATTCATATTCATATTCATATTCATATTCATATTCATATTCATATTCATATTCATATTCATATTCATATTCATATTCATATTCATATTCATATTCATATTCATATTCATATTCATATTCATATTCATATTCATATTCATATTCATATTCATATTCATATTCATATTCATATTCATATTCATATTCATATTCATATTCATATTCATATTCATATTCATATTCATATTCATATTCATATTCATATTCATATTCATATTCATATTCATATTCATATTCATATTCATATTCATATTCATATTCATATTCATATTCATATTCATATTCATATTCATATTCATATTCATATTCATATTCATATTCATATTCATATTCATATTCATATTCATATTCATATTCATATTCATATTCATATTCATATTCATATTCATATTCATATTCATATTCATATTCATATTCATATTCATATTCATATTCATATTCATATTCATATTCATATTCATATTCATATTCATATTCATATTCATATTCATATTCATATTCATATTCATATTCATATTCATATTCATATTCATATTCATATTCATATTCATATTCATATGCATATGCATATTCATATTCATATTCATATTCATATTCATATTCATATTCATATTCATATGCATATGCATATTCATATTCATATTCATATTCATATTCATATGCATATGCATATTCATATTCATATTCATATTCATATTCATATTCATATTCATATTCATATTCATATTCATATTCATATTCATATTCATATTCATATTCATATTCATATTCATATTCATATTCATATTCATATTCATATTCATATTCATATTCATATTCATATTCATATTCATATTCATATTCATATTCATATTCATATTCATATTCATATTCATATTCATATTCATATTCATATTCATATTCATATTCATATTCATATTCATATTCATATTCATATTCATATTCATATTCATATTCATATTCATATTCATATTCATATTCATATTCATATTCATATTCATATTCATATTCATATTCATATTCATATTCATATTCATATTCATATTCATATTCATATTCATATTCATATTCATATTCATATTCATATTCATATTCATATTCATATTCATATTCATATTCATATTCATATTCATATTCATATTCATATTCATATTCATATTCATATTCATATTCATATTCATATTCATATTCATATTCAAATAAATTTATATTTCTTCACATTCGTATTCGTGTTCATATATATGTTTGTTAATCATAAACATTACGATCACAAGTTTTATTATCGTTTACTTATATTTCATATATTTATGTTTTATTCAGAGCCTATTTTTCCTATATTCAGAGCCTCTGCTGTGGACCCATGCCACTCAGTCTGCAGCGGCTTTCTGTCATTATGCAGAACATCCTCTCAATCATCGAATGTCCCGTTTGCCTCGACACCATCCCACCTCCTGCAATGCAATGCCAAAATGGGCATCTTCTCTGCGTCAACTGTCGCATACGTGCCGAAAAATGTCCCGTCTGTCGGGATCGATATACGCCACGTCGCGCACTAATTGCCGAACAGATTTACAACGCCATCACGAATGCATTCAATTTATGCAACAACGAAGACAAATTGCGTCAAAAGCTATTCGGACCCAATTCAAAGCAGTTGCAAGCAGATGAAGAAATGGCAAACCAAAAGAAGCTGCCGATTGGCAAAAAGGCAAATCAACGCGATGTGGAATCAACGTCATCACCCTCAACAATGCCGCGAAATAAATTCCTCGCTAAGCTATGGGGCAAAGCTTGCTCTATGGACAATCTAGCAAGTTCATCGAGCATGTTGAACAATGGTCATGGTCTGGTGGCGGGTACTTCAACCCCAGCATTGTTGGTGACGACAGTTGAAACAGAAGTACCAACAACAACAACATCAACATCAACAACAACAACAACAACAACAGCAACAACAAAATTCCAGTCAGCAACAAATCAATTACTTGGCACGAGTTATGCTAGCAATCATGTGGCAGCAACAACAATGAAAGCAGCAAAGCGAGCAACTGATGCAAGCAACACACTGATATCAGCAACGACTTCATCATGCATCACTTCACCAATAACTTTGTTGTCTTCGTCGACGTCAACAACCACTTCAAAAGTTCCAAGAAATAATGTTTTCCAAGCAAATTCCACGTTCAAGCATTTTTCATTATCGACTAATGATTTATCGCTTGATGGCGCTCAAATCGCCATTGAACGCTGTCCATCTATGCAGCGTTTAAACAGCAGCAGATGTCACACAAACATAGCTGCTCCCTTAGATGTGGTCATCGATGGTGATGGTAAGTTGGGAAAATCGTTATCGCCATTATATCTAGACAGTCGAAGACCATGCAGCTCATTGAACTCTTCGGTTGAGTGCATAGAAAAGGGTTTTCGAACCATTGACACAACAGCTGAGCTGAATATGAATTCAACTTCAACACCAGTCACTACAAAATCCTCAACATTACCATCAACCTCAACAGCGACATCATTGCAGCTGGCGGCGTCTGGCTCTGATATAAAAAATGACTTATTAACTTTTTCTTCAGCCACAAATGAACCTTCGTCATCACCATCATCATCATCGTCATCATCGCCTTTGCCATCAACAGAATCATCATTGTCAGCTTCACCTGTACTGCTTGTGACAGCAACAGCGCCTAGCATACAGAGTGCAGCAACAGACATACCTGTTGCCGCATCCACTTCACCGCGTATGCCATTTGTTGACAATCTGACGGATTATCACTTATTAAAGCCAGTTGGCTACAGCGAGGAGTTGACATCAAGAAATGAATTTCTAAAGAATCGATTTTGTTGCCCCTTCAACTGTGACAAGAGATTTACAGGTAAGAGAAGAATACATTTTTGGAAAATATATATAATAAAAATGATAAGGTTTGATTAAGAAAACCATAAATATTTATACCTGTAATCTGTAAGGTCAATATTCGTTACAGTGGCGTAGCTAGGGTTAATAACCTTTAAACGGTTATTTTTAATAAAATAAGTCGATGAATCTTACTACATATTTTCGAATCAACCTCTGAAAAATGACATATTTTGGAAGAGATTTAAAAATAAAACGAAACTATGCTAACCATGGACATTTGATAAAAAATTAAGAATCTAAAATTTTCAGAAACTTTAATAAATGTTACAATATTTTTGTCTACCGGACTTATAAGTTGTGAAAGAACAATTTACTGTCAGTAAACCACACAATATCAGTTTTAAATAATTGAAGAATTAACATTATGAAGTTATGAAAGCTGAAGTTAGTTTAATATAAAAAACTTTGAAAAATTTGCATAATTTAAGAGAAAATAGTACCTGGAAGCAAATCGTTGACAAATTTTCCCTCAGTGACCCTGAATAACTATTAATATAAATATTTTTCGAAATTAATCCACGTCTTCTACATACAATTTAAATGAAAAATTAAAATAAAATGTTAAAATTCATTTCTAAACATTTTTCATAATTTTAATCAATTTCTTTTTATTATCTATATTTATATCCGATAATATTTGACTGCCTTATTCTCGACCATAAATATCACAGTATCGCAATATCAAAGTGATGCCAAATTGATATCAGAAATTTGTTTCATACTCACTATCTATACAGTTTCCAGAGCAAACTTGCCCAGGCTGGACAAGGTCAAGAGTCATGAATGGCTCAAAGAGAGCTGGCAGTTCTAAGAAATCTGTTGATTCTTCACTTTCGGTCATTGAGAACAAAATTTAATTTTCATTTTTAGAACAATTTTTAAGAAACTATGCATCTTAAAAACTGTATTTTTGATAGTTTTGTTGGTTGATTTGAACAGAATAATAATTATTTTAGTAAAATCAGAGTCAGAAAGCCATCTTTGAGTTTTTAATAAACATTTTCAAAATAAAATAAAAAAAAAATCTCAGAACTCCATAAAATTGCCATAAAACGCCATAAAAATAAAAAATTTAAAGAATTTGAATCAATTTAATTTGTTAAAAATTTTTTAAGCAAGTAAAAAGTTGATTCATGATTTTTAAATTAGTACTTTTTTGTAACAGGATGCTCAAAACATATGACTATTTAAAATGATGTTGTAGCAAGTTCAAAGCTGTAAATAAGGTTTGTTTTATGATGTTTAGTCCCAGAAGTTAGTAATCACAAACAGGCGCGGATTTAGGTGGTGGCCAGGGGGGGGGGGCTGCAGCCCCCGTCCCCGAGCAGGTAGGGGCCCCGCAGGCGCTTGTATATGAAGTGCTTATTGTAAATAAAATCATGACATGCCATATAAAAATTTTTTGAAAGTAGTCGACCTTAAAATTTAAAAAATTTATATTTGTTAGAAATCATGGTTATGCCTAAAATTTATATTAAGTATAGGGCCAGAATGCATCTGGTAATGGTCGCAATATTTTTACTGGATGGTGATAATGCATCTAGAGATACAACGTTTCAATGCAACAAACTAATATTTGCAAAAGTAGATACTGATTTGATAGCTGCTTTCTTCACTTGTCGATTTCGTAACAGATTTGCGAAATTTATTTTCAGGGTTTGAGAATAGTGCTAAGAACCTTAATCGGTTTGTTTGCCAAGAAGTATTAGAGAAAAATAACTAGAAAAAACAGCAACAAAAAATCCGAAACAATTTGACTGTTTGCTGATAGATTCAAAACCGAAACTTTTGCTTTAGTTGAAAAGCTACAGTCAGAGAAAAGTTTCTCCGAATATGATAAAAAAGGCATCGTATCAAGAGAAAAATTATAAAAATCTTCCTTGAAAAAGAAAACAATATAAAAATATATCGATTTTAGAGAACAAGACTTATATTTTTGAGAAGAGATTTGTTTTTATTGAAAAAAGTACATGACAAAGTGCATTTTTTTCAAAATATAGGAGAAGTTTTTCATTTTCAATAAATTTTTCTCTATAAATGAGTATTTTTTGTGCGAAAAAATACTTATCATTATAAAAGACATGAAATATTTTCATTTCCCACAAGTGAAGAAATATTTCTTCGAAAATGTGGAAATCTATACTAATTAAAAAAATTTTATTTAAGAAAAAAAAATGCTAATCGAAAATAGAGAAATTTTTTATCGGATAAGGATAGGTGCTCAGAAAGTTTTTCTGAGCGTGGCAATAGAATTGAGAAAAAGTATTGAAGCATATGGACAGGTAAAACTATTTGGATTCTTGTACAAATTAATGCATATTGAAAACGAAAAATTAGAAGTGAAAGTAAAAGTCCTTGTAGAAGTATAATTAAATGATATTCAAATGGAAGTACCTACACTGTGAATTAAATAACTTAATTTTGCTTATGAAACTTCCACCTGAAGGATCTCTCTGAGAGATGTTTTTTTTTTTTTAGTGAGTGCAGCCACACTATCGCAAACAGCAGCAATATTTTCTGCAGTACGAGCTGTACGACCATCATACACTGGTGTTTTCACATCTCCTACAGACCCGGTTTGCTCAAATTTTTGCACGATTTTTCCGATTGTACGCATATTTGGACGATTAAATTGACCGAAATCATGCTTATTCAATTCAGAATTTTGTTGAAATACCTTTACGGGGTTCAAAGTTACTGACTTTTTTTCCGCCTCTTAATACAAACTTTTCCACTGTGGGCCGTTCATAAATTACTTTGAACAGGGAAGAGAGCAGAATGGCTCTCGATGAAATTCGTTGAAGAATTATATTTTGAAAAATCCTCAAAGTTTCCAGCTTCTTCAATTCCAGTCATTGAGAGCATCGACTCTTGGATTGATGATGGAATAGTTTTGATGGATTAATTTTTAAAATTATTTCTTAACCCTTAAATTGCCAAGACCGTCTACAGACGGTCATCACTATAATCCAATTATTTTATAAATTAAAATATTTTCGCGGTCTTACCTTACGAACCTTAATTCGTATTGAACGAACCCGTCGAGTGGTATTAGTTTTAGTGTTGTAATTTAATTGGTTTGGTGAATTTTGAATTCTAATTTAAATGGTTCAATTGGAATTTTTTGTGAAAAAACCTGCGTAAAATATTAAAAAAACGTGCATACAAAAAAAAAAAGATAATAAATACTTTTAATCACTTTATCCAGTTTATATTTTTTTTGATAAGTACATTGTAGCTCATTAATACATGTCAGCCGAAATTCAATATTTAAATTTCGGCTTCATCTTAGTTTCGCTCTTCTCTTAAAAACTAAGATCAAGTTCGAGAATGGGCTAAATCTGATGAAAACCACGCCTACCTCCCATACAACACCAATAATGAAAACTCCATAACCAAGCAAATATTTAAGCTAAAATGCTTAAATTCCGTATTTGTGTAATCTAAGTTTAAACTGAGATGTGTTCAAAAATGGGCGTGATCTACTTACTAAGATCTAAGCCCACCCCCCATACAACTCTAATATTGAAAACTTTATATAGTAGTTCACTTCGACAAGAGAAACTAGATATTTATGAGTTCTATAAAAAATTCAGACATGATAGAAAAATGAGCGTCATCCACCCACGAACACGCCTACCTCCCATACAACCCTTAAACTGAAAACTATATAAATAGGCTTCTGTCAAAGCTACATAAGTAAAATTAAATATTTATTGTTTATATATAAAAGTAAAGAAGTGTTAGGAAAATCGGCGTCATCCACCCACGAACACTTCCACCTCCCATACAACCCTAATATTATGGGGACTTATGTCGAAGCTACAAAAGTAAAAGTAGATATTTATTATTTTTATACAAAAGCAAGTAAAGAAAGTTTATTTACTTGCAGTATTATTGAAAATGGGTGTGTCCGTGGGCGGATGAAGCCTATATTTTATATGCATATAAATGTTGATGAAAAATTTACACATACCTCATTGTATTCCTGTAGCTCAGAGTACATGCTTTCATTGTGCTTTCGCTATGGGAAGTGGGCCTGTTCATGGACGGATAACTCCCAATTTTTGAACACACCTTTGTTTTGGTATACAATACATACATAACAAATTTAATTTTTCTATGTCAAACATAACCGTAATGATTGAGTTTTAAACTTTTTGGGTTGTATGGGAAGTAGGCGTTTCCGTGGGCGGATGACGTCGGTTTTTAAAAACATCTTTGTCTTGTCATAAAAAACATATGTGCCAAAGTTAAGCTCTTTAGGTTAAACACAGGCTTATTTATTGCGTTTTCAATTTTTGGGTTGTATGGGAGGTGGGCGTGTCCGTGAGCGGATCACGTCTATTTTTCGAAAAAATCTTTGTGTTGGTATAAAACACATACATATCAAATTTTATTGTTGTAGGTTAACTATGAGCTGAGTTATGCAGTTTTCAATTTTCGCGTTGTATGGGAGGTAGGCGTGTCCGTGGGCGTATGATGTCCATTTTTCATAACCATCTTTGTTTTGTTATGAAAAACATATATGCCAAATTTAAGGTCTTTAGGTTCAACACCGGCTTATTTATTGCGTTTTTAATTTTTGGGTTGTATGGGAGGTGGGCGTGTCTGTGAGCGGAGGACGTCTTTTTTTCGAAGACGTCTTTTTGTTGGTATAAAACACGTACTTACAAAATTTTGTTGTTGAAGGCTAATTATGAGCTGAGTTATGCAGTTTTAAATTTTTTCGTTGTATGGGAGGTAGGCGTGTCCGTTAAAGGATTCCAAAAATATTCAATAGTGCAGATCCTTGAGTTCATGGGACTATGTGTACCAAGTTGCATCTAATTATCTCAACTCCTTCTTCTTATCTTGTGTATATGGACAACACACAGACGGACAGACTGACGGACGGACGGACGGACATGAATAGCTCGACTCAGGTGGAAGATAGATCGTTGGAAGATAGATCGCTTTTCGATCGTCTTAGAGATGAATGCGCGATTCAACAAACTTTCAAAATCTTCTTTCGATTATTCTGGCGATCGTTGGAAGATGGGTTTTTAAAAAGCATTCTTAATCTATCATTGGAACAACTTTATGGAACTGCTAGTTCCAACTTGCAACAAATTGAAACGTTCAACAACTTTGCAACAAATTGCTGACGATCTCTAAAAGCGATGTCTTGGCCACTTGACATGTCTTGTCAGCAAATCCCTTGAGACCCCTTCTGCTGATTCGTGAGTGAATTCCTGGCGAATCGCTTAATACTCGGCGAATCGTTCGCGACTCTTCCTAGCGAATCGCCTAAGCCTCATCTCGCCGTTTCATCGGCGAATCTGCCAGTGGAATTGCTTAAGATTCCTCTTGGCGATTCGTCGGCGAATCTTTTAGGGGAATCGCTTAAGACTCTTCTTGGCAATTCATCGGCGAATATTCCCGGCGAATCGCTTTTATGGCCTCAGGCTTACATTCGGCGATACCCGCAAGACTCTCAGAAGAGCTCGCCGGCGATTGTTTCATCTTCCAAGCGATTCGCTGGAGATTATCAGGTGATTGAAAATGTTTGCAGGGAAATAACATATTTTTAATTTGTATTCGCTTAAATTGCCAAGAACGTCTACAGACGGTCTTCCAACTTTCACAGCTAGCAGCTAGAAAAAAATTTTTTTTTTTAATGGAGTTCAGATTCATCTCTTTCAGTGTCAATATAGTCTAGAAAATAAGTCCCATAAAAAAAAATCCAGTGGATGTTTTCTGGCAGTTTAAGGGTTAAATTTATCTTGTGATGATAGCGATAGCACATATACTAAGAGTTAGTCAAGATAATATTTTTTTTAATATATTTTTTTGAAATATTTTTTAATACATTAATTTTTTGATTTCATTAACTACGTTACTTTATAGGGGGAGGGAAGAAGTTTTGAAATGCACTACAAAGAGTAACGGAGGGCGAGGTTGCAAATCGGTCACGTAGTTTATGAACGATCCCTTGGTAATATTAACCAAAATTTGTTAAAAATAAATAAATATTGTTAGACAAACGCCAACTAAATGCATTTAGTTCATGAAATAAAATTCTTTACTCTGTGTAAAAGAAGAAATTTCTATGCTAAAAGTGCATCGGAGTGGGCTGTGCTTTTGAATAAAATGTACTTCTTTTACACTGAAAATTTTAAATTTAACCCATCAAAATATTTTTAAAATTGAAATTTTTTTATTAAATTAAAATTACAGCATCATCAAAGTTGCAACGACATGTTAGAGTGGATCATCAAACGCCGATTCTGTGCTTTGGTGGTTCGAATGCAAAGCTTGCTTTGCCACTTCAGCAACCACTCGATGATGCTGTGCTGCTGCTCGAAATACAAAAAGATAAAATATTTGATGAAATTGTTGAAGACAATCAAGATGATGCTGACACTGACGATAAGCATGTCAGAAATGATGACAAAAGATGCACCAGGGAATGTTGGATAAGATTAAAAACGACAAGAAAACAAGATTTGAATGGGTGGGTTTCAATTGTTCGGAAGTGGCGAACGACGGAATTGTAAAAAATTTAAAAATAGAGTTAAGATTTGAACGCAGAATTGAAGAATGAAATAACGGAAAATGTCAAAAATAACTGCCGGATATAGACAAAGACTTAAAAGAAATGTTGTCGCTTTGCTTTTTTTTTATAATGTTGGCCACTTCAAAACAACTTTGATGAACATTTTCTCAATTTTCATTTTTACTGTTTACCATAATTTTTGCTTTTTTTAATTTAGTTGCCGCATTTATGCATCAGCGCTACTGCAAGGATCTGACGATGAATGCATTGATTTTATGTTGGAAACTGAAGTGAGTTGCCAACAACTTGATGGTGCTGAAGAAAAACATGAAACGATAGAAGTAAAAAATAAGAATGACAGAAAATATGGCGGCATCGATGAAAACAAAGAGCTAAAGCCACACCAGCAACAACAACAACAACAACAACAACAACAACAACAACAGCAAAAAGCATTATTAACGAGGTCAATTGTGCACTCAATGGAGACGACAACATGGCTTGAGCAGCTCGCTAGCATTACTTGTATCAATAGCAACAACTACAATGGTAAGCCCCAAGAAGGCTTCGATAGCAACAATGAAAATCTAAAGAATCCAAAACATAAAAATAATGATGCTGAACATTGGCTGAACGGAAACGGAAGTTTAAGCAGCAGGCGAAACCCAAACGATTTGAGTGAAATAAGTATAATTTTTCAAAATGACCAAAATGGAATGCAACATGGCTATGGCAGCGAGGTAGCAGAAATGGTTTTAAATATAAATGTGCGAAGCACAGCTGCAAAATTAAGTCAAAACAAAGAAGAGCTGCATCAGTGAGGGGAAAAAACAGACTCTGGCATTCAGGAATGTGTTATTCTACACTAAGCATATAAGTGAAATTAGATACAAACAACATCGAACATCAAACATCGATTCCCGCTAATAGTGGCTGTTGTTAATAGCTTTCAATTAAACAGCTTCATTTGCAACGTTTGGCAATAAAAAGCAGAAAAAATAAATATTAAAACCTTGCAACATCATTAAAAGTGTTACACAATCCAAAAAGTGGCAGTTTGATTAGAAACGCCGTTAATTGAATTTCCTTCTTCCTGCGTAGCATCGCTTCCTGCTGCGATTGAGTGCCTGACTGAGCTAAACAGAGTAAAAAAGGAGAAAGAAAGAGTTTTAATTAAGTCACACAAAGACGAAGAACTTAAATGTGGTGTAAGAAACAAACATTGCAGCTGAATATTGAAAGAAATGCATAGAAAAATAAATTAAATAAAAAGAAGATGGTTGTGAGGTGTTCGTGTTTGAGCAGAGGAAGTTATCGGAACTAGAACGTTGCATTTGCAAGAAGTTTGCATAGCAAATAAATTTAATTAATTTCACATAACAATACGTAACGTCCTCTTGGAAGTGCAACATAAGTTGTGACTGTGCGTTATTTCGTAAGTTTAAGCAGAACCAAGTTATGCATAAGCAAACAAAAGTTAGAGAGCAAAAGAAGGTACTTGCTCAGCAATATATTGAGTCGCCCAAGTTCTGCTCTAAGCTTCTGCCCAAGTTTAGTTGGCAATCTTTTTCGACAAAAACAAATGATTTTTGAAGTGCAACTTCTTTGGCGGCGAGTAAAATTTCAAGGTCTCTTATTCGTGACGCTAGGCTAACGTTTTCAATTCATATGAAAATTTTCAAAAAATTATAGCCGCTAGCGAGAATTGAACACATGACTAGCAGACAAACAAAATGTAATTAATATTGAACGAGTAACATTCTGTCCGTAATATTTATTTTTATCCTAAAAGTATGCACGGAAAATTTATTTCCTTACACTTCAAAACGAAAATATTTAGGCACATCTAGCGGGAAAAAATTTACTGCCTGTTCGCTGCATAAGGCTGCAATTATAGTGAACGCGATTCAGACAGGCAGGCAGGCAGGCAGGCTGAAATCTGTGTGAAAAAACGAGATGCAGATAGCTATCTATCTCGCTTGTTCACATTGCCTGCCTGCCTGCCTGTCTGACTCGGCGCTCACTATAACCGCAACCTAAGGAGTTTAAAGCTTAATTTGGTTCGTTGGTTGTTATCAAAAACTTGACAAGTGATTGACAACATGCAAAATAGTTAATTCAATATAATAATAAAAGCAAAAATTGTTCAAAGTGTAATACTTAAGACTATCGAGAATAGTTTTTTCAATGCCAAAAAACGGCTCAAAGCTAAGAACAATAACAGGAGCAGAACGCGTTCATGAATATAAATACCGAACTAGAGCTCTTTAGAATGCAGCCGCAGCAGGGTCTGCAACTAATGATGAAAGTAAGGTGATTGCAACATCGGATGAGTTCCAAAATGCATTTTTACGAAGCCTCAGTGTATTTTGATGTATCAGCAAAGACCTAAATACCCCCCAGAAAAACAAACTGATGCTTTGTAAAAATATATTTTGGAACTTAACCATCATATCAACAAAATTTTATAGCCAGCAAGTTAATACACTCAACAATTGACGTTCGCTGCTTTACGAGGCCCTCACTCAACATAGCAACTATTATGATCAAGAAGCAAGAGGCAATAATCAACAAGATTTGCCTCTGCTTTCGGAGGCTCCTTCAACGAGTACTATGCAAATGCAATCTAGCATTCACAAAGTGACAATGTTGAGAAGACATTCGAAAGCAACTAAAACACCAACTGAACTAAAACAAGCACCGAAAATAACTGTTATTTTACAATTTTCATATGAAAAAAATTGTTGAAAGACTTTTTCATATATACCATTATATTACAAATGTCCTCAGCCTCACGAATATTAAGTGCCTTTTAAATTTTAGACTGTTTTTTTAAAAGTAAAAATTTAACTGTTATTTTTTGCCTTGTATTTTTTCGAGAAAAATAAACGCTACTTTTGACTTTTATTTTATCGGTCAAAAATAGCAGTTCTTATGTGACTTACATTTTTTCGGTCAAAAATATCAAGAAATTTGTGTTTTTTTAAAGGCCGATTGACAGATTGAACTGTTGACACCATGTGTCATCTCACCGATGAGATGAAAATAATAGTGTCAAAAGTTTTGTAGTCGGTAAATGACTTTTAAAAAAATACAAAATAACCTGATATATTTGACCGAAAAAATAAACGGCAGAAAATAACTGTTATTTTTGACGAATAAAATAAAAGTCAAAAGTAACTGTTATTTTTGCTCAAAAAACTATAAAAACTTTCTCTCTATATTTCACACTAAAATCTCTCTAATTTCTTGCTGTTTAAGAAGTTTTATTTCTGCCTCGTGTACGTTGTTACACGCGAGTTTTTTTTTCATTCTACTTTATTATACCCTAAACCTGAAAGGTCAGGGTATATTAACTTTGTGCAAACGTTTGTAACTCATAGAACGAAGCGAGTCCGATATAGAAAAGTTTATATATTCTTGATCAGCGTCACCTCCTGAGTCGAGTTATTCACGTCCGTCCGTCCGTCCGTCTGTGTGTTGTCCGTAAACACAGAATAAGGAGGAGTTGAGATAATTGAATGAAACTTGGTACTTATGGTCACATAGACCCAATTATCTGCACTATTGAATATTTTTGGAATCCGCCCACGGACATGCCTACCTCCTATAGAACGCAAAAATTTAAAACTGCATATCTTAGCTCGTAATTAGTCTACAACAATAAGATTTGGTGTATGTGTGTGTTTTATATCAACACAAAGATGTCTGAAAAATGGGTGTCATCCGCTCACGGACACGCCCACCTCCCATACATTTAAAAAATTTGAAAACGCAATAAATAAGCCTTTGTTTAACCTACAGTGATAAAATTTGGCACGTATGTTTTTTATGACAAAACAAAGATAGTTTTGAAAAAAGACGTCATCCGCCCACGGACACGCCTACCTCCCACACAAATCAAAAAGTTTAAAACTCAATAAATATGGTTATGTTTGTCATTGAGAGATCAAATTTGGTATGTATGTATTTTATACCAAAACTAAGGTGTATTCAAAAATTGGGAGTAATCCGTTCATAAACAAGCCCACCTCCCATAGCGAAAGCACAATTACAGCATTATCTGTGAGCTACAGAAATAAAACTTGGTATGTGTAAATTTTTCATCAACATTTAAATGCAAATAAAATATAGGCTTTGTCCGCCCACGGACACGTCCATTTTCAGTAATATTATTTTTTTTTGGAAAAGTAGGTTTAGGGTATTTCATAGTCGACCTAGACCGACTTTAAACTTCCTTTACTTGTTTTTAATTAAGTATGGAAAAGTGTGTTTTTGAACATTTGTACACTGAGACAAAATTACATTAAAACTAAAAGAAAAAACTTTTAAACTTGAAGTAAATGTGCACGATATCTAGCCAGCGAAAATTTCTTTTTAATTAAAAGAAAATGTTTTGAGTCTTATTTATAAAGAAAGCTGCATTGATTCTAATGACTTGTCTTTTATTTTTTAAATGAAAATAAATTCTTTGAATATTCAGTTGTCATCATTTTAAAAATATTCTTGCTTGAAACGAAAAAACATCGAACTTAATGAAATTTTATCATTACCTTGGAAGTTCAAGTTTAGCCGAGTGTGCTGAAGTTCGAGTATAAAAACTCGGTTGACCTGGGTTCAATCCCCAACAAGAACACCAAATATTATTTTTTTTTTTTTTACTGAATGTTTTTTAGGTAAAACTTATTTTGACGGTTATTTTTGACAAAGCAGTTAATGAAACAGAATTTCAATTCCAATAATTTAATTAAACATTTTTTGTTCTTACACAGCTAAGATTCGAACCCACGTCTTCCGCGTGACAGTCTAACACACTTCCATTGAGCTATTGTGAGATATTGTATATATCTGATTACATATAATTCTTATTGAATCATGCTCACAACCGAGAGCATCACGTGTTATTGCTCATTCGTACATCATCGGCAAGCAATGATTTCGTTTTGTAGCATCAAAAAGAAAATTAAAAGAACATTTCTTAAAGTTTTCTTTTAAAGTTAAATAAAATAATATCAGTTTATTATAAACTAATTTTGATTTTTTATTTCAACCAATATTTCGACTTCCATCGGAAGTCATCTTCAGGGTTACTGAAATACATACAATAATATTAACAAAAATATTCACAACACTTTAACAATTTTAAACTTACATTTAAAAAAATATTATTTTAGTTTACATTTAGATACAAAATTTTTAAACACTTTTACTCTTTCCAAGTATTCCAATTGACCTAGCTTTAAAAATAATTGATAAAAAATGGACTATTATTGAAAAGTATACGAAAACAAGCAAGAAAAATTTTATGGACATGTTAAAATTCTGCATAAAAGACAATCGATATTTCAAGCTAAAAGACATTATATATGCTCAACAAAAAGGAATGCCAATGGGATCACCAGCATCACCTGTAATAGCTGACATAGTTATGGAAGAACTTTTGGACACAGCAATAGAGACGTTAGAAATAAAACCTAGACTTTTAACCAAATATGTAGATGACCTATTTGCGATTGTAAGAACTGACAAAATAAACGAAACATTGGAAGCGTTAAACAAATTCCACAAAAATATAAAATTTACAAAAGAAGAAGAAAAAGACGGAAAGCTACCATACTTGGACACAATCATCATAAGAAGGGAAAACTTCTTAACAATTGACTGGTTTCAAAAACCTATGGCCTCAGGACGTCTAATAAACTTTTACTCAAAACATCCAAAAAGAATAATAATAAACACAGCAAACAACTTTATAAGAAGAGTACTTGACATAAGTAACGATGAATTTCACAAAGCAAACGTAAAGAAAATAAAAACAATTTTACGCAAGAATGATTTCCCAAAGAAAACAACAGAGGATTTAATTAAGAACTACAAGAAGGGAAAATTTAAAAAACAAAGGAACACAGAAACAAAAATGTATAAATCGATGACATATATCCCAGGTTTTTCAGAACGCTTTTTAAAATCTGACATATACGATAAGCAGAAAATTCAAATTGCGATTATGACGAACAATACAGTACAACAACTATATAGCAATATGAAGACAAAAATAAACAAACTAGACAAAGCGAACGTGGTATACAAGATAACTTGTAAAGGAGACGGGTCCCATGTATGTGACCAAGCATATGTGGGGACAACAAAAAACAAACTTCGGACAAGGATATCTGCTCACAAATCGGACCAAAAAGCACATTCAAGACCACTTGAGCAAAAAACAGCATTAGCGGCACACTGCGAAAAACAAAAACATACACCCGACTTTGACAATGTGAAGATCCTGCAACAAGAGGCCAATTATTATAGAAGGTACACACTGGAAATGCTGCATATTATAAATGTACCTCCAGAGAAAAGACTTAACTTCAAAACAGACACGGACAAATGCGCTCACATATATAGACGATGTGTGGAAAACCAAAGGAAAACCGACGACGAGAGGAGATAATCTGTTTTAGTCTACAGTGTTTAAATGTTTGGATTAGTCATGTTTATATTCTATGTTCTAATTGTTTGTAAAAGTGTTTAAAAATTTTGTATCTAAATGTAAACTAAAATAATATTTTTTTAAATGTAAGTTTAAAATTGTTAAAGTGTTGTGAATATTTTTGTTAATATTATTGTATGTATTTCAGTAACCCTGAAGATGACTTCCGATGGAAGTCGAAATATTGGTTGAAATAAAAAATCAAAATTAGTTTATAATAAACTGATATAATTTTTATATAAAAACAAATCGGACCTAAAGCCTGAACAACGTACAAAAAACCACAAACAAAGTCAAAGGTCGATAAAATAAAGTAACAACTAGTTAAATAAAATAGCTTTGAAAAGTAAATTACATTAAATTTAAAAGAAAATGCAGTACATTTTTTTTCTCGGTGTATACTTTTCGTCGACTTCTCTCTGATACTTTTGTTTGCTTACTCATAACTTGTTTGAGCCTTTAGTCTGCTATAAAGCTAGCAATGAAATTTTCTATTAAAAACGTTTACTCGTGCTTCAGGCTTTTAGCCAAAGGACTTCCGGGGATAAGCCCGATCTAATGAAAGAAATTAAAACAAAAATGCATTTTTTAGTTACAAACAATTTGTGAATTAATATATAATATTACTAGCTGGTACCCGACGTGTTGCTGCCGTCCTTGATCAATGCTAGTTCCAACTCCACTCTGAATTTCAATATTCTTTGACCATTATTTCCATAGCTATTAAATATAAAAAATTGTCTCTTATATGTGAAGCCACACCCCTTGCCCAATACCCGTTTTAGTTTGCGATTATTTCCGAGTAGAAGGATGTCACCAATTTGTAACTCCAAACCGAGTTTCTTTGTTCTGACTATTATTTCTAAAGTCATTAAATTTAAAAAATGTCCCTTATATGGGTGGAGCCACACCCCTTGTACAATGACCTGTTTTGTTTTCTAGTAGCAGGACACCATCAAATAGAAACTCTTTTCTGAGTTAAAATGTTCTGTGGCTTGTACTTGCATAGCTATTCTGTATCGATAATTTGAATTGTATGGGCGAAGCCACGTCCCGTTATATAATGCCCATGCCAGTTTTATAATTTAACGTCCTTGCCCAAATACTAAGTTCCAAATCTTTTCGATATGAAAAAATTGAATTGTATGGGCGGTGCCATGCCCCCCTTTCCAAAGATCGCTTTAATTTGACAGTCGAAGGGCACGTTTCAATAGTAAGTTCGTACCAAGTTAAGTTGATGTGCGATTCATGAAAAAGCCATTTGCCAAAATGATGCCATTCTTGTAAAAGTGCCACGCTCCTCACAGGTAGGATGGTGAAAAATACTTTATGACCTATTCTCATACATATCAAATATATATACAAAATTTCATTAAAATCGGTCCAGCCGTTTCGGAGGAGTTCAAACACTAACATCGTGACACGAGATTTTAATATATTTACTATTAAAACAACGTACACTCAAAAGTTGGACGCATTTGTTTGTTGTTCCGTACCAGAGACCTGCAATGAGTATCAAAAAAATTAGTACACTTAAGTCATGAGCCGTAACTATTGGTGCAAATGTGTACTTATTCCAACTCAACAAAAAACTTTGACTCATTCCCACTAAAACCAAAAAATACTCAAAGTTCTCTAACATGCATGTGTGTCTGCAATTAAGACTTTATTGGATGTTGGTTAATAATCTGATGTGACTCACTTATTCATAAGAGAGCAATATAAGAACTATGAGTGAGTTGAGTATTATTTAGTGTTATGCCCTGCTGATGATTTTTGATGTTTTGTTTACATTTTGTGTAAGAAAATGAAAGAGTTGAGTATTATTTTTTGTTATGCCTCTGGCAAAACAGTTTTTGTTTCGTTTGGCACGTGTTGCTGGACATTTACAATTAAATTTCAATGAAATGACAAGAAAGCTGAACTAAAAGTACTTAAGTCATTCCACAGCACTCGTGGTGTTTATTAGTGTTGTGAGTCATTATGGCATAGCACAATAAATCCATTCACTCAATGAGAGAACTGAGCACTGCATCAGTTCATATCAACATAAAAATTATTCTTGTTCATTCATTCGCTATGTGTACGACACAAGAACGAGTATGAGTGGATATGAGTGAAAGTTTTTCTTTGACTTAAATCCACTTATACTCTTTTTTGTGTTAGTCAACCAATGACTCAAAAACAAGAATAATTGCAGTTCTCTGTTCCGTACCAAAGCGTTGCTTTGTGTATTGGTTTAAAAGGTCATATTGCAGTGGGTGACTCTTGTATGTAAGAAAAAATCATGTTCTAAAAATACCCAAAAGATCTTAACCTTTAAATAATGCAAACCTGAAAGAGCTGCCAAAAAATAGATCGCTGACTTGTTAAAATTACAAACTGATGACCACGTGTGGTCTGTGTTTTATTGTAACCGCACTTTTTATACACATGAAATAACTTATTTACTTCATTAAAAAATGCATTTCAAACACGCCACATTGAACTATACCGGAAGCCGGACACCACACACTCACACGCACTTGCATGTAAATAACTGCAATATTGATTAAAATTCTAAATGCATAGAATTTTTAGCAGCAAAAAATTTTAAACACACAGACACACACCATGTATATGAGCAAATGCACATTGCTATAGCTGCAAGAGTATTGTATATTTATCCGTTTGTATGTGTTTGATATTGTATCTTTTTGTATGATAGCCACGTTATGCTCGTTGGTCAAAACATAACATAACGCAACATCTTTGATTTACATATTTTGGCATGCCAGTGGCAACAACAGCAAAACCTACAATAACAACAACTACTAAACATTGGTTACTACTCTTATCGGTGCCACATCGAGGTCTGACCAACATTCGCATTGTTTATGCTGCGGTATTTGCAATTTGCCATTTTTCATTGGTTCACTTCCGGTTGTTGGTTGGTATGCCTCGTAAATTCAGTTACGTGCAAAATTTTAAACTTTACAAATAAAATTATGAATTTAAAAAAATTCAATTGTGTTTAGTTAAGTGCAGACAAAAATTTGAATTCAATTCTGTTTTTAAGTATTTTGTTAAATATTTTCCTTTAATTTATTTTTAAATGATTTAAAATGTGGTCAAAATTATATTATGTTTTCAGATATGTTATATAAATGAAATTGTTCCACATGGCGTATGAGCGATAAAAATATAATTTTTAAAAACCAATTCCATTCGAGATATTGAAGCCAGTTACTATTTTAATGGTCCTTAACTTAGTTAAAATTTGAATATTTTACTGCGTGTAATTGTTTGCCTGCAATCCAATTCAAGCAATCCACTAATAACCCGTATTGTGCAAAAATTAACTTATTGTGCGAATTCGAAATTCCATGCAGTGAAAATTATTCGAAACCTGCAAGCAGCATTTAACGACCAATTATTATTTATACCCTGATCATGCTTTTGGCCAAATTGTGCGCACTTTGTTGCCGCAAAAGATATCAATGACAACACAAACAACAACAACAAGAACAAATTTATATATTTTAATGTGTGCGCGTGTGTGTGTGTTTGTTTTTAAAAACATTGAATTAACCCGAGCAACTTTATTTGAAAACAAAGCAATGCATGTTTAAATGAACAAAGCCAAAAATACACCGTTGAGCACTTAGGACACAGTTAATGCACGTATTCGCCTCTACACACATACACATACACGTTTACAGAACTCACACTAAAGCACACAAAGTAATTAACAACACAACATGCACTCGCACTTCGACCAGCAAACATAGCTTTTTATAAACTACTCGTACATGTTTTGTTAGTTGCCGCAATAACTGCGTTTCCGGTTAACGCTTATGGTGGCTGCTTACGTTGGCTTGCTTGCCAAAAAGTGCATATTGTTTTTGGTATTGTTGTTATTTGTACAAATGAACATTCACATTCAACTCTTTGCTGCTTATAAAAATTTTAAGTTCAAATATTGAACATTTACACCTTGATCAAGTGCTATATTTGAACTGCTTTTCGAATTAGCTAGGCAGGTTGGCAATAAAGGGAAAAATGAAATGTGAGTATTAGTTCACAGCAATGTTGTTAAGATGCATAAAACACTGTATGTTTATATATATGTTATGGCTGAAGTCAGTGAATGGCAAAAATAAAAGTTAAGACCAAATCTTGTAGAACGCTCGCACTGAAAATAATACAAAGTGATTTGAAATGAAAAAGAAAATCGCGTGTAGCAACGTACAACAGCAAGAAATAAGAGAGATTTTAGTGTGAAATAGATAGAGAAAGTATCTGAAAAGAAATTCAATCAATACAAAAGGGAATTATAATCTTTTGAGTCAATATTTACATCCAGGACTATGGTTGTTATAGAAAGTGTCACATTTTAACTGTTATCTGTTAATTTTTATTTTTTCCGACAAAAATAAAAGTTATTTTGTGCCTTATAGTTTCTTGGGCAAAAATAACAGTTACTTTTAGTTGATTTTTATTTTATCGTTCAAAAAGAACAGTTATTTTCTGCCGTTTATTTTTTCGGTCCAAAATATTAGGTAATTTATATTTTTTCAAAAGTCATTTTACCGACTAAAAACTTTTGATACCATTATTTTCATCTCATCGGTGAGACATTTTACACATGCTGTCAACAGTTCAATCTGTCAAGCGGCCTTTAAAAAAACACAAATTGCTTGATATATTTGACCGAAAAAATTAAAATCACAAAATAACTGCTAGTTTTGATCGATAAAATAAAAGTCAAAAGTAGCCTTTATTTTTCCTCGAAAAAATACAAGGCAAAAAAAATAACACTATTTAATATATACTATTTTTAAAAAATGTCATATAAATAATACCCAAAAAACCGCGCACTTCTTGAATTTTTAATGGCTCAAATTATTTCATTCAACCATAGTTTATAATTCCGGCTGGCACGCAGAATCCCATACAAGTATTTTCCATACAATTCTGACACTGTCTAATCCACATGTATGAACATGTTAAATTAAATTTTTTTAAATATTTATTTAAAAATTTAAATTTAAAATTAAAAAAACCGCATAAATGAAAACCATTCAGCTCAATTAATATTCTTTTAAAAAAAAACAAAAATACAAATTGAACATAATTTCAGAAGCAATATGTTCAGAATATTTAACAAACACTCACTCACAAGAGTGCAAAGCGCATACAAGACACACACACACACAAGTCTCTGACAGACGTCGTAACGGCTATGCAAAGAATCCACTCAATAACTTTGAATGGAGTGGCACGAAAAGGATAATCAGTGGCAGATTTAATCAATTAATAATCAAAAACCCTTACCGATTCGTTTGTTTGTCCGTGTTGTCCAGCAGTCTTTTTATGCTTTCTCACACACATGCATATCGCGCCATGCACAGAGAGAGAAAAAAACACAACAAATTAAACAGCCAACCAAATGATGTGTTGTTCTTCGATACATGAGTTAAGAAGGCAATAAAAAACATGACTGCATTTGTATTCAGCAGCTGGTATATTTTTTAATGATTTTTAATTTACTTTTTATTTAACTCGTCTCTCTTTTATTCATACACACATGCGTTTATTTATATTCTGTACAATTTTTAATTTATTAAATTACAATATTTTTAATATTCATCTCCAATTCATTAATGTTTTTAAAATTTTCTCATTTAATACAAAAAATATATTTAAATTCAAAATAAAAGCAAGCAAATAAATAGAATTGAATGTTTGTGTCTGTGCGCTACTGAATGGCTGAATGTTCTGGTTCTGCTTTAAATTTAATTTATTTGATAAATTTTTGTTTGCGAGCTCAACAGTTTTTAAATACTTATTTTTTTTAACATTAATTAAATTCAAAGTGTTTTGATGGAAATTTTTTCAATATTTTTATACGACAATCAGATGTTTTCGAAAAAAATTCTAGCAAATAATTTGATTATCTATCTATTTGATTACACAGTGCAACACCAAAAAAAATAACCATATACGGACACCACTACGTGATAAAAGACTAAAAAAAAAGACCCGTGTCTCCCAATTTTCCCCAAAGTCATGCACTTTTTGTTTTATGGGCCCCCAAAGATTTGGGGCCTCGGTATCATTTTCGTAAAAATGTGATCATTTTCTCAGGCTCATATCTTGTAAACCTTTCAGAATTTCGATTTACTCTCAGAGGCAAAGTTGTAGCTCTTGTCATAAGGAACAAAAATTGCCAACATATAAAATCCAAAAAACTTCACCTTCCAGGTCAAAATCGCAAAAAACTTCAAAAATTTCGATTTTTTTTTACCTTTTTTCCCATGTTCAGGTCCATAGGTAGCAAACCGTTCAAAATTCAAGGAAAAAATCAACTACAAAAATGTACCTAAGATCTCAATAAACAAATTTCTAAAACATATAAACTTCCTAGAGATGATTCTTAACACCGTTTTTTAATTTGAATTGACATGAATGAATTCACATAAACACAAGCCAAAATATAAAAATACCTGGAAACACATTGTCATAAAGATGAAATTGTGAGCATATAAAAGCAACACGACGCTCACATCGAGGCATTGCACAGCGCGACGTCAACGAGAGCTCAGCGGTGAAAGTTATAAAGTGACAGTGAAAGTAAAAAAAAGTGAAAGTGCTACTGCATAATTCGCACACAATATTGGCTACTGACAATTTCAATATGCAGTGTGAAAAAAAGGATTTATTTTGCTACGTTTGCGGTCATCAAACCAGAAAAATAACATCTACAGGATTTCAAAAGGAAAAGAATCTTGTAACTACTGAATTCAAAAGAGCATATACATTGTTTTTTGACGAAATGGACTTGACCGGTGAAAATTACACACCTAATACAGTGTGTCGTCAATGTTATAACAATCTCATGGCATGGTTGAGTGGAGGCAGAGGTACTATGAAGTATTGTAAGCCGGTAAACTGGATTAATCGTCCAGGTGATCATGATGCAACCAGTTGCTATGCATGCGTAAATTATAATTTACGTCTAAATCGACATGCTGACACCTGAAAATTTTGTATCACCAAGGCCGCCAACTCCAGATCGTACTACAGAATTTACAGCAATGAGTACAGCAAGTGGAGTTACTTATGAAGATCCATTTGATACCGATTATGAGCCCCAACAGGGAAGAGATGGACCACAACTAATAACACAAATGGAAATGGATTTCATTGTGGCCATATTGGGATTATCCCAGCGGCTTGCAATATTTTTAACAGCTTTTTAAAAAAAAAGAAAACTCACACACGCTAATGTAAACTCTACGGCGTACCGCAAACGACAAGCTGAATTTCAGATGCTGTACACTCTAAATGATGACAATTCGTTCGCTTACTGCAACGATATAAAAGCTTTGGTGGTAAAAATGGGAATGAACTACATCGCTAGTGAGTGGAGATTATTTATTGATGGTTCTGTTTCAAGCTTGAAAGCAGTGTTGTTGCATGTGTCGAACCGAAAACCTTCCATTCCGCTAGCAATGGGTATCAACATGAAAGAAAGCTATGAAACATTGAAAGATATAATGGAAAAAATCAAATATTACGAAAATAAATCAACATTATGCAAGGGATCATCGATAAGGGCGGCTTCCTTTCCTTTCTAAGGTGGATTTGGATCCACAACTTAAGAGAGCGCGATTTGCAAGTCCAGGGCCATCAACATTATAAACATAATTATTACATTTTAACATAATTATTATAATACGAATATTTTTTTTTAATATTTTTGTAATATATAGCATAGTAACTCAATGTTGAAGTAAATAAAAAACAAATGAAATTCAAAAACGGTGTTAAGAATCATCTCTAGGAAGTTTTTATGTTTTAGAAATTTGTTTATTGAGATCTTAGGTACATTTTTGTAGTTGATTTTTTCCTTGAATTTTGAACGGTTTGCTACCTATGGACCTGAACACGGGAAAAAAGGTAAAAATAAATCGAAATTTTTTAAGTTTTTTGCGATTTTGACCTGGAAGGTGAAGTTTTTTGGATTTTATATGTTGGCAATTTTTGTTCCTTATGACAAGAGCTACAACTTTGCCTCTGAGAGTAAATCGAAATTCTGAACGGTGTACAAGATATGAGCCTGAGAAAATGATCACATTTTTACGAAAATGATACCGAGGCCCCAAATCTTTGGGGGCCCATAAAACAAAAAGTGCATGACTTTGGGGAAAATTGGGAGACACGGGTCTTTTTTTTTTAGTCTTTTATCACGTAGCGGTGTCCGTATATGGTTATTTTGCCGTGACTTAAAAAATTACACACAGTGTTATCTAAGAGTGTATTTCAGGAAATTAAAATTTTTTTTGTTTTTGCCAAAAGTCTTTGTACAGTAGCTAGTTTAAACACTGTCAATAAAAAAGTAATGTATAGCAGTAATTTTGAAAAATTCAAAATAAATATTTGTTCACTTAACACTTACTTTTAAAACAAAAACAAAATTGTTTCAATTTAACTTATTTACTCAAAATTTATTAAAGAAAAATAAAATGAAGGTAAGTTTTCACTTGCTCTTATGCAAAAAATCGTATATTACTGACGACGATTTTTTGGAAAATTTATCAAACGAAATAAGTAACTCATAATTGGAACAAAGTACCTATAAAGGGTGATTTTTTAAGAGCTTGATAACTTTTTTTTTAAAAAAAACGCATAAAATTTGCAAAATCTCATCGGTTCTTTATTTGAAACGTTAGATTGGTCCATGACATTTACTTTTTGAAGATAATTTCATTTAAATGTTGACCGCGGCTGCATCTTAGGTGGTCCATTCGGAAAGTCCAATTTTGGGCAACTTTTTCGAGCATTTCGGCCGGAATAGCCTGAATATCTTCGGAAATGTTGTCTTCCAAAGCTGGAATAGTTGCTGGCTTATTTCTGTAGACTTTAGACTTGACGTAGCCCCATCTGACAACAACAACACGATTCACAACATTTGACAACATTTCCGAAGAAATTCGGGCTATTCCGGCCGAAATGCTCGAAAAAGTTGCCCAAAATTGGACTTTCCGAATGGACCACCTAAGACGCAGCCGCGGTCAACATTTAAATTAAATTATCTTCAAAAAGTAAATGTCATGGACCAATCTAACGTTTCAAATAAAGAACCGATGAGATTTTGCAAACTTTATGCGTTTTTTTTTAAAAAAAAGTTATCAAGCTCTTAAAAAATCACCCTTTATAAATATTTGAAGATACTTCATTGAAAATATTTAAAGTTCCTGTTAATTCTTGCAGAGTGTTGGATTAAATTGAATTTGCACGGAAAGCTTTAAAATCATACGCGGAAATAGCCGAACTTATGTCCCGCAGTTCAGTCAGTAATCGGGTAATTTAAAAATTGAGTCCGGGTGCATAATAATACAAAAACAGTATGCCCTGGATATGTTTATCGCACATGGTGATAAGCTGCAAATCAATTGTATGATAACTTTGATCAAATAATCACAAAAAGCTGCTGTTCCGTTGAATCTATGGTAAATCTGAGATAGCCGAGCTACAAGCCACCCGACCTATAACAGGTTACGGAAAGTGAACGCCCTCTAGATATAAAAGTAAGCCGCATCCAAGTAGTCCAGGGCATGCAGCGGGTGACCAGCTAGGCCAAAACTGGCACTGTCAAGTCGAGACGGAGCCGCATTTAAATCATCTTGTCCGAAACTCCGTGTCTCCTCTAGAGGAGAAACTCTTAACTTGAGAGGTCGCTGCAAAACCTTAATGATGAAATTTGCATAGAGTTTCGATCCTAGCACATTATAAGCACCCAATGAATCCAAACCAACCTCGGATATAAACCCCTTCTACATTGACGAAAACCGCGAATGAAACTAGAAATACTAATTCCAACATAAGATTAATTTCTTAATCGGATGCGATTATCAGTATTTGCATACATTTTGTGTTTTAAACCAAGCTTAAAATTTAATTTTTTTTTTTAATTTTTTGGTTTTAACCGATGCAACAAACTAAATAACACTTCTTAATGTGCAAAAACATACCATAGACTGATGCACAATTTTATGAAAAAAGTGCTTCAGTACAGAGACGGCTATGTAAAATCTATGTACTACATCTTGTATGGGAATGCAACGAGAGCAGTATTTACTGGGTCAAGGGAGCGTGTTCTGGCTACTTATCAACTTATTCACTTTTTAAAATGAATCAAAAACGTATTCAATACATCATGTTATGTGTTGAATACATTGCAGAATTCAATATATACAAATAACGTGTACTCAATCAACGTGTTATGCAATTTTTTAAAAAACATGTACTCAATGCATAAAATATAGACTCAGTACATTTCTCGCTTACAAAACTTCATCATACGTGTACTATATACTCATTATACCGAACGTGTATACATCGATGAAATCAAGAAATGTACCCAATACATAAAATATAGACCCAGTCTCTATATTTAAGCTTTTTTATATTTCTATATAATTTCTTAATAAAAATATATAATGAGTAAATTATGCATGTACTCATTACATAAAATAATGAATTTAAAATATATCATGAGTAAATTTTGTATGTACTCATTACATAAAATAATGAACTCCAAATAAGTCATGAATAAATTATGTATGTACTGAGTATATGAAAATTGTTCTAACATACTTTACTCAATAATATATGTAATACGCACATCAGAACTGTACTCATTACAAAAAATTGTTTACAGCAGTTTGTGATGAGTACAGTTTAAATATACCCACCACATACATCCATGAATTCACGACACATATTATGCTATTTATAAAAAAATTTTGAAAAATTCATATAAATTTTTAAAAAAATTTCGGCTGTATTCATAAAAATTTATGAGCCTCTTATAAAGCCTTTATAAGAAAAATATCAAAAACAGTATTCATAAACGTCCAATAACGACAAAAACCTCTTATAAAGGCTTCATAAATGAGAAACCTTCAATAAACCCCTCATAAAGCAATTTTAAAATATTTACTCTCATCTGAGCACAAAAAATGTCAAAACTGCTTCAAACTAATTCAAAAAATATGAAAGCATTGAAAAACATTTCAAAATATTGAAAGTAAAAATACATGATAGAATAATTTTAACAGGTAGTGTTGACAAATGTTGATTCTCTCAGCCACAAGTAAACGAACCCTTGTCAAAAACAGCTGTTCGTTGTTATATTCGTTGGCCACATTCAGCTGAGTCAACTGTTGTGACAGCAACACATCGGGGAGCGCTGTTATCGGTATTGAAGTTTCAGAAAAGTTGTCAAGTTTATGAAATGTCAAGCTTTGAATCAAATACCAATGGAAATTTTGCCGACAAATAAAAACATTTTCTATTATTAAATGCATTTTAATGCGCAACTTCATATTTATGTGCATCAAGTTTTGACTTAGCAGTTGGCAACTGTTGGGTACGCTGAATGTAACCAGTGAAAATGAATTGTATGCTATGACGGATTGTGAGCGCTCTCTTTCTTGTTATATTTTTTGACAAACGTCCGTTTCCAACAGAAACTTCAATACTACCTTGGAGTAATTATATCATGATAAAAATAATAAGTCACAATTTTTTCTCTCTCGAAAATAGAGAAAAACACAAAAAAATACGGGAACGCTTTTCGGACTAAAATTGTAAAAACTGTCAAATAAGAACGTTTCTCCAGCGTTGTCTTTATATGGAACATCGGCACTGCAAACGAAATGCTTGAGAATTTTAATAATATTGAAATTAATTCAGATGTTTAGCATTTATATAAGTTTTTACACATTTTCCCATGTTTCTGGTTTCCATTTTAATAGTTTCAAAGAAGTTTTGTTGTACCGCAATTTCATTGCTAACTTGTAAACAGCTGATTTTAAGCTGTTTGACACTTTTACCATTTTTACCCGATGAAATTTCTCGGGCTAAAACTTGCAACTTTTGACAAGGAGGGGAATGTTTTACTCTCTCGATTGCACTCTCTTTTACCATTTTTTTGAATACGGGAACGCTTCTCGGACTAAAACTGGTAAAAACTGGTAAATTGGACTAAAACTTTAGAGTACAGGAACAGACCTAAAGTTTGTTGACTATTTGAATGTCAAATTATTGATAAAATTGTGACACATAAACAAAAAATTATTATATTAAACATTCAATAATAGGTTTTATGTTTGTGTTTTTATTGTTTTTTTTTTTTCATTATTTTTCTAATTAGAATAGAAATAAAAATTATACGTTTTAATGATTACACTTATGTAGTTTTTGACATGAAATTTTTGTTTTGAGAACTTATTGTTTTTTTGAAAGAAAATTGGAAATAAAATTCATGGTACGAAATTTGCTTGCCTGTTCTGGCCTATTCTGGTATAGGGTGTAAAAAGTGTAAAAGAAACTAATTTAAATGCATACTTTCAAAATGATAACACACGTGTAACTGTTTTTTTGTATCTTCTGCCAGTATATCTTTAAAAATTCTTTAAATTATGGAAAAACTATAAAATTGTCGTATCGTAAAATTAATGTGTTTTTTCGTAAGTAAACAATAATTTATGGAAAAATTTATTAAGTACACAAAAACTTATCCTCGGATCCGAAAGTAGTATAGGAACTGTTGACGTAGAATTTCATTACCTTTTGTTTTTTTTCATTGGTTGGTAAGACCGTGCAACTTGTTTGCGAGATATCAATAGAAATAGAAGTGGAAAAAGGCTTAGAATAGCTCAAAATCGACCTTTTGGAAAAACATGGTTTTCTCCAAATTTCGCTCCAATCTAACTAAACCAAGGACGCAATTGTACTCGGGGGACTTCCCCAAATCCAAAAAGGTTGGTTTTATTGCAGAACCAAAATTGAACTACAACTGTTTTATCGGGGGAAAAACTGTTAATGAAATGTATTATATATAATATATAAACAAATTAATCTAAACTTTATTTCATCATGAAAATTTCTTAATCAAAGTGTTCATTTTTTTATATATTTTTCATCATGAAGATCATTAGTCAAAATAATTAAAACTTAAAATGTTTGTTCAAATATGAATATAATATTAAGATAAAACCAGTAAAAAAAGTCTTAAGTCGGTCTAGCCCGACTATGAAATACCCTAAACCTACTTTTTCAAAATAAATACAATAATAGTGTTGAAAATGGGCGTTTCCATGGGCGAATGAAGCCAATATTTAATAAGCATTTCAATTTTGATGAAAAATTTACACATACCACGTTTTTTTCTTGTATATCGCATGTTAATTCCTTTATAGTGTTTCCGCTCTTGTGGGTTGTATCGGCGATAGACGTGTCCGTGGGTGGATGGCGCCTATTTTTCAAAACATCTCCATTTTGTTACAAAAAACACACGTACCAAATTGTATCTCTGTAGGTTAAACATTAGCTTACTTATGCAGTTTTCAATTTTGTGGATTGCTTGGGAAGTAGGCGTGTCCGTGGACGGATAATGTCCATTTTTCAAAAATATCTTTGTTTTGTTATAAGAAACATACATACTAAATTTTGTCTCTGTTGGTAAAAAATCAGCTAATTTATTGAGTTTCCCATTTTTGGGTTGTATGGGAGGTGGGCGTCTTCTTGGGCGGATAACACCCATTTTTCGAAAAATCTTTGTTTTGATAAAAAAAAAATACGTACTAAATTTTATCTCTGTAGGTTAAACATAAGCTTATTTATTGAGTTTTCATTTTTTGGGTTGCATGGGAGGTTGGCGTGCCGAGAGTGGATGACATCCATTTTTCGAAGAAATTTTTGTTTTGGTATAAAATACATGCGTACTACGTTTTATTTCTGTAGGTTAAACACAAGCTTTCTTATTGAGTTTTAAATTTTTAGGTTGTATCGGAGGTAGGCGTGTCCGTGGGCGGATGACACGCATTTTTCGCAAACATCTTTGTTTTGATATGAAACACATACATACCTAATTTTATTGTTATAGGCTAACTATGAGCTTATTTATGCAGTTTTCAATTTTTGCGTTATATGGGAGGAAGGCGTGTCCGTGGGCGGATTCCAAATATTCAAAAGTGCCGATCCTTGGATCCATGTGACCATGTGTACACAGTTTCATCCAATTATCTCAACTCCTTTTTCTTATCCTGTGTACGGACGGACGGACGGACATGGATTCGACTCACGAGGTGACCCTGATCAAGAATATATATACGTTTCTATATCGGACTCGCTTAATATAGTTAATATAACCTGACTTTTCAGGTAATGGTATAATTATTGTTTATATTGTTCAATTGACGTTTTACCTTTAGATCGGTATCGAAACAATTTTTTATTTCTGTCTATGGAACGATTCACTGTTTGTCACCTCGGCTTCAATTAATTTTTTGAAATTTCAGAGATTGTTAGTTCAGACTCGTTGTATGCCAGTATTTTGCCACGCTCTTCATTCAACAATATTGTTCCTCGCTGCCTTTTGCTTAAAACTGATTTTAATTCAATATCCAAAAAGCACATGATAATTCTGTGTCGACAAGGAATAACCGCTTAAGTCGAGTTAGGTCAAATTGAGGTTTTTACTTTCATTGCGTTTTTTTCGCAACGAAATACACCATCAAATTCAAACAGCAAAGGTCAGGGTACAATTTGAACCTAAAAATGCTCTCCTGAACTTTTGAAAATGAGTTTAGTTGTTATTCCTTGTCGACACAGAACTAATTCTAGTTTTCAAAGAAACTATGAAGATATCTCCCCCTTAAATGCACCCGAATTATGTGTAATACTAACCGTTATTGCTAGAAAAATTTATTGACAAAGTTACAAAGTGAAAAACTACCATTCATTTGTAGAACAAAAAAACAAGCATTTATTTTATAAATGCAATAGCAACAATTCAAATACCACACACACAAATATCATAAACAAATAAATTAATTTGTGGTTGAAGTTGAACTTCATTACAACATTTAAATATTACTATTTGCATTCGTGTGGTTTTGCATGTGTGCATTTATATCTACTGGTATATGAATGTTGGTATGGTTTAACTATGTATACATGTGTCCTAATATGACTGCTGTGGGTGTTTGAGAAAACAAACTTATTTTAAGGTTAGTTGCGTTCAAAATAATACTTCAATTTTACTTGAAATTAAACTCAAAAAAAAAACCTTTACAAAAAAAAAAAAAACCAAATCGTTGTATGTAAAAGTGTCTTAATATTTCAAAGCAAATGATAAAATGACAACCGTTACCGCAAAGCCTCTCATAACCGCAAACTGCAAGCTGCAATTTGTGTGAAAAAATCAATTAACGTTATTTATGAAACATAAAAATACTTTCCCTGTGTATAGTAAGTGTGGTCGAAGCCAACGTGTTTGATAAGGTGTTTGGCTCAGAGGTTATGTATTTTTCGCACTCTGATGAATGCAGTATAAGTCAATATGCGGCTTATTACTACAAATAACTTCTTCTTTTTCAAACAGAACAGAATCTAAAATTTCCATTATTTTTATGAAGAATAATTTTACTTTAGCGACCATGCCCGAATTTTTTTTTCTTATTTTTATTAGACGTATATGGACCTCCTTAGCCCAATGGTGAAAGAAAAAATTGTCGGTCTTGATTGGTTTAGGAGATAAAACTCGCGAAAGTTTGAAAATTCAGTGCAAATTTGTTGTGTTTGGAAGCTAATATAAGCTTTTTTTACGATACTTACCCAAAAAGGGGCTTTTTTACGGCGTATTAAACAAAAAAAAAATCCACTATTCATTCATTTTAAGAAAAAAAATATGTATGTATATTTATTAAAAAATACGTCAGTCTGAGTTGGTATCAGAAGCATCAAGTTCATTCGCAGACTGTGCCTCCATATGAGCTCTAACTGGATTGTACAGCTCACCAGCAGTTTTAAAACTTGCAAAAGTGGATCGACATTCAAGGCGTGGCACTGCTTTACAAACATATATTTGGCCAAATAGGCTTAAAGAAATGTTTTTTGCGATTGCGATGAAAAAAATCGCCGCGATTTTTATTAACAATTTTTCGACATTTCTTACAGGTTTTACAAAACTCAATATTTGATAAAAGAAAAAAGCGCCGCAGGCGAAAAATTGTTATTAAAAATTGCCGCGATTTTTAATAAAAATGTTTCAACATTTCTTATAGGTTTCACAAAACTTAATATTTTGTTGAAGAAAAGAGCGCCGCAGGCGAAAAATTGTTATTAAAAATCGCAGCGATTTTTAATAACATTTTTTCTATTCTCCTTAAAATATACCAATTTTCTTATAACTCAATTTCGTATTATGAAGGTTCAAGTTTTTGTGCTTTTCACGATATCGCATTGTTTCCTTTAATTAGCCCTAAAAATCCACATTTAGGTTAAGAAATCATAGAGTAAAAGCTTACATAAGCTTCCACACACGTAAACATTTGCACTGAATTTTCAAACTTTCGACAATTTTTTCTTTCACCATTGGGCTTAGGAGGTCCATATACGTCTAATAAAAATAAGAAAAAAAAAATTCGGGCAGGGTCGCTAAAGTAAAATTATGCCGTCCACATGTAAAAAAAAATTAAAAAAAAGCTTGGTTAATGTTTGTTTAATTTTAACTAAAGTACTTGCGAGGGGTGCTGCTAGTACTCAGTGAAAAATCTGACTTCAATCTGAATATTTGTAAAATTGAACCCAACTTCAATTAATAAAAAAAAATTAATTTTTAGAATTTGTAAAAACGTTTCAGAAAGTTTTTTATTTAATACTTCAATATGTGACGGGTGTTACAAGGATTATGGCGAATATTACTAAGGAAATCTCTATGTTAAAGAAGTCGAGCTGCATTACTAAAAACAAAATTTTGCTTATGAATCATGTTTTTAATGTTAATTCAACAACTACAGTATATCACGTTTAAAGAAAAAGTAACATTGCGTTTCTGTTATAGTTACGGTGACCAGAATTTATTTAACAAAATACGGAACCTTTTAACTTACAAACATATTTATTCCAGCCTGTATTATAAATCAGTTCATTTACTTACCTAACGCATATTTATATATTAATACGATTACACAAAACTTGAACCTCTCTCTTTTTTTCAATTTAAAGTTTCTCTCAAAAGTAAAAAGTTCCTCAGAAAATTTAGTTTTATGCATTCATCAATTATCAAATTTATAAAAAAGGTACGTTTTTAAATTTTGTTAAAAAGAGACCATAAAAAATTAACCTTTTCTCAAAATATGGGCTTGAAATAATTTTTTTTGCAACAAAGAGAAAAATTCCAATTTGCAATTTTGATTTTCTATTTTAAAAAAAAACTAATAAAGTTCAAAAATAATGTATTTGAAGGAAACATCATTGTATCTCCAATCAATTAAAAGTTATAGCCTCGAACCTATTTTTAACATCTGTCTTATTCTGCATAAATCTATATATTAATAGGCGTAGGGAAAACAGTTAAGAACCATTTTCTCCCGTGTTCCTTAACCAATTTTGATCATTTTTATACCCCCACGCGTACTTCGTAAGGGGTATATTAATTTGTCACGACGTGTGTAACGCCCAAAAGGAGGCGTGATAGGTATAGAAAAGTATATATATTCTTGCTCAGTATCACCACCTAATTTGATTTAGCCATGTCCGTCTGTCTGTCCGTCTGTCTGTCTGTCCGTCTGTCTGTCTGTGGACACGATTGAAGCCGTAATTTTGAAGCTATCGTACTGACATTCGATATTTAAGCTTTTTTCTAAAAAACTAAGATCAAGTTCGAGAATGGGCTCTATCACATGAAAACCACGCCTACCTCCCATACATCCCTAATATTGAAAACTCCATAAAGAAGCAAATATTTAAGCTACAAAACTTAAATTCGGTATTTGTGTAATCTACAACAAAACTCAGGTGTGTTTTGAAAAATGGGCATCATCCACCCACTAACACGCCCACCTCCCATACAACCCCAAAATTGAAAACTATATAAAGAGGCTTGTGTCAAAGCTACATAAATAAAATTTAAAATTTGTTCATTTCATATCAAAACTAAAGCGTGTTCGAAAAATGGTCGTCATACACCAACGAACACGCCCACTTCCCATACAACCCCAAAATTGAAAACTATATAAATAGGTTTCTGTCAAAGCTACATAAGTAAAATTAGATATTTATTCATTAAATATCAAAATTAAAACGTGTTTGAAAAATGGGCGCCATCCACCCTGGAACACGCCCACCTCCCATATAATCCCACAATTTAAAATTCATTAAAAATTCTTCTCTTTGAGCTACAGGAACAAAATTTGATACGTATGTATTTTATATCAAAACTAAATTGTGGAAGAAAAGTGGGCGTCATCCGCCTACGAACACACCCACCTCCCATACAACCCATAAGAGTGAAAACTGTATAAATAGGCTAATATTTAAGCTACTGAACTGAAATTGGATATTTGTGTATATTACTTCAAAACTGAGGCGTCTTAGAAAAACTGGCGTCAACAACTCAAGAACACACCCACCTCCCATTCAACCCCAAATCGAAAACTTCAAGAAAGATAGAAAACAAGATAGCGCAAACAGAGCATAAAAAATTTGCACAGCTCTGCGCATCTCGTCACGAAATACCAACAGCTGCCTGTTTCATATTTGTGTGATTGTGTGTTTACTTGATTGTGAGAGAACGAAATACAGCTGAATTGTACATCAGATCTGTTGTGACGTAGCAACTCATGCGCATGTCGCAATCTGTTATTTATCATTCTTGTGAAAACTTTATTAAGAGGCTTGTATATACTTTGCAGGAAAATAATTTGATATGAATATATTTTAGACGTCAAGAAAATAGTAAAATTTTTTTAAATCTCATACAAAATAGAGCTACAATTTAAAATTTTGTACCATTACGAATCGGCCGTGGGGGTATTTTAACTTCGGCCAAGTCGAAGATATGCCTTACTAGTCAATAATACTATTTTTTTGTTTTGGAGAAGTAGGTTTAGGGTATTTCATAGTCGACCTAGACCGACTTTAGACTTTCCTTACTTGTTTTAAATGAATCTGAGTGCAGAGAAGGAGTGCATCGACTATTTTTAAAAGCATTTATTTGCCAAATTTTTATGAAGAAAATTTTTTTGGCATTAATTTTGTATCAAATCAACAGAAAATATATGTATGTGAAAAGGTCGAATTTCGGCCACCATATAAACTCTAGTTTATATAAATAGGCGTAGGGAAAACAGTTAAGAAACATTTTGTCCGGTATTTCTCAACCGATTTTGATAATTGTTTTTTGAATGAATCAGAGTGCGGAGAAGGAATGCACAGACTATTTTTTACAACTATAAATAAGCAAACAAAAATTGGTCGAATTTTTTCCCCAGGCGTTACTAGTAATTATAAATAGGCAGGCAAAAAATTGGTCGAAAATCATCAGAGTTTGGCTTAACAGCGAAATTTTAAATACTGTGTACAGTCATTCATTAACACATTAAGAGAAAAACTTCACACTCACCCTGTGATCGATTTTTTTTTTAAATGTTGCTTTTTTAAATCATTGCCAACTAAATACTTGAAAAAATATATCTTTAGATATGTTTACATTGTAATTTTTTTATGAAGATCTCTTAATTTTTTGTGTAAAGGAAGCAGCAAAAATATTGCAAAACTTGAACAAAATATTTATACAAGTTCTTAAAAGAATAACACGGGACTTTTCGGGACAAAATTGTACGGGACTCTCCCACGTCTCATATTAAAAAAATAATTCACCGAGACATTTTGCTAAAACATTTGACTGTCCCGGGTAATACGGGATGAATTGTCACCGCAGTTAAAGTTAAAAATACAATTGAATTCGTTAGAATAAAATTTTAAATTATCGTCTTTTCACAAGAAATCCCTTTATTATTTTTGTGTGCGCTGACAACGTCTCCGTAGATAGGTATTAGGTTAATATTAGGTATATGGTATAGCGAACAATAAAATTAAGGCTAATTCTTTGACAGAAATAATCGAGATTAATGCAATATCTGAAAAAACATGATTTTTTTCCTTGGTAACGATTATCGTGGATTGTTCCACATTGGTACCTGTGCCACATTGGAAGAAGAAATGGTGTTTTTAGCGACAAGTTTATCGCTTATTTCGTGCAAGTCTGTCACACGAAATATATTTCATATCTTTTCGTGTCTTATGTAAGTTTTTTAATTTTGGGTTCTAGCTCTGTGTAGAGATTTCTCCATACATTTTGAGGTCATTAGAGCGAAAAATATTGTGGTTGCTTTCATCTGAGGATAACATTTGGTGCCAAAATTTATTTTGCTTTATACTGCTTGTTTGCTAAATGGTTGTTTTGTTTCTCTATTGAAATTAGATGCTTATGACGACAATTGAAATTTATTCGTTAGTTGGACCTGCTGGCAAAGACAATTTTTGCGTATTTATTAAAATATTTTTGTACAGGTTTGGCAAATTTTGTTGGCTCGCTTTGTAAAAACTGTGTTAAAGTCAGAGGAAAAAATACAATATTTTAGAATTTTGACCAAAAGGTGTCCAAGACCTTTTTTGATATTTGGTAGGTTTACAAAAGATAAAGCCTGAGACATTCTGAACAAGTTTCCAAAGTAATCTTGTCGAAAAATCTCACCAGATACAAAATACAAGAAGTTTAATAGGGGATATTACCTCAAAAATCTTACTTTGGTGGCAAAATTGTCAACAAAATATTTTTTATGCAGGCGAGCCGAAAACGGTAAAATGAATGCTGGAGTGACTTCTCCATACCCGAAAGCATGCGCATGTCGCAGGGATTTTTGATCACTAATTTTAGTCTAAATTTCGTACTTAGACTAAATACAATTTCAAGGCCCATTAAAGTTTTTCAACAAAAAAAAACCCTACATTAAAAGTTTTATTCAGAATAGACTGTTATTTCCAGTAATTTTTGTTTTTGCATTATAATTACGTGTTGTTTGAAGAAAATTTTTTTGAATATTTTTGATAAAAAAAATAATATACCCGGAGTCCGTTACAGTAGTCGGCAGTCGAGTGGTAAACATGCTTGAGGGCAAACCCAGAGGTTTCGGGTTCGAATCCCGGTCTAGCCATGGTCCTCTTTCTAATCAACTGAAATTAAAAATTCATCAATATATACAACTTTGGAAGTTATAGTTGAGGGTAGAGATGTTTCTGGAATGAGATTGTTTAATAACTCGAATTGACTGAGGTAAAGGCCTAACACTTGCCTCACATTAAAACTGGCATGTTGGTTTTTCTCCCATCTATCACCTCATTTCCCGAACCAAGGCAGAAATCCTTGGTTTAAGGCCAAAAACAAAAAAAATTATAATTTTTGTTCCCCTGTATCTTTTTGAGCTTTCAATCGAAGATTTGAGAAAAATATTGATTCTTACAAAAATGGTAGTTAAAAAATCGATTTTTGACGAAAATATACATTTATTTTAGGCTATAAAATAAAAAATATTTCTCCAAAATAAAAACCGAATCATTAAAAATAGAAATGATACTTGCCTTGCATGTGAACAAAATTTGGTAGCGATCCTTTTAATATTTATATTAAAACTATAGTTTTCGAGTAATGCTATTCACACACTGAGAAAAAAACACATACCTTGCTCCGGTAAAAAATTTCTCTATTTTCGATATAGCAATTTTCTCTGTTTCAGATTAAATTTTCTTAAATTAGAATAAATTTTCACATTTTCGAAGAAATATTTCTTTACTTCTAGTGTGGAATTTTTCTTCTAAATGGAATTTTTTTAATGTCTCTAATAATGATAAGTATTTTTCTCGCACAAAAATTTCTCATTTATAGAGAAAAATTTATTGAAAATGAAAAACTTTTCTTATATATTGATAAAAAATTCACTATGAGAAGTATTTTCTTCAATAAAAACAAATCTTTTCTCAAAAATAAAAAGTTTTTTCTCAAAAAACGATATATTTTTTTTTTTCATGGAAACTTTTTACCATTTTTAGAGAATTTTTAGTATCGAAATTAGAGAATAGCATTCTCTGGAGCAAAGTCTATACCATTTTTCTCTAAATATTATGCCTTTTTTATAATATTCCGATAAGCTTTTTCTGAGTGCAGGTTTCAAACAGCACTTTTCGAGAAAAACGCTATTAAAGTTTAAAAAGTAGTACATTTATTGACTTCTCTTCGGACGTTTGTGCTAAAAACTTCAACAATTTTTTTTCAATTGACAATCTGAGCATATTTTTACAATGTCATGTATTTAAAAAATGTAAAATGAATAAAATTTATTTTTTATCGCCAATAAACTTTAATGGGCCTTAAATTAGGTTATTTGTTAAAAAATTGATTAAAAATTAACTTTGTGCAAACGTTTGTAACACATAGAACAAAGCGAGTCTAGTATAGAAAAGTATATAATTATATTCTTGATCAGGGTCACATTGTAAGTCGTGCTTTCTATTTCCGTCAGTCTGTTCGTCGTCCGTCTGTGTGTTGTCCGTAAACACAGGATAAGAAGAATGAGTTGAGATAATTAGATAATACTCGGTACCCATGGTCCATGGGTCAAAGGATCTTCTCCATTGAATATTTTTTAAATCCGCCCACGGGCACGCCTACCTCCGATAAAATCGAAAAATTGAAAACTCAATAAATAAGCTCATTATTAACCTACAACAATAAAATTTGGTATGTATGCATTTTAAATCAAAACACAGACGTCTTCTTAAAATGTGTGTCTTCCGCCCACGGACACGTCCACCTTTGACAGAACCAAAAATTTAAAACTCAATATATAAGCATATGTTTAACCTAGAAAGATAAAATATGATGCGTATGTTTTTTATAACAATTCAAAGATATTTTTGAGAAATGGGTGTCATCCGCCCACGGAAATGCCCACCTCCCATACAGTACAAAAACGGAAAACTCAATAAATAAGCTCTGTTTAACCTAGAGAGATAAAATTTGGTTCTTATGTTTTTTATAACAAACCGAAGATGTTTTTGTTTCATAGTGGGGCTAGACCGACTTTATACTTTCTTTACTTTTTAATTTTTGAAATCAAGTTTTAGATTTGAATCGGTGGACTTTTAACCCTTTATTGCATGCATTTTAAATAAATGTTTCTTTTATACCAAAGTAATATAAGTCATGATAAAAATTTTATTTATTTATGATATTACAGTAAACAATAATTGGTACACAGCTTCCATCGTAAATAAGAATCACTTAACAAGACTACTAAATCAAAGACGTTATAAAATATTAAATGCTTTTAAAGTTTGAACAAATTTTTATTTAAAAACACAATTAATTATAATAATATACTAACTATACAATAAAAGATATTTTAGTTACTGGAAGAACTGCTTTATATTTGTATAAAAAATAAACAATAGGTTTTTGTTTTCAATTTGGAAATGATCAACTACGTACGGCTAGGAATTATTTATTTTTCGATGCCTTTAAATTATCTTGAGAATCGATCAACAACACTTAACATGTTACAAAAGTAAGAAATACTTAAAACTAGGATTTCACTTGGTTGTGGGAAGACTTTTCTTTAATCACTAGGTAGGTTTCTAGGAACGAAAATGGTACTTAAGACTAGAGTTTAAAAGTTAACTAAAAGAAAACAAGAGAATGGCAAAAAGTGTTGCATGATAATCAAAAGTGATTTCTACAACATGTTACTATGAAGACATTACAACTTATGATTAAAGTCACATTGAATGAGATCAAGGAGCAGTGATTTTTTTTTCCTTTCTTCTTTGGTGGGATTGACGTATTTGGCTGTAGAATCATCTTTGGATTTTAATTAATTAAACTAAAACTGATATAAAAGTGTTTTACGAATTTAAAACTTTTATACAGAAATTAAAACTAATAAAAATATAATTGGATCAAAACTTCGTTGCTGCTGTTTGAGTTGTTTAGATAAAACCACTTAAATAATCCATGTCGAAATTAGTTGTTAAATCTATAGAATTAGCATGAGTTGCAGCAGCTACAGAACAATGCACAGCGTTGACTTTATTAGCCTCCTGTTGTTGCTGGTGTTGCTGCTGTACAGCCACATCGATTACAGCGCTTTTATTATCGTTGTCGTCGTTGTCATTGTTGTCGTCGTCATCGGTCATGTAATCGAATGTTTCGGACAGCAACTTTTTTACATACTCAAATGAGACAAACTCACTGCTGCTGCTGTTGTTGTTGTTGTTGTTGTTGCCGCTATCGGTTGTTGGTGTTTTGTGCGCACTTGAATTAGAGTTGCTATCGGATAGCAAGCTAATCGCAATCGAATTGTTGGCATTAGTGTTGGTGGTGCTAGCCACAGTGGTCATGGTGTTGTTGTCGGTGGTGTTGCCAGGCGACAGTAGTTGTTCGAATTCATGTAATTGATTGATGTTTTCATTGCTGCCACTGCTACTGCTGCTGCTGCTGCTGCTGCAACAACTATTACCACGACGTCTGTTCAGTGCATTCACTGTTAATGATGTTGCTGTTGTTGTAGGCGATGTTGTTGTTAATAATGGTTGGTTGCTGCAGCTGTTGTATATATTGCGGTTTTTGTTGTTGCCAACACATGTTGTTGCCACATCATTATCGCCGATTGAATTCTCATTCTGATTGCTCTCAATGGTGACAATGCAATTAGACAGCTCATTAAAGTTCATTGAATTGTTATTAGCTGCTGCATTAATGTTGTTATTGCTGTTGTTGCTGCTATTAATATTGGTGCTTATTCGCATTTTATTTGTTGGTATTGTTGCTAAGTTAACGTTTCCATAACTTTTATTTATGCTGTTGTTGTTATTGTGGTTGATAATTTTTGTCAGTTCACTGCAACTATTGCTGCGTTGTTGGCGCTGTTGTTGTTGTGGTTGTTGCAATTGCTTAGCTGTTGTTGTTTGTATATTTGTTGTTAAGCTGTTGCTGTTGTTGCTATTATTGCTTGCTATCGATGACTCCGAGTGACGCCTAGATTTAGTATCCAACTCCGCTGCTTTATTACAGTTCTTTTTTATGTTGCTTACACCGCTTGCAGATTTTCGACGTCCCAAATGTCCATTTGCATTTCGCAAGGCATGGTTTTTCACATGTTTCCGCAAACTTGAGGGATCTGTATAGCGTTTGGTGCAACCTGTGATTTGACAAGCATACGGTTTCTAAAAAGAAAAAAAAAAGAAAAATCTTTGTTAATTTATCTTGGAATTTAGTATATAACCTGCTCTTCTTAAACGATAGAAACATTCCTAAGTAAAGTTTTTAAGAAAATACAAGGGTCATATGATAAAATTAGGAATATGTTCCAAATCTCTGAAAGTGTAAATTAAAAATTTTTCAAATTTTTCCAGCAAAAATATGCAAAAAAGTAATGATTTCTAACCGATTTGTACACAATTATATTATCCGGCGCGCGTTGCAACGCCTTAGGCCGCACTCATAGTGAACGCGATTCAGACAGGCAGGCAGGCTGAAATCTATGTGTAAAAACGAGATGCAAATAGCTATCTATCTCCCTTGTTCACATTGCCTGTCTGCCTGCCTGTCTAAATCGGCGTTCACTATAAACGCTGACAAAACTTAGACAAACACATGTACTTCATCTGAAAAAAAAATGTGGCAACACTGCTCAAGAGACCAAACTGAGAGCAACTCCCCACACAACATGGCAGCCGATATTTTGAGTGGAATAGTACTTTTTTGAGTACTTTTGACTCTACAAAAGTACCCGAGTACCTTCTTGCCAAAAAAAGTACTCTGCTGTTTTAAAGAATTTTACTTGAAATTTTGTCAAGAGTTAAAAAAAATCATGTTTGAAAACTAAGTTAAAAACTTTTGGGCAAAATTCTCGCACAGTCACGTATATTTGATTTTAGAAATGTTCCTAGAACAATAACTTTTTTAAAAAAAAAGTCGACCATTTTGAAATTTTTTCGATTAGACAGTAAGTTCTTCTTCAGTACTACTATTTTCAACCATTTGTTTATTTGTAAATGCTACACCAGCTAATATTTTTACGAAAAATATGGTTTTTGGATGTTTTTCAAAATTCACTGGCGGCTATCGTTACAGCCAAAAAAAAAATGTTGTGCATTTGTCTAAGAATCGATCAAGGTTTACTTTAAGTTGGTGGCAATGACAAGTTTGTTTTCCCCCATATAAGTGATATATTTATTCACATATCATTACTTAAAAAAAAGTACTCTAAACAATAAAAAATTACTTTTTGCCTTCGTAAAAAAGTACTCTCGAAAATGATCCGATATCATCACTGGCATGGATTAAAATACATAAATTCTAAAATAATTAAAGAAAAAGTTTTTTAAAAAACGTAGTACCCTATAGTTATTTCGCTTATCATAGCAATTGAATAGTGAAAAAATTATAAAAATAAATTCAGCGGTTATTGAGAACACTCGTCACCTAATAAGGCGTGAGTCTCTTTTAATATAATAGTATAAATAAAAAAAACCTAAATAAAAAAACAAGTAAAGAAAGTCTAAAATCGGTCTAGCCCGACATTGAAATACCCTAAACCTACTCTTTCAAAATACAATAATAGTATTGAAAATGGGCTTGTCCGTGAGCGGATGAAGCCCATATTTTATATGTAAATCAATTTTGATGAAAAATTTACAAAAATTTATAATAATTTCAAGTTTTATTCCCGTAGCTCACATGTAAATGCGTTTATAGTATTTTCGCTATTGTGGGTTGTATGGGAGGTGGGTGTTATCGTGGTCGTATTGCGCCCACTATTTAATGGATATTAGTTGTGGTATAAAATACATACATACCAAATTTCATTGTAGGTTAAACCTATTATTTTAAAACTTATTTAATGAGTTTTAAATTCTTGATTTGTATGGAAGGTGAGCGTGTCCGTGGTTGGTTTACACACATTTTTCAAAACCATCTTCGTTTTGTTATAAAATACAAACGTACCAAATTTAATGTTCGTAGGTTTAACATTATCTTATTTATTGCGTGTTCAATTTTTGGGTTGTATGGGAAGTGGGCGTGTTCGTGGGCAAATGACGTAAATTTTCCAAAATCATCTTTGATTTGGTAAAAAAAAACATGCGTTCCAAATGTTATCTCTGTACAATAAACATAACCTTATATAGTGATTTTTTAATTTTTGGTTGCATGGGAGGTAGGCGCGTCCGTAGGTGAATGACACCCATTTCTCGAAGGTATTTTGTCTTTTGATATAGAAAACATACTTACCAAATTTTATCTCTGTACGTTAAACATGAGCTTATATCTTGAGTTTTAAATTTTTGGTTTGTATGGGAGGTGGACGTATCCTTGGTTGGATTGCACCCATTTTTCGAAAATATTTTGGTTTTGATATATAGTACATACCAATATAATTTTATTCTTGTAAGCAAATTATGAGCTCATTTATACAGTTTTCAATTTTTGCGCTGTGTGAGAGGTAGGCGTGTCCATGGGCAGATTCCAAAAATATTCAAAAGTGCAGATCCTTGCATCCATGTGACCATGTGTTCCGAGTTTCATCCAAGTATCGCAACACCTTCCTCTTATCCTGTGCTTACTGACAACACACAGATGGACGGACGGATATGGATAACTCAACTCACGAGGTAATCCTGATCAAGAATATATATACTTACTTTTCTGTACCGGACTCGCTTCGTTCTATGCGTTACAAACGTTTGCACAAAGTAAATATACCCAGACATTTCAGGTTTAGGGTATAACAAGTAAAGAAAGTCTAAAGTCGGTCTAGGCCGACTATGAAATACCCTAAACCTACTTTTCAAAAACAACACAATTTTTATTGTAAATGGAGGTCTCCGTGGGCGGATGAAGCCTATGAATGAAGTTGAATGAAGTTGATGAAAAATTTACACATACCAAGTTTTATTCCTGTAGCTCACAGTTAATGCCTTTATTGTGCTTTCGCTATGGGAGGTGGGCGTGTTCATGGACGGATTACTCCTAATTTTTGAACACACCTTAGTTTTGGTATAAAAAACATACATACCAAATTTAAATTCTCTTTGACAAACACAACCTTATTTATTGAGTTTTAAACTTTTTTTTTGTATGGGAGCAGGCGTGTTCATTGGCGGATGACGTCCATTTTTCAAAACCATCTTTGTCTTGCCATAAAAAACATACGTGCCAAATTTTAGCTCTGTAGGTTAAACAGAGGCTTATTTATTGCGTTTTCAATTTTTGAGTTGTATGGGAGGTGGGCGTGTCCGTTAGCAGATAACGTCCATTTTTCAAAGACATCTTTGCGTTGATATAAAACACATCCATACCAAATTTTATTTTTGTAGGCTTATTATGAGTTGAGTTCTGCAGTTTTAAATTTTTGCGTTGTATGGAAGGTAGGCGTGTCCGTGGGCGGATTTCAAAAATATTCAATAGTGCAGATCTTTGGGTGCATGTGACCATGTGTACCAAGTTTTATCCAATTATCTCTACTCCTTCTTCTTATCCTGTGTATACGGACAACACACAGACGGACGGACGGACGAACGGACGGACGGACATGAATACCACGACTCACAAAGTGACGCTAATCAAGAATATATATACTTTTTTATACAGGACTGGCTTCGTTCTATGGGTTACAAACTTTTGCACAAAGTTAATATACCCCCACCTTTCAGGTTAAGGGTATAACAAAGGTGTGCCCACAACATGGGCGTCACCCGCCCACGAATACGCCCATCTCCCATACGACACTAAAATAAAAATCGCTGTATAGATTGATGTATATAAGCTATACAAATAAAATTTGACATATATATAATCTATCAAAACGCAGATATACACAAAAATGGGCATGGTCTGCTCATAAACACGCCCACCTTCCATACAACCCATTATATTAAAAGCTTTATTTAAAAGTTCATATTTGACCTAGAGAGATAAAACTTGGTATGGGTGCATTTCATATCAAAACTGAGGTGTGCACAAAAAATGGGCGCCATCTGCTCACCGGCACGCCCACCTCTCATAAGACCAACTATTGTAAAAACTCTATAGATATTTATTTATGAGCTACGAAGATAAAACTTGGTGTGTTAGATTATTGTGTCAAAAATAAGATGTATGCACTAAATGGGCGTCATCCGCCCATTAACACGTCTACCCAATACAGCCCACAATATTAAAAACACTATTAAAAGGTTCATATTTGGCCTAGAGAGATGAAACTTCGTATGGGATAATTTTATATCAGAATTGCGCAAAAAATAGGCGTCATCTGCTAACCAACACGCCCACGTACCATATAAACCAGATTAGTTAATCCTGTATTAGTTCTCTAGGTAGACAGAATGCATGGATTTTGATAGGAAGTTATGTCTATTTGTTTTAGTATTTTAATGTACATATATTTAAATATTATAGTAGGGTACGCCATAGTCGGGTTAGACCGACTTTACACTTTCTTTACTTGATATAGTATTAAAATGTTTATTTTACTAAAAACCAAACATATGTGTGTCATTTTCTCGTTTGACATCTTGCGCAAATTCCTGAGGCGAATAACATTCTGTTGCTGTTAACTAATGACCAAAACTGTCGATAATGTTCTCTCATGTTATTTTAATGAACTTTTCTAAATGTCAATTATTACACACTTCAATTTAAATAACATCATTTCAATCATTATCTTGTTCTTATTACCTTAAATTCGAGTAAATAAAGTTTAATTTTCATTTCTCTGATACTGTCTGACTGGCTGCAAACTTCTGAATTGAAGCTTTTAATAAAGCCAACTTGAAACCTATGGTAATTTATTACTACCATCACTGCGCAAGCGACACAGTGGGACGGGATACATGCAAAGTTAAAACAAACATTGTGTTAAGAAATATAATTAATCATGCGATTGAATAAAAAAACAATTCAATTAATAAATTTTAATTTCATACAACTTTTAGTAAGGAAGTTTTTTTTACTAAAAAGGAAAGGAAGTCTCTGATTTGAATGATTTTCGAATATGTAAAAAAAGACAAAAATCTAAGATTGACGTACTTTTTTTATATGTGCTCAATCGTTGGTTTAAAATTTCAAACTCGCGTTCAAAAATCAGCGAAAATTGTGTTTTTTTGCTTTAATATCGCTATTTTGTATGGAAACATTTATAAATTTGGTACCAAATAAAAGCTCTTTCAAAACCACATATGATGACATCAATTTTCAATATTGTACTTAAATTTATGCTTTAATTTTAAAACCACATTTTGTCAAAAATTAAAAGATTCTATAATTCTTGGCAAAGTGTCCCAGTGTGTGTGCCACTCAAACACTTTGTTGCTGCTTGTGTCAATGAGTTTGTGTTTATTGCGTAAATCACACAAATAAGTGTGCCACAGACACATTCACTTACCGTGTCATAGTGTGTCCTTTGATGTTTTGCCCGATCCGAACTATTGCTGAAGGCTTTGAGGCAACCATTGTACTGACAGCCATACGGACGCTCTCCAGTGTGAGAGCGTTGATGAATTTTCAAATTTTCCAAACGTGAAAATGCTTTATTACAACCGGAAAACTGAAAACGGAAACAAAATGTAAGCGAAGAATATTAGTATGAGTGCGTTGGGGTATATTTGAGTGTACATATTGTGTGTGGGTGTGTGTGTGTGTTTGAATATGAGTGCAAAAATAAAAAAAGTGCCGAGTAAGGCAGGCAATTTATTAAGGACTTTGCTATTACTTGCGATGTGTGAAATGTAGAGAGCTAGTTTGCTAGGATGACAAAAAAAAAGCATAGAATTCATGTGCAAATTTTAAAAAAGGAAGCAACGCCATCGAGCAACGCTGTTAGCAGCTAATTAACGTAACGAAACTTTGGCAGTTGAAATGTCAAAATTATATTTCTATTTTAAGATACGAACAGGATGGCTGCTCGAACTACGAATTTCAGATCGAACTTGAACTTTACATGTCTAAAAAAGGGGGGAGGGGGAGGACAAAGAAGCTTATGGTTGTGTATGTATGTGCAATACGTAGTTATGGTGAACTTTTAGACTACATTGCAATAAAGGTGTGTGCTAACATTTGTCAAAAGTGATGATTTTTTTCGTAGTAACTGTAACGATGGCAGGAATTATCTCACTTGTCAAGCTTAGAATGACAGTTAACTTTTAGCAGCTGTGCTCGGTAATGCTCTAATTAATAAGGCAACGTTTGTTTCTAGCAATATATTTGCAAATTTTGTAAGTATTCGACTAAAAATTACTTTTATCCTTTAGTTATCCTTTAATTTTTAATGTAATTAATGATAATTTATAAATGAATTATAATTTCAGTTTCCTTTCAGCGGCATTCAATGTATGTGCTTCGGATTAATGACATAGATTTCTGCATTGAGTTCCTCATAGACAGACAGTGGCGTAACTAACGGGGTATGGGAAGATCGTCAAGGGCCCCCCTACTCAGGCGTCTTCCAAATGTCAAAGTTTTGTGGTGGACACATTTTGAAGACATTTTTTAATTACTTAAAACAATTTTCCTTTTGAAATAAATAAATAATTATTGGTCTATACGTTTTGGTGCAATTAAAAATTTGACCAATTTTTTGTTTACTTATTTATTATAGCTAGTATCAACTGGGTGATATTTACCAATTTTTGGTTGGCCTATTTTTAATTATATACAGATTAACCGAGATGGTTAAACTTAGTTCGAGTTAATAACTTTTAATTGATTGGAGATATAAAGCTCCTTCAATGAAATTATATTGGAATTTTATTAATATTTTAAAAACTGCAAAAAAAAAACAATATATAAAAAGAATTTAATTTTGTCAAAAAACTAAAGGCCTTGATTTTTTGATGGCACGAACAGTTAAATAATTAATTTTCAAGACAAAAAAAATTCACCTTAAATGCGCTTTAGACTTTGAAAAAAAAATCAAAAATGAAAATTTGCGTTTTTTCTTGTTTTACAACAAAAATCATTTCGAACCCAATTTTTAAAGATCAAATATTGTGTTCTCTTTTATTAAAAGAAATAATTTATAAATAAAAAAAAAATTAAAGAAAAAATTTTTATAAATTTTTTTAATCTAACTAATAAGACTTAAATACAAACAAGTAAAGAAAGTCTAAAGTCGGTCTAGGCCGACTATGAAATACCCTAAACCCACTTTTCAAAAACCAAAAAATTTTTATTGTAAATGGGCGTGTCCAAGGGCGGCTGAAGCCTATATTTTATATGCATTTAAATGTTGATGAAAAATTTACACATACCAAGTTTTATTCCTGTAGCTCACAGTTAATGCCTTTATTGTGCTTTCGCTATGGGAGGTGGGCGTGTTCATGGACGGATTACTCGCAATTTTTGAACGCACCTTAGTTTTGGTATAAAATACATACATACCAAATTTAATTTCTCTATGACAAACATAACCTTATTTATTGAGTTTTAAACTTTTTGGGTTGTATGGGAGGTAGGCGTGTCCGTATGCGGATGACGTCCATTTTTTAAAACTATCTTTGTCTTGTCATAAAAAACATACGTGCCAAATTTTAGCTCTGTAGGTTAAACAGAGGCTTATTTATTGCGTTTTCAATTTTTGGGTTGTATGGGAGGTAGGCGTGTCCGTGAGCGGATGACGTCCATTTTTTGAAGACATCTTTGTGTTTGTATAAAACACATACATATCAAATTTAATTGTTGTAGGCTTAGTAAGAGCTGGGTTATGCAGTTTTCAATTTTTGCGTTGTGTGGGAGGTAGGCGTGTCCGTGGGCGGATGATGTCCACTTTTCAAAACCATCTTTTTTTTGTCACAAAAAACATATGTGCCAAATTTTAGCTCTGTAGGTTAAACAGAGGCTTATTTATTGCGTTCTCAATTTTTGGGTTGTATGGGAGGTGGGCGTGTCCGTGAGCGGATGACGTTCATTTTTCAAAAACATCTTTGTGTTGATATAAAACACATACTTACCAAATTTTATTGTTGTAGGCTTATTATGAGCTGAGTTATGCAGTTTTCAATTTTCGCGTTGTATGGGAGGTAGGCGTGTCCGTGGGCGGATGATGTCCACTTTTCAAAACCATCTTTGTCTTGTCATAAAAAACATATGTGCCAAATTTTAGCTCTGTAGGTTAAACAGAGGCTTATTTATTGCGTTCTCAATTTTTGGGTTGTATGGGAGGTGGGCGTGTCCGTGAGCGGATGACGTTCATTTTTCAAAAACATCTTTGTGTTGATATAAAACACATACTTACCAAATTTTATTGTTGTAGGCTTATTATGAGCTGAGTTATGCAGTTTTCAATTTTCGCGTTGTATGGGAGGTAGGCGTGTCCGTGGGCGGATGATGTCCACTTTTCAAAACCATCTTTGTCTTGTCATAAAAAATATATGTGCCAAATTTTAGCTCTGTAGGTTAAACGGAGGCTTATTTATTGCGTTTTCACTTTTTGGGTTGTATGGGAGGTCATCCGCTTACGGACACGCCCATTTTTCAAAGACATCTTTGTGTTAATATAAAACACATACATACCAAATTTTATTGTTGTAGGTTAAGTATGAGCTGAGTTATACAGTTTTCAATTTTCGCGTTGTACGGGAGGTAGGCGTGTCCGTGGGCAGATTCCAAAAATATTCAATAGTGCAGATCCTTGGGTCCATGTGACCACGTGTACCAAGTTTCATCCAATTATCTCAACTCCTTCTTCTTATCCTGTGTATACGGACAACACACAGACGGACGGACGGACGGACGGACGGACGGACATGGATAGCTCGACTCACGTGGTGACGCTGATCAAGAATATATATACTTTTCTATACCGGACTCGCTTCGTTCTATGCGTTACAAACGTTTGCACAAAGTTAATATACCCTGACCTTTCAGGTTTAGGGTATAAAAATAAATATATTAAATCTTTTCAAACATGGCAGCGGTATTGGCTTTCCAATTCAGAACATTCAATTTGAGACGCTTTTTTTTTCTTTCCTGGCATTTGGTTGAAAAACACGCTTGATAACTAATGAAATTATTAAGAAAATTCATATAAAATACTTTTGATTAGATTATAACAATAATTGCTATCACATTTAAAAGAAAATTTAACAAACTTTTAGAAATAATTAAACAAATTGGAAAACCGTTAAGACTCGACCAAAACATTGGCATGGTAAGGCGAACTTTTGAATTCAAACTAGGTTTTTTTTTCAAATTTCACATTTGATGAATGCATAAAACTATATTTTTTGAGAAAACTTTTACTTTTGAAAAAAACTCAAATTCGACCAATTGGTCAAGGAATGTTTTTTTTTACAACAATTGAGAAGTTTACATTCAAAACCAGATAAGTCACACAGATCGAAAAAACGTCTCAATTTTGACAAACATTTTTGTTTTTGACATAAACAGTTTTAAAAATTTGAATGAAAACTGCACCAATGAAAACTTGATTGGACTGGTTTTGATTGAAAATTTACAGTAGACATGTCTGCTTTTGACTGAAAAGGAGATTTTTTAATGCATTTTTCTCTAAGATTTTTATCAAAAAGGATTTTATGGATCGATGTTTGGTAACATTAGCTTTACAATGGAATTTCTAACTAAAATTATTTTTCCTGTGACTTATTTGGATTTGAATGTAAACACCTCAATTGTATTTCTCTCTTAAAATGTTGGGTACTCTCTACAGTGGCGTAGCGAGTGGGGCAATGGGTCTATCATGCCCGGGCGCCACTCACAGAGGGGCGCCAAATAATTCTCAAGACAAACAAAATTTTACAAAAAAATTCATTTTAACTAAATTAATTCAACAAATAAGTTAGCTAACTGTAAAGTACACGGCTATGATAATGCTGCCTTAATGTCAGGTCACATATCTAGCGTTCAACAAAGAATTATAGAAAACAAAAACATATTCAACATAATTACGATGGGAATTGTTAAGAAAATGCTTTAAGAAAACTGTTAAACGTAAATCTGTAACACGGTTAGCATTATTGTCGATGGATTGAAAGAATACGTGAACTATTAGAAAAATTAGCAGATGAAAATATTGCCACAAATGGTACCAGAAATGGAGCTGCAATCCTATTGCAAAATATACCGAATTTAAATATCATAACTTTAGCCCATTTCTGGCATGAACTCTTTAAGAGAATTGTTTATGTGCAGCTCAGATTACAAGGTCCTAAAATTAATTTTTGAGAAGCATTCTTTGATATCTGATAATTGGCGACTGAACTTGCAAACATTCGTAACGAGATTTGTGAAAAGGTTATCGAAAATGCTCAGAAACTTTGTAAAAAATGGGCAATCGATACAACAATTCGTTTAAAAATGCCGCCAACAAATGCCCGGAGTCGAGGTGTTGGCCCTGCGGAAAGGCCAAGTGAAAAATCTCGCGTTATGAAAAGCGTTCTTGATCGTCTGCAGCAGGATATAAATTCACAATTTACACGGTTTAGGGATCTTAATTCCAAATTTGTATATTTACTGGACGTTGAAAATTTATTAAGTTAGTATAATCTGGATAACGATCTTGCAAAGAATTGTAAAAATTTGGGTAAGTTTTATAATACAGATTTAAATGGAATAGAACTTCATGTCAAAATATATGACTGCAATTTTCTTCTTCGCAGTAGAAAATTAATAGAATTTAAAATCCCATAAGAGCTTCTTACCTTTATAATCTCGTATGGAAAAGATGTTTTTCCAAACCTGAGAGTAGCACTTCAAATACTTATTACTATTTCAGTATCAATCATTGTAAAATTGAATCAAATATGTAAAATACAGTACCGTGTCGAATATTAGTTTCTTCACTCAAATACTGACCGTATTTTTGGACGAATTTCTTTGGGCGATAACTTATATTTTCTATTAAATTTCTATAAAAATCTATAAGTTTTAAGATGAAATGGTAAAATTAACCACTTTTTGAAGTTGTCGATTTTTTATGAATTTTTAAATTATGATAGCGCAAAAACTACTCATCCAAATGTAATAATTTTTTGAACAAACATGTAGAAAATTATAAATTTTATTAGGTTTACAATTAGTTTGATAGGCCTATCAATAATATCGAACAAGTAGTGTACAAGAAATTTTTAAATACCCAGCAAAAACAATGCTTCCAAAAAAAGGTAAAGTGGAACGAAAAGTCGTAAGTTCCGTCCCTTCTACTTTCATATCCAAAAGGCATTCTTTTAACATATGTATGTCATTGGGAGGAATGCTTTCCTTAGTCTTCTCTAGAGTGCATTTAAAATTTTTCAATTGAAGATTTCTTTTTGTCCTTTATTGAAAGAATTCTAGTAGGAATTTTCCAGGAAAATTTTAAGAAACCATTTTTGAATTCAGATGAAAAATTCTTCTTAGAAAATATTTAATCATTGCCTTGCACAAGCCATGTCATAGCAGTATTCTGGGAAGTTATTCAAATAGCCTTTCAGAAGTTTATAAGAATATCTACTGAAAGCACTTTTCAATTAAGCTGAGAAGAAGCACAATTGGATGTTGAAAATGTCTTCTGGAAGCAGTGTATCTAAGAAAACATGTCAAGTGGGGGCCTCGGTAGTCGAGTGGTTAGCGTGCTTGACTGCCAACATAGAGGTTCCGGGTTCGAATCCCGGTCTAGCCATGGTCCTACGCTTTTACCTTTCTTTAATTCTTTCCTCATTTCTAATCAACTGAAATTAATAATTCATCAATATATACTTTGGAAGTTGAAGTTGGTGGTAGATATGTTTGTGGAATGAGATTGCTCATTAACTCGAATTGACTGAGGTAAAGGCATAACACTTGCCTCAGATTCAAATTCGCATGTTGACATAGCACTCCCCGCCACACATACAACATTCTACACTTGTTTCTCTTGATTTCCCTTTATCTCCTACTTATCTATCTCCACATTTCCGAACCAAGGCAGACTTGACTGAATAGGTTTGACACCTGAAATCCTTGGTTCAAAGCTAAAAAAAAAAAAAGAAATTATTTTTGAAATTTATTAATTTTAAAAAAAAGAAAAACAGCACTAAAAAAAAATTGTTTCGTCAAAGAAATTTTTAAATTTAGTTCAAAAACAAAATAAATTCAATTTAAATGCGTTAGCGATTTTGAAAGAAAATCAAAAATTCAAGTTTCAGAGTTTCCTTCTCTACAAAAATGTAAATTCCTACGCCATAATTTGATAAAATATCATTGTTGTGGTCTTTGTTTTAGAGGCACAATTTAAATATGACGGTAATCAAAAATAGTATTTTTCTTTTTATTTTCTGATTTTTAATAAATAACTATTCAAAATACGATATTGAAGTGTTCTGAACCAATTTCTTTTCATGTATAACGCATTTCTTGGTACTCCTATACTTTTTCTGTACAAATTTGGTTTTTCCTCCATTCGCCAGTTTCAGAGAAAAATTTGAGCTGAAAACAATCCCAAATCAATTTATTTTGGGAATGATTCTGAGCTAAGCCATTATATTCTTGATATCAAGTCATAGTGCGATCGTTTATCAAAAAACTTAACACGCTTATTTCTGCATAATGTATGTGTCTTTTGGATTGTTCGTTAAAAACCAATATGCTCTTTAAAGCCTAATTTATGACATTTTGATATTGATTATAAAAAAACATACTCACTTGTGTCCAATGCATGTCATTTATGGATTATGAATAAAACAATTTAACATGCTCTCATAGGTCTAATCTAAAAAATTTTGGAATGTGATATTTTATGAATTGTAGTAAAACAAGGCAAAAGATGTAAGGGGGCATTACAGGAACCAAAAAATAAAAACGATGACCAGACGCAAACTCAAAATTATATTTTCACTGTCCAAATAAGATATTTGATACAATTCGGAGAGGAAAATATATTTTTTTAATTTATGCTCTGCACTTTTATACACTTTTATACTAACAGCAACAAAAACCAACTGAGAATTATGTCGTTCGGTTGCTCATTTTTTTATGAGCAAAAACAACAACACAAAAAATTAATTTTTATGATCAAGCTCAAGGTGACACTTATCAAGCACAAATTGACATGTTTATCAACAAAAATTTCTAGCCAAATTTCTGGCATAAATTGCGAACATGAACAGCTTGTTTTGAGATGGTTTTGAGATCTATTTAGCTGATTTTAGTTACGACTGCGTTGAGCTTGATTTTAGCCCATTTTTGCTCTCCGTGTATTTTATAATTGTTTTCTATCTTCAAAAACTCTCTTAAACATTAATTTAACTAAAATTGAAACCTTGATATTACTGAAGGAGATTACTAAGTTCAAATTTTGAAAGATAAATTTAATATTATAAAATATAGTAGAATTTAATTTTTCGAAAGATGATGGTTTTCTTTCTAATTTTATCCATTCTTTCTAATTATATAGTTACTGAAGGCTGTATGTTTAGGTAAGTTATTGATTTTAATTGAATGGTACTGCGTATACTTTTATCTAAGGGGCCCCTTTTAACAATTCAAACCTGAGCCTCTTTCGTCGTTGTTATGCTACTGTTCAGAGGTCCTTTTGAATGAAATGTGCCTACCATTCTGAGAGTGAAATAAACATGCATCAGCTTTTTTACTGCTGTTACTGCTGCTTATGATGCTGATGCTGTTGCTTATAATGATTATCTTAATGTTTGCTAGGAACACAGATTTAATTGGCTGGCTTTTAAGTAGCTCTATAAAATTCACTTATGTGGCACATTTTTCCTACTTTTCCTCATCATGAATTTCAGCATTTTGGCAACAAATGTCATCACGTGCTCATTAATATCTACCGAGTATTTTTTTTTTTTTGTTTTAACTTCCTCTAGTTTTCTCACAGAAATAAATGCCTGCAGTTAAAACGGATAAAAGACTGTCAAATGAAGACTTTTGCCAAGAGTAGAACAGCAAAAAGTCATGAGATTAATGTGGTACTTATACATGAAAACCTTGGTTCGTAATAATATTTACATATTTACAATAACACGGAAGGACATTGAAGTCATTTAGTAGACATGCCACCCAAGCATTGCACTTAAATGTTAAGTGATGGACAAAATTAAGTTAAATTATACAATTTTTTTAACCAAAGGATTATCAAAAATTTACTATAAGTATATACTATAATTTATTTATAGTATATACTATATACTATAAAAAAAAATATTATTTTAATAAATAATTTGATGTTTTTAAGAAAAAAATAGTATTTTCGATGGATTTCGACGTAGAGGAATTTTTCATTAGATTTTGCCGCATTTCAATATCAGCGTTTATAATACAAAATAAAGCTTTTGTGATAAGTTTCAAGTCGTTGGGATTTTTGAAGTATGGATTTTTGACAGAATTTCCGTTTGAAGGCAGCACTTTGTATGGTAGATAGCTTGATTTCATTCGATTTTGTCCAATTTTCAAACTTAGAGAGCGTATTTGAGATCTCACTAAGCTTACGTGTTAAATTTCAGGACATGCAATTAATTATTTTTTTTCATAAAAAAGTTACTTTCTTCATATAAACAAACATTTTTTTTTTTAATTGTCTTTTTAAATCGTTGTCTCCATTTTGGTATCAAAAGATAAGGTTAAACTTTCGAGAGGACAAATAGAACAAATAGAAAAAAATCTTCGATCTACACATTTTTACCCTTAAAAGGGTAATTGTTTTACTATTTGGTTTTTCAGAGTACATTTTGTGACTCGTCACGCGTGATTAGTAACATGTGGCAAAGACAAAAATGCTCAATAAAGTTTGCCATTTCAATATGTTTCGCAAATTAAGTTAATTTTATGGTCGTCATAATCGAATCGAATAGGCTATTCAAGGTATTGTCACCAAATTTCGCACCAGTTTCAATTTATTCGACATCAGGGGCGTACCGAGAGCATGTTGATTGGGGGGTTTTATGGTATTTTGGCCGACTGAATGCTCTTAAGTCACGACTTTTTTATACAACATAGTTAAATTAACTAAAATTACTCACTCGTTCGATAAATTTCATATAGTAGTTTATGTGAACATTGTACTTTGTCGTACGCTTTTTTTAGTATTAATAAGAACTCAGTTACCTTCTAAGAGAGAAATAAACTTTTTAAGAAAAAAACATACTCTTTGATCAACATGCACTTTGGTTAGGATAGAGCTTTTAACTTGATTGAATTTGAGTTTTTTTCAATAGTAAAAATTTTCTTAAAAAAATTAAGTCAAAAATCAATTGTCAAATTTGTAAAAATTCTAATCTCCATGTCAATATCTTGGTCGAATTTTAACGGTTTTCCAATTTTTCTAATTATTTCTAAAAGTTTGTTAAATTTTCCTTCAAATGTGATAAAAATCACTGTGAAGCTCTAACCTAAAGTATTTTTAATGAATTTTTTTAATATTGTTGAAGTAATTTTAAACAATTGATAAAAACGAAAGATAAAAAAGTCTCTCAAATTGAATGTTCTAAATTGGGAAGCAAATATCTCTGCCATCTTTGAATAGATTTTATTTAATTTTTTTTTTTGTTTATTTAAGGCTGATCAGTTTACTTAAAAAATGTATAAAAGTTTTACCGTTCCTTTTTAGTTTATATTTAAAAAATTATATATTATTTTATTTTATAATTATACAAAATTTATATGTAAAATTTAATATATTTTTCTCAAAATATATGGGAAAATGGTTTTTGTTGTAAAAGAAGAAAAACTCAAATTTGCATTTTTTATTTCTCTCACAGTCTATAGCGCATTAAAGGTGAATGTAATGAACTGTCCGTTCCTAAAACAAATCAAGGCATGATTTTTTGACGAAATTAATTTTTTGACTTAGAATTACGTCTTACAGCGCGGTTTGTTTGGGGTTGTTTTAATTTTTGACCAGATTTTTTGAAGGTCATGCAACTTTTTTGGCTAATACTTTAGAGTATAGCTACAGCCTTTAATACTTATTGTTCAAAGATAATATATATACACTAAAATATCAGATATATCCTGCGCTGAATGAATATCTAATTTTGGATTTTGTCACTATTATATTAAAGTCACAAAATAGTAAAATATAAGACGAAAAATTCATGTTTTTATATAAGAAAATAAATCATCAGCTGATTATGCTGTGTCTGCTGCTTTCTTTGTTTTTATTTCGTTGTTTATGCTTGTATTGTTTTTGTTTTGCACAAACTGATTGGTTCGTATTGGTAGCATTGTAAGCATTGGTTCGCATTGGGTTTATGTATGCACTACTGTTCTAGAGCCCTTAGTTTACTAAGGGCTCTATTTTGACACCAGAGGTCATGAACCTCTTTTCAACTCAGTCAATGAACTCAAACTGTCAAATTTAACGAAATGGGTCTGTGATCCGGTTAAATTTAAATCTTATGAAAAGAAACGAGTTGGATCATATTTCGTTTTATGCTTTTACACAATAGATGGTGTACAATTTTAATTTTTGTTTTTAATGCAAATTTATTTGGATTCCACATTCCACAAGCACTAGCGAGTGTAGTTTGCAAACTATACATCGAACAGAGACGAAAGTGTAAATATCAGACAGATACGAGAGTGGCACTAATAGAAAGGACATGTGCTCAGCGTTAAATATAGTTAACATACGATTTTTTAAAAATCGGGATCTTAATTTTAATATGAAATTATTAGTTAAATTGTAGCTCGCAAACTATATAAAGGCAGAGACGAAAGTGGCACCAATGGAAAATGCATTTGCTTCGCCTTCTTTTCAACTAAGTCAATGCACTCAAACTATCAAACTTAACGAAATGATCGAAGAATTTGACATTTTGCTTGTTTCTTTTTGCTTGCTCATTTAATCATGCCTACTTTTAACTTTTTCTTTGTTTTGGCCTCGATAAGTAGTCCATAATTGAGTGTTATTAATTTATTTGTTAATTTTCGGAAGATCAATAAAAAATACGTGCAAAATGGAGAAAACAATCGGACCAAAGAGACAAAGTAGAAGAGGTTACAACATAAACGGAGTTCTACGTCTTCACTTACAATACTATCGAAACTGTTTCTTTTTTTTAAATGAATTTTTTTTTTTGTTTTTTCAAAATTAATAAAATTCTAAAATAAAGTATTTGAAGAAAATAACTTTATATCTCAAATCAATTAATAGTTACAGCCACGAACTTATTTCAAACAGCTTTTCTAATTCTGTAACTCTTTTAATCTTAAAATTTTAAATTAATAATAATGCAAATTTTTGTTTTTTTCCTGCAACTGTTACTTATAAGGCATTAAAGGGTTATTTTTTATTGCTTTCTGAGACATAAGTTGCCCCCGTCGGCGATTCTACGCATTCGAATAGATGATAGAATACTTCTAAATCTGCTTTCAATTGAAGTGAGTTCACCAAACAATTTTTTTGGAACAATTTTATTGATTCTAGTATTCACTTTTGGGGCAAGTAAGTTGAAGATAGAATTGGATTAAAGAGTTCATGAAAAGGCTTTATTGCTTCTGAGAAACTGCTCAAATTGTCTGAATTCGTTCACAAATATCCAATGAAGGAATCGTCTTTTTTATCTATGCACTCAATAATTATATATCGGCCTAATTCTAATACAACGTAAGTCAACATTTTGAAAAAAATGGTTATTAGCAATTTGGATAGAATCAACAAAACTAAATCTATGCCTTTATTTAGTTTTTATCGTTTGTATGAAGAAAATGCCTATAGAACATTTAAAAGTATACATTATAGTACGAGTACGAATTTCATACATATAATGAACAGTTCTTTTTTCACCTCCTGAGCATTAGATTATTTTGAATTACGTCTTATTAGAGTTAGGAAGACGATATGTATTTCCGAGCAAAATATTAAAATTAATTGACTGAAGTTGGTTTGAGGCTCGACTATATGTCGTAAACAAACCTAGCAAGGAACGACTAAAAGACGTTAGCAAAGATTTGGCCGACTGAATTCCTCTTAGGGCCGTTTTATTCACTTTTTTAACTTAAGATTTAAAAATAACTTTGGGATTTTTCGGCGCTTCTATCTTTATTCATTTTATTTATTTCAAGTTGTCAAACATAAATTTAGAAATTCAAGTTCATACATAACTTTTGTTTGATAACTGAAGTCAACTTGTGATTTTTTTAACTTCCAAAAATATGAGCAGTTATGAGTTCTAACTTGGGATATTTGTTATAACTTGTATTTTTTGTTTCAATCACAACCAGTTTTCATGTGAATGTAAATACGAGTTAAAAAACTTGTATCAGCGCTAATAACTGAATGTATTTTTAATTAATTTGCATAGCACTCATCATTTGAGTTGCCTGCAAAAAATCGAAAGACCCCACGTAGGTCGTTTATGCATGTTATCGAAGACCTCTTGTGTCTGGCAAAATTCTTTTAGGCACTGTAGCTACAATTCCTTCATTACCGTAAAGTCCGAAAGCAGTGATTGGAGGAACTATATTAATATCATTCTTTCGTGTGGAAATACGCCAAGGCACACATGGTCTCGACTATCAACCTTGGTCTCCAACCGCTACCATCTTTGTTTCGATATTTTTTCTATTGACTTCTGCCTTAGTTTTGTCTTCAGCTGGATAAAAATCAGCTGCTTGTACTTCTCCTTAACATCGCTCAACTGCTTTACGACGACTATTAGCGCAACGTCATATGTGAAGCCTATTATTTGAGCCCTATCTGGGAGCTCCAGACGCAAGATATCGAACATTGCAAAAATATAGAAAAAATTCAAAGAACTGATTATATACAAAAAGTATGTCAGTTGGTTCAATCAAGAAAAAAGGAGCTGGATGCAATTAGGCTTATAGACACAAGTAAGCTAATATAGCTAATAGACATCCATAACTCTTTCCCAAAATATTATGTAAATATATCTCCTTCCTTTTAAACTTATTTTTAAAACTACTGGTGGGTTTGTATCAAAATCCATTATAGGGGTCGACCACACCCTGACCTCAAACATACTTTAATTTCCATGTTAGTGCTGAACAGTTATCTGTTCATATGGGAAAAGTTAAAAATTGTGCATTTGAATTCTGACGTGCAATATAATAAAATAAGCAATGATGGATACATTTTACAAAGATTTCTCCAGTAGATGATAAAAACGCATGATATAATAATTTTACCAGGTAGTGTTGACAAATGTTGATTCTCTCAGCTACAAGTAAATGAAATCTTGTCAAAAACAGTTGTTCGTTGTTATATGCGTTGGCCACATTCAGCTGTGTCAACTGTTGTGACAGCAACACATCGGGGAGCGCTGTTATCGGTATTGAAGTTTCAGAAAAACTGTTAAGTTTATGAAATATCAAGCTTTGTATCAACTACGAATGGAAATTTTACCGACAAATTAAAAATTTTCTATTTTTAAATGCATTTTAATGCACAACTTCATATTTATGTGCACCAAGTTTTGACTTAACAGTTGCCAACTTTTGGGTACGCTGAATGTGACCAGTGAAAATTAATTGTATGCTATAACGGATTGTGAGCGCTCTCTCTCTTGTTATATTTTTTGAAAGAAGTTCGTTTCCAACAGAAACGTCAATTCTACCTAGGAGTAATTATATCATGATTATAACGATAATTACATTTTGCATTTTAAATTTGAAAGTTGATATTAAAATTATCAGATAATAACACTTTTGATTCTTAACTCTCAGTTACACCATTTCTTGGTTGTAAGGCCGTTTATGTTGAAGCAATGAAACATTTTACGCAGAAGACCTTTATCAATTGGTATAGAATCTCTAATCTTTTGTATTGAGGATACGAAGACAGGTTGAGGTTGGAAGCTTGTGAATTGATTATTGTTCCATGTACTAATTTTTGGCATTATTTTTTATGAATACCAAATCGATGAATATTTTATTTGTTAAGATTATTTTGATTTGAAAACTCACATACTTGTCTTCGCCGATTTCAAACTAGAGCAATAAAATTGAATTTCTAAAGTTATGACTGTCAAATAGCATTAATTTCTCTGGGATTTTTTCATAACTTCAACATTTATAACTTGCTTCAACTTCTAGTCAGAAATCGTCCGCTTGATATTTCTGAAACTGAATAAAATCAAATTTTAACTTGAAAAAATAAAATTAAAGACTTAGCAAGTTATACAAAAAGTCAAGTTGACAAAAGTTGTAGCAGTAGTAACTTCCCAAGTAAGCTCAAGTTAGAAAAAGTGAATAAAACGGCCCTTAGAGAATTTTTCATAGAGCGCAGCTATAAATTACTTTAAACGAGACTGAACGAATAGTATTACTGAAATAATTTAGTATTGCTAAAGAAATAACCGAATGAAAAAGAAAAGATAATGGCTTTCAGTTCATTTCAGAAGTTCATTTAAGGTACGACTGAAAGTGAATTGACTGACTGAACATTATTCTAGATATGTCTTGAAATGCAATAGCCGTCTTAAGTTGGTTTTTGATATTTCTGCTGGCGAACACGATAACAAATGATACGACTGATTTTGATCAGTTCATAATTATTGTAAATAAAAATCAATATTTTAATAAAATTTCAGTCAAAAATAACAATTTGGCCTATTCTAAAAAAGTTAGGGTGGTAGCTGACCCCCCTTACCCCCGATAGTTTCGCCCTTGTTCGGCATCAATTCACCAACCCGTAGCGAAGAGTACATACCGAGGAGAATATTGCCGATTTATCAGCCAGGTGTCAATGAAGATCCCGATATGTTAATTCATTATCGTTTTCAACAATTTGACTTCAAAATCGGTAGAGTGTTACTTAGATTTCTTATTTAATCATTAATAAAAATTCCACTAAGACAAAGTAATGCATCTGGTGTTTCTAAAAAACAATTACCAAAGAACTGCCTTTGATCAGGACACCAAAAAGAACCATTGACCATGGAACTAGAGCACCTGTTAATAAGAACTTTGTGTATAGCAATGAAGGCCCGACATGTAACAATAAAAACTCTGTTCTTAGCCTACACTTTCATTATAATTATTATTTGCGGTAATGATTTTCTTCTATTTGGCTTCTCCAAGTTAAGGAACTCTAGTCGAAGAAGCTGATTCTTCAACAGAAATTTCATGAATTGGTTCACGAATGAAATTGGTTTTTTGAAGAAATACTGAATTAAGTCATTAAGAGATTATGTACGTTATTTTGTTATTTGTATTGTCATTTGTATTAAATAAAGCTTGCTGTCACGCCCGTTATTTTTAAAAATCTTGCTGTGCGTAAATCAAAAATAAAATTCTGGGTAAATCACAATTATATTTGAAAATACTGTCTGAAAAAATTATTGTGACTACAAAATTCTAATGGTACACCCGTTAATTCCTTCTCAAGGTATTATAGATATTAAGGGACATTTTGAGCGGTTCTTAGCAATACGTTAGCAAACTCTCGTAGCTTTAAAAATTTAAGTAATCAGGATTTTCAATAAATGCAAAGAGTTTGTTTAAATCTGTCAAACCCGTTACTATGATAATACTCATAAAGCGATTATATAGTAGAGTATGTCTACTTGTACAGGAAAAATCTGACCCCCAATCCGGTACCAAAATTATATACATACTACATGGTTCAACTAATTAATTTTTTAAAACTTTCTTGAGAAAAAAGAAAAATTCTAGAGATTAAATAACGATTTCTGGCAACTATAAAATACTTTTGTAAAATTTAAAGTTTGCTTTGGCTGCAAATTTGAGATTATTTTAAAAAGGTTGTAACATTCTTAAGAAAACCGAAAGTTTCATTCATGTGCTTAAAATGCTGTGGCACTGTGTTATAAACTGCTTTTGTGGTTTGATGGGTGAAATATAGGAATTATATTAAAAACTTAAAAACTCACAGGGCACTTGTTCGGTTTCTCGCCGCTATGAACACGCATGTGTATCAACAGTTTGTAGCGCGCATTGAAAGGCTTATAGCGACGCGGACAGTCCAACCAGAAGCAGGAAAAATCTTCACCCTTTTTAACGTCCACGTGACGCTTCTCAATGTGGGACACAAACTCGAACTGATTCGGAAAGATTTCATTGCAGTCCGTCCAACGGCAAATTAAAGTAGGATCTGACAATAGAGCAGGTTGCGCTGATTGCATTGTTGTTATTGTTGTTGTTGGTGTGGCTGTACTACAGACCGAACCATTTGCCAGCGACACAATGGAGCCAGTTGAAGTGCTCGATGACTGTGAGGAATAGCGACGACGACGTTGTTGCAGCTGCTGCTGCTGTTGATAGATAAACTGCTGCTGCTGTTGCTGCTGGTGTGGTCTGTTAGTGCTAGTTGTTGTTAGAAACACTGCATCATCATCATCATTATCATCATTAACATCATCATCATCATCATCGTCATCCTCAACATTATTCTCGTCCAGCACGTTATCGCTTATATTTTCTTCATCCTCATCGACAATGCATTCGCTGGCATAGTCAAACATATGTTGCTGTTGCACTTGTAGTTGCTGCTGCTCGCCATCATAACACAAGCCTTCAATGAGTTCTTCATTAATTTCATCGATTTCCTGAATGGTCCAAATATTTTTATGCTCACGGTTTGGCTTCTCCAACGTCAACAAATTGTCGTAATTATCAAAATATTGCTGCTGGTTTTGATGTTGATGCTGCTGCTGCTGCTGCTGCTGCTGTTGCACAAACGTTGTTGTTGAAGTACTGAAGATATTTTGTTGTTGCTGTTGTTCATGCTCTACACTAAATAGCATATTACCGACGGGCTCAAATTTTGGTGTGCCAAATGTTGACAACATTGAGGGCAACTTGCTGCAATTATTAGCATTGTTGTTGCCGTTGCTGCTATTATCTTCAATTAGCAGCTCTTGCTTAACCGTGGGCTGTAGCTGTTGTAACTGCTGAGATGTGCTGTTGTTGTTGTACTCGTAGACAATGTTGCTGATTTTTGGTGAATGTTGTCTTTGTGGCTGCGGCTGCTGTTGCTCTATGCTACAATTTAGTTCACTTAAATGCAAACTCATCCAAGGATCTAAGGGTGGTGTTGAGCATGGTGATTGCTCCTTGGATTGACAATTGATCTCATCATAATTAAAATACTCGATATCAAGATCCAGACATTCGGCGCTGAGCAACTGTTGCTGGCAACTGTTGTGGGAGTTGAAGATATTTAACTGCTGTTGTTGTTGCTGTTGCTGTAAATTGTTATAGCTCTGCTCGCTGTCCATTGGCGGCGTATAGGCAGCATGGTTGGGGAATGGTGTGCAGGGTGTTTGCGGTGTAAAGGGTGTTGCTGGGGTAACACCAACAACAATGTTGCAACCGTCATTGCTTAGCCTGGCTATATCTTCGGGTTCGAAACGAAAAACGTCTTCATCACGCTTGAAATGCTGCACAGAGTGTTTGATAGCTACGCAGTCATCACCGGAGGACATGCCGTCATCATCCTGGAAACATATAGAGCTGCGTTGACTGGTGTTGCCATCACCACCTGCAAAGCAGTCGCTATAAACGGAATTTGGCGTTTCTGCTACATAGCTGAGTGAAAAATCTGTAAAATGTGCATCGGCTGTAGCAAAGTCCTGAAAGATGTTGAAGGATTTTAAATCACAATTGATTGGTGCATGAAACTGTTGAAGCACTGGTGAAGATGTACAAATGGTAAAGCCATTGCAATTACCACTGACTGATGTTGCTATGGCTGATGAATTAAGTTCAGTCATTGTGGGCGTGGATGAGGCATTGGAAGTGTAGAGCACCGTTGAGGGCATAACAAAATCAGTTGTTGTTGTGTTGAACATTTTAGGCGGTTTGATGCTGAGATTGCTTAGGCTTGGTTTGGCTGGATTTAAGATCGAAACTTCGGACATGTTGTTGAACTCTGAATGTTTTTATTTCTTCAGCAGGCAACCCAAGGCTTAAAGCATGTTAAGCACCATCTTTTATTAAACAAAAAAAAACTTTTAATTCAAAAAGACTTTTCATTAATTCCTTGCTGTCGAGTTGAAATACTATCGCTTTCTGCCGCCACACTTGGCAACAATTTTAAGTTTTACTGAAAAAATTATTCACGTGCCATTTTAACGCTGCGGCTCACTTATTTTGTCACTTTTTTGTGTTGGTGGTTTTTTCGTCTCGCAAAACTTGGCAGTATTGCCAAATTTTATTTTCTTTTATTTTTGTTTTTTTTTTTTTGTGGGAAATCCCAATGAATACGCGCTCGCACTTAAGTGTTGTTCTCAACTTGTTGCCACTAATTTACATAAAAAATTTGATTAAAGTAAATTACATTTACATTGAAAAATATAGAAAAAAAAGAAAAACACACAACTTTGTCAATCTTTTTATTTCGAAATAATCACTGCTTAAGTTTATGTGTAATAAAGATTTTCCGTGGTTTTTTGTTTTCGTGATGTTGCTGCCGCCACGGTTTTACTTTAAATAAACCTCAGCTCATTATGTTGCACGTTATTTAAACGACGACGACGAAGACGACACATACATATGTTGTTGGCGTCAACGTTTGCCGCAAGGATCTTTAGAAGACACTTCGATCTTTGCTCTGCTCAGCATGGTTTGACTAGATCAACGTCGAATCGACGATGTGCCTTTAACTGTTGCTTCTGCTGTTGCTGATGCTGCTGCTGCTGGATTTTCCGGCGCACACATGCTCTGCACGCGCTTCTTCGCTGTCTTCATTGGTACTAAATGTGATGTTTATGCTACTCATCTGCATGTTGTTGTATTTATTGTTTTTGTTATTGTGTTTATTTGATTTTTTTTATTTAATAGTTTTTTATACATTTGTGAAAATGCAGTTTATTTTATGAGCAAGAAAATTCGTTAACTACTGCACGCACACCCACTACGAAAAGTTTTGAAATCGTTCAAAGTATATATACAGTGGCGTGCAAAACTGACTTTAAAAATCACATGCATGTATTGTTCAAAACGAAAATAATGTAAAATTCAAAGAACGACATAAATTTTAATTTTACACTTTTTATACGATTTGACATATTCTCGCCCAATCGTTGAATTGTTCCATCGGAAATTTTGCACCATTCTGCCAATATTCTTTCCCAGAGCTCTTTAACATTTTGCGGCGGATTGTCGTTCTGGGCCAAACTTATTTTTACTATAGCCCACAGATTTTCTATGGGATTCAAATCTGAGCTTTGCGCTGGCCAACTTAAAGTTTGAAAACGTCGTTCTTCAAGCCATTTTACACAATTTTTGCCGTGTGATTGGGATCCCCGTCTTGTTGAAAAATAATTTCATCAATAGGATATGAACACTGTCAACAAAATCAGTCAAATTTGTCTGCGAAATGCTCAAGCATCCTCTTTCCTCATTATTCCATTAATTTTTACTAATGGACCGACTTGCCACCACGTAAAACAGCCTCGCACCATAACGCTGCCTCTGCCGTGTTTCATGGTTTGCTTAACTTGGTTCAATTGCAGTCTTTCGTTCGGGCGATGCCAATAATATTCTTTTACATCAGACTGATAACGATTAAACTTGGACACTAAGGGAAAAAGTTATGTAGTCAGTACAGAGACAGCTATGTAAAATCTATGCACTTCAACTTGTATGAGAACGCAACAAGAGCAGTATTTACTGAGTAAAGGGAGCAAAATAAAATTATGCATTTAAAATATGTAATGAGTAAATAATGTATGTACTCGTTGCATAAAATTATGTACTCCAAATATGTAATGAGTAAATTATGTATGTACTGAGTCAATAATTTATGTAATACGTACATAAGATCTTTACTCATTACATAAAATTATTTGTAACAGTTTGCGTTGAGTACATAAAATTCTTTAGTGACTACATAACCGCTTGAAAGCCTTATGTAGTCAATAAAGATTTCAACATGTACTCAATACATGAAAAATGTAAAATTTTTGTGTGCAGAAAACTATGCGATGATTACATAAATTTATGTACTGAGTCCATAGGTTTTTCCCTCTGTGGACTCATCAGACCAAATCACTCGTTTCCAGTCTTCCACAGACCAATTTTTGCGTTCTTTGCAGAATCTCAATCTTGTCTTGATATTTTTGCTGGATATCGCTGGATATTTTTTTGTTTAACTTTTGAAACCAAGCTAATTTTTCTTAGCGCATGACGTGCAGTCCATTTGCTTAAATCTTTCTTAATCTCTTTAGCAGCCGCTTTAGGTGTTTTAACGGGTTTATATCGCAACAGCCGCTCCATTACACGAGCATCATCATCAGTTAAAGATCTTGGGCGACCTGCAACGATCTTTATTTGCTTCAAATTTCTTCTTTTTTTAACTGAAAGAACGGTTTGATGGCAGACTCCAACTTTGCTAGCAATTTCTCTTGAAGAAAAGCCTTTTTCAACCAAATACGCAATCCTATTTTCCAAATCCACAGAAAGTTTCTTCATATTCACTGCACTCTTAAAAATTATATATTTTTAGCAAAAAAATTAAAATAATAGCTTCAACTAACTTACTTTTCTAAGTAAATACTAAATACAAATATTTTAAATCAACACAAAAAAAACAAAAATGTAACTGTAATTTAACTGTAATTTTACACTCAAAAACATACGAGCAAAAGTGGCTACAAAGAGTGATGCTACATTTTCGATTATTACTTCTTATCGACTGGAGCTTATAAAAATATCGATATGGCATAAGATGCTGCAGATAACTTACATTATAGAAAACATATATTTGTTTTGTAAATATTTGCGTTTTATGTATACACATGAAATCAACGGATTTGTAACATTATCTAGCTGGTTTTGCTCGCCACTGTATATGCAAGTTCATCACAGCGAGCAATTTAATTTTATAAACTTTATAAGACATTTAGTTTCAATTTAATAAGAAAACTTAATTTTGTCTTACAAATATAATTAAAAACTGTTTTTAGCATTGTTACCTTGAGTTTCGAGCATTAGATACAAAAAAACCCTACGGAGAAAAGAACCAGTTCAGAACCTATCACGTGATGGGTTCGAAAGTGATAGTGACTGGTGCCAATTCTGACTCCAAAATATGAAACCAGCCCGGTCGCTTTTTGATGGCGTTGTCATTAACAGGGGTAAATTGACACCGGCTAGACACCTTTGAACCAATTTTAGAACCGGTTAAGAAATGTATCAGCGGGAGTCAATTGGCACCTCATAGATACCTTTGAACCTAATCAGTAGTCGGTTAATTTATAGAACACAGTACACTTATAAGCACGTTGTTAATAAAATTGCATCAATGTCTTAGAAGTTCATGTTTAGCCAAGCTTGCTAGCGTTGACGTTTAATAATCGAATGCCCCGTGTTCAAAACAGCACCGACAAAAGCACCAAAAGACTTTTTTTGTTTAAAATATTTATTTTTTTTTTTTTTAATAAACAAATTTGTTTTGAAGATTATTTTTGATTTAGCAGTTAATGAAACGGAACTAGAATATTTATTACTAAATTCAAATTTTCTATACTTACACAGCCAGGATACGAACTCACGTCCTCCGCATAACAGTCTAGCGCACTTCCACTGAGATATAGAACTTGTCCTATTGTAGGTTATTTTATTACCTATTATATAAAATTCAAATTTTTTATATTTACACAGCCAGGATACGAACTCACGTCCTCCACATAACAGTCTAGCGCACTTCCACTGAGATATAGAAGCTGTCCTATTATAGGTTATTTTATTACCTATTATATAAATTCAAATTTTTTATATTTACACAGCCAGGATACGAACTCACGTCCTCCACATAACAGTCTAGCGCACTTTCACTGAGATATAGAAGCTGTCCTATTATAGGTTATTTTATTACCTATTATATAAATTCAAATTTTTTTATACTTACACAGCCAGGATACGAACTCACGTCCTCCACATAACAGTCTAGCGCACTTCCACTGAGATATAGAACTTGTCCTATGATAGTTTAAATAAGAACTACCACAGAATCGGTCACGTTAGGGCAATTGACTCTGCTTTCTCCGTAGGGTAATTACAAAAATCAATCATATTCATACATATTCCACCACTCCATGCTTTTTACTTACTCACGTGCATAAATGTCGTTGCTTTTTTGGGATTTTTTGATTTTTTGAAAACCCATACATGTATTATTAAATACAGTATTCAACAGGACCAAAAGCTGGAAAATTATAATATAGCATTCTATTCAAATAAAGTTCTGAATTCTATCTCTGAAACCAGTAAGCATGCTATCATTATATAACTAAAATGTTAACATCAATTACCAGCAACAACGATCAATCAGGATAAACACGAAAAGTGGCTTAAAGGTGCAAAAAGCCTTGCAAAAAAATTGAAAGCATATGACACCATTCTCGTAACAAGGTTTAGAAGTTGCTAATAAGCATTGAAAATGATATTCTTCAATATATAAACTTTGAAGATATAATAAACTTCATTACAGCACATAAATTCAATTAGAAACTATTATTTTAACTAATACAAACCTATAACAGTTATACTGATTAGTTCGATAAGCACGTGTATTTTATTTCCGCAGTCATAATATAATATAAGTTATTTAAAATATTTAAATATTTTTTTTTTATCATTCACACATTTCGTTCAGTATATAAGGAGCCAAAATTGAAGAGTGCCCAAAGGCCCCAGCATAGTTTAAAACGGTCTTGACAATTTCTTGGATAGTGATTTTTTAAGAACAAAAACTTTTTTAAATAACAAAATGCAATCGCGATTATTTATAGTTATTGTCTAAGTTCTTGCTTAGTAGTTTTTAATAAAATAAGGTGTTCAAGACATTCATAATGAAATTAAATTGAAGATCAAGTTCGAAAATTAAACAAATTTCATCAAAACCAATCATACATCCCATACTTAAATATTATTCGTATTATTATTGTTATTTATAAGTATAATTAGTTTTTTTAATTAATGTTATACCTTGTAATTTTACACTTAAGCTTCGACCTCAAATACGCACTCTGAGTTCGAAAATTGGATAAATTTTATGAAAACCAAGCATAATATAAAGAGACTTGAAATTATAAAATATTCCCCTGCATCCCATACAAAGTGATTTCATCAAAATATTAAATCTTCATAATTCCTCAAAAATAAATGTATTTACTAGATGTACACATTATTCTTAATATTTAAACGAACTTTTAATTTGATATTTGGAAAAAATTTAATAAAACTACGTCTACGGCTATAAAAATTGTTCCATTATATGAAGCAGAAAGTGTCGATAGTTTTAAACCAGTAAAAACTGGCTAAGATGGTGATCAAATTTATAAATTTGCTTAAAGAGAAGACTTTGTTTCAGACTTTAATGATGGCAACCAGATAATTTTCAAGAAGATATGGACAGTTGGGATAAAACCCATTTTTGTTTCAGCAATAATAATGTTGCTATGTGTTTATATGATCCCAAAAGGATTGAAGAAATTGTTCAGATCAACAGTGCATTACATATAAAAATGATAATATAAAATGGAAGATCGTATTAATAACACGTAAACCGTAAACCAGCAGACAATCACAATTTCAGCAAATATCTTTGTCTAAATGAGTTCTTTGGATTTCCAATTATTTCCCTAAATGACACGAATGCACTTGAGTATACTAAAAAATTCCCAGATAACCACTGAATTTCAACGTAAATCAAGCCAAAATCAAGACAGTCATTAACACAAAACCGCACCATTCTATATACATGATTATAAAACTCTATTCAAAACTAATCAAAACTTTTCAATGCGATAAATGTATGAAGGTACAAATATACCTATGTCAGAAAAATTAGTCATAGTAAGTTATAATAAGGCAAAATATAAGGGATAAAGTATACAAAAAAAATGTGGGCTTTTTTTTCATTGAAAACATTTTAAACATTTCTTCGCAAAAACTAAAACATGGCCGAAACTGTGTGTCTTTACGTGTAAAAAGACTCCGTAAGACGAACGAGTTTAGAAGCATTATGTATAAAAAAAGAAAATGAGCAAATTAAATTTCTCATATCCAAAAATCTAAGAAGATCCTTTGCACATTTTAAGATACTTTGGTGGATTTTTTTATACCTTAAACCTGAAAGGTCAAGGTAACTTTGTGTAAACTTTTGTAACGCACAGAACGAAACGAGTCCGGTATAGAAAGTATATATATTCTTGATCAGAATATTAAATATATTTATATATTAAATATATTTTTATAGAAAAAAAGAATATTAAATATATTTTTTATAACAAAACAAAGAAACAAAGGTTTTAAAAAATGGACATCATTCGCCCACGGACACGCCTACCTCCTATAAAACGCAAAAATTGTAAAATGCGTAATAAAGCTCATAATTAACATACAACAATAAAATTTGCTAAGTATGTTTTTTGTATCAACACAAAGATGTCTTCGAAAAATGGGTGTCATCCGCTTACGGACACGCCCACCTCCCATACAACCCAAAAATTGCAAACGCAATAAATAAGCATCTGTTTAACCTACAGAGATAAAATTTGGCACGTATGTTTTTTATGAAAAAACAAAGATGGTTTTGAAAAATGGTCGTCATCCGCCTAAAAGTTTAAAACTCAATACATTAGATTATGTTTCTCATAGAGAGATCAAATTTGATATGTATGTATTTTATTCCAAAACTAAGGTGTGTTCAAAAATTGGGAGTAATACATCCATGAACACGCCCATCTCCCATATTAACTGTGAGCTACAGGAATAAAACTTGGTATGTGTAAATTTTACATCAACATTTAAATGCATATAAAATTTAGGCTTCATTTGCCCATTTTCAATAATATTATTTTTTTTTTTGGAAAAGTAGGTTAAGGGTATTTCATAGTCGGCCTAGACCAACTTTAGACTTTCTTTACTTGTTTTATTATATTTGTTAAATCTTATTCGGCACACTTCTCTGCTATTACGTGCTCGGCACACTGGGATCATGTGCTACACAGTGACAAAAACCGTTTTCAAAAATAAAATCAAGTCAAAACATTATAAAGTTTATTCGTAAAAGTGCATTTTATACAAAACAAGTAAGATATATCTTCGACTTGGCCGAAGTTAAAATACCCCCAAATTGTAGCATTTATTGTATGAAATTTATAAAGATTTTACTATTTTGATGACGTCTAAAATAAAAACATATCAAATTGTTTTCCTGCATCTTAAAGATAAGCCTCTTTATAAAGTTTTCAATATCGGAGTTGTATGGGAGGTGGGCGTGTTCGTTGGTGGATAACATATAATTTTGATATAAAACACTGTGTGACGAAATCGACAAAAAAAAGAGAATTGAGAATTGGCTGAATGGCGGCAATTTTAACGATTTTTTTCGTCGTCAAATATCGATTCCCATGTATAGGCTTGCTATCATACAAAGTGTTGGCATTTTGTCAAATCTTAACCGATTTTGGTTTTCTTTAACTCGTTGAAAGACGGTATAGTAAGTGACGTGTGTCAATATAGAACTTTATAAAAAAAAAAAAAAAAATGGGTACTGAAAAATCTGTTCCGCGAAATTTGACGGGTTCTATATTGACAGTTATATAAAGTTCTATATTGGTACATGCCACCATACGTTCTTTGCAACGAGTTACAGATGACCAAAATCGGTTAAGAAGCCATCAATTTGTATGATAGCAAGCCTATACATGGGAATCGGTATTTGACGACGAAAAAAAAATCGTTAAAATTGCCGCCATTCAGCCAATTCTCAACCGATTTTGATATTTTTGAGTGCAATGGAAAGGTACATTTACGCGCAATAATAATAATGTTATTCATGCAACATTATAAAATTAAAATTCATAGAAACATGCATTTTTTTTCTGAAATTAATAAAAAAACAAAAGAATTTGCTTCTTTACACACTTCATTTTGTATTTTATCAAATAAATCAAATATATAGTGGGGGGTTGGTGCACGTAAAACCGTTTTTTACATATTTTTTTAAATCAATTTTCATTAAAACAACCTCTTTTCTAATCTGCCATGAAAACAGCACCAGCTGACGTTAATTTAGCTTAACATCAAAACTATTTCATTCAGTCAAAAATTGTTCCTGCTGGGTGCTTAACATGCAGCCGGTGCAATATACTCGAAGGCAGCACACATGGTACAAGTGTGTTTTTAGTACGAGCATTTTTGTTGTGCTCATTGTTTTTGTTATTGTAATTATTTTTTTTGTCATATTTTGTACGCAGCTTCAAAGTACAGCAGCAAGTGTTGCTGCTTTAAAGTAGTTGTTGTTGTTTTAACCGTAATGCACTTTTGTGTCGAGCTAATCTATGAGGACAAAAAAAAAAAAAAAAAACCTTTATATATGCTGTTGAAGTTCATTTATATTAATTTACAAAAACAGCACTTTATGCATATAAAAAAAGCAGGAGTTTCAATGCAAAACTATTTGCTACGCGGTGTTAATGAACGCGCGTTGCCAGGATGAAGCAGCGAGTGCTCAGCTCAAGTGTTTCATGTTGGCTATTTTGCCACATACAAGTTTAATAGATGCGATATTTTAAGATCTAGCTGGAGTTGCTGCTGTTGATTGTTGTAAATTTCGTTTGTTTTTGTTGTTGTTGCAGCACTTGACAATATGTTTTTAATTTAATTTTGTAAAAAGTGTTTTTTTTTATGCAAAAAAAAAAAAAAATATCACAACTAAAGAATATATCTTACAAGGGTTAAACAGTCATTTCCGCTGCTGTGTGTGCTATATGTGCTCATGTGTGTGTGTGTTCGTTTGTTTCTAGTCGCTGCTAATGAGTCAGGTGTCGGTGTTTTAATGCCGCTGCTACCGCTTCTTGTACCACTGCGTCATTGAAACTAATTCTCATCAATGTTGTTGTTAATATATTATTTTTGTTGTTTTTACTTCGCCCGATTTTTTGGCAAACACTTCATTTTGGCACACGACCGTCAGCCGCGCGTCACAAAAGTGTCTCTCAATTCGAAAACGTTTAACGCACTCGCGCGCGTTTTTGTGTTGCTTTTGGGCGCGTGGCCAAAATCATGTCGTCTTTTCGGTTCTTCGGGCGACAACAGTTACATCATTGATAAAATTAGCGCTGATTTTCACGCTATCAAGAGAATCATCGGTGTTGGTTTTAATTTTATTTAGAAATGCAATCATTTCCATGTCGTTTTAGGAGGGTGAACAGAAGCAGTAAATTGGGGGGGGGGGGGGGGAGGAATTGGGTAATCCGATCAAAATTTATGCTCACATCAAGGAGCATTATTTTAAAATTTAGTTCTGCTTGAGTTCGTAAGAAAAAACAGCAAATGTTAACAAGATAAATCGATTAATTAAATGAAGATTATGTCAAAAGTCTAGGTTCTGCTTTTAGGTTGAGGTTAGTTGACGTCAGGGGCGCAACCAGGAATTTTTTTTTGGGGGAAATTTTCAAATGTAGAACTTATATATAAAAATGTGCGTTAAGTTTTTGCACTAATGGTGCAATGGTACATTGCAATATATTTTTTTTCCAATAAAAAATAAACCGGTCACTGTCAGGACATTTTGTTCGTATAGAAAGTGATAGCGATCGTTATAAAATAAACTTGCTTCAGCGTTGTTGAGTATCTGTACGGCCAAAATGTTTTGGAAGCCGTCAAATGTTTTGGAAGGCTTGAGCTAAAATATTTTCATTTTAACTGGGGTCCCAATAGGGTCAGCAAAAATCAAATTTTTTTTCCCCACAGTGAAAATTTTTCATCCATACTGTGGATTTATCCTTTCATGGATTCATTTTTCATTATCATTTTCATTTTTCATGCACTTCGTTGTATAAACAGCACTAACCTTAAAATTCGTCCTTTAGTGAGTACTTTTTATGCTTACTACTTATTATGCTCAATTCCGATAGTAAAACGCTGAAGTTCTGACAGCTTGGGATGAAAACCAAAGAGTCTGAATTTTGAAAAAAATTGTTTGAGTCCCTCGCCACGAAAATAGCCGATGAAATTTCGTCTAAAAATCGACTTTTATGTTCTCATTCATAATCTTCCATTCGATTTTTATACCCTAAACCTGAAAGGTCAGGGTATATTAACTTTGTGCAAACGTTTGTAACGCATAGAACGAAGCGAGTCCGGTATAGAAAAGTATATATATTCTTGATCAGCGTCACCACGTGAGTAGAGCTATCCATGTCCGTCTGTCCGTCCGTCTGTCCGTCCGTCCGTATACACAGGATAAGAAGGAGTTGAGATAATTGGATGAAACTTGGTCCACGTGGTCACATGAACCCAAGGATCTGCACTATTGAATATTTTTGGAATCCGCCCACGGACACGCCTACCTCCCGTACAACGCGAAAATTGAAAACTGCATAACTCAGCTCATAATTAGCCTACAACAATAAAATTTGGTATGTATGTGTTTTATATTAACACAAAGATGTCTTTGAAAAATGGGCGTGTCCGTAAGCGGATGACCTCCCATACAACCCAAAAAGTGAAAACGCAATAAATAAGCCTCCGTTTAACCTACAGAGCTAAAATTTGGCACATATATTTTTTGTGACAAAACAAAGATGGTTTTGAAAAGTGGACATCATCCGCCCACGGACACGCCAACCTACCGTACAACTCGAAAACTGAAAACTGCATAACCCAGCTCGTAATAAGCCTACAACAATAAAATTTGATATGTATGTGTTTTATACAAACATAAAAATGTCTTCGAAAAATGGACGTCATCCGCTCACGGACACGCCCACCTCCCATACAACCCAAAAATTTAAAACGCAATAAATAAGCCTCTGTTTGACCTACAGAGCTAAAATTTGGCACGTATGTTTTTTATGACAAGACAAAGATGGTTTTGAAAAATGGACGTAATCCGCCTACGGACACGCCTTTTTCCCATACAACCCAAAAATGTTTTAAACTCAATAAATAAGGTTATGTTTGTCATAGAGAAATTAAATTTGGTATGAATGTATTTTATACCAAAACTAAGGTGTGTTCAAAAATTGGAAGTAATCCGTCCATGAACACGCCCACCTCCCATAGCGAAAGCATAATAAAGGCATTAACTGTGAGCTACAGGAATAAAACTTGGTATGTGTAAATTTTTCATCAACATTTAAATGCATATAAAATATAGGCTTCATCCGCCCTTGGAGACGCCCATTTACAATAAAAATTTTTTGTTTTTGAAAAGTGGGTTTAGGGTATTTCATAGTCGGCCTGGACCGACTTTAGACTTTCTTTACTTGTTAAAATTACTTTCATGAAAATCCCTAAAAATTATTAAAAGATTAATAATATAAAAAGATATTATATATTTCGATTTAAGTCAGCATTTGCTCATTGGTATTAGTTATACCGTATAACTTTAAAATGTTACTGGACATAAACGGGTAAACAGAAAGTTTAGCCAACAACTTTTTACCTAAAAGACCCTACTCCTTAAAATCGGATAATATTTGACAATTTAGAGAAATTTTTATGAAACAGATTCGAGAAAATACGATGGAAAATTTGGAATTGTGAATTTTTTCTCCAGTTTCGAAAGTCAACTGGAATTATTTTTTTACTGAATATTATGACTTCATTATTACTATATTCACTATCGAACTTCTCGAAGTTTCACATTAAGGAATTCATTCGGTAGTTCTCTCTTATTTTTCCGAATGGTTCCAATCATGGTAATTTTAAAGTTCTTCAGCAAGTTTGTTGCTAGAGGAATGCTGGTAAAAAAATTGTCGCAAATTAGATTCCGTCCGGTGTTATGAATTGGTTCTGTGAGTCTTGTCACCAATGCCAGAGATGATGTATCCAACTTGTAGGGCCCATCAGGCTGTTGACCAACAGAAACCTCCATATGAAGAGTATAGAACAGCTTTGCGTCGCATAAGGCATACACTTTGATACCATACTTATTTGGCTTTGATGGCATGTACTGTTTAAAGGCGCAGCGACCTCTAAATCGCTCCAGTTTTTCGTCTACTGTTACAAACTGAGATGGAGATAAATGTTTCTTGAACGACGAAACCACCTCTTCAAAAATTTCTCTGATCGGCGCCAATTTATCTGCTGAAGCACGATCAACGCGAGTTTCTTTATTGTCAAATCTTAGACATTGCATAAGAAATAAAAACCGATTGACGCTCATTGTCAGCCGAAATATTTCTGGAGAAGAACCATCAGTTTTAAATAAGTCCTTGGCATTCAACCGAGCGTTTTTTCTAACTCCAGCAAAAAGTAAAAGCCCGAGAAATGCTCTGATTTCTAATGAATCAGTGATTTTTTCAGCGTAATTCAATGCATTGTAGCCAGGAAGAGATTCAATATGTTGGTTTGTATAAGTGGTAAAAAAAGATCCCATACTTCTATCATCGATTTCGCTTCTTTTGCAGCTCCTTTTACACCGGGTAATTGTGTGACTAAATTTTTTGATCTTGTTCGTGAAGTTGACGAAGGTAAATTTTTTACCCATTTAGTTTTTTTATCTTTACCAAAGTAATACTTATATGAACTAGGTATATCTTCCTCTTGCTCCGTACCATCTTCGTACCATCTCCGTACCGTCACCATCTTGCTCCGTATCACTGTTATTGTCATTTAGTTCCAAGTGGTCTTCATATTCACTATCACATTTATCTTCATAATCTAATCTGATCTGGTCATCAATTTTTTCTAAAAGCGCTCGAATTCGTGCTTCTTCGCGTTCCATATTTACAACACAAGCTCCTACAAAAAATTCAAAAATTATTGCCTAAATATTTTTGAAATCGAACAAATGTAATTCGCTTTAAAAAAACGTTATTCAGTCAAATTATTATGGGGTTTACCAAATTATTTTGCAAACTTTATTTTTTTCCCAATTTTCACACAAATGTACACCACGGTCTCTCAGACCAAATCAATCGCAAAGCTTGTATACGTGTTGTGACTACGAAAGCAACAGTAGCACTAAATGAAGCATAACAACAAATAATGAAGGTACTGAGAGAATGAGAGCACTGCCATTTCTTATTATATAAAAATTTTCACAATAAAACTCTTTCGGTCTCACAGACCGATAGGTATGTGTTGGAAGGTTAAAAGACTTTCAAAAACTGTTTCGGTATAAAATTTTTTTTAATCACAGAAATCCCCATAGAGCGGTTTTGGTTCTTCTGAACCCCTTTTCTGTAGAAAACAAACTTTTTTCATATAAGTTTTCTTTTTCTTTAGAATGCATAACCAGTATAAGCAAAAAAATTAAAGATTTTCATGGCACACATATATTAACTAAAATAATTTTTTAAATGTTTTGTCTTTAAAAACTCTTTTGAGACCCCAAAAAATCAATATTTCGTCATTTTCGAAGAGAGGTTGTTTAAAACACCTGTGTTATAACTATTTTTAATGGTATTCACATGCATTTAAACTTATTGGAAATTTATTGAGCTCTTCTTTTCGTTGATATATCGTTTGATGCGGTTTAACCAAAACTTAGTGCCACAATAATATAAAACATTGGAAATCGATATTCAAAAGCTTCATTCAGCTAAATTATTATTTAATTGCCATAATTTCTGTTCGATTTTGGCAAATCTTGGTATATATGGGTTTTTAGGTACTCCAAATCTATTTCTGGTAACCAGTTTTTAGTACAATGTTCGCCAAATAGCGCCCCAGTAAACAATTAATGATTTTCGAATATATGTATATATTTTTTAAACTTTAAACAACGTATTTTTCATAGTACTCAGTTTTGATTAAACCACACTTAAGCACTTACCACCACACTTTTTCAATAAGCTTAAATGTATGAAAATACCATGAAAAATACATATTTTATTGGTGTTTAAAAAAACATTAAATAGTTTTTAAGAGTACCTTTAACTTTTGAGTCGGTGTCCGGCTCACTTTTTTTTCTCCACACAAAATCGATTCGGCTTAATGTGCAGAAGGAAATAATATGACTAATTAAGTAGATTATGATCAAACAGAATCGATTTGAAATATACATTTGGGGTTTCCACTCATTTCATAAGACGTGTGATTGCTTTTGATGAGACTCACTTTAATTTAATGCTATTTTGCTTGGTACTACAATAATTTTTTGAGGGGGGTTTTAACACCAAAACCCCCCTTTGGTTGCGGTAATGGTTGACGTCAGGGAGTTGTTTATTAACCAACTCTTTTTGAACCAATCAGAGCTATTAATGAAGCTTTGTAGTCTGTAGACTGAAGATTCTGAAAGACCGTCTACGTAACTATGAAACCAAGGTGACGGTTTTTAGTGGTTTTTTACAACTCTTTTTGAACCAATCAGAGCTATTAATGAAGCTTTGTAGTCTGTAGACTGAAGATTCTGAAAGACCGTCTACGTAACTATGAAACCAAGGTGACGGTTTTTAGTCAGCACTGGGCATGTGGATGGAATATGTGTTGTAGATTCTTCCTCATCTTCATATCTACAGCTTCTGCAGAAATCGTCAAGGATAAAGTTTTATCTTTGGCCATGGTTTCCAATTAAGCAGTTCCTGTAAGGGCACCGATAACAGTATTTGTTTTATCTTTTTCGTGAGAAATTAGTTCTTTGAACACAGTAGGTTCAGGATTGGCCTGATTTGTTAGGATATCACGACGATTGGTTCTAAGTACACCGCTAAAGCACAGCTCAACTGACTTTTGATTGCACACTTTACAAATTCAACAATTGATGAATGCATATAACTAAATTTTGTTTTAGAAAATTTTTACTATTGAAAAAAACTCAAATTCAACCAACTTAAAGCTCTATCCTAACCAAATTCCATTTTGATCAAAGAGTAAGTTTTTTCTTAAAAAGTTAATTTCTCTCTTAGAGGGTTGGGAGAAGGAGGTTGAGTTCTTATTAATACTAAAAAAGCGTACGACAAAGTACAATCTTCACTAGACCGTACCCTCTCCTATGCAAAAAAAAAACAGTGCGCCATACACCAGCGAATATGACGTATTTTTGCAAGACAATTACGAAACATTTTTTTTGTTTTTTTCTAATGTCTAATTCGGTCTAATGTTCACATTTTTATACCCCCACGCGTACTGCGTAAGGAATATATTAATTTTGTCACGACGTATGTAACGCCCATAAGGAGGCGTGGCAGGTATAGAGAAGTGTATATATTCTTGCTCAGCATCACCACCTGAGTTGATTTAGCCATGTCCGTCTGTCTGTCCGTCTGTCTGTCTGTCTGTGGACACGATTACAGCCGTAATTTTGAAGCTATCGGGCTGAAATTCGATATTTACGTTTTTTTTTTAAAACTAAGATCAAGTTCGAGAATAGGCTAAATCGGATGAAAACCACGCCTACCTCCCATACAACGCCATTGATGAAAACTCCATAAAGAAGCGAATAATTAAGTTACAAAACTTAAATTCGGTACTTGTGTAGTCTATGACAAAACTCAGATGTATTAGAAAAATGAGCGTCATCCACCCAATAATACGCCCACCTCCCATACAACCCCATAATTGAAACCTATATACAGAGGCTTGTGTCGAAGCTATAAAAATAAAATTAAATATTTATTATTTTTATATAAAAATTAAGACGTGAGAGAAAAATGGGCGTAATCCACCCACAAACACGCCTACCTCCCATACAACCCCAAAATTTAAAACTATATAAACAGGCTTCTGTTGAAGCTACAAAAGTTAAATTAGATATTTATTCTTTTTATAGTAAAATTAAGATGTGTTAGAAAAATGGGCTTCATCCACCGATGAACACGCCCATCTCCCAATAATATACAACCAATAATATTCGAAGCTCTATAAATAGGCTTATATTTAAGCTACAGACCTGAAATAAGGTATTTGTGTATATTATATCAAAATTTAGGCGTGTTAAAAAAATTGGCATCAACCACTCAAGAACACGCCCACCTCCCATACAACCCCTAATTGAAAACTTTATAAAAAGGCTTGTCATTACTTGGCAGGAAAACAATATGATATGAATGTGTTTTAGACGTCATCAAAATAGTAAAATTTTTTGAAATCTCATATAAAACGAGCTGAAATTTAAGATTTTGTACCATTGTAAATGGCCCGTGGGGGTATTTTAACTTCGGCCAAATCGAAGATATACCTTACTAGTTTAATTAGATTTAGGCCGACTAAAAAGTCGGTTTAGGCCGACTATGAAATTCCCTAAACCTACTTTTCCAAAAAATAAATAACATTATTGAAAATGGGCGTGTCCGTGGGCGGATGAAGCCTATATTTTGTATGCATTTAAATGGTGAAGAAAAATTTGCACATACCAAGTTTTATTCCTGTAGTTCATAGTTAATGCCTTTATTATGCTTTCGCTATGGGAGGTGGGCTTGTTCATGGACGGATTACTCCCAATTTTTTAACACACCTTAGTTTTGGTATAAAATACATACATACCAAATTTGATCTCTTTATGACAAACATAGTCTTCTTTATTGAGTTTTAAACTTTTTGGGTTGTGTGGGAGGTAGGCGTGTTCATGAGCGGATGTTGTCCATTTTCCAAAACCATCTTTGTTTTGTCATAAAAAACATACTTGCCAAATTTTATATCCGTAAATTAAACAGAGGCTTATTTATTTCGTTTTCAATTTTTGGGTTGTATGGGAGGTGGGCGTGTCCGTGAGCGGATGACACCCGTTATTTGAAAACATTTTTGTTTTAATACAGAACACATACACACCAAATTTTATTGTTGTAGAGTAATTATTAGCTTATTTATGCAGTTTTCAATTTTTGCGGTATATTGGAGGTAGGCATGTCCGTGGGCGGATGATGTTAATTTTTCCAAACCATCTTTTTTTTGTCATAAAACCACATCTACCAAATTTTATATCTGTAGATGAAAGAGAGGCTTATTTATTCCGTTTTCAATTTTTGGGTTGTATGCGAGGTGGGCGTGTCCGTGGGCGGATGACACCCATTTTTCAAAGACATTTTTGTGTTGGTGCAAAACACATACAAACCAAATTCTATTGTTGTAAGTTAACTATGAGCTTATTTATGCAGTTTTCAATTTTTGCATTATATGAGAGGTAGGCGTGTCCGTTTACGGATTCCAAAAAAATTCAATAGTGCAGATGCTTGGGCTCGACTCATGATGTGACCCTGATCAAAAATACATACACTTTTCTATACCGGACTCGGTTCGTTCTATTCGTTACAAACGTTTGCACAAAGTTAATATATCCTGACCTTTCAGGTTAAGGGTATAATAAGCAGATGAGAATAGAACAAGTGGTACCAGAAATGAAGCTGCAATCTTATTGCAAAATATATCGAATTTAAATATCACAGCTTTAGTCCATTTCTGGCATGAACTCTTTAAGAGAATTGATCGTGTGCAGCTCAGATTACAAGGTCCTGAATTTAATTTTAGAGAAGCGTTTTATGATCTCATGTAATTGCTGACTGAACTTGCAGAAATTCGTAACGATATTTGTGAAAAGGTCATCGAAAAGGCTAAGAATCTTTGTAAAAAATTGGCAATCGATAAAACAATCCATATAAAATGTCATCAGCAAATACCCGGAGAATTGACTCGAGATGTTGGTCTTTCCGCAGAAAAGGAAAAATCTTGCGTTATGAAAAGCGTTCTTGATGCTCTGCCACAGGAAGTGGCATAAATTCAAAATATTTGGGTGTTTACTGGACGTTGAAAATTTATTAAGTAAGGATAATCAGGATAACGATCTTGAAAAGAATTGTGAAAATTTGGGTGGGTTTCATAATTCAGATGTAAATGGAACAGAACTTCATGTCGAAATATGTGATGCAATATGCTTCTTCGTAGAATAGAAATATAATTTAAAATTCCATAAGAGCTTTTAACCTTTATAATATCGTATGGAGAAGTTGTTTTTCCAAACTTGAGAGTAGCACTTCAAATTAAGTATTACTAGTTCAGTATCAATGTATCAATCAGTGTAAAATTGAATCAAATATGTAATATAGAATGTCGAATCTTAGTGTCTTCAATCAAATGCATCTCCTGACCGTATTTTTGCACGAATTTCTTTCGGCGATAGCTTATATTCTCTAGCTTATTCAATAGCTTAAAGTTAGCCACTTTTTGAAGATTTCAATTTTTTTCAAAAATTAGAAAGTTTTCTCTATCATTTGTAGAAAACTTTAAGGAAACCGGGTCATTCATTTTTGCCGGAAAAGAACTGGTATTCTTATAATCTGAATAGGAATCAATAGACAAAATTTAAGGTACATTAATAGGCATGAGATCAACCATGACTTGCATAAGACTAGATTGGAGGGGCTGTTATCTGAATTGAAATGTTAATAAATTTTGGTGTTGAAGTCTTATTTATTCAAAGACGGCACCCGAGTGCAACAGAGGCAAGAACGTTGATGTAACAAACGTTATATTTATCTATTCAATCTATACAAGAAAGTTAGTCATCAAAGCAAACTAGTGGAGAGAAAAGTGTTGAATAAATGTGCTAAATTTTTGAGCAATTGTTGAAAAATTCAAGCTTATTACAACAGATACCAAGAATACTTCAAAGAAAGTGTGTTTCTCCTTCAAGATAGAAGATCAAGGTACTCAAGGTCTTCTGCACACACATTCTGCACTCATTTGTACTGCATACAAAAAGGTAAGCAACTCCCACCCATCTACGCTCACACACACACACACACACACACTCACACACACTAACACACACTAACACTTGCTCGCCCACTCATTCACACTCGATTACTTCCTGAAATTTCAAATTCATAAATTGTCAGCATGACGAACGTAATAGTCAGCATCTGTCAGAACGATTTTCACGGTTGCATGCACTGCATTTGTTGTAGCTGCAGCACAAAAAAAAACTGTGCGCAAAATAAAATAGAACCAGCTGAAGAAACACTTCCAGCAAAATGACCGAGTTGCACACTTGCCGCAAAAAAATGCTGCTACTTTTGCAGCAGAAAAATCAACAGCAACAACAACACGATAAATGCAATTGCTGCCAAGAGATACGCACGCATACTTGACGATACAAATGTACGTGTATCTGACAGTTTGACATTAAAACGGAATATGGCGCAAAACATTAGAAAGAAAGTGCAAAGATTCTTTGAAACGTTGCCAAAAAAATGCTGCAAGGATATTGTTTATGTTGTTGTTCTTCTTAGTTCTACCAAAGTAGCTCTTGTGATTGTTCTTGTCGTTGTTGTTGCTGCTGCTGCTGTTGTTGCCATCAAATTGACTTTTGTTTAAATGGCGCGGAATTAACCCTCAACATATAAATAAGTTTTGATGTTTCTGCTAGTGTAGGCGAAATTTTTATGAACTTTTGAGTGCGCAAGTGTGTGTGTGTGTGTGTGTGTGTGTGTTAGTGTGTTCGTTTGCTTGCTTGTTTGTTTTAAGAGCTGTAGCTGCGTTAGTTTTAATGAAGCGTTAAAATGGCCACTTTATTTGGAGGGAGTCGTAAATTTTATGCGATTTATTCTGGTTGTTGCTGCAGTTTTATGTGCGAACTGTTAAGAAATTTATTGCAATATCTGCAAAAGGAGTTGAAGTTAGAAACTAGTGTGCAAAAGAGGAAAGCGAAAATATTACAAGCAAAAAAACAAAACAAAAAACAATGCGAAAACATGATACCAAAATTATGTGTTTTTACTTAATAGAGTGTTGGCAGCATTTCCCATAAATTCGCAACATATTCAATTAAGGTGGGACATAACATTCGCGGCAGAGAAAACAGACCTTTTTAAAAAAATTCATAACTCAGTCATAAAAAAACCTTTTTCCAAAATTATTTATTATTGTAGAGCATTGAACAAATTACAAGAAAAAAAAAATCAAAAAATATATTTTTCATTCCAACATGGTTTTATAGAGCTCCAAACTGGCGGCAGAGAAATAAACGGGGCCTCGTGGTTGCAGCGCTGGGAGACGCAAAAATTGTCCGATCTGGAAAAAAATTACCTTTTTTAAATCTTAACACAATTGGTTATCGCATGACAGGAGCTTTTTTAAAATTTTTTTTTTTCAATTTTTGGTGATGTTCCAAATTTGAAAGTGTGTTTTTACCAAAAATATATTGACTTTAAAAATTCATAAAAAATCGAAAAAAATTTAAAAAAAAGCTTGAGTCATACGAAAGCGTATCAAGTTTAAAAAGGGTTGGGGTCGAAATTGCCCTTATACAAAATTTCGAAATTTTGTAAAGGGAACTTTTGTAAAGGGAACTTTTGTAAAAGACAATTTTAAAAAAGGGCAATTTTGTAAAGTACAATTTTGGAAATGGAAATTTTATGAGGGTGAATTTTGTCAAGGGCAATTTTTGTAAGGAAAATTTCAACCCGCTCCCGTTTAAAAAAATACAAAAAAAAAATTTTTTCAAAAACTGAACCCGCTATTGCCGCAACCAGTACGAAAAACATTGTTTCGAGATAAACGCGTTCAAAGTTTGTGAACAAAGAAAAATGCAAAGAAAAATAAAAATGCGCTCTCACTAATCCGGCTGTAACTTTTGAACCCATTTTCCATGAAATTGGAATCTTAGAATCTTCAGAATATTTACTAAAATACAAACTTATAAAAATGTCTATTTAAAAACAAAAAAAAAAGTTTGTGAACAAAGAAAAATGCAAAGAAAAATAAAAATGCACTCTCACTAATCCGGCTGTAACTTTTGAACCCATTTTCCATGAAATTAGAATCTTAGAATCTTCAGAATATTTACTAAAATACAAACTTATAAAAATGTCTATTTAAAAACAGGCCAATATCATGTACCCCCTTAAGCCACAGCTTCTTTTGAAAATCCATTTTTATATTTATTTTAAAAACTTCTTGGAAAAAAAAATTAAAACATTTCTATGTTATGCCCCAAAAATGTATTGTTTAGCTTTTGATTATTTTGTTTTATGTCCATCTACAACTTGTTTGCTACACAAACAATGCATTATATCGGGATTGTTCTAAAACACCATACAATTCAATATATTTATATCTGAGCTCTTTTTTTTATTACAAAAACTATCTCTTTTCCCGATCAATATTCAGTTGGTTTTTTCGATTTGAAATCAAAATACAAACAGCATGATTGCGTTTACATGTGAACAGATCAAAAGCACGGACCGTCAGTTCTAACAACACCAAAAACAATCCAAGCCACCATAAATAAAAACATACATTTAATTACTTGAAAACTCTATGCACGTGGATGTGTGTGTGTGTATATGTTATGTAAACATTGTCATTAAGAGGTGTTAGCTGACAGATGCGGTCGAATAAACCAGCTGTTTCAATTCGAAAAAAGGTTTTTGGAAAAATTAGTTCACATAGAAATTTTAAATTTTTACATCAATCGAACCTTTTTTATCAATCCATAATGCACATTGCACATATCTATGCTATTATATAACAATTCAACTTCAGAATTAGCTTTCTTGCGTTTGTTGGTAGAAAACTCAAGAACTACAGCATCGATTTACATGGAATTTTCACTAATTAAACCATAATTTATTCTAGACTGAAAAAGCAGAGAAAGTTGTTGCTAATAATTTGACTCAAGTCGATATTTTTCATCATATTGAGTACCTACTTACTTTTCATATGCTGTCTAAACATTGTTAAAAACAACTAAAGAAAGTCTAAAGTCAGTCCGACCATGAAATACTCTAAACATACTTTTTCAACATATAATAATAGTATTGAAAATGAGCGTGTCCGTGAGCGGACGAAGCCGATATTTTATATGCATTTCAATTTTGATAAAAAATTTACAAACATTTATAAAAATTTCAAGTTTTATTCCTGTAGATCACATGCTAATGCCTTTATAGTATTTTCGCTATTGTGGGTTGTATGGGAGGTGGGTGTGTCCGTGAACGGATGATACCCATTTGTGACAGACATCTTTGTGTTAATACAAAACAAATACCCAAATTTTATTGTTGTACGTTAATTATGAGCTGAGTTATGCACTTTTCAATGCAAAAGCGTTGTATGGGAGGTAGGCGTGTCCGTGGGCGGATTCCAAAAATATTCAATAGTGCAGATCCTTGGGTCCATGTGACCACGTGTACCAAGTTTCATCTAATTAGCTCAACTCCTTCTTGTTATCCTGTGTTTATGGACAATACACAGACGGACGGACGGACATGCATAGCTCGATTCACGAGGTGACACTGATCAAGAATAAATATACTTCTCTATACCGGACTCGCTTCGTTCTATGCGTTACAAACGTTTGCACAAAGTTTATATACCCTGACCTTTCAGGTTTAGAGTATAAAAAAGTAAAGAAAGTGTAAAGTCGGTCTAGGCCGACTATGAAATACCATACGACTATGGTTGTATGGGAGGTAGGCGTCTTCGTTGGCGGATGACGTCCATTTTTCGAAACCATCTTTGTCTTGTCATAAAAAACATACGTGTCAAATTTTAGCTCTGTAGGTTAAACAGACGCTTATTTATTGCGTTTTCAATTTTTGGGTTGTATGGGAGGTGGGCGTGTCAGTGAGCGGATGATGTCCATTTTTCGAAGACATCTTTGTGTTTGTATAAAACACATACATATAAAATTTTATTGTTGTAGGCTTATTATAAGCTGAGTTATGCAATTTTCAATTTTCGCGTTGTATGGGAGGTAGGCGTGTTCGTTGGCGGATGATGTCCATTTTTCAAAACCATCTTTGTTTTGTTTTAAAAAACATTTGTGTCAAATTTTAGCTCTGTAGGTTAAACAGACGCTTATTTATTGCGTTTTCAATTTTTGGGTTGTATGGGAGGTGGGCGTGTCAGTGAGCGGATGACGTCCATTTTTCAAAGACATCTTTGTGTTGATATAAAACACACACATACCAAATTATTATTGTTGTAGACTTATTATGAGCTGAGTTATGCAGTTGTAAATTTTTGCGTTGTATGGGAGGTAGGCGTGTCCGTGGGCGGATGATGTCCATTTTCCAAACCATCTTTTTTTTTTGTCATAAAAAACATACCTGCCAACTTAAAATTGTGGCAAGTGAATTGTTTATATTAGTTTATTATATATATAAAATCAAATGTTTGTCTGTCTGTCTGTCTGTCTGTCTGTCTGTCTGTCTGTCTGTCTGTCTATCTGTCTGTCTGTCTGTTACGTATAGGCTCGCGCACCGTTTATCCGATTGAGCTGAAATTTGGACACCGAGTACGTTTAATTGAGAGAAAGAACAAAGGGGGTGTAAAAGAGTAGGCGTGGCATTTCAATGGACCGATTTCAATGAAATTTGGTATGAAGGTTCGACTGCGCCCAAGATAAAACATAGGTAAAAACGTGGGTGGAAGTATGTGGGCATGGCACTCTATAATAACTCCTCAACATCTGGACCGATTTCAATGAAATTTAGTATGAAGGTTCGACTGCACTCATACCAACATAGGAAACATAACATTCCGGAAAAGGGCGCTTTAAGTGTGCGTTTTAAAGACTCATTAACTCCTACACGCCTGAACCGATTTCAATGAAATTTGGTATGAACGTTCAACTGCACCCGAGATGAAACATAAAATATAAAAAATTCCAAATACTTCCGTAAGAGGGCGCTTTAAGTAGTGCATTGTTAAGACTCAATAACTCCTAGATGACTTGACCGATTTTACTAAAATTTGGTACATGAAATAACCTTACCCTGCAACAGAATTGAGGATCAATTAAATTTCAGAAAACTTCCATGAGAGGGTGGGCTTTATTCAACCAATTATGTCTGGCTTATTGACGTCAAAACGGATGAACCGATTTTGATGAAACTTGGTAAGCATTTGTATCTGTTACTGAAAAACATCCTATGCTTTTAAAAATTCTTCCGACAAAAATCAAGGAATAAGCCGAAGGCAAACGAAGTCAAGAACCGAAGTCAAGAAAGACTAACGAGTTAAAAAAAGTTTAACGAATATGAGCAGAAGCTATGTAAAGAACACAAATCCGTACAGAACACAAATCGAACAGTATCGACTAAAACCGAATTGAACGAAGACAATCCAAAAATCGAATCGATGCCAAAAGGACTTTTTAAAGTTGGAATTTTTTTTTGAGATAAAAATGCATGCTAAGAAACACTTTAAACGCATTTTTCTCTAAATTGCTTCTCTCAAACTGGGTGAAAATTTTCCTCAGAAACTAGACGTCAGATCGAGACGTTGGAGATGTCATTTTTTTTGTAATCGTGTCCGGTAGGTTTAGTTTAATGGAAATTTGGCTAAACACTTTCGACGGAAGGAGGGGCAAAACCCCAAAAAACGATAATTTAAAAATTTAATTGATAATTTAAGAAAAGTTAAAATGGAAGCAGTTTTAAAAATCGTCCCTTTTCTGTGTTCGAGACACAACCCCGAGTAACACCGGGTAACATCCGCTAGTAATTCTTATAAAAGATATTTTTCAAGAATTGCATTTAGAGCTTGATGCCAAGTAATTTGTAAAGCCAAACAGGTTTTTTTCCGTTATCAGTTTTTAGGATGTATGGGAGGTGGGCGTGTCCGTGGGTGGATGACACCCATTTTTCGAAGACATCTTTGTGTTGATGCAATACACATAAACACCACATTTTATTGTTGTAGATTAGTTATGAGCTTATTTATGCAGTTTTCAATTTTTGCGTGGTATGGGAGAAGGCGTGTCCGTGGGCGGATTCCAATGATTGATAGTGCTAAAATTTGGCACATATGTCTTTTATGACAAGACAAAGATGGTTTTGAAAAATGGACGTCATCCGCCTACGGACACGCCACTTCCCATACAACCCAAAAAGTTTAAAACTCAATAAATATGGTTATGTTTGTCATAGAGAAATTATATTTGGTATGCATGTATTTTATACCAAAACTAAGGTGTGTTCCAAAATTGGGAGTAATCCGTCCATGAACACGCCCACCTCCCATAGCGAAAGCACAATAAAGGCATTAACTGTGAGCTACAGGAATAAAACTTGGTATGTGTAAATTTTTCATCAACATTTAAATGCATACAAAATATAGGCTTCATCCGCCCACGGAGACGACCATTTACAATAAAAATTTTTTGTTCTTGAAAAGAAGGTTTAGGGTATTTCATAGTCGGCCTAGACCGACTTTAGACTTTCTTTACTTGTTTTGTTTTTGATTTTATTGTTAAGATGTCTATTAGAAGCTCAATATGGTTTTCCTAACTATTTTATTTTACTTAAATATAAAATTTTAATTTTGTTTAAGAAAAGTTCCTTTAAATTTATTCTAATAAATATTGTTGTCAGTCACCGAATGTGAAGAAACAGCAGATTTTTTTGGAATCGCTCTTTTGGGTCATTCCTGATTTGACACGATAAAGGAATTATTGACTTCGAAAAACAATTTAAATTAATAGTTATTCAGGGTCACTGCGTCACAGTTTGTTAACGTTTTCCTTCCAGTTTCTATTTTTGCTTCAATTATTCAAAATTTTTCACAATTTTTTATAGAAAACTGAATTCAGTTTTTAGGACTTCTTAATATGTAGATCTCCAATTATTTAAAAATGATAAGTACACCAAACATACTGATAGTAAATGGTTCTCGCATAACTTATAAGTCCGATAGACAAGCTGTTACTACTTTGCGTTTATAATAAAATATTTGAAAATTTCAGAGAAAATTCTTTTAGTTTCTGAAAATATTAGGTTCTCTCTTCTTTTATCATATATCCATGGATAGCACAATTTTATATTTTTTAAATCTTTTCAAAAATATGTATGTTTTGTAGAGGTTGATTTAAAAATGTGTTGTTAGATTCAAAAAAAAAAAAAAACAAATTGGCCATTTCAGCCCTTGAAAGGACTTTGACCGAGCTTCTAATGATCAATTGTGTTGGGTGTGTTATTAAATGTTTGCACACAATTGACCGAGGACTGGACCTACATGTTTTATGCCGACTCCGAACGGCTAAAGTTCATGTTCTCAAGAAGCTTTACATGGCATTATTTACTCTCTGAGGTTTGCCATTGTCTGCAGAGAGGTGGTGACCGATCAGAAAAATTTTTTATTGAAAAAAAATTTTCGCCGCGGCTGGGGATCGAACCCGGGCTCCGAGCATGCTAAGCCACACACTTAACCTGCATGCCACGGTCACCACCTGTTAGATTCATCTTTAATTATTACAGAATCCAAGAACGGATTTTTTATTAAAAATAGGTTTTTGAGAATTTACCTATTATAGCATTTTTATTAAACATTTTTGTTTAATTCCTTGATTGTGGAAAGTCCTGATATATCTGACGCGACACATATTTTTTAAATTGTTTTTTATCAGAAACCTTCAAGGAAAATCCTGACTATAGCTATTTATCACAGTTTTGTATTGAACAATATGAATGTATTAACAATATGAAATTATTTAAGTGATATAACTTTAAATATGGAGCACGAAGAGAAAGAAACTATTAACCATAAAGCCGAATTTCATGATTAAGAAGAAAATTTACGCAATAACTGCAATGCTTTTATAACCAACAACAGAGCAAACAGATCTGAGTTTATAAATTGTTCTTCTTGCAATTTCAACAGACAGACATATTCGCGAACGAATGAAAATTGCTAATCGACTTACGGTTATTTTTATTTCTCTCTGGATTTTCTCTTTTTTTTATGTTTTGTCGGACCAAATTTTTTTTTTATTCAGATCGTAAAATTTTAACGGTTGGAAAATAAAAACTTGTGTACTCGTGGTTGGCTGTAAAACCGGTGCAGAACTGTTAATAAAATACTGAATCAACTTAAAGGAACATCATTATTTTATGATCAAAACGAACCGAAGTTAGAAGTAATCAAGTCTCTTAGGCACAGTTATAAATTAAGTACAGCTATTATTAAGATTTCTAATGTAAGCAATTATTTTCTAGCCACATACCATGACTTTTCGAATTCAAATCTTTTAATCAGGCTCTCAAACTCTAACACGGTATTTCGCTGTATATGTCATATTTTCAAAATTGTTTTTTTTTTTTTTTTCATTTGTTGTGATGTAATCTGATGCCACTGATGCCTGAATCCAGTGATGTGTGTTGCCGTCAATACGAGCAGCTGTCAAAAGTGCGTGACTGTCAAAGTGACAAGTGGATTGTTGACATATGAATGCACGAGTAAACTTATGTGTGTGTGTTTGCGAGTATGTGTGGGGGGTGTCAATGCAATGAAGTAGAAACTGATTTGAATTAATTAATGCGGGATTTTGAACTTGAGCATGTTTAATACTGAAATTTATGAAACTCTAATTAAAAAAATTCAACTGCTTACATTCTGCTTATATTCACTGCTATTTTACTGCTGCTGTTCCCTTTTTTTTTTGTGATTTTTTTATTCTTTGCTCTTTTATGTTCTTGCACATTCCTTTAGGGCTGCAATCTGTCAGTGCTTGTTTTTTTACTGCCTTTTATGTCAAGTTTTTCATAATATTGCTTGCTTTTTCTTTGCTGTTCTGTCATGTCTGCCTTATTTGACCTTCTGACACTTTACAGCTTGTCTCAAAATGTAAAAAAAATCCGAACAATAAAAAAACGCTTCAACATAACATGCTAAGAGTTCAGAGTTTGCACCAAATTGACTGTATTTATAAACATTTCCTGGTTTTCATGGCGCAGCCCTTCGGTTCAGTTAAGTTTTTATGATCGTGTTTTTTTTTTGCCCGCTTTTCTGTTTGTCTGTAGTTTTTTTTCTTTAGCTGAATATTGCTTTTATGGCGATCCTTAAAAAATTCAAAAATAAAAACTGGAGTAATCTTCGAACTACTGTTGCACATAAAATGATTTTTTTTAGACTGTGGGTCATTTTGGTGCCTATGTTTAAGTAAGTTTTTTTTTTCTCTTAATGAGGATGTGTGTGCACAGAGCTCTTCTTAAAATCACCGATACAAAACAAACACGTTGATTTGCGGCGGCTTTATGAATGTGTGTTAAAACCCACTGACAAACACACATTTATAAGTTGACATTTAAGGCGTTTTAAAGGGCTTGATTTTCATGGATATTTTGTGGCCGCGCATTTGTTTTGTTTATGATTTGTGGAGACATAAAATAATTCATGCTGTCATTTGTCCTCGTTTGACATTTATTGATTTTACACAACGACTGTTGAGGGATGAATGTTGCTGATGTATTGCTGTTGTAATTTAATATGTTCGACTTTATTAAATTATGTTGTAGTTAATTATTTGGATTTAAAAATTTATTTATGTGTCTAGTAGAGTTTCGGATTTCTCAGTAATGATCATTGGTGGTTAAAATAAAATTAACAGTTTAGTTATTTTGATTTGAATGTCTTTAAAGTGTCTTAATTGAAAGACACGTGATTTAAGCAGCACCTATCGTTTGCATCAAATTGATGCAAATTTCTGAAACACATTCAAATATTAACAAAAAGAGCATATGTTACATTTATTCTAAAATGAAAATACTATTTTTAACAAATTTAAAACATTCCAAAGGGCTATATCGTATTTTTGTATCTGAATCAAATTGATGCAAAGCGCACTTTTCGTATTTAGAAATTTCCGATGGATGTTGCGTTATTTAAAAAATGTTGACAAAAGCAACTTTTCGAAAGCAACTTGACGCGTTCACAGGACTCAGTGCCTTGAAGAAAAATCATTCTAATGTCAGCTTTTGGTGACCGTGGCATGCAGGTTTATTGCAAAGGTTTTTTTTCGGACGAGAAAAAATGCAATTTTGAAAGACCCGATGATTTCCACTTCTATTGGAGAGATTTGCGAAAGAAGTCCCTTTATTTTTCTAAACGCGATTTCGGAGGACAATCCGCATCAAGGCGTAATTTTTCTTCATAAGCCTAATTTGCGCGCACGCCCCGATGGAGGAAAATGGCAATGCTGTCAAGGAAGCCTTCAACGCCAGCAAAGAGGACTCCCGGCGATTTCAACGTGAAGGTTGGAAAAGAAGACGCGAAACTTGGCAGTTAGTAGCACCAGATGCAAACACCTCAATATCCATAAGGCCACTTAGCTGTTCCCCGGATCAAAAAATGTGAAACCAGTTTGATCATGTTGAGATACACAGAATGAACAAGCGTACTGAATGTATGCACATTTCGGGGAGTCAATATTGACTCCGAACATAATCTTGGGTCTTGTTTTGCACAGGAAAGCAACGAAAGCTAGATGTCTATAAGCTGCTACAACAACGGAACGTCGAGGTTTTCTCAACTCTTGGTTAAGCTCAACCAACATAACTCTTGTCTCGATGACGCTGGCGAACTTTGGACACATATATCCCACTCCGTGCTCACTGCTGCTGAGGAAGTCATTGGTTTCCAATCCCCGCAACCTCGTTACCAATGGTATGACCAGGAGTGCCGCGACGGCATCTAAACACGTCGCATATAAAAAGACGTTGAAATCAGCTGAAACGCGAGCCATGCGCGAAAACTATCGTGAAAAGAGGGAAAAAAGAGAGATGCCTTTTCAGACGTAAAAAAGGGAGCAGGAAAAGCGTGAGTGTGAGAAAATCTAGGTGCAAGGGCAACAGTGCAAGAAGGATACTCCAAAATTCTGCCAACAGGTTAAGCGTCAGACCCAAGGTTTCAAGCCCGGAGCATCCACTTGCAGAGATGAGAATGGTGATCTGGTTATAGATACGCAGTGCGCATTGAGATTATGGAGGCAGCATTTTTCTAATCTGCTTGCGGGCGACGATCCCAACAATTCCGCCCTTGGAGAATGCGGTCCGACAACATCAATTGATAATAATGGAGTGGAAATGCCATTCAAGCCACTAAAAAACAACAAAGCAGCAGGTGCTGACGGCCTGGTTGCTGTATTGTTTAACCCTTAATCCGTCCTCGGGGTACAATCGTACCCCAACTCACTTTTAACACAAAAGTGAAGCGGAACAGTAGCGAAAAGAGTACGCTCTCGTTCGCCATTGTCATTCACAGAAATTTAATTGTTTTCTCCTTTTTTGTTTTATTTGATAATTATACCCTTAACCTGAGAGGTCAGGGTATATTAACTTTGTGCAAACGTTTGTAACGCATAGAATGAAGCGAGTCCGGTATAAAAAAGTATATATATTCTTGATCACGGTCACCTTGTGAGTCGAGCTATCCATGCACAGAGGGAAAAACCTATGGACTCAATACATAAATTTATGTACTCATCGCATAGTTTTCTGCACACAAAAATTTTACATTTTTCATGTATTGAGTACATGTTGAAATCTTTATTGACTACATAATGCTTTCAAGCGGTTATGTAGTCAATAAAGAATTTTATGTACTCATCGCAAACTGTTACAAATAATTTTATGTAATGAGTAAAGATCTTATGTACGTATTACATAGATTATTGACTCAGTACATTCATAATTTACTCATTACATATTTGGAGTACATAATTTTATGCAATGAGTACATACATTATTTACTCATTACATATTTTAAATGCATAATTTTATGTAATGAGTACATACATAATTTACTCATTACATATTTTTAGTGCATACATTTATTTAATGAGTACATCACCCAAATCACCCTCTTTACAAATGCAATAAATAACTTAATAAAGAAATGACTAGATTTCACAAAATAATTGCCAATTACTTATAGAAACCCAGCCATTCATTTCTTATCCAATCATCGCTTTTGTTCTAGAGTACAGTGGATAAACTCATTCCCGCTCTGATTTTCTACAGGCTTTAGAGGTGTTGCTTATTTGAAAATCAAGAAACGAATGACATAAAACAGCAAAATCGTGTGCCGATGTGCAACAGATACGTGTACTGAGTCCATATGTTATGTACTGAATAAATGTGTCACTTCAATCCTATAAGGGGGACGTGTACTGAGTCCATATGTTATGTACTGAATAAATGTCTCACTTCAATCGTATAAGGGGGACGTGTACTGAGTCTATATTTTATGTATTGAGTAAAGTTTTTGTAAAAAATTACATAACACGTTGATTGAGTACACGTTGCTTGTATCTATTGAAGTCTGCTATGTATTCAACACATAACATGATGTATTGAATACATTTTTTATTCATTTTAAAAAGTGAATAAATTGATATGTAGTCAGTACACGCTCCCTTTACTCAGTAAATACTGCCCTCGTTGCGTTCTCATACAAGTTGCAGTGAATAGATTTTACATAGCTGTCTCTGTACTGACTACATAACTTCCTCCCTTAGTGTGTCCGTCCGTCTGTCCTTCTGTGTGTTGTCCGTATACACAGAATAAGAAGAAGGAGTTGAGATAATTGAATAAAACTCAGTAGTCATGGTCACATGGACCCAAAGATTTGCAATATTGAATCTTTTTAGAATCCGCACACGGACACGCCTACATTTCATACAACGCAAAAATTGAAAACAGCATAAATTAGCTCATAACTATAAATTCGTATTATACAACAAAACGAAGATGGTTGTGAGAAATGGATGTCAGCCAACCACGGACACGCCCACTTCAGATACAACCCAAAAATTAAAAACTCAATAAATAAGTTTATGCTTAACCTACAGAGATAAAATTTGCTATGTATAGTATGTATTTTATACAAAAACTATGATGCATTCAAAAATTGGGCGTTATCCGTCCACGAACACACCCACCTCCCATACATCCCACAATAGCGAAAATACTATAAAGGCATTAACAAGTGAGCTACAAGAATACAAGTTATAATTTTTATAAATTTTTCATCAATATTGAAATGCATATAAAATATGGGTTTCATCCGCTCACGGACACGCCCGTTTTCAATACTATTATTGTATTTTAAAAAAGTAGGTTTAGGGAATTTCAAAGTCAGTCTAGACATACTTTAGACTTTCTTTACTTGTTTTCTAACTATTTTCCTTCATAAATAAAATTGGGACATCTTGTTTTTTTACTATTTATTGATAAATAGCTGTTGCAGCAAAAAACATTCTCCTCAATGTCGGTTTTGATGTCGGTTCATGTCGTTTAGTTTTTTTATTGATTGATACATGTATTACATAAACAGGCATGTTAGAAGAAAATTTTTCAGCGAATATCAACATCGAAACTCATGGTATTTTCAATCAACTTTTGAACTAAATGGAATTTTAAAATACTTTCTATGGATATAACCTTAGTTAGGAAGCGTAGAACAGTTCAAAAAGATTAATTTTAAGATCGGTCAATCCATTCGAGAGTTTTTTGTCTCTAAACATATTCAAACAAGTTGTTCCATGGGAACAAGTTGTTCGCTCGCTCGCTCCAATTATTTAAAACTAGCAATACCCGGCGCGCGTTGCTACGCCTTAGGCCACGTGCATAGTAAACGCCGATTCAGACTGCCTGCCTGTGTCCGCAGAGTGTGTGAAAAAGCGAGAGAGATAGATATTTGTATCTCATTTGTTCACACAGATTTCAGCTTGCCTGTCTGTCTGAATCGGCGTTGAAAATGCACGCAGCCTTAGACAAACACATGTACTTCATCTGTGACTTCAGAACCTATTCGATCAAAAATGTAGCTTGTAGGGGAAGGTGCACCCACTTGACCAAAGCTCAGACCAGTTTTCTATTAGAAGGACATTACCAAATGGCAACTCCATTCGGAATTTCACTGATCAGCGATTTTTATTTCCAATGCTATTTGCTATTAAAAATTTGGCTTGTATGGGCGGATTCACACCCCGTTTTCCAATGCCCGTGCTATATTTCTTGTCGAAAGACATTTCCAAAAATTAAATTTATACTGAGTTTAAATATTATGAAACATTAAGTACCACAGCTATTCGATATTAAACATTTAAACTATGTTGATGGTGTCACGACCCAATTTCCAATGCTTGCTGAATTTTTCCAGTGGATGGACACGACTAAATGTTATATTCCTTCCGAGTTTCACAAATTTGTGACTTATGTTTCTTAAATTATACTGAAAAGTTTGAATGCCTTAAAAGTGTCACGCCCCTTCTGCAACGGCTTTAAAATTTTACCAGTAAAACAGCACGTGAAAATTGAGGTCAAATACAGAATTTTGGAGCTGTGCAACATGTAATTCTAAAGCTATTCGATATCGATGCCAAACTTCACAGGAGCACTCTGCAGACTTTGCTAGAGTTTCCCTGAAAATTTCATAACAATTGGTTTAGCGGTTTTGGAGTCTACTTGTACATACAATCATTTTAATATACACACGGTTAAAAATCTTGGGCTAAATTTTAATCTTTTTTGGATTACATATAGGACACGACCAAAAAAAGATTACTTTTTAATCCAATGAAAAGTTTTAAATTTTCCAATCCAAAAAGGACTTATTTTTAATCCGCAAAAAGTTTAAGATTTTTTAATCCAAAAAGGAATAATTTTTAATCCGCAGAAAGTATAAAATATTATAATCCAAAAAGGATTAGATTTTAGTCCAAAAAAGTAAAACATATAAAAGGATTACTTTTTAATCCACAAAGGTGAGAACTCGTGCGAAAAAAAGCTAAGAGATAATTCTCACATTTCATAAATCTACGAAGAAAAGTTATCCTTTGACCTCCATAAGCATGTATATATATATTAAAAAAATTCTTAAACTTAATTTATGCTAAATTTTGCATATTTCTATTCGAGCTAAAAAAAACTTATTTTTTTTGTCGCGTACTTTGAACTAATTTGTACTAAATCTTGCCAATATTTTTATAAAATGTAGCACTCTTTCATCGCGTTAGAACACTTAAAATACATATCGGTTCTTTTTGTTTCTTTCTTGTTTTTCGAGTAATTAAAACCGTGTGAATGTCGCGTCCGTGCCAATGGCTTTTCAGCTGGAAAGCTACATAATATTCAGCTTTTCGCCATAGAAGAACTGTCAACTAAAGAGCTGCTTTTTGTTGGCTTTTCAGCCAAAACGCCTTCGTGTGAACATATTATTATATTGCCATCAACTTCACTATATATACATTAAGGGTATTCATGCAAATGGGCAATGCCCTTATAAATGATATAAACCGTATAAGTTTATCAGCCTAATAAATTAAATGTATGGAGAACCGTTTACACAAACCAGATATATCACAAACCAGCAATCAGCTGTTTATATGTATGCTGAAAGTTGACTGTTAACAAGTTAACAGCTGACATATCTCTCCAAATGCACAATCGACTGATAAAAATAACTAATTGCCCAAAATACAAGCTTGCCGCTTTGCATGAATACCCTTATTATGTATTATGAAACACTGCTCAATGTAATAATGAATATAATAATATTTGGGTTCAGATTTTAAGAAACAATTTGTTTCATTTAATTAAAAAATAAACTTCGGATTCTTTAACAACATTAACTATTATATTGAGCGTAAATTTCGTAGCAGTAGTAGTTTTCAATCTTAGGTAACATAAATAATTTTTCCTGAAAATACTACCTTAATGTAAATTTGTAGTCCAAAAATAGTCTTAAACTTAAACTTTTTTGGATTAAAAACAAATTAAACTTAAGTATGGAATAAAAAATAGTACTTTTTGGATTAAAAATTCCTTTAAACCAAAGTTTGGATTAAAAACTAGTCCAAAATTTTTAACCGTGCAAAGAAGATGTTAACAGCTTGTTTAAAATATGCTTAACTTACGCATCCTTTAAACACTAAAATATGCGTCAAACATACGTTTTCGATGCGTTTTACATGCGCTGCGTAGCTTATGCCAGGCTGTCTAATGGAAAACCATTCAAAAGTTGAATTATAATATTAAGGTTCAACTAAAACTACTGGAGACCAATGCAAATGCATTATTTATAATGCTATTATAAAAAAACAGAGAAAACAACCAACTTGAGACCCTCCTCCTTTTTGAAATCGGTTAAAAATAAAAAATATGCTCCAATCACAATAACTCTTTTAATGTGCAACATTTATTAACACGCGAAATAAAAAACTTTGAGGCTTCTGTTTGGAACAAAATCGAAAATCCAACTAAATTAAAGAAGTTATATTGGTATTCCTCTACATTTATGGTCATCATTTTGTTACAACTTCATTTCATAGTACCAACCTATTTGATTTTAAAAAAGACGTTGGAAAATAAAAACAAAAATTATTTTCTGATGCGTCCAATATAAACCTATTGAAAAGTTTAAAGGAAATCTATTTTATAAGGTTGTATGCATGAACATAATTTCTGCGCAGATGAACACAAACAATGACATATCAATGCGACATTTCAGATCGTACTGAGATCCTCTGAGAAGCATTTGAGCATATGCAATGGAATATTTGTATACTGAAATAACTACAACAATAAAAAATTTCATCCCCCATTTCATGGTAAGATTTTAATATATTTATATTTCTCTCTGAGCATGAAGTTGACTGCAAACAAAAACCATATATTATGAAGACATTTCATCAAACCAAGTTCGTCTAGAACCAAATTCTGTCAAGGCGCCGAGATGGGTCCGGACCGGAGATAATATATGGTTTTTGCTGCAAATAAAGTAGCTAGTGTTGCCAAAAAACAAATTTTAAATCTGAACTATTGTATAAAGCTTTCAATCCGTCGAGATTGTGTTATTGTCGATGAATAACATTTGCAATAAATAACAAAATAATAATTTGGTTATATATCAGGCATAAGAGGAAAAAGATTTTTTGACTGTAAATATGTATAAACAATTCAAGTCTGAAAACCATAACAAATACGATGTCAGATTGTTGGCAACACTGCTCAACAGACCAAACTGAGAGCAACTCCCGACACAACATGGCAGCCGTGCTGAGTTACTCTCACAGCCAGAGCTTAAGCATTGGTTTTCTGCTGCTTGTTGTGCTGCTTGTACAGCATTAGCATGAATTAAAAGACATGAATTCTTAAATAATTAAAGAAAAAGTTTTGTAAAAAACGTAGTACCCTATTTTAATTTCGCTTATCATAGCAATTGAATAGTGAAAAAATTATAAAAATCGGTTCAGCGGTTATTGAGAACACGTCGCCGCAAATCCGTGAGTCTCCTTTTATATAATAGTATAGATAAAAACACTTACCATAGAAAATCTTAACTAAGAGTCTGATATGGTAAAGCGATGTAAATTTTTACATTACAATTTAATTTCTTTAATGTTTACATGTTTCAACTATTTCATTAAAAAAAAAAAAAATAATAATATTGCTGTTGTCGTCCGTGTTTTTGCTGTCGATCTGATGCATTGTCAGCATGTACTTAATTTAACGTTATTTATAAACGAGAGTTCATAAAAGTTAATGAAAAATTTGTGTGATGAAATAAAAATTGTTATTTAAATCAACGCATGATTATTTTGTGTGGCATCCAGTGGCGACTCGAGAGACATAAACATTAAAAACTACAAAAAAAAAAAAAAAAAAAAAAAACGAAAAAACCAGCAAATAAACTTAACATATAATAAATTTAACCCATTTTGCCGTAATTTATGCTTTTCATTAAACACAATTACTCACAACATAATGTGCGACATGTGCAACAGACGGACAATGGACGAATAGCCAGATAGACAAACCGCCACACGGTTAACAGCAGAACAACTGCAACAATACAAAAAACAAACACTGAGTAATAAAACACTAGCCATAATAAAAAAACAAGCACATTTTTCACAATATTTTTAAGAAAAACAAAACAAATATAAGCAAAACGCAACAACAACTGCTGTTCCGTTTCGCTATTTAGCGTGGGTGGAATATCACATAAGGATGGAAGGAAAATGAAAACTTCCTTGTGTACACAAAAAAAAAAATATGCATTCAGCTAAATAACATGCAGCTATTTTGCACTTTTTTGTGTGTAAGAGTTTGCATGTGTGTGCGTTTTTTTTTATCAACACAAACATGTGTGTTTATGTAGATTTATAATTATACCCTAAACCTGAAAGGTCAGGGTATATTTACTTTGTGCAAACGTTTGTAACGCATAGAACGAAGCGAGTCCGGTATAGAAAAGTATATATATTCTTGATCAGCGTCACCACGTGAGTCGAGCTATCCATGTCCGTCCGTCCGTCCGTCCGTCCGTTGTCCGTCTGTGTGTTGTCCGTATACACAGGATAAGAAGAAAGAGTTGAGATAATTGGATGAAACTTGGTACACATGGTCACATGGACCCAAGGTTCTTCACTATTGAATATTTTGGAATCCGCCCACGGACACGCCTACCTCCCGTACAACGCGAAAATTGAAAACTGCATAACTCAGCTTATAATTAGCCTACAACAATAAAATTTGGTATGTATGTGTTTTATATTAACACAAAGATGTCTTTGAAAAATGGACGTCATCCGCTTACGGCCACGCCCACCTCCCATACAACCCAACAATTGAAAACGCAATAAATAAGCCTCTGTTTAACCTACAGAACTAAAATTTGGCACATGTGTTTGTTATGACAAAACAAAGATGGTTTTGAAAAGTGGACATCATCCGCTCACGGACACGCCTACCTCCCATACAACGCGAAAATTGAAAACTACATAACTCAGCTCATAATTAGCCTACAACAATAAAATTTGGTATGTATGTGTTCTGTATCAACGTAAAGATGTCTTCGAAAAATGGGTGTCATCCGCTCACGGACACGCCAACTTCCCATACAACCCAAAAATTGAAAACGCAATAAATAAGCCTCTGTTTAACCTACAGAACTAAAATTTGGCACGTATTTTTTTATGACCAGACAAAGATGGTTTTGAAAAATGGACGTCATCCGCCTACGGACACGCCTTTTTCCCATACAACCCAAAAAGTTTTAAACTCAATAAATAAGGTTATGTTTGTCATAGAGAAATTCAATTTGGTATGCATGTATTTTATACCAAAACTAAGGTGTGTTCAAAAATTGGAAGTAATCCGTCCATGAACACGCCCACTTCCCATAGCGAAAGCACAATAAAGGCATTAACTGTGAGCTACAGGAATAAAACTTGGTATGTGTAAATTTTTCATCAATATTTAAATGCATATAAAATATACATAGGCTTCATTCGCCCTTGGAGACGCCTATTTACAATAAAAATTTTTTGTTTTTGAAAAGTGGGTTTAGGGTATTTCATAGTCGGCCTAGACCGACTTTAGACTTTCTTTACTTGTTTTTTTTTTCGTTTTTGTTTTTTGTTGCTTGTTTAAAATTTTTTAATTACCACGCTTGCACATTAAAAATAACAACAGCGACAATTTTTAATTCACCACACATTCACGCACACACACACACACACACACACACTCACATGTAAATGCATGAAATGAGGACAAGCAACCCACCCAATCAGCCAAACAAGCTTGGAATAAGCTTTAAACAAGCTTACACACGTAAGCCTCAAGCTTGGATAACGCTTTCATTTACTATTGTAGAACGCTTACATGTAATTGTAGGATAAACGAAAGTGAACCCTTGGAATAATATTCCTTACTTCAAGCTTAATCCAAGTGTTGTTTTTACAATTGGATATAAGTGTTTTAATAAGCTTTTTCCAAGTGTGCTTCATTCAACAAATCAATTAGCACTCGCGAAAAATTTTTATTCTGTGGCTCAGTTGGTAAGCCACTGGTTATTTGATTTGTTGTGATTTGGACATCCAAGGTTCAATTTCCAACCGGAACATTTTTATTTTTATTTATTTTTTATTTTTGTTTGTTAAAATTGAAGCATATATTTATATGAAAAATTGCATGTCTTCAAAAATTTTTGTGTTTGCTACCCCAGGGATCGAACGCGCGAACCATCGCACATGAGTCGGACACTCTAACAGCTTGCCGTTAGCCTTATGGCTGCTGAGCGAACAAAATGAAAATAAAATACATTTATGTATGTATATATGAGAGCATAACAGCTTTGAACAGTTGTATAACTATTATCGTTGTCAGCGTTTTCTAAGTATGATTGCAAAACACTTACTTAATGCAAGCCTTTCCAAGTATTATTGTACATCACTTGCTTTTTGTGTTTTACGCAATAGTAATACAAAGGAACTTGGAAATTTATTACCCGGGCAAGTGTTTTTCAAGCGTGCTTGGATAAGGCTTGCTTTTTGTATTGCATGTAAGCTTAATCCAAGCACTATTCCTAAATGGTTGATTGGGAAGTAACAAAGCATATGACCTCCAACTACGTCCCCAGCACCACTACAGCAAACATTCAAACAAAATTCACTGATTTTGTCGCGCTTATAAATATATTTCCTTCATCGATGTCAAACCAAAAAATCAGAGACGTAATTAAAAATAAATAAAGGGGATTCCGAGTGGATGCATTAAGTTCCGCCACCGCTGACTTCGCTCCCAACCGAGTGTGTGTTGCTTGCTAACAGTTTAAAATTTAAATGATATCGATGCTGAAAACGATCACACAGTTTAAGCCACATGCGTGAAGAACGCCTTACCAAGCAGCGAGCGAACCCTTCATTTTGGCCAATCCATTGGAATGTAGCAGTTTGCCTCTCATTAATTAGTTACTTAATTAAATTGAATGAGTGATTGAGTGGGTGTCACGTTCTCTTTAATGTTGTAAGTTGTAAGTTGTTGTTGTTGCTGGTGTTGTTGTTGTTCACTTATATTTGTTGTTGTCAAATTGATTATGTGCGCAACTAATTGCATGAGGTCGCGGGTTACGCAAGGAAATGATTTCTTGTCGCTGCTATAACATGTGGCCAACCTCAAAATCCCAAAAACCGCAAAACTCAATCTCAAGTAAAACTAATTGAATGTTTATTGGATAACCAAAAAATATAAAAAAGAAATGTTAAAATATTTAAATTCATAATGCAATAGACCGGCTCCAAATTAAAATGCCGGCATTCAGCATTCATTATGAGTCAATATAAATTAAGTGATTCAACGACTGATATTGGTATCTCAGTTTCTCTCTGTTTTTAAAAATTTATAAGTTATTCTATTTTCAAAATGGCGGCCATATTTATCTGACTACCAATAGCGGTTTATGCGTTTGTGGACAGATTTATATCTTAGGTCCTGTTAAGTACACACAAGGGATGTCAATTTTTGAGGTTTCGGGATCCGAATTGAAAATAGTTTTAATTTCATAATTTTTTTGCCAAAAAGTGCAGCACATCTGTAATCATACTTTTTTATGTGTATTATTCTATACCAATTTGATATAACAATCGAGTAGGATTTGTAATATTTAATTCTTGTATATTTTGAATTAACAAATAAATAAGTCTTTTCAATCAACAAAAACAACAAACAAACATGAGATTTGATAAACATATTCGCAGTAATTTATATTATAATTATAATTACACCATTATTAAAGCTATTTAAATCACTTGAGACCAATATTATGTATTACTAGCTGGTACCCGGCGCGTTGCTATCGTCCTTGTCCAATGTCTGTCCAGTTTGCCAAAAGAAAGCCATCAACAAATAGTGACTCCACTCAGAGTTCCAATATTTTGTGACCATTATTTCAAAAACTATGATATATAAAAAAACTATCTTTTATGGGCGGAGCTACACCCCTTGTTCAATACCAGTTTTACAACAATACCAGTTTGCGAGTATTGCAGAGCAGTAGGATATCACCAAATTTTTACTCCAAAGCAACTTCATTCTGAGCTTAAATATTCTGTGTCTTACTTTTATAGCTTTTTGTATCGAAAATTTTAATTGTATGGATGGAGCCACGATACGTTTTCCAATGCCCGTGTCTGTTTTATATTTCAAAGACCTGGCCAATCAGTTACTTCATACTGAGTTTCATTGTTACACTACATTTAGTTCCAAATCTATGCTATATCAAAAAATTTAATTCTATGGACGGTACCATGCCACCTTTTCATATCGCTCAAATTTGACAGTTGAAGGCCAAGACTCAATAGTAAGTTCGTACCGACTTTCAGTGATGTGTGATTTATAGACGGAAATAGGCCGAAAATTTGTGTTCTTGAAAAGGTACCACGCTATTCGCGGTAAGGAGGGCGAAAAATACTTTACGACCTTTTCTCACACCTACCAAATATCCAAAAGAAATTTCATTAATATTGGTCCAGTCCTTTCCAAATCCTCTTTTTATTTCGTCCCGCATAAAATCCAAAGCGAAGTCAAATTTGATGTGGCGAGTACATAAGGTAACTTTGACTGGGTTGAGAACACAGACAACTTCTTTAATCAAACTCATGTTCAAGCAAGGAATTCATTTTTAGAACAATAGTGTCCTTTTGTATACTGTCTTCAAGCAAAATAAATTTTTCTAACATGTCCATCATACTTATCCAAGTTGTCATACAATCTAATATAAGCTTCAGCTGTTTTTCAAATTTAACATGAAGTTATAAAATTTTGTTTTTAGTAGATTATTTTTCTCTAACATAAAGTCAACTATTTACCCAAAAAAGTGATACAGGCGCGTAAAGCGCTTACAATATATTTTCGGCATTCAAAAAAGGTCGTGATCCCGGGATTGACATCCCCGGTACGTACTGATGCATAAAAACCAATGATATATTAATTTTACCAGGTAGTATTGAAAAGTGTTGATTCTCTCAGCTACAAGTAAACGAACTCTTGTCAAAAACAGCTGTTCGTTGTTATATCCCAGCAGTTATTTTGGAGACAATTGGAAAAACCAACTAGTTTATTTCTAGTGGAGTTAGTTGCGAACTAGTACGAAAGACGCTCAGCATAGGACAGTTTGAATTTATTTTTACATTCTTTGTTTTTCTTGTCAGCAGGCACAAACAAAATAAAAAACATAAACGTTCAAAACGTGTTGTGGCTCATTTTTTCATTTAGATTCCACACTTCTTATTACTTTTGCAAACATTTTCGATGAAAATGATTAAGAGGTAAAATATCGGGTAAAACTATTTAAAATGATTTAATTAGTTCTATTGTACGAACCCGTATTCGAAATAAGGCTTATAATAGGGCTTAAAAGTGACCACTTCTGGACTGTATCAAAACGGGCTAGTTTAGAACTATTCATTATGGAACTAGCGCAGATATAGGGAAAAAGGAATGTTTATGGGGACAATTGTCTTTTCCTATGACATCAACCCGTAAAAAGCGTCAGTTTGTTCAATGTAAAAGGGTATTGAAGTGGGACCAGTACTGGCCCCTTTTGGAACTAGTTTAGAACTATTCTAAATCTGGTCCATTTATCTGCAGGGATGTGTTGGCCACATTCAGCTGAGTCAACTGTTGTGACAGCAACACATCGGGGATTGCTGTTATCGTTATTGAAGTTTCAGAAAAGTTGTCAAGTTAAAATCATAACTTTATGTCAAATACAAATTAAAAATTTTCTATTTTTAATTGTATTTCAATGCGCAACTTCATATTGATGTACATCAAGTTTTGACTTAACAGTTGCCAACTATTGAGTTCGCTGAATGTGACCAGTGAAAATTAATTGTGAACAATGACGAATTGTGAGCGCTCTCTTCTTTGTTATATTTTTTGACAGAAGTTCGTTTCCAACAGAAACGTCAATACTACCTTGGAGTAATTATATCATGATAAAACCCATAAATCAAACTAAAATTTTTCGAGTAACTCTACGTTTTTCGAGTTTTTGAGTGCTCTTATTTATCAGTGAAAATACCCTGTAGAAAATTAGTCTAACAGCATATCGGTTTTCACAGTAGGTATATTTTGAATAATGGTTTTTTGTTCTTTGATATGTTATTGTGACGGAGGAAGACGGAATTTTTTTTAATTATACCGATTTAAAGTTTAGAGTGCATATTAAAAATCCTGACTTATGCGCATAATTATAAGTTGTATTTTGTATTTTTTTTTTTTTTTTTTTAATTTTGAAGAGATTTTACTGTTCTGAATAGAAGTTCAGCGTGGTCTTCAACCGATTTGGGTCATTATCGAACTTAATTTTTATAGAAACTTTTATTGAATAGCTATTGATATAGTTCCAAAATTCGCTTGTAATCATGATTACAGACAGACGAACAGAAAAGGCTAAATCTACTTATGAGGAGATGCTGATCTAAAATTTCCATAGATCGTTGGCTTACGTATTACGATTCTACATTTTTTTCGAAACTTATACTGAGAAAACTGTATTCAAGAAGATCCTCAACCAAAAGGATTTCGGTTTTGATTTGACAAAAACAGTTTGTCGTCAAAAATCATCCCTTTTTCGTCGTTACTTAACCTACCTAAATCTAGGTTGCTTATTAAAGGTCTCCAAAGCCCCGAAGTTGTGGATTCCAAGTTTGGTACTTCGGAGATATATCACCTTTATTGGAATTTAAGACAGAAAAATTGATTATTTTATGACGAAAAAAGTATTTTTAGCTGATTTCAAATACTTTCAGATTTAATACCATCTCGCATACAGCTTCCATAATGAGTGTCGAAAAAATTGTTTCCCTCCTGAACAAAACCCGATAATCATATATAAGAAATCACATTTTATAATTAATTTTATAGTAATATTCCAAATTTTCATAGTAGAACCTTCTTTCAAATTAACCAAGGGAATTTTGAGAAAATTTTAAAATTAAGTGAAATACTTTGTACAAAATTTGATAAAAAAATTGAATTAAAAAACATCAATAAATGTTCATCGACAAGTGTTAAACACTTGCCTCAGATTCAAATTCGCATGTATACATACACATTCAACATTCTAAACATGTTTCTTTTGATTTAACTTTATCTATTAGTTATCTATTTCCCCATTTCCAAACCAAGGCAGAGTTGGCTGAATAAATGAGTTTGACACCTGAAATCCTTGCTTCAAAGCTAAAAAACAAATAAGTTGGTTCTCAGACCCAACTTGAGCAGGAGTAGCCGTTTTCTTGCAATTGACTGTCGAAGTTGTAGCCATCTTTTGGGTCTTTCAGGCCACCCCAAAGCTCTTTACTCAGACCAGCCAGCCTATAAGTTTGAAGGTCAATTTTGGTTTGGGATATAGAGTGTTTCTTTAAATATTATCAAAATTTAGCAGGCATCACAACTAAAGTGTTAAATTTTGAAAAAAAAACACATCATTATCTACCAGATCTTTTTAAAATATGATCATGATCATTTTTTTCAATACAAAATAAAAATTTTCTGATAGTTCACCACCTCTCTGCAGAAAATGGCAAACCTCAGTAAATAATGTTTTCTATACTTCAAGTTCAAATAAATTGATTTTTATAATAATAAAGTTCTAATAATAAATATATATTTAATAATAAAATAGAGTTCAAATAATGTAAACAGGATTTACATTACATTTATATTTATTATTTAAATTATTGCTCTTCTCACTTAACATTTCCACACTAAAATTTTAAAATTCAACAAAAAATATAAGCAAACATAAATAAAGACAAAATTAATTATTATTTCTTAATCCTTCAATAAGCAAAAGACGTAAAATAAACTCAGTGCGTGCTCGTGAAGCAGCTCATTAACTTCAAGCTGTCAAATTTCGGTACCTGTCAGTTGATATTATTGCTCAGCAATGAGTTAATTTTGAAGGGAACAGCCGCTGTACAAGTTCTCACGCACTTCAATCTCACATGGAAATTAACTCGTTTTCATAATGTGGTTGGCAGCCCTGTCAACGACAAAAACTAGAGCAACATTGCCACAAGCAAACAGTTGTCAACAAGTAGTAGTTGTTGTTGTTGTTGTGATTGTTGGTGATCTTTTTAACACCGGAAGTCGCTTGTTTGTCTAATGAACAAAATTCAAATGTTCTTTCAAATTGTTCTTTTTGAAATAAGTTAAACATTAAAATAAATCTATACGCAGAGAAAAACGAAATGTTCCTCAACCACGTTCAAGTCACGCGTAACGTAAAACATGTTTTAAAAATTCATATCAACAGCTGTTGATGCTGCTGCATCCATCTAGTGGCTTCATCCTTGTCTGTTTATTGTTGATTGGATAGGAAAACTTTTTCTCACTTAAATGAATAGTTTAAATTTTTCCTTTAGTATCAGCGTAATTTTTGAATTTTGCCGTTATTTGTTTTTTTTTGCCCCAAAAATTTTTGTCATAACAATAAATTTAGCTGATTTCTTTTTAGGCTTCCATGCATTTAAAGTTTTCATTTAAATTGCAAATGAAATTTTCTGGAATATTATTTTATTTGTGGTCTTTGTCGTTGCTGGCGTACTTGTGTTTTTGTTGCGGTTGTTGTTGTTGTTGTTGTCGGTACTTCCGGATTGCTTGGAAAAACATTTTTTTTGAAATTAATATTATTTCATGCAATATCATTGCAAATAGTTTTTATGTTTTTTTTTTTTCTCTTTTTTACTTATTATTCTTATATTTCTAGTTCTCAACAAAGTTTTTTTTTAATCAAACATTTTCATTTTCTGCACATCGTTGCGCGTGTATTTGTGTTGGCGCTAGATATTTCGTGTGTGTGTTTGTGTGTGGTTAGAAAAATATAAGTTCATAAAGAAAATATACGAAAGGAAAAATCAACATTTTAAAATCTGATCCTTTTTATGCACTTCCACCATGCTAAATGCAGCTGAATGCATGCAGAATGTTTGTTTGTCTATGTTTTTAATATGCAATATTATTTTTGGTTTTGGAAAAATAGAAAATTTTTAAAATTTCCATATAACATTATTTTATTTGTTTTTGAATTGGTTTGAATAAATATATAATTTAATCAATGAACATCTTTTGTGTGCAGAATTTGACAAATTGGGCATTTGATGTAAAGCGGACAACAAACAATAAAATTTGTTCCTTTTTGGGTATCGTTAACAATTCTATTATTCTTTAACTTTTTTGAATACCTGGTTGAAGCAAATATAACCTTAAAGTTCCTTTCAATATTTAACAAGTCGCTTTAATCGAACTGGAATGGACCAACTCTAGTCTTACGTAATTATATAGTTAGGTTTACTGAAATGTTTGCCCTAGACTTAACTCCGATATACTTAAATAAATCTAGTAAATTTCGGTATTGTTGGTTGTTCAGAAAAATTTTAAACTATACTTGACCCTATGTCGAATCGAGTGGGTACTTTTTGCACTTTTACTGATCTATTTTGAGTTGTAAAGATTAAAATTTTGATGAAAACCAGTTCATTTTCTGTTGCAGGTCAAATGTTTTAATATCTGCTCGAACAACTGTTAGGAACAAATAATGATAGATGGGACCTAGGGTGACAAAGGGAGATCTTCACATTACAACGTGTCTTGGCAACGTGTCTTGGCAATTTGGCGAGGCCAGCGTTATCCATGTTGAAATCATCTCAAGTCGACTCAAACCTCCTCATAATGTCTCCTAGCCATCGCTAGTCTGCTAGTTTAAAGCCAACCGTATAAAAAACAATTTCAAGGAAACGAATAAGAATGAACTTAAGATCAAAGCACCCCATCTATAAAAGAGGAACAACTCGAAATTTTTAAATTTTTACTTTTTTATACTGTTATATATACGTACATATATGCTCGGCTTTACAAGTTAGTTTTATTTATAACAGTTTTGATCGATTTTTTGACCTGGTCTTAACTACAGACAGTAACAATGTCATTGTTTACCCTTTCAATGGATTTGTCCATTATATTGGACACATAAGAAAATAATTTTGTTTTTATTTTCTTACCTCTTTTTTAAAAATAAAAAGATTGGTACTATGAGCTGAAGTTGTACCACCATGACAAAAATAAATTTAGAGAGATATGTTACGTTTAACTTACAATTAGTTGGATTTTCGATTTTCAGCCCAACAGAAGCCTAAAAGTTTTATATTACCCGTTTTAATAAATGATGCAAAACAAAGTGGTTGCTTTGATTGTTGTGCAAAAAGGAATATTTTTTTTGATAATATTATTATAAATAACATTATAAATATCATTAAATGAACTTAAATATTATAATACATCGTTTGAATGGATTTGTCCATTATATTAGACAACCTGTCAAAAGCTAAGCAGCGCATGTAAAAATCAGAGGGTTGTTCGTTAATCTTTTTATGGCCTAAATAATGGCAATAGTACCTCAAAAAAATTTGTCCACGATTATTCTAGCCAAGCCATTGAAAGGGTTAAAAGGGCCTTCCATACGTTGATTTGTTATTTGCTTGGGCTTAAGATCCGGTCAATATTTATTATTAAGAAAAAGTTGATTTTTTTATAATACAATTTTTATTTTGTCCAATATTTCTCTAATTTCCAATCTATTTTATTTTCCTATATTTTTTATTTTTTTTCCAATAAACTCTTACAACTTTTGATGAATAACATCCAACATTTGTACCAGCATCTGGTACAAATCTGATAAATAAAATATAGTAAATTCAGTTTAATAGATTATGTCTGTGAATTCAATTTTAAAAAAAATTAACATTTTGAAGTTGAATAATTTAATTCATAGCAAGATTTAAGTAATTTTAGAGTACATAAATGGAAATAATCTTGATGATTCCATTTATTTGAATACCCTAAACCTGAAAGGTTAGGGTGTATTAACTTTGTGCAAACGTTTGTAACGCATAGAAATAAGCGAGTCCGGTATAGAAAAGTATATATATTCTTGATCAGAGTCACCTCGCGAGTCGATTTAACCCTGTCCGTCCGTCCGTCCGTCGGTGTGTTGTTAGTAAACACTGGATAAGAAGAAGAAGTTGAGATAATTGGATGAAACTCAGTACACATAGTCACATGAACCCAAGGATCTATCAATGAACCCAAGGATCTTCAATCAAACTATTGAATATTTTTGGATTTTGGCCTACCTCTCATACAAAGCAAAAATTTAAAACTGGATAAATAACCTAATAACTAACCTACAATAGGCTGGGTCGATTTGAATGGAGGCAGAAAATCTGATGTTGCCTGGGCGATTTTCGGTTCGGGCATGAAAAGTTATTAAACAAAAAAAAAAAAGGGGGCTGGAGGTACACTTTACCCCATCGCACTCAATTTTGTGCATTTTTTCTATAGAAATTTTTTCAAATTGTTTTTTAAAAACGTGGTGCGAATATAAGGTTGATAGCTGCAGTGGTTCAGCCTTGATGATCACAATTACATACCCATCAACGATAAGAATATACTTTGAATTTAGATAAATTTTTTCTTTAGGAATTTGTTACGCCAAATTTTTGTATGACAACGTCTACATGTTAGACCGTTTTTTGGTTGAATCGGGTGTGAGGATTTCATCTTTGGCGTTAGTTTTGCCCTAGCTGTGCACGTTTGCGATGAGGATCGCCACTATCGATTGAGGATGCGATGGGGTAAAGTGTACCCCCAGTCCCTTTTTTTTTTTTTTGTTTATAAACTTTTCATGCCAGAACCGAAAATCGCCCAGGCAACATCGGTTTAAAAATCGACCCAGCCTTACCTACAACAATAAAATTTGGTGTGTATGTGTTTTATCTTTTGTTGTCAACACAAAAATGTCTTCGAAAAATGGGTGTCATCCCCTCACGGAAACGCCCACCTGCCATACATTCCAAATATTGAAAACGCAATAAATAAGCCTCTGCTTTACCTACAGAGATAAAATTTGTCACGTATGTTTTTTATGACAAGACAAAGATGGTATGGAAAAATGGACTTCATCCGCCCACGGACAAGCCTACCTCCCATAAGGCCCAAAAAGTTTAATACTCAATTAATAACATAATGTTTGTCATAGAGAGATAAAATTTGGTTTGTATGTTTTTTATACCAAAACTAAGGCGTGTTCAAAAATTGGGAGTAATCCATTCATGAACACGCCCAACTCCCATAGCGAAAGGCATAAACTGTGAGCTACATGAATAAAACTTAATATCTGTAAATTTTTCGTCAAAATTTAAATGCTTATGAAATATAGGCTTCATCCGCCCACGGACACGCCCATTTTCAATAATATTATTTTGTTTTTGAAAAGTGGGTTTAGGGTATTTCATAGTCGGGCTAGACCGACTTTAGCCTTTCTTTACTTGGTTTCTCATTGCATCAGCATCTAAAAAGAAAAGAACATTGCAAATAATGTTGCCGTTAAGCGAATTAAGTGACAAAATGCCCTTCTTATGAATGTCCTGTTAAGCAGAAGCCATTTTACGTGATTTTGCGCTCTGCGCAAGCGTTTTTTAAAAGAATTGAATTAGCATGTAAAGTGTTAAATATTAACATAACTGATCGTGTTGAATTTTAATAACCTGATTTGACATGTTAAAAAAGCGTTATTTTTACAGGATTTTTTTTCTGAGTGTTGTTTTATTAAAACGAACTTTCTAAAAATGCATCTGTTTTTTTAACTGGAATAAAGTCCTGTTTCGATGGCTTCTAAAATTTGAGCTTCAAATGCAAAAAATTAAACAAAATTTTAAATTGTTTTTTTAAATAATGTTATTTTGTTTTTTCAAAAGTACCTCAAACGTTAACATTCAATTCTGAAAATTTAAGCTAAAAGGGAAGTGGTTAACCCGTATGACTAATACGTTAAATATGGAATGGCTGACCCGTAAGCAGGCGTGGCAAGTATAGAAAAGTACATATATTCTTAGCATCACCATCTGAGTCGATTTAGTTATGACAGTCTGTCTGTCAGAACAATTACAATCATAATTTTGAAGCTATCGTTAGCATAAAACAGGTTAAAACAGGTAAAACATGGGCCAAATTGTATGAAAACTAAACCGCGACTTCCTCGCTAATTTTCAATTTTCAAATTCGATTCAAACAAGTTTTTGTGTTTTGTTCATTGTAAGTTGCTTGTTGCTTAAATTTGAATATGACAGCCAGCCCAGGCATGACCGGCTACAAATTTCTTGACAAACACAACACACACAAACATTTACTCACACAAATAAGAAATTAGTGCATACATCTGCAAGACCACAGCATTTGCAGCAGTTACCTTAATAAGCGACTCAGTCACACAATAAGAAAATGGAAACTTCTTTGGCCTCAATGTGTGCGCATTTTAGCAATTTTGATAAAGTGCACCTGTATGCCATTTTTAACGGCGTTACTGTGTATGTTTGTGTTTTTTTGTTTTTTTTTTTTTTGTTTATTTGTGTGCACTGCAAGTTTTACGTAAGTTTTTTGTGAGATTTCATTCGTCGTCTCTGCCGCAACAAATTAAGTCGACTACCAGCAATTCTAGTTTAATATTTTTTCTTGCTCCGTTTTCTGTTGAGCATCAGTTTCCGCTGAAGAAAGCAAAGCATAAAAAAATTAAAAAATATGCACAATGCACAGATGAAACACTTCAAAAATATTTATATTAAAAAATAAATTCCATACCATATTACGAGTAGGTACTGTACGAGATTCATACATGCAAGCAAGCATGCATACTTGTATGCATGACAACAAACATGCACACACCCACCTTCATACATAATAATACAAAAAGCTTTGCATTTGTAGGCTTTCGTAGTAATAATATTTTAAGTCAAGCTCACATACAAGCTGCCAACTTTTATTTTGGGTCAGCATTTTATTTTATTTTAATTTTTTCCTGCCATTTTCCCGCTACTTTTGCTGATGTTAAGTTTTTATATTAAAAATATAAATATTGTTGAAAAACATATGAAAACTTATGAGCAGCTTAAAAAGAAACCATCATGACGTGTTCCGGCCAATTCAGCCAGCATTTAACTGTATTTGTTGTGAGTAGAAAATTTCCATTTTTCACTCTGCCTAAAACTTTGCTTCAATATACTTGTTTATTAAAACAAAAACTAATTTGCCATATCTGGTCCTGTAAGGATTCTGAACGAGCATCTTATAATAAATTGGACCTAAATGTTTTACGCCGACTCCTAAATTAAACGTATCATTTTATACCAGCAAAATCGTTAAGAAATTGAAAATCGGGCAGCTTTAATTTATTTATCGTTGTTTGGAATGAAGCAATGATGAAAATTGTTGGTATGTGTACTTGGATGTCCCAAGAGAAAATATTTTTTTCGAATGTCATAGTTGCTCAAGCCATTTTTGAAAGCTTATGGGATGAAGTATTTTTGAGTTTTTTTTTTAATTTTTTGGAATTGATTAAGAGGTCGCGGTAAACGGATTTCCCCTAAAAAAACAGGTTTTACGGAATCTTTTCGAATTTCATGCATAAATTTATCAATACAATACTCTTTTCTTTGTCTTTGAGTTATCATTTCGAACAAGTATCCAAATTTTACTTTAACCCTTTCAATGGCTTGCCTAGAATAATTGTGGACAATTTTTTTGAGCTTATATTCCCATCATTTAAGCAATAAAAAGATTAAAAAACATCCCTTTGATTTTTACATGAGCTACTTTGCTTTTTTTCTGAAGTGTCCAATATAATGGACAAATCCATTGAAAGGGTTAATATACATAAATCAGAAGTTTAGGCAATTTTGACGTAGAATTACGTCTCACAGCGCGGTTTGTATGGGGTCGTTTTAACAGATTTTTTCAAGGCCATGAAACTTTTTTGATGAATACTTTAGGGTATACCTACAGTAGTGTGGAGTGAAAAAAGTAACATTTTTTTTGTCGGAAACGGGTACCCTTACATAACTGTGTATGAGACCTAGTAACAATTCTGTAAAATATTTACTTATTCTAGTCTACACATTTGACTTTAAGTTTAGAAATTTTCAACATTATTACAAATTTTTTTATTTACTTGAAAAAAACCCCCCAAACGGGTAATCTTTAAATTGTTGAACAAGGCCTTAAATAAAGACATAAATTTTTAAATCATTTTTAGGTGGTGGTTTCCGTCTGTGCAAAAAGATAAGATTTTCAACTTTGTAAATGTGATCCCGCTAAGAAGGTTCCCGCGTGATTCTGCTAAACGCAAATTCTTGACTGATCAAAGAACTGTTCGGAATCAGCAAATAAAAAGAAAACAGCACGAAAAACAAGTAAAGAAAGTCTAAAGTCGGTCTAGGCCGACTATGAAACCTACTTTTAAAAAAAAAAAAAAAATATTATTGGGCGTGTCCGTGGGCGGATGAAGCCTATATTTTATATGCATTTAAATGTTGATGAAAAATTTACACATACCAAGTTTTATTCCTGTACCTCATAGTTAATGCCTTTATTGTGCTTTCACTAAGGGAGGTGGGCGAGTTCATGGACGGATTACTCCCAATTTTCGAACACACCTTAGTTTTGGTATAAAATACATACATTCCAAATTTAATTTCTCTATGACAAACATAACCTTATTTATTGAGTTTTCAACTTTTTGGGTTGTATGGGAGGTAGGCGTGTCCGTAGGCTTATGACGTCCATTTTTCAAAACCATCTTTGTGTTGGTATAAAACAGATACATATAACATTTTATTGTTGTAGGTTAACTGTGAGCTGAGTTATGCAGTTTTCAAATTTCGAGGTAGACGTGTCCGTGGGCGGATGATGTCCATTTTGTAAAACTATCTTTGTCTTGTTATAAAAAAATATTTGCCAAATTTAAACTCTGTAGGTTAAACACATGCTTATTTATTGCGTTTTCAATTTTTGGGTTGTATGGGAGGTGGGCGTGTCCATGAGCGGATAACACCCATTTTTCGAAGACATCTTTGTGTTGATATAAAATACATAGACACCAAGTTTTATTATTGTAGGCTTATTATAAGCTGAGTTATGCAGTTTTAAATTTTTGCTTTGTAAAATATTCAATAGAGCAGCTCCTTGGGTGCATGTGACCATGTGTACCAAGTTTCATCCAATTATCTCTACTCCTTCTTCTTATCCTGTGTATACGGACAACACACAGACGGACAGACGGACGGACGGACGGACGGACGGACATGAATAGCTCGATTCACGACGTGACGCTGATCAAGAATATATATACTTTTCTATACCGGACTCGCTTCGTTCTATGCGTTACAAACGTTTGCACAAAGTTAATATACCCTGACCTTTCAGGTTTAGGGTATAATTATAGAAGAAGAAAGATTGTGAAAGAAACGTTTTGAAGGATATGAAATTGGCTTGATTAATGGCAATAAAGACGCTTTAGACTGTACTGTCCCGCATCAAGAAATGGGTTCTGTTCCAGAAGATTTGGTAGCTGTTTTAGAGGAACCAGTTCCCGGCCCTTTCTCAGCTGCTACCATAAACACTCAAATTAGGCTTAAAATACCATCATTTTCCCAAGTATGTGATAGGTATGGCGTTCCTTATCGCGCAGCAGCAGCTTTAGCCGCTGCTCTTTTACACGATATACAGTCCACTCATTCTTTAGATGATGTTATAAATGATGTTGTGGTAGACAGGAGTAAAGTAAGACGCGAGCGAATCAATTGTCGGCATGAAGTTCTAAGTAAGGAAACAAAGGTAGAAGGACAGGCCTTACACTTTGACTGTAGAATTGACGACACCCGTTCTTATTCACAGACAGACGGTGGGAAAATGCACAGAACAAATATTAAAGAAGATCATATTTCACTCATAGAGGAGCCGTAATCAAGATTCATCGTTTACACAGTTTTATTGTCTGGTAATGCCTAGACAATGCTAATTCTTTCGTCGTTTACTTTTCTGAGCACAATCTCACAATGTCGGAAATAGTTTGCATTGGTTGTGATGGATGCCCTACAAACATAGGGAAAAATAATGTTGCAATTCGCTCGCTAGAAGAGAAACTTGGTAGACCTCTGCAGTGGGTTACTTGCCAATTGCCTACAAATTAACTTCCATTTCTCCATTTAGTAGAAAAGCTGGATGAACCTACTAGCGGACCAAGAGGATTCGTTGGACCTGTCGGTCAAAGTTTGGCAACATGTCATGCATTGAAAATAGCTCTGTTTGAGCCCATAGAGTTAATTACTGATATAATTGATCGTGGTGAAGAAAAGGGTTTGAGTGCTGGCCAACAATACCTTTATGATATTTGTAAAGCTGTTTCGAGTGGAAAAATATTTCAAGAATTAGAAAACAGAAGTCCAGGAAAGCTCTCCCATGCGAGATGCTGACTACAGCTAATATAATTAAAAAGATTATACGTAGATACAAAAACTCCATCGCAAACATTTAAAGAGTTGGCAACCTTCATCGTAAAAGTTTATGCACCTAGCTGGTTCAGGATCAAGTGTAATCCAAAACTTTTTAATGGATCCGACACTTGTGGGAAACCATAAAGAGTTGCACCTACCTATCTGAGGAAATTCGGAAAATTGTACACAAATGTATTCAAAGCAATGGAAACTTTGCTTACCATGAAAACATGCTCATAGCTACATATGTTGAGTTATATGAGAGATCATATAAAGAAACTGGCTTTAAGACGTTTCATCAAGGTTCGATCTAGAGAACAAGCCAGTCAACCACTAAGACGGTTTGAAATCCCAAAAATAAATTTTGAAGCATTAGAGTATGTCGATATGATTATTTGGAATGATGTGGAAGTGACAGAACCACCCCTTACAAGATATTCGACAAATCAGGATTTGCAAAGGTTACTGAAAACCGAGAGTATAAACATAGCTTCTGAGTGCACTCTTTTTGAACTCCCAGTGAACTTCTGAGTGAACTCTTTTTGAACTCCCATCACACCCTCAAGCGGTAGAGAGAGCCGTCAAAGAAGTCACTGCTTCCTCAAAATTGATCTGCGATCAAAAGAAAAGAGAAAGCTTAATCAAAACTAGAATGTTTGATAGAAGTATCCGTCCAATATATGACACAAAGAAACAATTTACCTGTTGAAGATTTTCTTAAAGATGTAAATACATGCTCTCATGGTAGGGTGGTTGGGAGGGCATGGGTGGGACTTGAAGTGCAAGCACCTCCCCGTGGTGAGTCCTAGGTAGTTTAATATGAACTAGCGAAGAGTTTCACAATGCAAAGTTGAATAACAAAATTTATATAAACTAGGTTTTATAACATTATAAGTGGATATCAGATATTATAAAAAGTTAAAATTATCAAAAATTTTCGAATATTTGGCGAACTTTAGGCCTAATGCACAGACTGAAACCACCATCTTAAAATGTTTTAAAAAATCCTGTCTATAAATAAGACCTTGTTCAACAATTTAGTGACTACCCGTTTGTGTTTTTTTTTTCAAGTACATAAAAAACTAAATTGTAAAAATGTTAAACATATCAAAAATTTTCAAACCTAAATTCAAATGTGCAGACTCAAGATGACGTCGTAAAAATTAAATCTTATACAGAATTGTTACTATGTATCATATACATTCATTGAAGGGTACCGGTTTCCGAAAAGAAAATTTAGACTTTTTTCACTCCACACTAACCTACAACCATCGTTCTATGATAATATATATACTAAAATATCAGATATATCCTGCGCTGAATGAATATTATAATTTTGGTTTTTTTCACTATTATATTAAAGTCACAAAATAGTAAAATATAATCAGAAAAATGCATGTGTTTCAATCAATCATCAGCTGCTTATGCTGTGCCTGCTGCTTTCTTTGTTTTTGTTTTGTTGTTTGTGCTTGTATTGCTTTTGTTTTATACGAACTGATTCACAGGCTTCTTCATTGGCTTCTTATATGTACTAGTTCATAATTGGGTTCTTATATGTACTACTTAAAAGTGATTGTTTTTGTTTGTGTACTGAAGGTTCTTGTATGTACTACATTCTCAATCTCTTTTCAACTCAGTCAATGAAAGATTTTTAAAGATTTTATTATTTTGATAACGTCTAAAATACATACCTATCAAATTGTTTTCCAATTTTTATTGAAGGTGAGCGTGTACGTGGGTGGATGACGCCCATTCTTCGAACACGTCTTAAATTTGATATAAAATTAATAAATATCCGTTTTACTTTTGTAGCTTGAACAGAAACCTATTTATATAGTTTTAAATTTTGGGGTTGTATGGGAGGTGGGCGTGTTCGTTGATGGATATCGCCCATTTTTCGAACACGCCTTAATTTTTATACAAAATTAATAAATATTTTATTCTACTTTTGTAGCTTCAACAGAAACTTACTTATAAAGTTTTCAATTTTGGGGTTGTATGACGCCCATTTCTCTTACATACCTCAGTTTTGGCATAGAATGCACAACTACCGAATTAAGGATTTGTAGCTTAAATTTTTCTATACAAGTCGATAAAAAGAAATTTTGATTTTACTCTTGATGTTTCAAAATTAAAGCCTTGGTGCTTTACAATCGGTGCTTAATAATACAAAAAAAAAAAAAAATAAATTGTCAATCATGTATTATCCACAATGCCCAAAGTTATTATCAGCCATTTTGCCAAGTCTGTGTGCCATCGAGTTTACAAGCCTTAAGCATTGATTCTGCGGATAATTTTTCCACATGCAGAAAAAAAATATATTTACCACAAACATAATGTGAGAAGAAACTATTATGTTTGAAAACTTATTGAGATCAAACAAGTATATTTTTACTCAAACATGTTTCTACTTTACGGTTACCATAAAAAGTTTTCGTAGGCAAGTTACTTTGTTACGATTTATATATTTTGTTCACTGACAACTATGCTAATTTGATACAATAAATATAATATGTTTACGGTGACAAGTTTTGAAGCAATTAAGTTCATAGTAAGCTATTTCTACAATTAATCGCGAGCAAAATAATTAGTTAAGGTTAGGGTTAATTTTAATATCTCAGGTTCAATTCTCAAGCCAACGTTTAAGGAAAAATTGCATTTCATTACAAATGACCAATTTTCCATCACCGGGATTTGAACGCGGACCATCGCTCATTATTGTCCAACACACTTACCATTATGCCAATCGCCTGATGGCATGTGAGCGAAAAAATTCAAACAAAACAAGCAAAGCGAACAAATATTGCATGAACATATCATATTGTATACGATCATGTAGTATGTTTCTGACAAATACAATATGCTCATGGCAAAAAAAATACTGTTTTTGTTGCAAGCATATTGCGGCTATATTTTCAACAAAACTATTTTTTTATTACATCTATCAAAATATGTTTACTGGCATAAGAAGCAAACATTGAAATGATTGCCACGAAAATAGCAACATGAATAACAAACAAAGTATGGTCAGAATTGTAATTAATATTTACAGCAAAGGGAAATATATTTGCTACAATGAAAGTCGAAAATGTAATTTTTCTGCATGCAGTTTCGGTTGATTCACTCTCTCAAATCCCACCAATTTTGGGGCATGTCCTGCAAAATGTGTGTTCTCAAGTCTGCCCACGCATTTTCTTTTGCTGACAAGTCATATTTTCTCTTACGAGATATTCCTTTATTAATTTGGCTGTGTGGACTTATCCTAATTTCTCCTGTTGATGGATGAAATTGCGGCCTATTAAGAGTTTACCTTCTGGTATTTCAGTTTCCTTTATAACATTTAAGTGTACTGCGGCTGTTATTTTCCCTTCTACAATAATACACAATACTGCTAGTACCATTCGTCAATAAGCAACGCCAAACCATTAAACCTCTTACACTAAGGGAAAAAGTTATGTAGTCAGTACAGAGACAGCTATGTAAAATCTATGCACTTCAACTTGTATGAGAACGCAACAAGAGCAGTATTTACTGAGTAAAGGGAGCGTGTACTGACTACATATCAATTTATTCACTTTTTAAAATGAATAAAAAATGTATTCAATACATCATGTTATGTGTTGAATACATAGCAGACTTTAATAGATACAAGCAACGTGTACTCAGTCAACGTGTTATGTAATTTTTTACGAAAACTTTACTCAATACATAAAATATAGACTCAGTACACGTCCCCCTTATACGATTGAAATGACACATTTATTCAGTACATAACATATGGACTCAGTACACGTATCTGTTGCACATCGGCACACGATTTTGCTGTTTTATGTCATTCGTTTCTTGATTTTCAAATAAGCAACACCTCTAAAGCCTCTAGAAAATCTGAGCGGGAATGAGTTCATCCACTGTACTCTAGAACAAAAGCGATGATTGGATAAGAATTAAATGTCTGGGTTTCTATAAGTAATTGCCAATTATTTTGTGAAATCTAGTCATTTCTTTATAAAGAATCTTTATTGCATTTGTTGAGAGGGTGCTTTAGGCACAGGCATGAATCGTGTATATATTCAATACATGGAATTATGAACAAAAAATATATAATGAATACATTATGCATGTACTCATTGCATAAAAATATGTTTTTAACATATGTAATGAGTAAATGATGTATGTACTCATTATATAAATGCATGCACTAAAAATATGTAATGAGTAAATTATGTATGTACTCATTACATAAAATTATGCATTTAAAATATGTAATGAGTAAACAATGTATGTACTCATTGCATAAAATTATGTACTCCAAATATGTAATGAGTAAATTATGTATGTACTGAGTCAATAATTTATGTAATACGTACATAAGATCTTTACTCATTACATAAAATTATTTGTAACAGTTTGCGATGAGTACAGTGAGCATGTACTCACCACATACATCTATGAATTCACGACACATATTTATGCGTTGAGTACATAAAATTCTTTATTGACTACATAACCGCTTGAAAGCATTATGTAGTCAATAAAGATTTCAACATGTACTCAATACATGAAAAATGTAAAATTTTTGTGTGCAGAAAACTATGCGATGAGTACATAAATTTATGTATTGAGTCCATAGGTTTTTCCCTCTGTGTACTACTGACCTAACCGTAGGTAGAGTTGACAAGCACTTTGTTATTCACTGGGTATCCGACAAATATATACCATGCAATTAGAGTATTTGAATCTTATCATAGACTCATCTCATCCGTCCAAAGTACCGTATGCCAAAAGTTTTGTGACTTTAACATGTGTTCTTCGTAGAATTTTCGTCTTTTTTACGCTGTTCGGCTTGTCAAATGGGATTTGAACCTAAAATCGTCTACTAGCTTAAAAATTGGCACCAAGTTCTACACACGCTTTCGCAATTAGTTACTGCCGCAAGAGAAATATTTGTATAGACATTCATTTAATTATTGATAAACACTGTGCTTTGAAAACAAGAAAACCATAAAAATTATATACATAGATATGTGTACCACTTTATGATTGCTTCCACTTACACTGAAGCCACTTAATTTCACATTAAATTTAGATAAGCAGTCATTCATGCATTAACATTACATGTTGCATATCCGCTGGGAGACAAAATGTGTGTGAATGTTGTATGGGAGCACTTAAGAAGCCATTTGTTTCTCAGCTTCTTCCGCTTTATAATCTAAAGATTAAAAGTAACTCAAATATATAAATGAAACATTGAATAATTAAATTATTAATGTTTTATGTTATGAATTATTATGTTTTTTTGTGAAAATCAAGCATTACGCAAACATTTGCCACACCAACATATGAAAAAGCACCTTGAATTCTGGTGTAGTCTTGTGATGCATCAAGTGCATCTGCTGAAAATGTTATTCGCTGTGTATTTTAGTATCAAAAAATATGAAATAACATTGAACAACATCTAGAGTTTGTCTTGTTTTCTCAATTTTCTATTTTTAATTTTTTGCTATTTTTGCCATCCTTGCAATATTTTATCGCTCCTGCTGTCCACTATAGAGAGATGAATGTGACATTTGTACATTTTTCTCGCTTGTTTTCATTTAATATCTTTCTGTTTGCAATTCAGTTCAATTCAAATTCAATTTTTATTCGAGTTTGTCAACTTTGTTTCTTGTTATTTTTCAAGATTGGCTGCAAAAAGTCATTACAAAATAGTGAGTGACATGCGATAACCATGACAACAACAAACCCCCACAAAAATTAAATGATACGAAAGAAAAGACGATCTGGCAAAAAATTGAAATTTAACATTTTTTCACATGTAAATTGACAACTTCAGTTCAATTGTTAGGATAAATAAAGCATGCATCATTGCCACAATTATTTTCAAGAATTTTCATCTTTAAGGAAATCTTTAGTAAGAAAATACTAGTGGGCCCGGCAGACGTTGCCCTACTTTAAAATACTTTTAATTGGATGTAGACAGACTTGATTTCGAACTTAACCTTAATTTTTAAGAAAAAAGATCAGAAAGATCACAGAAAAATCGATATCTTGAAAACTTTGGAATTTGTGAAGTTACCCTCCGTCGGTCAGATGGTGCTAGCCACACCTTTTTCGATTTTTATTGCATTTTAAATATGTTTCCAATTGACCTATCGATTTGCAATTTTTTTACTTTTCCTTTGATTTGTAATCACATTAATAACGCTTTTTTCCCATATAAATACACATAAATCTATAGGGTTCTGGCCAGACCACATCCTATCGTCCAAAAGTTTTTAGAACCTCTGACCGACGGAGGGTCGATTATTTATTTTGATGACGTTTATTTATATGGCAGGCTGGTTTGGTTTTTATACCCTAAGCCTGAAAGGTGAGAGTATATTGACTTTGTGCAAACGTTTGTAACGCATAGAACGAAGCGAGTCCGTCCATCCGTCCGTCTGTGTGTTGTCCGTAAACACAGGATAAGAAGAAGGAGTTGAGATAATTGGATGAAACTTGGTACACATGATCACATGAACCCAAGGATCTGCACTATTGAATATTTTTGGAATCCTCCCACGGACACGCCTACCCTCCATACAACGGAAAAATTTAAAACTGCATAGCTCAGCTCATAATAAGCTGAGCCACTCAAGGACACGCCCACCTCCCATACAACCCAAAAATTAAAAACGCAATAAATAAGCCTCTGTTTAACATACAGAGCTAAAATTTGCCACTTTGATCATTTCGGTGACGAGGGACTCGACCGCTCTTCCACAAATTCAGGCTTTCTTATTTTGCATTACTTTTCAATTAATTTTCATCCAAATATTTCATTGTGGGGTTTTAAACCCCGAAACCCCTTTTGATTGCGCTAATGTGTGCACAGTGGGAAACATTTGATCAAATATGCGAATATTGTGACTCAATAAAATGAATCTTTATGGGCGAAAAAGTAACATATGTCAGATTTTGACCAAATAAGGTAATTTACTTTCCATTGGCCGAACTGACGTGATATGCCTCATACATACTTTTCTATATTAGACAACCCGCCTTATAAGTACCATGTAAATGCACTACTTGTGGGGGTAAACATATCATTATTTCCTGTTTTGTTTTTTTTTTTGTAGCTTTGAACCAAGGATTTCAGGTATCAAACCTATTCATTCAAGTCTGCTCTGATATGGGGCGCTACATCAACATGCGAATTTGAATCTGAGGCAAGTGTTATACCTTAACCTCAGTTAATTCGATTTATTAAACAATTTCATTCCACAAACATTCTACCACCAACTTTTACTTCTAAAGTCGTAATATTGATGAATTATTAATTTCAGTTGATTAGAAATGAGGAATGAATTAAAGAAAGGTAAAAGCGTAGGGCCATGGCTAGTTCGGGACTTGAACCCGGAACCTCTAGGTTGGCAGTCAAGCACGCAAACCACTCGACTACCGAGGCCCAAAGTCATTTTTTGTTTTCTTCACAAATTAGCGTGTTAACCGATATTTTGAAGGTGTCTGCATCTAAATTAATAAATTTATCAACTCCCAAGCAACGTAAAGAAGAAACTTTACTAAAAAAGATCGTGAATTTGATTATTTCTTTACACATTTGAACTACTCTGTTACTTGACATCGTCCATTGTGGACACGATATATGGTGACTAAAAAAGAGTTGACATTTTGTGTATGTTTACATTATTAACTGTTTTTTTGTTCACTTGTGTGCCTAAATAATAATACATAGAATACTATTTTTTTATTTCATTTTCTGACAACAAATCAACAAAATGTGAACCTGCTCCAACTGTATTTCAAATGAAAAGAAAGCACTTTTATAGAGCCCAGTAGAAGTAAATTTCTCGTTGTTGCGGTTGTTGTTGTTATTCACTTTTATTGTTAATAAAACAACACGACAAAAACAACAAGTACCTCAACACTTTTCCACACAATATCCAGTCAGCCGCCTATTCTACCATCATCTTCCAACCAAACGAGACATCATTGATCCAACATACGAACCATCATCGTTTCATATTAAAAACAAAACAAAAAACAAAAATCAAGAAACATCAACTTAATAAAAAACAAAAACAATCCTTTGTATGGGGTCATATGTATTTTGTTTATTTTTAGTGTTTATCGTAGTATTAACATCAATTCATTTTTTATAATTTGAATTTTTATTCTTTTTGTGTTATTTTTTCATTTTGTGATATTTTTAAATTTCATTTATTTGAAGCCATTTTCAGATCATAAATTTTCCATATTTATGTGACGTTTGACATATGCACGAAAATTGCTTCAATTTAATGTGTGAGTTAAAGCGTTCGTATTATTATGTTTGTCTTCATAGAGGAGTAATTAATTGATGAAATGAAAATGAAAAAGAAAAACAAAAAATTTATTATAGAAAAACGCGTCAGCGTTTGATAGTTTCTTTTTATAAAGTTCAATATTTTTCAGACGCCTTGCATTAATTTGACAACTTGTTACAATAATGATTATTTTTTTAACGCTTTAAAGTTTTATTTTCGATTGTTATTTTACTGTCCGGTTTATAAATTAAATCTAAACAATTTTAAAATTCCTGACTTAGGCTGCGGTTATAGTGAGCGCCGAGTCAGATAGGCAGGCAGGCTGAAATCTGTGTGAAAAAAAGAGATGCAGATAGCTATCTATCTGGCTTGTTCACATTGCCTGCCTGCCTGCCTGTCTGACTCGGCGCTCACTATAACCGCAACCTTATACATTACACTCAATACAACCATGCTATACTCCTACTTATACCTATAAAAAATGGGCGTGATCTGCCCAAAGAAGAATACTTTTCTGAACTTAACAAGCAAAGAAGAGCTTTTCGAGAATTAGAAAATATTAGATTAAAGATTCGTATTGAATGTTTGCAAATGTGGCCACATTTGAATGTAGTTTAGCACGGTGTGAAGCAAGTTTTAGTTTTCTAAGTCGTATTTTAACTCCATATAGAAGGTGCATGACTTTTGCTGGCGAAAGTTACCTAACCACATTATCATGTGAGAGCAAATGTTTGGATGAAATTCCGAATGAAGAACTCTTGTAAGCGTTTAATAAGTCAGCTGCACGAAAGATTCAACTATTTTAGTTTCTAATAATGTTTAAGTAAACATAAGGTTTTTGTGATACTAATGCTTTAAATATTTTCAGTACCTTATTTATCTCAATATTTATCTTATACACATTAAAAAAGTTTCATACATATATGGGCATCACCCAGTGGCACGGACGCGACATTCGCACGGTTTTAATTACTCGAAAAACAAGAAAGAAACAAAAAGAGCCGATATGTATTTTAAGTGTTCTAACGCGATGAAAGAGTACTACATTTTATAAAAATATGGGCAAGATTTAGTACAAATTAGTACAAAGTAATAAGCAATCATACAATGAAACAGACGGGACAAAAAACAGAAGTTTTTTAAGCTGGTATAGAAATATGCAAAATTTAGCTAATTTTTATAATTTGTTTTATATATAATAGAGTGTATCGAAAATCTGACCTCCAATTCCGGCACCAAAATTAAAAAGTACATGAAAAATCCTTTCGATTGGTATACTTTGTTTTTATTTGAACTAATTTTGGCGTCCCCCGAAATGCATTTTTGTGCATTTTTTATCAACTTTTGTACTGGAGACCCATTAATGGTTGATTTAAAAAAAATCAAGCTTATCAATTAATTCCATTCATATAAAAACACAGAACTGCAAATTTTCATCCCTGTCGACAATTGCTCTGACGAGATAGAACGGTTTTTTTCAACTTGTTATTTAATATTTGATATGTTTTTATTTTTTGTATGAAAGTATTTTTTTTAACTTTAAGGCCCGTTAACTGATCTCCGAAGTTTAAATTCCTTAATCTCAGATTTCGTAAACAGAGTTTAAATTTTAAACTCAGTTAAAATTATTTTCGTAACTTATCTCATTTTTATCGGCAGTTTTCTTAAACTCTGTTTAAAAATTTAAACTGAGATTAAAAAACATATTTGAGCGGCACTGTAGTAAAAATTCTACAACTTTGACGTAGAACATCAAAATATTTCAAAAATTTTTGATAAAATAATGCAAATTGTCAGTTTCATTGGAATATTTTTTTTTCAAAACTTAAAATATGTTTGTGTTTTGTTTATTGTTTTGATTTTTTTGAAGTATGATTTTTTTATTTTGTTTATGATTGAGAATATTTCCAATGTTCTCAGAGAATTTTTGACAAAATCTAAGTTTAAATTTTTTAAACCTAGAATTTATGTGTTTAAATTTAAACTTGCCTCACCAAGTTAAACTTAGATTTTTTGAGATCAGGTATCGGCGTTAAAATTTAAACTGAGGTTAAGGAATTTTAAACTTTGTTTAAGCTAAACTTTGTTTAAAATTTAGATCAGTTAACGGGCCTAAGCAAGTTATAGCATATTAAGCTCGTCATAGAGACGTCAGTTGCTGCTGCTTCTGCAGAACGAAAAAAAGGAATAATGTTTTCTATGTTGGAGATCCGTTCAAAAAGGCCGAAATTCGAAACAAAAAGGGTCCTTTACAGGATCTAAAAAAAATGTTGTTATTATTTGGTTAATAGTTTAAAAAAATACGTTGCTTTTGCATTAAGCAATAAAAAAAAAGAAACCAAAAGTTTAAAAATACTTTCATACAATAAATAAAAACATATCAAATATTAAATAACCAGTAGATTCACTATGAAAAGAACTGTTATATCTCGTCAGAGCATTTGTCAACAGGGATGAAAATTTGCAGTTTTGTGTTTTTATATGAAAGGAATTAATTGATAAGCTTGATTTTCTTTTTAAATCAACCATTAATGGGTCTCCAGTTGATTAAAAATGCACAAAAATGCATTTCGGGGGACGCCAAAATTAATTTAAATAAAAACAAAGTACACCAATCGAAAGAATTTTTCATGTACTATTTTATTAGGGGTAAGAATTAGGGGTAAGATTTTTCCCATACAAGTCGATACACTCTATTATATAATAAACATGTTGATGGAGGTCAAAGGATAACTTTTCTTCGTAGACTTATGAAATATGAGAATTATCTCTTACCTTTTTTTAAAAAGATATAACACGAATACGGACGCGACTTCATGGACGCGACTTCATGGGCGCGACAAATTTTTCCGACAGTAGTAAAATACAGTAAAGATGTTCATTATAAATTTTCATAAAAATAAATTATAATAAGTTCAATTGAAGTTACATAGCAGTAATACTATTCAAAATAAAAAAAAAACAAAGTTTAAAGCTGTTACAGTGCTTTGTTTTAATGTCTTTCTTCACTTTTGGTGGACCTTTTTTGGGAGATGCCCATATGTATGAATACCTCATTGAATAATATCATAGATAAAACAAAACTTTAAAGGGACCTCACGCCTTCAAAAAAGTTTCTTTTAATATTTTAAATGCCTTTAAGTTGAATAAAAAACAAGTAAAGAAAGTCCAAAGTCGGTCTAGGCCGACTATGAAATACCCTTAACCTACATTTAAAAAAAATAATATAATTGAAAATGGGCGGGTGAAGCTTATATTTTATATGAATTTAAGTGTTGAAGAAATATTCACACATACCAAGTTTTATTCCTGTAGCTCACAGTAAATGCCTTTATTATGCTTTCGCTATGGGAGGAGGGCGTGTTCGTGGGCGGATGACACCCATTTTTCGAAGACAACTTTATGTTGATACAAAACACATACCAACAAAATTTTATTATTGTAGGTTAATTATGAGCTAATTCATGCAGTTTTAAATTTTTGCGTTGTATGGTAGGTAGGCGTGTCCGTGGGCGGCTGATCTCCTTTTTTCAAAATCGTCTTTGTTTTGTCATAAAAAATATACTTCCCAAATTATATCTATGTAGCTTATACAGGGGCTTATTTATTCCGTTTTCAATTTTTGAGTTGTATGGGAGGTGGGCGTGTCCGGGGGCGGATTCAAAAAATATTCAATAGTGCAGATCCTTGGGTCCATGTGACTATGTGTACCAAGTCTCATCCAATTATCTCAACTACTTCTTCTTATCCTGTGTTTACGGACAACACACAGACGGACGGACGGACGGACGGACATGGATATCTCGACTGATCAAGAATATATGCACTTTTCTACACCGGACTCTCTTCGTTCTATGCGTTACAAACGTTTGCACAAAGTTAATATACCCTGACCTTTCACTTTTAGGGTACAACTAGTTCTTTCCCGCACGGTTAAAAATCTTGGGCTAAATTTTAATCTTTTTTGGATTACATATAGGACACGACCAAAAAAGATTACTTTTTAATCCAATGAAAAGTTTTAAGTTTTCCAATCCAAAAAGGACTTATTTTTCATCCGCAAAAAGTTTAAAATTTTTTAATCCAAAAAGGAATAATTTTTAATCCGCAGAAAGTATAAAATATTATAATCCAAAAAGGATTTGATTTTAGTCCAAAAAAGTTAAAAATATAAAAGGATTACTTTTTAATCCACAAAGGTGAGAACTCGTGAGAAAAAAAGGTAAGAGATAATTCTCATATTTCATAAGTCTACGAAGAAAAGTTATCCTTTGACCTCCATAAGCATGTATATATGTATATATTAAAAAAGTTCTTAAACTTAATTTATGCTAAATTTTGCATATTTCTATACGAGCTAAAAAAAACTTCTTTTTTTTTGTCGCGTACTTTGAACTAATTTGTACTAAATCTTGCCAATATTTTTATAAAATATAGCACTCTTTCATAGCGTTAGAACACTTAAAATACATATCGGTTCTTTTTGTTTCTTTCTTGTTTTTCGAGTAATTAAAACCGTGCGAATGTCGCGTCCGTGCCAATGGCTTTTCAGCTGGAAAGATACATAATATTCAGCTTTTCGCCATAGAAAAACTGTCAAATAAAGAGCTGCTTTTCGTTGGCTTTTCAGCCAAAACGCCTTCGTGTGAACATATTATTATATTGCCATAAACTTTACTATATATACATTAAGGGTATTCATGCAAATGGATAATGCCCTTATAAATGATATAAACCGTATAAGTTTATCAGCCTTATAAATGAAATGTATGGAGAACCGTTTACACAAACCAGATATATCACAAACCAGCAATCAGCTGTTTATATGTATGCTGAAAGTTGACTGTTAACAAGTTTACAGCTGACATATCTCTCCAAATGCACAATCGACTGATAAAAATGACTAATTGCCCAAAATACAAGCTTGCCGCTTTGCATGAATACCCTTATTAAGTATTATGAAACACTGCTCAATGTAATAATGAATATAATAATATTTTGGTTCAGATTTTAAGAAACAATTTGTTTCATTTAATTAAAAAATAAACTTCGGATGCTTTAGCAACATTAATTATTATATTGAGCGTAAATTTCGTAGCAGTAGTAGTTTTCAATCTTAGGTAACATAAATAATTTTTCCTGAAAATACTACCTTAATGTAAATTTGTAGTCCAAAAATAGTCTTAAACTTAAACTTTTTTGGATTAAAAACAAATTAAACTTAAGTACGGAATAAAAAATAGTACTTTTTGGATTAAAAATTCCTTTAAACCAAAGTTTGGATTAAAAACTAGTCCAAAATTTTTAACCGTGCGTCAAAAATGACGGGCCCAATTTAAATAAAGGAAAGACATGAAATATTAATTTACTTTAAGCTGAATTATAAATCAGCGATGGCCACATATTCGACAATCGATTGATTGGCCACATAAACAATTTTTAGTTTCAAATATTTATAAAATACCTTAAAGAAAAAACGAATATCATAGTAGGTACAACGAAATAAGTATGAAAATTTTTTGTACAACTGAAAATTTCAAAATGAAAAATATATAAAAAGTTTTTGAAGTTTCAATTAATCACAAAATAAAAAAATATGCTAAGAAATTTTTCAAAAAATCAAGCGTTCCGCACTCACATTTTACGGAATTATATAATAGTAATAAGATATCATTTTGGAAAATTAAATATATATTTTTTATAAAAAATATTTTTTTTTATATTTTTCTTTACATATACAACAAAAAACTATGGCGGGCGTGATTACGACTCACTGGGACATCAGAAAAAAAACCAAAAAAACTGGGTTTTTATCAAAACCGCCATGGACTGAACAAGAAGATAATATAATTTTGGTTGAAAAATAACAAGTTCAAGTTTTTTGGACTAAATCGGCCAAAGACTCAAAAAATTATAAAATCAATTTTTCTGTCCGTAGTTCATTTCATGCATCGATAAGTGTAAAACAACATATTCAAATTTCAGTACGATCGGTCGAGTAGTTTTTGTTTTATCACGCCCGCCATGATTTTTTTAATTATTTTTAAAAAATTCCAGTAGCAATATATGTCATTCAAAATATAAAAAAAAATATTTTTTGTGTAATTTTTTTACCGAAAAATATATTTGTAATTTTTCAAAATGATATTTTATTATTTATTGAACTTATAAGCATTTTAAACCATTAAAATAAAAAAATGTTGGAAGGCATGACGTCCCCTTAAATACATCAAAAAAGTGTATTATTCATGAAAAAAAAATTAGTACAATTTGATATAAAAAAGGACAATTTTTATTTCGATTTGGTTAGAAATTCGGAAAAGTCATTTTCCATCCCTGTATCATGTCAGTTCGGCCGAGAGAAAGTAAATATTGGAGCAGGGATGGGAAATGAGTTTTCCGAAATTGTACCAAATCGAAATTAAAATTGTACTTTTTGACATCAAATTGTACTATTTTTTTTTCTTCATGAATAATTAAGTTTTTTCAGTTCAATATACATACATAGTTAAATAAATATAGTACTCTACATTCAGTTTTAAAATTTTAATCAAGTTGCGGTTACTCGAGGTTACTCAAAAATTAAGTTTTCAAGCAATTCAATTTATTTGACATTAATGCCTTCGTGCTAGAAAGAGACGATCATGAATAGAAATCAATAGAAAAATAAAATTGTAGAGCTGATCAAGGTGGCGAATTCGTTTGAATGTGTTGTAAATATGGTTGTAAAAATTCATAAAAAAGGCACTGAAAAGAAAGTCGATATGACGAAGACCATGTGTATGAAAATGTACTAAAAATGTCTTCGTGGTACTTACGTACTTTTTATTATAAAATTGAACTGAAAAAGTACAATTGTACTGAAAAATCCAACACTATATTGGATCCACCTAATTTTAAATGTAATATTTTTTTTAAATTTTAAAAAAATCCCCCTAATTTGGTTAAAATCGCAAACATGTAACTTTTTCGCCAATAAAAATTAATTTTATTGTATCACAATATTCGTATATTTGATCAAATGTTTCCCACTGTGCACACATTAGCGCAATTAAAGGGGTTTTGAGGCTAAAAAGAAAAAAATTGAAAAAAGAAAAAAGTTTTAATTATTTGGACTGCATACAAATCAAACAAATGAAAACCTAACCGAAAACCTTAAAAAAAATAGAAAATCAGATGCATTAAAAAATTAGAAGAAAACTACTTCACAAATTCCAAAATGAAAAGTCTTTGGAAGTAGTTAAGAAACAATTATATACAACAACATCGACAACTACACAATCAAACCAGCGAATGCATTTTCCCAATAGGCAACTAAGCCAGCGCTGTTCAAACGAAGGCATGCATTCACTGCTACTTTTAGAGACCAAACAAATCATTCTCTCGCTACTCTTATGAGCACTTCTTGAAGGGCTGATTTGTCTGCACCAAAGGCAGTACTAAAACTACCTACAAAGACTGACTCTTTATATACTTCAGAGCAACTTTTTCGTTTAACGTTAGAATATAAAGGTTGTCCTCACTGCAAGTGCGTATATTTTTGAAGGTGAAAGAGGAAGTCGAGTTGAGAAAAAATCTTATGGAAAGGTAGGTCTATTTTCGACCCCTAAGGAGTTGCATTTCTGACGTACTATTAACTTATTTATTTTTAAAGATATGCTTATGATTTTAATGTCATCCGAAAGGAAATTAAATAAAAACCAAATTTGGTGTTAGCAAATTTTTTTTGAATTATTACGCAGAATTTTTCAGAAATTGAGCTCAAGGTGGTTAATAAATAGTTTTTAAAGAATAATTTCATCTTTTCACGATCACAGCTCGAGAACGGATAATTTGAGAGAAATCGCTGATACACCGTTAGAAAGGTCATTTCATTACCTTATTAATGAAAAAAGTAATTAAAATAAGTTCTCAATTAGCTCGTTTTCTACAAGTAACAATAATGTGAATCAAAGTCATGAAATGCTAATTAACCCTGTAATTCATTAGGGTGCGACAGTAGACCCACCCTTCAGTACGATTTTTTCTCAACTCGACTTCCTCTTTCACCTCAAAAAATATACGCACTTGCAATGTGGACACTCTGTATATTTTATTAAAAAAATTACATTATAATGTCCTTTCTTACTGCTATATCAAAGATTGCATATTGAAAAAAATCTGACTTCAAAAACATATAGAAGAGAAGATAAGATCAAAGAATATATCAAAAACAGAAAAAAAGGTTTATAAGAAAAAATATTTTTTTCAATACTCTTTATTTAACCACTTCTTTTAGCCGTTCTTAAGAAGTGATTCTATCAGGCTTCTTTTGAGCAAAAAGAGCCAAAGGCCTCCAAAATTTTCGCATTTCATATGAGTGGGGGAGTACTTCGAAATCCATAGGAAGGTGTTCTAGAAGCGCTTCAAACCCCTACCATTTCCCGACTGAGGTGTTGCTCATACTCGCTTGCACACATTTAAAACCAAAAACACGCACTCAAGGAAGCAAAACAAAACAAAATAAACGCAAATCCGTATGTCCTTAAAATATACTCAAAGTCCTGCCACATACGCATAGAAACATTATTTTAAACAAACTTTGTGACCAAACAAAACCAAATCACACATACACACATATACACACACATCCACACACACACACACACACACACACACACACACACACACACACACACACACACACACACACACACACACACACTTACACACTTGCAGCAACAAAAACCTGAACAACACTTAAACCTACAATCACATCAACTAAAAACAGCATCAGAGCATGTTCCTGGACAGTTCATAACAGCTCCACCTCTTCCAAAAAACAACAAATTAACAACCAGTGACATCTATAGAAAAATAACAACAACTAAAATTGCAGTTACAAGGTTTTTACAACAGCTTTAATAGTGAAAAAAGTAAAAAAACAAAACAAATTCAAACCAAAATGTTGACGACCAGCACTTCTAGGAGTACCTTTTACAACAAATATAATATTGGTAGTAAGGAGTTAGAGTCACGGCTCAAAAGAGTAACAAAGCAGCGGCAGCAGTGTGCGAAATAATACAAAAAACTAAAATATACAAATGCAATGAACTGAAATAGAATCAAGTTGAACGAGTTGAAATAAACATGCATTTAACGCACGCCTACTTATGGAGACGTTCAAAACAATGAAGCTGGCACAAAGAAGCAACGAGTCAACAAAGTGTTAAAAGCCAAAAATAAAACAAAAAAATAAAACAAAAAAAAAAAACAAAAAAAACCTGCAACAGCTAGGCAAACAAGCAACAACAACAAAAGCCGTCAGCAGCAGCAACAGGAAATTACAAAAAATGGCACACCAATACAAACAAGCAGCATGCTGAGCACCAACAACACTTCACTTAGTGGACACTCTGAGGGATATTCTGTACAGCTGACCAACAAACAAATCCAAGTTGCCACCTAGCAATGTTTAAAATTTTAGAGAAGAAAAGCAACGCTAAATATTTAAAATTCGAGATTTTAGCTACATAAAGTTGTTAAGCGTTTTGTAATTAACGTTAATGCATTTCCAAGACAATAGCTTACTAAGTCGCGAGTCAATGCAACTAAAAACTGAACAGAAATCTATGCTGACAGATGACCAACAAAAATGTTGAGCAATATTGATAGCGTTACGAAAAAAAAAAAATGTCCTACAAAAATGTTATCTATATTTTCGCAAATAGGAACAAAGAAAAGAATTTGACGAAGAGTTACGTCTTACAGCGCGGTTTGTATGTAGTCGTTTTTAAATATTTTTCAAGCACATGCAACGTTTTTGGGTAACAATTTAGGGTATACCTACAGCCTTTAATACTCATCGTTCAAAGATAACATATATGTTTAAATATCAGATATATCATGAGCTTTACGCATAGCAAACTTTGGATTTTTTTACTATTTCATTCAAGTCACAAAATAGCAAAATCTTCGAAGAAAAATTTAAATTTTCATATTATTTTCTTATAGCCATTTATAAGGGCAAAATCTTAAATTGTAGCTCTTAAGATACAAACGTACAAAATTTTTTTTTACCTGTAGCTTAAAAATAAGCTTTTTTTTTTTCTTTATATGGTTTTCGTCGGCGGATGACGTCTACATACATAAACAAGTAAAGAAAGTCTAAAGTCGGTTTAGGCCGACTATGAAATAACCTAAACCCAATTTTCAAAAATTTTTATTGTAAATGGGTGTGTCCGTGGGCGGATGAAGCCTTTATTTTATATGCATTTAAATGTTGATGAAAAATTTACACATACCAAAATTTATTTCTGTAGCTCACAGTTAATGCTTTCACTGTGCTTTCGCTATAGGAGGTGGGCTTGTTCATGAACGGATTACTCCCAATTTTTGAACACACCATAGTTTTGGTATAAAATACATACATACCAAATTTAATTTCTCTATGACAAACATAACCTTATTTATTGAGTTTTAAACTTTTTGGATTGTGTGGGAGGTAGTCGTGTCCGTAGGCGGATGACGTCAATTTTTCAAAACCATATTTGTCTATTATATAAAAACAAATGTTTGTCTGTCTGTCTGTTCCGCATAGCCTCGCGCACCGTTTATCCGATTAAACTGAAATTTGGACATCGAGTACCTTTCATAGTGAGAAAGAACATAGGCGGTGTAAAAAAGTGGGCGAAAGTATATGGGCATGGCACTCTATAATAACTTCTAAACGCCTTGACCCATTTCAATGAAATTTAGTATGAAGGTTCAACTGCTCCCAAAATAAAACAAAGGCTATAACAATTCCAAAGACTTACGCAAGAGGGCGCTTTAAGAAGTGCATTTTAAAGACTCAACAAGTCCTAAATGCCTGGACCTATTTCGATGAAATTTGGTATGAAGGTTCAACTGCAACCAATATAAAGCATATGTAAAAAAGTGGGCGGAAGTTTGAGGGCGTGGCAATCTGTAATAACTTATAAACGTCTAAACCAATTTCCATGAAATTTGGTATGAAAGGTCAACTGCTCCCAAAATAAAACATAGGCAATAAAAAATTCCAAAGACTTCCGCAATAGGGCGCTTTAAATAGCGCGTTTTTAAAACTTAATAACTCCTAAACTTCTTGACCGATTTCAATGAAATTTGGTATGAAGTTTCAACTGCACCCAAAATAAAGTATAGGTAGAAAATTGGGCGGATGTATATGGGCGTGGCACTCTATAATAACTCCTAAGCAACTGGACCGATTTTAATTAAATTTGGAATGAAGGTTCGACTGCGCCCAACATAACATAGGCTATAAAAATTCCAAAGACTTCCGTGAGGTGGCGCTTAAAGTAGTGCGTTTTAAAGACTAAATAACTCATAAACGCCTCAACCGATTTCACTGAAATTTGGTATGAACGTTCAACTGCTCCCAAAATAAAACATAGGCGTTAAAAAATTACAAAGACTTCCGCAAGAGGGCGTTTTAAGTAGTGCATTGTTAAGACTCAATAACTCCTATATGACTTGATCGATTTTACTAAAATTTGGTACGTGAAATAACTTGACTCTTCAATAGAATTGAATTATTCAATCAATTATTCAATCAACTATGTTCGGCTACCGACTTTGATACAACTTGGCAAGCATTTGTATCTGTTACAGAAATAGATCTTATGCTCTTCAAAGAATACCAGCAGAAGCTGTATCGACAGTATCGACCATAACCTAAGTTGAACGAAGACAGTCCAAAAATCGAATCGAGTATTTTTTAAAATTGGAATTTATTTAAGATACAATTGCATATTAAATGTATTTCTTGAAATGACTTTTCAAACTGCACTCAGAAAAAAGTTTCTCGGAATATGATAAAAATGGCATCATATTTACTGAAAAATGGTATTGACCTTGCTCCAGAGCACGGATGCCCAGCGCCTAACTCTTTCCGCTCTTTACAACAACTTCGATATTTTCATGATTGTTGTAATTCGACAAATTCAGTTGGAAGAAAAATCATTGCTTCGTATTGCTTTGTTGTTTTTTAAGAGCCATCAAATGACGCTTCTTGCATTTGCATGTTGTTGTTTTTGTGTGTTCAACAATTTAACTTGTGCGCTTGGGCACGGTCAGCATTCGTGTTGTTGTTCGTATGTCTTTTTTTTTTGCTTGGGCGCTGCCAGAATTCGTGTTGTTGTTTTTAACATGCTCCACTCGTTGCACTCTTTACAACAACTTCAATATTGCAATGATTGTTGTAATTCGACGAATGAAGTTTTCAGCTTCACCTTTACTTATTACTTTATTGTTGTATTTGCGCACATTCAAGGATTCGTGTTGTTGTTTTGTGTATTCAATATTTATGAACTTTTGCGCTGGCGCAGATGTAGGTTTTATGCGTGTTGTTTTATGTGTTTTTGTTGTTAGAAAAATTATTGTGCCACGAATCCAAAGATTTGTTGTTGTTGTTGGCTTTTTGTTGTAGCACTCTTCAAATAATTTTTCTGGGCATCACTGCTCCAGAGAATGCTTTTCTCTAAATGAGATCCTAAAAATTGTCTAAAACTGATAAAAACCTTCTATGAAAAAGAGAAATATATAAAAATAATTCGATTTTAGAGAAAAAGACTCTTTCTTTTTGAGAAAACATTTGTTTTTATTGCAGAAAATACTTCTCCTAGTGAATTTTTTATCAAAATATAAGAAAAAATTTTCATCTTCAAAAAATTTTTCTGTATAAATGAGAATTTTTTTGTGCGAGAAATATATGTGTCATTATAGGAGACATTGAAATATTTCCAATTCCTAGAAGTGAAGAAATATTTCTTCGTAAATATGAAAATTTATTCTAACTGAAGAAAATATTATTTGAAAAGAGAAAATTGCTATTATCGACAATAGAGACATTTTTCACCGAAGGAAGATATGTGTATTTTTATACCCCCACGCGTACTGCGTAAGGGGTATATTAATTTTGTCACGACGTGTGTAACACCCAAAAGGAGGCGTGGTAGGTATGGAAAAGTATAAATATTCTTGATCAGCATCACCACTTGAGTTGATTTAGCCATGTCCGTCTGTCTGTCCGTCTGTCCGTCTGTCTGTCGACACGATTACAGCCGCAATTTTGAAGCTATCGTAATGAGATTCGATATTTAAGCTTTTTTTAAAAAAAATAAGGTCAAGTTCGAGAATGGGCTAAATCGGATGAAAACCACGCCTACCTCCCATACAACCCAAAAATTGAAAACTCTACAAAGAAGCTAATATTAAATCAACAATACTGAAATTTGGTATATGTGTATTCTATGTCAAAACTGAGATGTTTTAGAAAAATGGGCGTCATCGACTTACTAACACGCCCACCTCCCATACAACCCCAAAATTGAAAAATCTATAAAGAGGCTAATATTAAAGTTACAAGACGGAAACTCGGTATTTGTGTATTTAATGTCAAAACTGAGGTGTGTTAGAAAAATGGGCGTCATTCACCCACTAACACGCCCACCTCCCATACAACCCCAAAATTTAAAAATCTATAAAGAGGCTAATATTAAAGTTATAAGACGGAAACTCGGTACTTGTGTATTCAATGTCAAAACTGAGGTGTGTTTTAAAATTGGGCATCATTCACCCACTAACACGCCCACTTCCCATACAACCCCAAAATTTAACAATCTATAAAGAGGCTAATATTAAAGTTACAAGATGGAAACTCGGTATTTTTGTAATTAATGTCAAAACTAAGGTGTGTTATAAAATTGGGCGTCATCCACCCATTAACACGCCCACCTCCCATACAACCCCAAAATTGAAAAATCTATAAAGAGGCTAATATTAAAGCTATAAGACAGAAACTCGGTATTTGTGAATTCTATGTCAAAACTGAGATATTCTAGAAAAATGGACGGCATACACAATCTAACACGCCCACCTCCCATACAACCCCAAAATTTAAAACTTTATAAAAAGGCTTATATTTAAGCTGCAGGAAAACAATTTAATATGCATGTTTTTTAGACACATAAAAATAATACTATCTCTCAAAATCTCATACAAAAAGCACTCCAATTTAATATTCTTCCACCCTTAAGAATCGGCCGTGGGGGTATTTTAACTTCGGCCAAGTCGAAGATATACCTTACTAGTTTTTTTCTGAGTGTGGTGTCCATTTTCCTCAGAAACCGGAATTCAGATCGAGACGTTGAAGATGTCATTTTTTGTTTTAATCATGTCTGGCAGGTACAGTTTTACGGAAATTTGACTAAACACTTTCGACGGAAGGAGGGGGCAAATATATACCGCTAAGACGATAATTTAAAAAATTTTAAAATAGAATTGATAATTTTAACAAGTAAAGAAAGTCTAAAGTCGGTCTGGGCCGACTATGAAATACCCTAAACCTACTCTTCCAAAAAAAAATAATATTATTGAAAATGGGTGTGTCCGTGGGTGGATAAAGCCTATATTTTATATGCATTTAAATGTTGATGAACAATTTACACATACCAAGTTTTATTCCTGTAGCTCACAGTTAATGCTTTCACTGTGCTTTCGCTATAAGAGGTGGGCTTGTTCATGAACGGACTACACCCATTTTTCGAAGACATCTTTTTGTTGAAACAAAACAAATACACACCAAAATATACTGTTGTAGGTTAACTATGAGCTTATTTAATTAGTTTTCAATTTTTGAGTTGTATGGTAGGTAGGCGTGTCCGTAGGCGGATGACGTCCATTTTTCAATAAGATCTTTAAAGATAAAAAACATACGTACCAAATTTTATCTCTGTTGGTTAAACAAAGGTTTAGTTATTGCGTTTTCAATTTTTGGGTTGTATTGTAGGTGGGCGTGTCCTTGAGTGGATGACACCCATTTTTCGGAAACATTTTTGTGTTGATACAAAACGCATACATACCAAAGTTTATTGTTGTAGTTTAATTATGAGGTGAGTTATGCAGTTTTCAATTTTTGCGTTGTATGGAGGGTAGGCGTGTCTGTGGGCGCATTCCAAAAATATTCAATAGTGCAAATCCTTGGATCCATGTGACCATGTGTACCAAGTTTCATTCAATTATCTCAACTCCTTCTTGATTATCCTGTGTATACGGACAACACACAGACGGACAGACGGACGAACGGACATAGATAGCTCGACTCACGTGGTGACGCTGATCAAGAAAATATATACTTTTCTATACCGGACTCGCTTCGTTCTATGCGTTACAAACGTTTGCACAAAGTGAATATACCCTGACCTTTCAGGTTTAGGGTATAAAAACTTAAAATTTGAGCAGTTTTGAATATCGTCCTCTTTCTGTGCTCGAGGCACAACCCCGAGTAACACCGGGTTACATCCGCTAGTTTTGTTATAAAAACATACGTGCCAAATCTTAGCTCTCTAGGTTAAACAGAGGCTTATTTATTGAGTTCTCAATTTTTGGGTTGTATGGGAGATGGGCGTGTCCGTAGGCGGATGATACCCATTTTTCATAAATATCTTTGTTTTGATATAAAGTAAATAGCAACTTTATTTTATTGTTGTTACTTAATTACGAGCTTAGTTATGCAGTTTTCAATTTTTGCGTTGTATCGGAAGTAGGCGTGCCCGTGGGCGGATTTCAAAAATATTCAATAGTGCAAATCCTTCTTCTTATCCTGTGTTTGTGGACAACACACAGACGGACGATCGGACAGACGGACATGGATAGCTCGACTCACGAGGTGACCCTGATCAAGAATATTTATACTTTTCTAAAAACGCTATTACAGCATCTTGCTGTAAAATGAAAGAGCACACCAACGATAAGCAAGACACGAGAGCACGACTTTATTTCATACAAAAATCTATTGCTTTACGTGTCCTGCTTATCGTTGGTGTGCTGTTTCGTTTTACAGCAAGATGCAGTTAAACGCAAATCGTTCAATCGAACAGTGTTTTAAAAACCATTTTTCAATCGGCCATAAACATAGAATTTACACAAACCAACTTTGTGGGCGTGTCCGTTGGCGGATGAAGTTCATAATTTGCATACATCTTAGTTTTGATGTCACAAACAGGCATACCAAGTAGCGAAGTAGCGTAATTTTGTATCTCATATATAAGTTGGTAATCTGTAGCTAGTTATTTAAGTAAGAAACTATAAATCATGTTACACTGTGTTACATTTGGACGTTTTTATAAAGATTCATAACATGTAAAAAAGATTATTGATGTTTGAAAAATATGAAAAAAATTATGAAGAACAAAAATTTAAATGAATAACTTTACATTTGAAATACAGATAATACAGGATATGCCTTGAGTTAATTAGTATTCTTATTTGTGCTCTGATATAAGTCTTCATGCATGCATGCCCACAAATACCAGTACTAGTGTAACTTACTTAAGTATGGTTTGATGTCATTGTCCTCCGAGTGAAGTTGGTTGCATATGGTACCAGCAGGTACCTTTTTTGTTCAAGTAGCGATGTTTTAACTGATTTAACATATGGCGCCAATTGGTTGCTCTGATAATGAGAGCACCACAGCTATTTGAAAGCGTGAGAATTTCGAGTGTTTGCTGAGGAAATTAAGGATTTTTTCAACGTAAGATATCGGATGTAAAAACAATGAAATCTTCTATAGTACATTGAACATTTAAAAGTGCCCTAAAGTTGAAGTGTTGAAGTTCGGATAGTTTGCCAAGACTTGCGCTTTTATAATTTTAATATAATATTATTCATTATCTATTGAAACATTAGACTTTTCAATATTAAAGTTTTAAAGTAAATTGAAATAAAAAAAATGTATATTTATAACTCTTTTAATAAATAAATAAATAAATGTATATTTATTTTGAAAAACAATTATAGCTTTGACATCAAAGGTCTTAAGCTTGTTCCATAACTTATGAGTTAATATTTAAGGACATGTCTTTAACTTTCATCTCAGCTAATTAGTTACTCAACGGTTAATATCTCTTTGTATGAAATTTTCTTAGTTTGAACTCTACCATGCGATGCCAACTGTTTACCAAGAAGCGTTCGCTGTGACCATCATAAATATGTCAAAAGTACCACAATAAAACAACAAAAAGCAGAGGCTCATAAAAATAAAACATAGGGACTAATAAAAAAACAAACTAGGAAAGTAATAAAAATCTTATAGAGTAGAACCTTAGAAAAAATTACATAACAGAAGCTGGTGCTAAGCTAAATGCTAGTTCATTGTTGCTGCTGTATTATTGTTGTTACTGTTGATGTTTGCTTTACGCTGCTGAATTATGACATTCGACTGTCATGTGACAAGCACTATTTAGAACTGAGATCCTTTTTACGCGTGAGAAACTACAGACAGCACCTAAGTAAACACATTTTTATACAAACAAATCCTTAATAACAGCAACAGCCACAGCCATAGCAACCATGGAAAAAAGGATTTCTTCAGCAAGCTACTGGTGCATGTCCTCGACTCGAATTACAAGGATCATGTTGTTCATATGTTATTGTTGTTATTGTTGTTTGTGGCTATGCAAACGTCCACGCATCTTCATAAAATGCAAAACAGAGTAGCTCGATTTTGTTTTTCTTTTAGGTATGTTGCTTAGCCAACAACAGCAACAGCAACAGCAACAGCTACTCATGTTGTTGATTAACGCGTTCATTATGTCAACCGCTACTTTAAATTAGGTACAAGTGCATCCATGTCTGCCACTTAGTTCTTAAAAAAATGTAAAAAAAAACATACATAAATAAAACCTTAAAGTTTTTAAAGATTTCTATCCAAATTTTTTTCTTGCAAAAATTAACACTGTTTGTGTGTGTAGGGAAAACTGTGAAAACGCTTATTACGTTTGCGTTACTGCTTATTGCATTACGTTGCAACACAATGTTATGTCAATCTTGATATAAGTGTTCCGTTTTTTATGCTGCCTTTTATTGAGTCCTTGTCATGTTGTACCATATGGCATCAATATTTAAAATTCTTCTTCGCCTAGTTTAACACGTTTTGCTTTTGCTTTAACAGCAGCAAAGCATAAAAACCATGTTTAACGGAAAATCTTTTTACAAGTTCTCACACAGCAGTAACGGTTACATTAGGTGCTAGCTATGAGTAGTTTTTTTCTTCTCCTTCTGGAGGACTTCACTTAAAATTGGTGTTGACAGTTTGATGAAAAATGACTTTTTTAAGTGGCATGGCAACAAATTTAAATATTGAAAGAAAAAACGCACTTAACTCTTTTCCGTTGTCAGACACACAGATTAATGTGTGTGTGGGAAAATTATAAGCTCAATATTAAAAAATTAAGAAACTATGTTTTCACAAAACTAAGCTGTGAATTAAATGGTCCTTACCCTTGAAGGAATAATTTTAAGCCTAGTTTACAAATGCAGGAGCATAACTCGATGCACAGTGTTTCAAGAAGAATAACCTAGCTGGACAACATTTTTTTTTTTTTGTTTATTGTATTGGTTGCTGCAGTCAGCTGCAACGCGAGCCATGCGCGAAAACTATCCTGAAAAAAGGGAGAAAGAGAGATGCTTTTCAGAAGCAAAAAAGAGAGCAGGAAAGGCGTGAGCTTGAAAAAATTGAGGTGTACCAAGGCAAGAGGTATGCTCGAAAATTCTACCAACAGGTCGAATTCCAAGGTTTCAATCCCGGAGTATCCATTTGCAGAGTTGAAAATGGTGATCTATTTACAAATACGTAATGCGCATTGAAATAATGGAGGCAGCATTTTCCAATCTACTTGTGGGCTACGATTCCAACAATTCCGCCCTTGGACAATGCGGTCCGACACCACCAATCAACGATGATGGAGTGAAAATTCCACCACCTAGCCATGACGTGGTCAAAGTTGCTCTCAAGCGACTCAAAAACAACAAAGAAGCAGTTGCTGACGACCTGGCTGCTGAATTGTTTAAAACCGGCGGCGGTGAATTGATAAGATGCATGTATCAACTCATCAGCAAAATATGATTTGAGGAATGTTGTCCAACGATTGAAGTCTCAGTGTGCCTTGTCCTATACTTAAGAAAGGAGACGCGAAAATCTGCGCCAACTATCGAGGTATCAGTCTTATTTCCATCGCATACAAGATTCTTTCGAGCGTATTGTGTGAAAGATTGAAGCCGCATTCCAAAACACTGATTGGACCTTATCAGTGTGGCTTTCGTTCTGGGAAGTCCACCATAGGTCAGATTTGTACACCACTTCAAATCGTAGAAAAAACACACGAAAATCATATCGAGACCTGCCTGTACGCAACAATGTCTGAGTTCGGTATACGTGCAAAGTTGATAAGACTCTGCAGGATGACGTTGAGCAACGCATGCAGCTCCGACAAGGTAGGAAATTACCTCTCCGAAACCTTTAATACCGAACATCATCAAAATTAAAAATTTTTGCCATTTTAAAAAAAATGTTTTTCCCCTTCTCACAAAAATCTTCTTTTTATACCCTAAACCTGAAAGGTCAGCGTATATGTACTTTGCGCAAACGTTTGTAACGCATAGAACGAAGCGAGTCCGGTATAGCAAAGTATATATATTCTTGATCAGGGTCACCTCGTGAGTAGAGCTATTCGTGTCCGTCCGTCCGTCTGTCCGTCTGTGTTTTGTCCGTATACACAGGATGAGAAGAAGGAGTTGAGATAATTAAAATAAACTCGGTACACATGGTTACTTGGAGCCAAAAATCAGCACTCTTCAACATTTTTGGAATCCGTCCACGGACACGTCTACCTCCCATACAACCCAAAAATTGTAAACTGCATAAATGAACTCAAAATTAGCCTAAAACCATTAAAATATGTATGTATGTATTTTATATCAAAACAAAAATGTCTTCGAAACATTGGTCTCATCCGCCTACGGATACGCCCACCTCCCATACAACCAAAAGTCAAAAACTCAATAAATAAACTCATGTTTAACGTACAGAAATTAAATTTGGAACGTATGTATCTTATTTCAAAACAAAGACATCTTCGAAGAATGGCTGTCATCACCGCCTTCTTTCCATACAACCCAAAAATTTAAAACTCAATCAGCCCAATCATGAAATATTTTCTCCCGGGAGTTGTAAATGGGAGTTTACGGTTTAAAGATAACATATAGAGATATCTCAATTTTTTATTTAACTCTTATGAATATTGGCGGTTGATGAACAAAGTTGCATTAAAAATTTCCAAAAATGATTTTAAATTTATCTTAAAAACGGAAACTCCCATTTACAACTCCCGGGAGAAAATGTTTCATGATTGGGCTGAATAAATAAGCACGTGTTTAACCTACAGAGATAAAATTTGGTACGTATTTATTTTATATCAAAACAAAGATGTTTTCGGAAAATGGGTGTCATCCGCACACGGATGATTAATCTATAGAGACAAAATTTGGTGAAAAAAGATTATTTTTAAAAATGGAAGTCATTTTCTTACGGACACGCCCACTTCCAAAAATTGAAAACTCAATTAATAAGATTCAGATAAAATTTGGCACGTTTGTATTTTGTAACAAAACGAAGATGACTTTGAAAAATGAATGTTGTCCATCCACTGACACGCCCACCTTCCAAACAACCCAAAAATAAGTTGAATAAAAAGCTTGTGTTAAACCTACGTAGATAAAATTTGGTTTTTTATCAAAACTAAGATGCATTCAAAAATTTGGCGTTATTCGTTTACGAACACGCCCACCTCCCATACACGCAGAGAAAAAAAACGTTTATCGCCAGTTTGCTGCAAACAAACTTCGTTTGTCGTGTTTCAAATCATTTGTTGTAAACGTTTGAACAGTTGGCATAATAATGGTTAGTTGCGGGAAACACGTTATTTAGTTGCAAGAAATTAATTTTGTTTGTCATAAACGGCAGTGATTTTTAAATTGCAGCAACCGAAAAATTTGTTTTTTCCAACTGAAAACTTCGTTTGCAGGAAAAAAATTAATTTGTTACAAGCGAATAGTTCTCAACTGACAAGAAAAGTTGCTTGATTTCGTTGATGAAAAGTGTTTAATATTTGCCATCAACAAAAAGTTAGTATTTTAAGAGTGCGAACAAACAGACACACAACTGCGAATCACATGCGGAGTCACACAACTGCTACACAGCTCGCTTTCGTTGATGAAATATTTGCCATAAACGAAAAAACAAGAATGTGTTACATTCTAAGTAAGCGCAGCCACACAAATGGCATCTCGCTTGTACCTTTGCACTTTGTCTTAACAAAAATTTTAGTTGTTGTTTTTATAATAATAGTCAAGATGTTTTTAAATTTCGGCAACCGAAAAATTTCGAAAAATTCCGAAAAATTTTAATTTAATTATTGAAATTGTAATTCTGTTTCATTAACTGCGTGGTCAAAAGGAATCGTCAAAAAAAGTTTTACTTAAAAAACATTGATTAAAAAAAAAAAAAATATTTGGTGTTCCTGTTGGGGATTGAACCCAAAATCCATCGAATTACTCGACTCGAACGCCAGCACACTCAGCTAAACTTGAGCTTCCAAAACAATGATAAAATTTCATTAAGTTCGATGTTTTTTCGTTTCAAGCAAGAATATTTTTAAGTTGATGACAACTGAATATTCGTTTGCGGCAAATACAGTTCGCAAACGAAGTATAGTTGGTGAATTTTTCAGTTGCGGTAAACGAAAAATTTCATTGCGTGTACAAACCGCAATAGCAAAAACTCTATAAAGGCATTAACATAAGAGCTAGAGGAATAAATCTTGTAACTTTTATAAATTTTTGTAAATTTTTATCAAAATTGAAATACATATAAAATATGGGCTGCAACCGCTCACGGACACTCCTATTTTCAATTATATAATTGTATTTTGAAAAAGTAGATTTAGAGTATTCCATAGCCGGGCTAGACCGACTTTAGACTTTCTTTACTTGTTTGTTAATGAAAACAGCACCGTCAATTGTCATCACAGCATTTTGACACTAAATGGTTCTCAAGTTGGTTGGTGTCTCTGTTTTTTTTTTATTTTTTTTTTTTTGTAAATGTATGTGCATCGATTACTCCTAAAGTAATTGCCCGATTGCCGCAATTTTTTGTCAACATATAGAGATCATCAACGCGGAGGTGCTCGTCTATAAAAGTGGGCGGTATTCGACAAGAAAAACACTGTATCTCTGTAAATATTGCCACTAGAGAAATAAAATTAACTGTAAGATTAGAAGGGCAGGCACAAATATTTAAAACTGCAATCACTTAAGTGGGCGTTGTTCTAAAAAAGGGTGTGGCAATATTGGAAAAACTCTGTTTCTCGTATAAAATAGACACTAGAGTACTGAAATTTAGTACAGAGGTTGATACAATTATTTAAAATTACTATCAATTAAGTGGGCGTTATTCGGTAAATTTATTACAGAAATTTATTACAGCGGAAATTTATTACAGCGGTAGGCTCAATAAGTAAAACTTTTAGTTAACAAAATGGGTAAAAAAAATTTTATTACTTACTAAAAAATTTTAGTAAAATAAATTATTCTATAAGAGATGTGGCAATATTAAAAAAACACTTTATCTCAAATACTATTGGCACTAGAATACTAAAATTTGGTACAGAGGTATGCACAAGTATAACAAATTACTGCCAATAATGAGTGCGCTATTTGATAAAGGGGCGTGTCACTATAAGAAAAACACTGTATCTCAGTATATATTGACACAAGGGTACTGAAATTTACAGCAAAAATGCAAGGGTTGGTACAATTATAAAAAATTACGGTCACTTAAGCGGGCGTTATTCGACAAAGAGGTGTGGCAATATCATAAAAACTCTGTATCTCGAACAATATTGACACTAGAGTACTGATATTTAGTACAGAGGTAGACACACTTATAACAAATTATTTTCAATAAAGTGGGCGTCATAAAGGGTGTGGCAATATTAGAAAACACTTTATCGAATACTTTTTACACAAGGGTACTGAAATGAAGTACAGAGGTAGGCACAACTATTATATGTTATTCAACTAATAGGTGTGGCAGTGTTTAAAAAAATTGTATAATATTGACACAAGGGTGATAAAATTCATTGTAAGAATGAGTAGAATTATTGAAAACACTATCACAAAGTGGGCAACATTTGTCAACGAGGCGTGTCACTATTAGAAAAAACACTATATCTCAGTCAATATTGACACTAGGGTATTGAAATCAATACAAGAATAGGTAGAGTTATAACAAAACACAATCAAGAAAGTAGATTAGATTCAACAAAGAGGCGTGTCACAATTAGAAAAACACTGCATTTCAGTTAATATTGAAACTTGGGTACTAATATTTGGTAGGTGGGTAGGTAGAATAATTAAGAAAGGTGGGATAGATTATAAATAGCGTGAGGCACTTTGAGGAAACTACTGTAAATCGGTTAATACTGATGCTAGGGAACTGAAATTGGGTGCAGGGCAAGGTTGAATTATTATAAAGTATGCTCAATAAAGTACATAGTCGGGATTCAAAAAAGGGCATGACACTTTAATTAAAAATTGTAAAGAGGCAGAAAATCAAAGTTATTGTGAAAGTTATAAAAAAAATAATTTATTTATGATAAAAATAAAACAAATCAAGAAAAATTATAATTATAAGATTTTCAATTTAATAATGTATATAAATAAATTATCAGATTTTACCACGATCAATAGGAAAAGCAATTTAAAATTATTTTTTACTTTGTAGTGATTTTGAAGTAGGTCTTTTTTTTTGTTAAAAAGTTTTTTTATTTTAAAATTTGACATATATTGTTAAAAAATTACAAAATTCTTCAAATTCGGAACATTCATTTTTTTACTATCAATCCATAAGTAGCATGCATTGGACACATAACCAAAATGACTTAAATTGGGCACAAGTAGGGTTCCCAACTGTCCCGGATTTCGCGGGATGTCCCGCATTTCAGCTAATTTTTTACCGTCCCGCTACGACTCCTTGCGGGACGCCTTTTGTCCCGCATTTGAGAACTTAAGATTGTTTGTATATAAATTTCCAATTCGACATGAAACGCAGTTTACAAAAACTGTTTAATTTTTTTATCAACTTTAATTTATCATTTATTTTTCATACTTTTTTTTTACCAAAACGTTTTGGATTTATTTTTTGGTTTTTTCATGAATTGGGCAAGAGTTGGAAAGAGATCTAAACAATATCAAGGAACCAATGCGATGGTGTAAGGGCATCGTTGATACCCTTTATTCCTCAAAGAATAAAAGGAAATATTTAATAAAATAAAAAATTGCATCTAATGTTGTCCCGCATTTTTGAGCCAAGTCCCGAATTTTTGATGGCTCCGTCCCGATTTTGTACTTTCCAGAGTTGGCAACCCTAGGCACAAGTGAGCATATTAATCTTTTGATAAATGATCCAAACATCACGTAAATTATGCACGAATGAGCGTGTTAATTTTTTGATAAACAATAACATTAGGGCTTGATATCAAGAACATTATGGCTTAGCTCAGAAGCACTTCCAAAATTAATTGGTTTGGGATTGTTTTCAGCTCAAATTTGTCTCCGCGTGCACTGTGATTGAATGATGAATGTCGAGTAGCGCAAATTTTTTTCGAAATTTGGTGATGGTGTTACAAATAGCTCAATTGGACGCTCAAAGCGACCAAAATAATTTGAAGAACACAATTACATTATCTAGCAAATGGCTGATTTTGGTAGTACGTTACACCAATCAATAAACGTTGTTCAAGAGTAAGTCTATTCATGATTGAGTCGTATCGAATACGGAACACAAGCTTCATATGTACAAGCTATTTAACACATAATAGCTGTCAAAACAACACAGTTGAAAAAAGGACCTCGTATTGGATCACCCTTTAAGGTAGCTTTCAGGATTGCACGGTCAAAACGTAATGACATTGAACCACTCACGAAAAAATTTATTAATTGCAGGGCTTTACATTTTGATCAAAAATGCTGGCTTGTCTCGAGATAGATATGTAGGAAGGATAGAAATCAATTGAAAAAGTGTAAAACTTTCCCAACACTCAACTATCGAGACCGCTATAAATAAAAACGAAGACTTAAGCGCTCATTATTATTTCTAGTTTTCAATACAAAGTTGCACATTAAACGTTATTTATTAAATTTAAATACCTACATATATTGTTCTTTAAATTAAAAAATAAGTAAATAAATAAAATAAAATTGAGTGGAAATTCTTTTTTGACGTTGTTTCTAGAATTCATATGCAAGAAAAAACCTTACGTACAATACCAAAACATATAACGGAAAAATGAAACACATAATTTTTTAATAATGCACCTCCTGCAATGGTCGCCACAACTTCTTTTCAAATTATTACGATGAATGCATGCATCCATAAGTAATAAATATCTATATCTATACCACAAACTAAAAAATAAAAATATAATTCCAACTTTATTTTTTTATTTTCTTTTTTTTTTCAAAACCTGCGGGAAAAAATAGCTGCAACAAATTAATATGACATTCAATAAACGGCATGACGCACAACTGGCAGCCATTAAGGATGAGATGAGGTTCGGCATACACTGAAGTGCAGATGAAGCCTTCAACAATGAGCGATAAAACGAACTACTTAAGATATAAATAAAATATTCATATATTTCATCATTTTTTGTTACGTATGTTTAAAATAGGTACTTCAACGCATTATTGTTGTGGTTGTTTTATTTTTTATTTTTTTTTGTAAATTTTGTCGCTATTCACGCAAGTGCCTGTTATGCATTGGCTGAAGTGTTTAGCAAGTGCAACAACAACATTACTTCGAATTACACTTTTATTAATTTATAGCTCTTCGCATGTATATGACATCCTTTCTGGATTGTATCTGTGTTAGCATTTCGCTGTCGAAGTGAAAAATATTCATTAAATGCAGCTCATTTAATTATAAATGCGTTATGTGTGTTTTGGAGGAGGAACACCGCCCTTTTAAACCCACCCTCCCCCCCCCCTCTCCACCTTGCTATAGCCATCGCTTTTCCAGTTCATTACTAATGGAAAACAATTCGTTCGACATGCTATCAACAACGAGTTCATGCAGTGTCGAATTTTGAGTCGGTTCTAGCTAAATGCTGCGCTGCTAAAATAATTTTCTATACTTTGTGGTACCCTTTCGGTACTCATTTGCATCAACGAAATTGAAACAACAAAAAAATTAGCTCCCGTGGAGAATTTTTTTTATAATTTTATTATTAAACTAAAGCAAGCAAAGAATTTTTGATGACATTTGTAATATTTATTTTTAAATTAATATTTAAGCTGGTTGACGTCGTTTTTTATTAAATTATTCTGTTTGTGGATACTTCATACTTTATTATTCAGTTTTTATTTCAATTTTGTTTGAGAGTTCGCACATGTGTCTTTTCTTGTTTTATTTTTTTTTTTTTTGTTCTTCTGTTCGGCTCTGTGGTAATCAGGTCGTACTTTGTGCACGTGTTCAATACAAAAAAAGATTTACATAAATCTTAATTTTTGATTTTTGGTCTTACATTAAAGTGAACTCGTAGATATGATATGAAAAAATTGTGTCAATGCTTTTTGCTGGAACATTCTTCAGCGATATTGATGTTTTTTTTAATTTAAAAAAAATCATATTTTTGTATTTTGACTTATTTTGTATTGATTGCGACTTCGAGGATTGTATGGAAAATCTGCGGGGCTGAGCTACATGCCACCGGATGGGTCACAAGTTGCGGTCAGCGAATGGCATCTAGATTTAGAGGTTAGCAACGTCTAAGCGGTCCCAGACAAACAGCGGGTTACCAGCTGGAATGTGGTAGGCCGTAGAGCTTAACAGCAGTAAAGTTTAACAGCCTCTGCAACTGGCACTATTAAGGCGAGTCGGAGCCGCCTTTAAAGCTCCATATCCGAAACTACCTGTCTCCACTAGGCTCTAACCGTGTGTGGTCTCATTCCTAAAAATGGAATGTGCGTAGGGCTTGGGTCTCCAACACATTATTACTGCCCAATGAAAACCAAACCTGTGTCGGAAATTAGCCCCTACTACGTTGACGTCCACCGCAAACGAACAATGATTTACGGATATGCACCTGGAATGTCTGGACCCTTCCTTAGGGAAGGTGTCTCAGTCTAATTGGCGAAAGCCCTAGTAAAACTCCAAGATAGAGAGCAGACTGCGATAAATATTTAAGCTGACATGCGGAGAAACGTGAATTTGCATGCGGATTCGTCGTAAGACGGCAACTATGCCACCTTATTTTCTGCTTCAAATCTGTGCAGTATAATTAGCCTTAATATGAGATCAAAAAAGCCAAAAACTAGATTTTGGAAAAGGTACAAATTGTTGTACCCGCCTGAACTAAATCCGATCAGGAACTAGTGGAAAAAATTGAAAAAAAAAAATTATATTGAGGAATTCGTCACCGAACAGAGTTGAAGAGCTCTAGTCCCATTTGTATTTTTGGAGATAAGGAGGCGATCTTCACATGCCCACATGTCTGACTGGTCAACTTGGCGTGGCCAGCATTATCCATGTCGAAATCGTCTCAAGTCAGCTGGAACCCTTACGTCGTGACTCCTAGAAATAGCAAACTAGCATCCGTTAGTCTGACAGCTAATTTAAGCCTTCAAGCAAAAGTTGTGCGTTGGGTTTGATTAACTTAGAACAATGAGAAAAAGATCCCCAAATTCTGATGACGACTACCGCAAACGAAAAAATTGATAATGATTTACGGATAAGCACCTAGAATGTCCGGACCCTAAATTGGAATGGTGTATCTATCACCATTCTATCAACTGATAAACATCTTGGAAAGATTTTAATCTGATATCATTGCAATCCAAGAAATGCCATGGAAGAGACAGGGTTGCCTACGACAAGCATCCTGTAATATTAACTACAGCGGCCATGCGGAGAAGCACGAGTTTGTATGCAGACTTATAGTGGCCAAGACAAAACGGCACCCATGCCTTGCGATTCACTTCTGTGAACGAACGACTTGCCTTAATTCGCTTCAAGGCTTCATTTCTAAACATCAGCCTAATATTTGCGCACGATCCAAAAGAAGAAAACGATGACGAGACCAAAGATAGTTCTTACGAGCGCCTTGAAGACGCATACGTCATGGCACTGCCCCCGACATAATATTAAAATCGTGCTTGAAGACTTCAACGCCAAGGTGGGTAAGGAAAACATATTACGTCTAATAGGTGGAAATTTCCGCCTCCACGACAACACATCAGATAACGGAATGATGCTGGTTGACTTCACAGCAGCACGAAACATGGTAGTTAGTAGCACTAGATTCAAGCATCTCAATATTCATAAGGCCACCTGGCTGTCAAAAAAAAAAAAAAAACAAATTGGCCATTTCAGCCCTTGAAAGGACTTTGACCGAGCTTCTTATGATCAATTGTGTTGTGTGTGTTATTAAATGTTTGCACACAATTGACCGAGAACTGGACCTACATGTTTTATGCCGACTCCGAACGGCTAAAGTTCATGTTCTCAAGAAGCTTCACATGGCATTGTTTACTCTCTGAGGTTTGCCATTGTCTGCAGAGAGGTGGTGACCAATCAGAAAAATTTTTTATTGAAAAAACTTTTTCGCCGCGGCTGGGGATCGAACCTGGGCTCCGAGCATGCTAGGCCACACACTTAACCTGCATGCCACGGTCACCACAATATTAACAGTCGGCCGCTGTTATTCCAAAACACTGTTAAGTTGAATGATTTGCGTTTAAGTTTTCTCTATTGAATGAACGTTTCAAAGTATTTTTGTTCTGTTAAAATTATCTGTTGACATATTTTTGTGTTTTTGTTGAAATGTCTGTGTTTTCTAAGCAATAGTTTTTAATTGTGTTTTGCTATATTTATCTTATCATTGCCAATAGCTCAGTGGTAGTGTGCTAGACTGTCATGCGGGGGACTTGGGTTCGAACCCTAACTGTGTAAGTATTAAAAATTGTAATATAATAATTGAAATTCTAATTCTGCTTCATTAATTGTTTGGCCGAATATAACCTTTAAAATAGATATGCTTACAATCTTCAAAGAATTGTAGATTTAATTTTAAAAAAAATTTTTTGTTGGTCTGCCGGTTTTTGAACCAAGGAGTCGAGTACTAGAAGCACGCGTCAGCACACTCGGCTAAACATCAACTTGAAAAAATTTCAATAAGCACGTTTTTATATGGTTTTCGTGCAGTGACCGAAAATAACTGTTATTTTACAATTTTCAAATTAAAAAGACATAATGAAAAAATTGTCGAAGGACTTTTTCATATAAACCATTATGATAAAAATTGCCCCAGCTTCACGAATATTAAGTGCCTTTTTAATTTTCGACTGGTTCCATAAATGATAAAATTAAACTGTTATTTTTTTACTTTTATTTTTTCCGCCAAAAATAACGGTTACGTTTGACTCATTATTATTATTTTTATTTATAATTATTTATAGTTATTTTGTGACTTTTATTTTTTCGGTCAAAAATATCAAGCAATTTGTGTTTTTTAAAGACCGCTTGACCGGTGAAAAAATTATTAATACCATGTGTAAAATGAGCGCACCGATGAGACGAAAATATTGATATCAATAGTGTTTAAATCGGTAAAACGGCCTTTGAAAAAATATAAATTGCCTGATATTTTTGACAGAAAAAATAAAAGGCAAAAAATAACTGTTAGTTTTGACCGATAAAATAATAGTTAAAAGATAACAGTTATTATATGACTTTTTCGATAAAAACCATAACCGGTACGGTCCCTGGTTTCGTGTTCCATAGACTCACAGTCAACCGACTGTTGATTTGAAAGTTTCAATTGTTGGGTGGTGTTTAACAGTGAAATCTGTTATTTTAACACATGATTTGTTAGATATACCAGCATTTTTTCCCAGATTTGTATTTATTTTATATTAGAAATAAGATGTGTACAACAAATGGGCCTCATCTGTCTACCTTCACCTCCATAATTCTATAAGCATAAAGAATTCATGAATTTTGATAGGAAGTTATTTCTATTTTTTTTAGGGTATAGGGTTTAGGGTATTCCATAGTCGGGCTAGACGAACTTTCGACTTTCTTTACTTATTTATGATAGAAATTATATCATTTTAGAAATTTTTAAACTGTTTTTACATAAAACTGAGACAAAATTTAAGATGAAACGTGCTTTGGTTGATATACTCTTTAGATGGGCTATCAATTTCCAAAAGCATTTTAACATTTTAATATATTTTCTACAAAAAGTCACTCATTTCAAAATAGTGCTGTAGGAGTTTTATTAGTTTTCACTTTAAGTACTTTGATATATATTGTTAGAATGTGAATATTTTGCAACGCGGTGGTTTTTTTTAAGTGAGTTAAAAAGCACACAAGAAATATATACACTGTTCAAAAAAATATAGAAACAACTTTTTGAAGCTTTTTTGAATCAACTGTGTCAATACTATCAAAATTGATTTCATGGAATTAAGAATATTTCTCGGTTAGTGGTTAACGCTTTACACCTTGCAAACTATTTCAAAGACAAGGATAAGTATTGATACATTTGATTAAAAAAAGTTGAATAAGTTGTCTCTATTGCTTTTCTTCAACACAATAAACTGTATTTTAAGAAGTATTTTAATTTATTATTATTATTTGCCCAACAAGACTGTTTAGCTTGCATTTCGAATTCCTTTCAAAGCCTTTCTTTAAAAAATTTGCTTCAATCAAAAATGCCCAAAAAAACATCCTTATCCATATCGATCTTGACCATCAACATCATATCAGCATATTTGAAAAAGTTTCTAAAGAAACTTTATTGTAAAGACTGTTGAAAAGAGTACAGCTGGTAGGCCAGTATATTAATCTGTGAAAAATTTTAAAATAATTCAATGCACTGAAAGAATGCTGGATAATGATTACCTGAACAAAGTAAGATATGTTTATGTTGAAAAAACTTTTGCCCCAGGATAGGCGTTGCGGTTCATTACGCCACTGAAGAAGCATTAAGACCAATTTACGATGTTCAATTGATCCATCATACCAGTTGTGGTTATAGATACCGTTACCTACTTCGTTGCTCTAATAAACGATATAAATGAAATGGTTGTTTAAAAAGTTAGAAGAAAAATCAAAACACGATTTTCTTTTATATGCGTACCGCCTGCTCTAACATTTCGCCATACCGACTCGTCTCATAGATCATCCAGCTACTTAGTATCACAGGCACAATGTGTTGAGCAAATGTGAATAGTTGCTCATGTGATATAATAAAAACCTGTAAACAAATAGTAGTAGCGCAAATGGTATCAATGATGATCAAGGGTGTTACGAAGGCGAAATTAGTGTCAACGCATAATCTTAAATGTCAAATAGACGTTAATTATCTGGTAGACATATGGTAAATGTTGTAACAAACGCACTTATCAAGCAGTTGAAGTTGATTGATCAAACCATTTATATGTTCCTGCAGTTTCCGTGAAGTCAGCACACTATTTGAGTTTCTGCCATCAATTGCCGCAAAGGTTTTCGCCACATATTTGCAATGCGCACAGATATGAGTCATAACCATTGAATAGATATGATTCCAGTTCATAGTGAATAGAGCAGCAATCAGTGTGACAATGCATTCCAGTATATATATTAATGGATACCAAGCATAGCTTTGCTTCAATTCGAATGGATACCAAGATGGAATGGGAAAACAATATTCGTTCATGGGGTTTCCACTGCGAAAAACCTCTACAAATGTAAACAACGCCTTGACATTGAAGCCAAGTAGCCCCAAAACCACGAAGATTTGAAAAACTTGGAAGCGATGGCGCACACGCTTAACCATAGCATCTATTTTATATTGCTGCTGAAGTTCCATGTTCCGAGGAAAAATCTTTTCGAGTTGATTGAGTATGTGTGCGATCAGTTGACCATTTCTTTGCATGAAATAACCGCGCAAGATGGTCACCATCATTAAAATTGCTGTTGTAAGTAGTGGCTTGACTCCACTCATGCCTTTGATATTGAAGTGTTGAACAATGGCCGCAATTACTAACAGAAATTCAAGAGATATTGCTATTTCTGCAAGTTGGTAGACGCGAATGTTGACAAATTGTAATTCACCTCCGTTGAATTTAGTTTCGAATAAACGTAAGAGACGCAACGGCTGCATAATTTCTACCATTTGGTCAAAGGTATAGAGCACGACCATTTTGTATTCTAGCTTAGCCAAAAAAAAAACAGAAACACTTGGTACGAGAAACAGAGAATACTTTGTATTAAACTTGTTTGGTAAAAAAAATGCTACTTATAGCTTTTGCTCCAGAATATTGATAATTGGCCGCATAAGTTTTATTGAATTTGCAATTTTTTTTTATTTTAAAACCCATTTAAATAAATAAGCTCATTAAATCACACATTATCACAAAGAGATTCTTTGATAGAGGGTATAAAGCAATCAAATGACATTATTATTATTTGCCCTCTTCTTTGGTAAATGTAATATATATTAAGTATTTATAATAGCCTTTGACTAATGCAGTTGATTTTCTCTTAACGATTATATATTTTCTGTTTTTTTTTTTTTTTTTGTATAACTCATTCATGTTTGTGGTTATGTATTTGTTTTTGACAAATCAATAAGCCATTCTTATCTACTTTAAACTCTCAAAGGTTAAGTAATGCATTTTAAAATACAACACTACGTTACACACATTCTGTCTTATGAACCAAATATAATTTTTTGGAAAGGGTAGAAAAAATAAAACTACACGTTAGACCGGATCGAAATTTAGATTTCGCCGGTCGGGGTCTCAAAAGTTAGAGGAACTTATTTCTTAAAATAGTAAGAAATTTAACATTTAAAAAGATGTGTGTATGCGTTCTGTGTAAAATAAAAAATTACAAGCAAAAATCATGTTTTTTTACCAAAAAGGACTTTCAGGAGAATCAAAATTGCTTCGGTGGTTTTTCTGCGATTTGAAAAAAAAGTATGCAGAAATCAATTGAATGAGTTCCTCTAACTTTTGAGACCCTGACCGGTTGAAATTTTTTTTATCCATATAAGAATGATCCGGTCTACTACACGTGTATCGTCAATTTTCATGTACACGCCAGAATTTTTTTATGTTTTAAGTTCTCTGGTGTCACACAGGGAAATGGCTCCATATATTTGTGGGGGGGGAAAAAAGGAGTAGTTGGAATTTTATGAAATTCAATTTCTAAAAGTATAATGATAAGCCGGTTTCAAAATGGGCACCGGTTTTTTTGTACCGGTTTCAGTTTGTTAAAGAACTGAATATGTTCACTAAATTTGTTAATACCTAAATATTTGATGCGGTGATTTCAGACATGCATTTGTTTTTTCCGGTTACGACTGTGTATTTTTTATTTAATTATTTTACAATAGTAAAAACTAACACCGTTTTGAAATTTATTATCTGAACACGGTTAAAAATGTTGGACTAGTTTTTAATGCAAACTTTGGTTTAAAGGAATTTTTAATCCTAAAAGTACTATTTCTTATTCCATATTTTAGTTTAATTTTTTTTATAATACGAATAAGTTTAATTTTAAGACTATTTTTGGACTAAACATTTGCATTAAGGTAGTATTTTGCCACTGCTGCATTGTAATTCAGGTATAAGATTGAAAACTACTACTTCTACGAAATTTAAGCTTAACTAGTAAACCTGTTGCCCGAATTCGAGCAATTCAATAAAAATAAATTGTTAGAAACATTATAGACGTTTAATATATGATATTTTATTCAATAAGTTATAACGAATAACGATATATTGAGTTTTAATAATGATATAAAATATCATTATCTGAATGGTTTGACTTGAAACGTTTGATCTGACACAAAATTTTTTAATGTTACTGTCAAAATACGAAGACGGACTTACACTTATATAAAAGCTGAGAAAAACATTATTACTATTCGAAAACATCGCAGCTTAACTCTTCCAGCTCTAAAAAAATAACTAATTAAAAAAAAAAACGCATTAAAAAATAGATTTAAGAAACAATACTAAGATATATTTCAGAAATTAATAAAAGGTACTTGCAGAACACCTACAACATCGATTTATGACACATTTAGATGAAAAAACACCAAAAAACCCAAAAAAAATTTGTTTTGAAAACCGTTGAAATTTTGGAATTTTGGTCTGGGAGGAGTTGAAGTCACAAAAAAAACCTTAGCCTATTAATTATATAGATAAGCAGGATGATTAAAACAGATTTGTGGCTATAACTTTTAATTGGTTGTAGCTATAATGAAATTTTTTTCAAATATATTGTTTTTGAAGCTTATTGAAGATTTAAAAATTATAAGAACAACATTTAAAAAAAAAAAAATTTCGAGCAAAAAACCATAGGGGGTAGCCTTGTTTTTTCGATGACACAAAGTATTTATTAATTTTTCTGTCAAACAAAAACAAATTCGTCTTAAATAAACTACATACAATGAAAGAAAATCAAAAATGCAAATTTGAAATTTTTTTATTTTTACAACAAAAACAATTTTTAATACAGTTTTTGAGGAAACATTCATTTTATTGGACTCTTTTTAAAGGCAATGATTAAAAAGTAACGGTAAAAACTGTATTATTATTTTAAAGTCAATTTATTGCAATTAAATACAAAAAAGAAATAAATGAAATTTTTTAAAAATTTGGCAGAGATATTCGCTTCCAAATACAGAACTTTAAATTTCAGAGAGTTTTTTTCTCTGTCTTGGCGTTTGATAAAAATACACGTTAAACAACTAAAGAAAATATTAAGAAAATTCATTAAAAATACATTTGGCAAGATAATTACCGTAATTGCCAACACATTTCAAAGAAAATTAAGCAAAAATTTAGAAAAATAAAATAAATTTGAAAACTGTTAAAATTTGACTGACTTGTTTGCTCGGAAAGTGGAATTTTTTGATTTTGGAACTGCATTTTTCGGACAATTGACATTTGAGGAATGCATAAAAGATAATTTTGGTTAAAAATTTTTAGTTTTGAAAAAAATTCAAATTCGATCAACTCATAAGCTCTTCTCAAACTAAATTTCAAATCGATAAAATAACGGATTTTTGTACAAAAATTTTATTTCTGTTTTAAAAGGTTGGGAACCCCCTGAAGTGAAATCACAATTTTTAAAAGTGGTTTGCACATATACAGCCTAAACCTCATTTAATGACATCTAAATCGATAGAATCGGTCCATTGGTCTGGGAGGAGTTGAAGTCACAAAAAAAACCTTAGCCTATTAATTATATAGATATAATTCTAAATGTTGTTAAAGCATTCGAAATTTATTTTTAATTAAATGAAAAAAATTGTTTATTAAAATCTGAACCAAAATATTATTATATACATTATTACAGTAAAGAGTGTTTAAAGCTTTGTGGATTAAATAGTAATCCTTTTCGGATAACAATATTTTAAACTTTTTTGGACTCAAATCTAATCCTTTTTGGGTTATAACATTTTTCAATTTCTGTGGATAAACAATTATTCCTCTTTGGATAAAGAAATTTTAAACTTTTCGCGGATTAAAAAGAATCCTTTTTGGATTGAAAAATTTAAAACTTTTCATTGGATTAAAAAATAATCTTTTTTTGGTCGTGTCCTATATGTAATCCAAAAAAGTTTAAAATTAAGTCCAAAATTTTTAACCGTGTGCTTATAATGTGCCTATGTGGCATAATGGTAGCACTTTCTATTTCAATGTGCTAAATGTTTAAAACATTTGTGCTTGTTTTATTCTGATAGTATCCTTGCTGCACAAGTCAACAATTAACTTATTAATATTTTATGTGCTTTAATACAGCATTCTTTCAAATGCAATTAAAGTATATTATCTGAATTCAAGCATGTTCAACATTACATAACAACATTTCTATAAATTTGCATAAAAGTATATTTTGTAGATTTATAGTGCATAACTTTTCCTTTTTTTTTTTTTTTTGTTAGTTTGCAAATGCAACATTTACAACATCAGCAGCAATTTCAGCAAAATATGCAATTTCATGATAAACTCCGTTGAAATGGGCGAAAAAGTTCAAACATGCATTATTCATTCCACTGACAAGCAAAGTGAGACATCAACGCGCACACTTGCTCAAACAAAACACACCTACACACATGCTCACAAATATTTAAACTTTTTATGAATTCAAACGCTTCGTAACTCAACATGCAGGAAAAATTATTCGCATATTTTGATTCTTTTCTTCAGGTGCTGCTTCTGGTTACTGCTTGGAGTATGCAACAGTAACTTTTTTATAAACCAAAACATAAATATATGTGGAGGGTATATTAGACGATTGTAACACTTGACGATTGAATCTTCTTTATATATAAAATCAAATGTTTGTCCTCCTGTCTGTCTGTCTGTCTGTCTGTCTATCTGTCTGTTCCGTATAGGCTCGCGCACCGTTTATCCGATTGAGCTGAAATTTGGACACCGAGTACCTTTCATAGAGATAAAGAACAAAGGGGGTGTGAAAAAGTGGGCGCAAGTATGTGGGCGCAAGTATGTGGGCGTGGCACTCTATAATAACTTCTAAACGCCTGGACCGATTTCAATGAAATTTGGTATGGAGGTTCAGTTCAACTGCTCCCAAAATAAAAGATAGGCTATAAAAAATTACAAAGACTTCCGCAAGAGGGCGCTTTAAGAAGTTCGTTTTTAAGAATCAATAAATCCTAACCTCCCGGACCGATTTCAATGAAATTTGGTATGAAGGTTCAACTGCACCCAATATAAAGCATAGGTAAAAAGTGGGCGTGGCACTCTATAATAACTCCTAAACACCTGGACCTATTCAATTAAATTTGGAATAAAGGTTCGACTGCGCCCAAGATAACATAGGCTATAAAAAGTTCCAAAGATTTCCGTTAGATGGCGCTTTAAGTAGTGCGTTTTTAAGACTCAATAACTCCTACACGCCTGAACCGATTTCAATGAAATTTGGTATGAAGGTTCAACTGCACCCAAGATAAAACATAAAATATAAAACATTTCAAAGACATCCACAAGAGGGCGCTTTAAGTAGTGCATTATTAAGACTCAATAACTCTTAAATGACTTGACCGATTTTACTTAAATTTGGCACATGAAATAACTTGACCCTGCAACATAATTGAGGCTACTTAAATTTCAGAAAACTTCCGTGAAAGTGCACTTTATTCAATCAACTATGTTCGACTCATTCACGTCAAAACGGATGAACCGATTTTGATAAAACTTGGTAGTCATTTGTATCTGTTACTTAAATAGATCCAATGCTTTTAAAAGTTCTTTCGACAAAAATCAAGGAATGAGCCGTAGGCAAACGAAGACAAGAACCAAAGACGAACGAAAAAAAAAAAGTTAAACGAACACGAGCAGAGTCTATTTCAAGATGAACAACATCAACCGAACAGTATCGACCAAAACCGAAGTTGAACGAAGACAATCCAAAAATCGAATCGATGCTTATAGGATTTTTTAAAATTGGAATTTATTTGAGATAAATTGCATTTTAAATGCATGATAAGAAAAACTTTAAGCGCATTTTTCTTGAAATGACTTTTCAAACTGCACTCAGAAAATAGTTTCTCGGAATTTGATAAAAAAGGCATCATATTAAGAGAAAAATGATTTAGACTTTGCTCCAGAGAATGCCTTTCTCTAAATGCAATCCTAAAAATTCTCTTAAAATGATAAAAAAAGTTTTTATGGAAAAGAGAAATATATAAAAATATATCAGTTTTAGAGAAAAAGACTATTTATTTTGAGAAAAAAATTTGTTTTCCTTGAAGAAAATACTTCTCATAGTGAATTTTTTATCAAAATATATGAAAAATTTTTCATTTTCAGTAAATTTTTCTCTATAAATGAGAATTTTTTTGTGCGAGTAAAATAATTATCATTTAAAGAGACATTGGAATATTTCCATTTATTAGAAGTGAAGATATACTTCTTCGAAAATGTGAAAATTTATTCTAATTGAAGAAAATTTTATTTGAAAAGAGAAAATTGCTATTACACTGGTTTACAGCCAATATGTACTTTGAATGCCACTATTCTTTTCTCATGTAAAATCGGTGGCTAATTCCGAAAAAAAAAATTTTTTTTTTCTGTCACTCCGTTTTCGAGATATTGCCCACTGTAGGGTTTTCAACGAAAAAAAAAGTTGGTTCCACTTAATTGCATATATCTCCAGAATCAACAACAGTAATCAAACAAATGATATGTCAAATAAAAGCTAATAAAATTTCTTACAAACAATGCAGACACCATTTTTTGGTCGAGTTGTTAGTTTTGGCGGAATAAATTCAAAATTCGGGGATTTTTTTTATTTTTCAGAAAAATTTCCAAAAAAAACAAAATAGTTGCAAATTTCGTTAAGAAATCAAAATATTTTATTACTTTTGATATTTTTTACTAAAAGCCCTTATTTTTCCAAAAAAAATAAGCTATTGTTGAAGAAAATCTATTTAGAAATGAAAAAGTTGTGTTCAATGGAACGAAAGAACCCAAATGGTGTGATTATCAATTTATGCATTTGGACTTATTTTATTGCCATAAAAAAAAATGAGAATTAAAGGTTGTTGTAATAAAATCATATATTCTTAATTTTTATTGTTCTTTTAATAATTTACATTATTTAAATTGTGTATAATTATTATTAATAATTTTTATTGTTCCCTTAAATCTGTAAATGTTCCCTGTAAATGGTTTTTATTTATCATTCAGAAATTAAAAATGATTAGAATTCTTGTTTTGTCATTTATTTAACTCGGGATCGGTTTCTCTGATGAGAAACCAACAATAGTCGCCCATCATTCCTTTGTCCCAAAATCCTTGGTACAGATTCTCAATTACTTTTATCTGTTGGTGGAATCTTTTCCCATGTTCGTCGCTCTCGTCACCGAGATTCTTCGCTTTCTTTGTCTAACGCCTTGACAGTGTTTTTCATAAGTCCAAGTTTGATGTGCAACGATGGGAGAATTATGTTTTCCTTTTTGACGAGTGGGACGTTTTTGACGTTGTTCTCTCCAACTTTCGACTCAATTCTTTCTGGCCAGTCCTTATTGTAAAAGTGGTGTTCACGTGCTCAACTATCCCACTTGCATAGAAAACAGCAGTACTTTGTGTAGCCACTCTGTAAACCACAAAGCATACCAACGACTTTGAGATCAGAACATATTTTCCAGTCGTGTTGTTCATATTTAATACATGTCAATAGCTTCGCCATTGTTTCGTACGTTTCCTTTGTGTTGACTGCATGTGCGATCGGAATCGATGGCTTTTTGTTTCCTATATGAAGTAATACCGCTTTCAAGCTCACTTTGCTGCCATCAATAAAAAAACGCCACTCTTTGGGAATGTATGGCTGACCGAAGGTATTAAATAAGCCAGGAATGTCTACGCAATAGCAGATATTGTCATTCTTAGTAAAGTGTATAGCAAACGGTTTTTCACAATTTCTGTAGTATGTCACCTTAACATCGGGTCCCAAAAAGTTGAATTGTTGCAAACGAGAATCATGCAATTCCGATTTTTCCTTTGACAGTTCCAAATCTCTTATCTAATCATTCAGCTGCGCTTGCGATAAAAGGTGAGTTGTGTTTTCAGTTGTAATAGTACTACCACCTGTGGTTCCTTCCGACTCCACTGAATCTACGGATTTTCGATTGTTTTCACGTGTTGAATCGGGACAAGTAGTTCGTTTTTATTTTTTCCTTTCGTTACAAATTATGCGTCCGTTTCTCTGCCACGTTTTTTAGTATAATGCATGAATGTTTTTGCTTTTATACATCTTGAAAGTGCTGCAGGTACAATAAAGGAAGGTAGGTCCACAACTCAGAGAGCGACCGCCGAAACTGTCAAAAAAACACAAAATAAGTATGCACATGTCATAATAAAAACAGGTAGGCTCTCTTTCTTATAGCCATAAGTGTCGAAATCAGACGTTTTGCTGTGACGGTTTCGACGGTTGCATTCTCAGTCGTAAGCCTACCAAACCCTTGACTTGATTCCTATGAACAATAAAAATGAAAAATAAAAAATTATAGTAAAATAACCCAATTTATTTATATGACAAAAAAATTTGTAAAAAAAACATATCTTGGGTGCTTTCGTTCCATTGAACACAACTTTTTCATTTCTCAACAGATTTTCTTCAACAATAGCTTATTTTTTTTGGAAAAATAAAGGCTTTTAATAAAAAATATCAAAAAAAATAAAATATTTTGATTTCTTAACGAAATTTGCAACTACTTTGTCTTTTTTTTGGAAATTTTTCTGAAAAATAAAAAAAAATCCCTGAAATTTGAATTTATTCCGCCAAAACTAACAACTCGACCAAAAAATGATTTTTGCATTATTTGCAAGAAATTTTGTTAGCTTTTATTTGATATATCATTTGTTTGATTACTGTTGTTGATTCTAGAGATATATGCAATTAAGTGGAACCAACTTTTTTTTTTCATTGAAAACCCTACAGTGGGCAATATCTCAAAAACGGAGAGACAGAAAAAAAAAATTTTTTTTCGGATTTAGCGACCGATTCTACATGAGAAAAGGATAGTGGCATTCAAAGTACAAACAACTTTTCGTTATTTGTAAACCAGTGTTATCGAAAATAGAGAAATTTTTCACCGGAGGAAGATATGTGTTTGTTTTTTGAGTGTGGGTGTCCATTTTCCTCAGAAACCAGACGTTGAAGATGTCATTTTTTGTTTTCATCATGTCTTTTTACGATAATTTGACTAAACACTTTCGACGGAAGGAGGGGGCAAAACCCCAAAAAATGATAATTTAAAAAATTTTGAAAATTTATTGATACTTTTAAAAACGTAAAAATGAGAGCAGTTTTGAAAATTGTCCTCTTTCTGTGCTCGAGGCACAACCCTGAGTAACACCGGGTTACATCCGCTAGTTTAACATAAAATTGTTTCAATAAAAATTAAAAAGATTTCATTTTATTTATATAAAGTTTCATTTAAATTAAATATTTACATTCTGTACAGTTAACGTTGAATATATATAAAAAAAATGTTTTTTATTTTTGTTTTTGTATTTGTTGTTTATTTTCTAGAGGTCGTTGAAGTTGGAGTGTTTTAAAAAAGGTTGTAAGTTAGTTTATCGTCTCCATCATTTTTAAGGCGACTGAGAGTAAAAAATCTTTCTTAAAAAGTTCTTTCTTCAATAAAGGGTTGTAGTTGAGCACTCTACCTAAGCAAATAAAAAAAAAAAAAAAATGGCATGCGTTGAAAATCAAATTTACGAAAACCCCTCTTTTTAGCAGAAATTCTTAGCCGTTATACAACAAAATATAAAATTTTCTCGGCTTTTTAAAGGTAGAGTGCTTAACAGAGTTTATGATGATCACAATGAATCAAGATTCATTGAAATCTATCAAGCAGAACTCGAGTTATCTTAGAATCCAATTCGAAAAAACATGTTTCGAGAAACACGCGTTTAGGTTTTCTTCTGTGAACGATAATATATGAAACCAACAGAGATAAAATTTTGCTTGTATGTTTTTTATTACAAAATAAAGATGGTTTTTTAAAATGGACGTCATCCACCCACGGACACATCTACCTCCCACCCAACCCAAAAAGTTTATGTTTGTCGTAGAGAGATCAAATTTGGTATGTATGTATTTGATACCAAAATTAAGGTGTGTTCAAAAATTCGGAGTAATCCGTCCATGAACACGCCCACCTTCCATAGCGAAAGCATAATAAAGGCATTAACTGTGAGCTATAGGAATAAAGCTTGGTATGTGTAAATTTTTCTTCAACATTTAAATCCATATAAAATACGAACACGCCCATTTTCAATAAAATTTTTTTTTTAAAGTAGGTTTAGGGTATTTCATAGTCGGCCTAGACCGACTTTAGACTTACTTTACTTGTTTTTCATATTATAAATTACAAACACTGATCTGCCTCAATAATGTGAAGCGTGAAACTATCAGCGTTTTTGCAATACTTACCAATTGAGCACCGAACAATTAAAAAAATGCAACAGTCAGCTGAAAATTGCAAGTAAGCACGCGCCAGCTGAAGTAAATGAATTCTTGTGGGTAGAATTGCAATGTAGTATGTATGTTTCCAGGTTAATAAACCGCGCTGTTGTTGAAAATATGTGTGTCGAAATATAACATGCGGAAATAAGTCAATTCGTGATGCCAACGTTGTCAAATATCGAGGTGACCAGACGAAGAATGTTTAATTGTAAATGAATTAATATATATGTTTGTATATTTAAAATACAGATTATGTATATTTGTATGTTATTTAGCAACAATGTCTAGGTTAATTGTATATATGTAACTTTTATATAATTGTCATCAAGTTATATTACGGAAGTTAAGACTAAGTTCGACGGAGAACCCACTCACCGGTGCAGCCGGTAGGAGCGCATGTGCTCTAAATTTAAGAGCTGAAATGTATAAAGAGTAGGTACTATAAAGAAATTTATAAAAATTAAGAAAAAAGTTTATAAATTAATTTTAATATTTTGTTCTAATTTTCACTAAACTTTTATGTAGAAGACGTGGATAGATTTCGAAAAAATATTTAAATTGATAGTTATTCAGGGTCACCGCAGGAAAACTTGTTAACGTTTTACTTCCCGGTCCTATTTTTTTTTCAATTATGCAAAATTATTCAAAATAGATCTTTGGGGATTTACCCACTATTGCATGTCAAAATTTTGCGTAAACAAGACATTTTTGAAAAATTCCTTGATTGCGACAAATTTTTCAGTTTTGTATAAGTTACCAAATTATCTTTCAAATGATATCAAATATATTAATATTGATGAGATTTATTTTGTGTATTGTTACCGACTTTTATAAATAATACATAATTTATTTTTCTACAAAATTGCATAGTGCAAGCGCTCTTCAAACGAAGGCCTGCATTGACTGCTACTTTTGAAGATCTTGCACGAGGACACATGCTTTCCTCGCTGCTGTTATGAAGGCCTTCTTTTTCTGCAAAAAAGGCAGCACAACAAACTTTTTTTCCCTTCAAAGACTTACTTTTCATATACTTCAGGGCAACTTATTCGTTGCTGTATCAAAGATTATACATTGAAATTAATCTGACTTAAAAAAACATTGGAGAGCAGATAATAACATAAAATTTATAAAAAACAGAAAAAGGTTTAAAAGAAAAAAATATTTTTTTCGATATTTTTTTTTATCCCTTCTTTTAGTCATTCTTAGGAAGTGCTTCTATCGGGCCTCTTTTGAGCAAGGAGATCGGAAGGTCTGCAGAATTTTCCTATTTCATATAAAAAAGAAAGTATACTTGGATATGAGCGTGGAAGCACTTCGAAATCCATATGAAGGCCTGTTAGTAGCGCTTCGAAGTGCTGTCATTGCCGACTGGAAAGGATCGAATCGCGGACTGCTGCAACCATCACATTAATGACGCGCGTTCTAACCTGGAGCTAATTAGTTGCTTGATAGAGCACCTTTAGGTATTTTGTAAAAAAATGTTTAGCCTTAGGTACTAGAATTTAAATTTTATTCATAACAAAAACAAACAAATTGGTCATTTAGCCCTTGAAAGGACTTTGACCGAGCTTCTTATGATCAATTGTATTGTGTGTGTTTTAATGTTTGCACACAATTGACCGAGAACTGGACCTACATGTTTTAAGCCGACATAAATGGCTAAAGTTCATGTTCTCAAGAAGCTTTATATGACATTACTTACTCTCTGAGGTTTGCCATTGTCTGCAGAGAGGTGGAGACCGATCTGAAACACGAATAAAAAAAATTTCTTGTATTTTGAAAAGAATCAATTCTAATAAATAAAGGATTAAAAATGCATTAGTCTAACGATTGGTTTAAAAATAAGTACAAGAATTTTACCGTGTAACTATTTCGCATTCAATTTAAGTAGAACCTTGACTAAATATAATTATATTTTCTTAAAAAATAAGTAACAAAATAAAAAGGATTAAAAAATGTCTTACAATAACGATTGGCTTAAAAATGATTTCAAGATTTGTATACCCTAAACCTGAAAGGTCAGGGTATATTAACTTTGTGCAAACGTTTGTAACGCATAGAACGAAGCGAGTCCGGTATAGAAAAGTATATACATTCTTGATCAGCGTCGCCACGTGAGTCGAGCTATCCATGTCCGTCCGTCTGTGTGTTGTGTGTTGTCCGTAAACACAGGATATAAAGAAGGACTTCAGATAATTGGTTGAAACTCGGTACACATAGTCACATGGGTCCAAGGATCTGCATTTTTGAATATTTTTGGAATCCTCCCACGGGCACGCCTACCTCCCATACAACGAAAAACTTGAAAACTGCATAACAAAGCTCGTTATTTAGTTACAATAATAATATTAGCTATGTATGTTTTTTATATCAAAGCAAAGATGTTTTCGAAAAATGGGATCCATCCGCCTACGGACACGCCCTTCTCCCATACAACCCAAAAATTGAGAACGCAATATACAAGCTTCTGTTCAACGTACAGAGATAAAATTTGGTGGGTATGATTTTTTTAACAAAATAAAAATATTTTTGAAAAATGGACGTTATCCGCCGACGAACACGCCTTATCTCCCATACAAACAAAAAAAGTTAAAAACTGCATAAATAAGCTTATGTTTGTCTCACAGAAATCAATTTTCGTATGCATGTAGTTTGTAGAAAATCTAAGGCATGTACTAAAAAGGGGCGTGATCCGCACACAAAAACGCCCACCTCTCATACAACCCACAATATTGAAAATACCATTAAAAGGTTTATACATGGCCTACCGGGATTAAACTTTGTATAGGAGGATCTATTTTCAAAACTAAGGTGTGCCCACAAAATGGGCGTCACTCGCCCACGAACAATATTTAAAATACCATAAATAGGTTTGTATACAACTTACAGGAATTAAACTTTATATGAGTTTAACTGCGACTAAAAAGCTTTAAATCATATACATGCCCAAGAAATTTTATGCTTTTAAAAAATAAAATGTTGCACATCGCCCTATGGAGTAGTTCTTCGATTTAGCTGGACAATATCCAATTTTGTCAAAAACCGATTTAAAAAACATATATTTATTTTTAGTTTGTTGAATAGTTTAAGAATAACGGACAATGAGTATTTTTCAGGGACCGAAAGTAATGATTATTTTTCAAATTTTAATGAAAAAAATCAGCATGTTCTAAGCGTCGGAAAAAACTTTTGAGTATACCGAAATGTTGGAATTTGTGTTGCCTCTTTTAAAAAAATAATGATTTTTATTTTTTAAGCATTAAGCATAAAAATTTAAAATAATTATTATAAAATTTTTTTTTTGCTCAGTAATAGTAATTATTTTTGATTTTTATATTTTTTGCTCAGAAATAAAAATTATTTTTGAATTTGATTTTTTTTTTGCTCAAGAATAAAAATTATTTTTATTTTCTATTTATTTTGCTCTGAAATAAAAATTATTTATGATTTTTATTTTTTTGGCTCAAAAAAAAAATTATTTTTGATTTTTATCAAAATAAAAATTATTTGTTGTTTTTTATTTTTTTGCTCAAAATTAAAACTCATTATTTAAAAGGAATAAAACTTGGGCATGTGTAAATTTTTCATAAAAATATGGGCTTATCCGTAAACGGAAAGACCTTTTCTAATACTATTAGTTTTTATGAAAAAGTAGGTTAAGGGTATGTCAGAGTCGAGCTAGACCGACTTTTGACTTTCTTTACTTTTTTTACATGTTCTAAAACCATTGCGTAACAAATTATGTTTGTTTTAAACTGAAGCACAAGCTGGCCTTGACGATGTTGATATTGCAAGCTCCGCTATTCCGCTCTTTAGTGTGAACAGAATTTGTTCTTGTGTATTATTGTTGTTGGATACAAATATTTTTCCCAATTTCTTGTACTACCTTGAATCGAAAACCCAAATCTAAAGTTCAACCTCCTTACTTGGCAATCTTTTAAATTCGACTGAGGTCTCTCCGTCTGATGAAGAGTCCGAAGACGAGTCAAGGGATGTAAAAATGCAAAGAGCTTTCAAGGAAGAAATTGAAAATTATTCACCGAAAGCCATTCAATTAGGGGATGATCTACTGGCATGAAAAACGGTTTATACATACATTCCTGTGGTCTCTAGCGAAAATTGTTCACAGTGTTCCAGTTACACAAGTTAGTATGGAACGGTCATTTTCTGCACTCGACCAATTTTAAGTGACCAAAGATGTAATTTGTCATAAAAAAAATGATTTTTTTTGTTTGAGTAAAATAGTAAAAATCAAAAATGCTTTTTTGCTTGAGTTAAAAAGATTAAAAATCCAAAATGATTTTTTTGTTTGAGCAATAAAACTGAAATCAAAAATGATTTTTTTGTTTGACAATGAGTAAAAAAAATTAAAATCAAAAATGTTTTTTTTTTGTTTGAGCAAAAATAATAAAAATCAAAAATGATTTTTTTGTTAGAGTAAAAATAATAAAAATCAAAAATGATTTTTGTCCTTGAGTAAAAAATAAAACTTTAAAATAATACTAAAATGATTTTTTTGTTTGAGTAAAATACTAATAATCAAAAATGATTTTTTGTTTGAGTAAAAAAGATAAAAATCCAAAATGATTTTTTTGTTTAACAAAAAAAAATAAAATCAAAAATGATTTTGTTTGAGTAAAAAAATAAAAATCAAAAATTTTTATTTTGTTTGAGCAAAAATAATAAAAATCAAAACTAATTTTTTTTATTTGAGTAAAAATAATAAAAATCAAAAATGATTTTTGTCCTTGAGTAAAAAATAAAACTTAAAAATAATACTTAAATGATTTTTTTGTTTGGGTAAAATAATAAAAATCCAAAATCATTTTTTTGTTTGAGTTAAAAAGATAAACATTCAAAATGATTTTTTTGTTTGAGCAATAAAACTGAAATCAAAAATGATTTTTTTGTTTGACAATGAGTAAAAAAAATAAAAATCAAAAATGTTTTTTTTTTGTTTGAGCAAAAATAATAAAAATCAAAAATGATTTTTTTGTTCCAGTAAAAATTATAAAAATCAAAAATGATTTTTGTCCTTGAGTAAAAAATAAAACTTTAAAATAATACTAAAATGATTTTTTTGTTTGAGTAAAATAATAAAAATCAAAAATGATTTTTTGTTTGAGTAAAAAAGATAAAAATCCAAAATGATTTTTTTGTTTAACAAAAAAAATAAAATCAAAAATGATTTTGTTTGAGTAAAAAAATAAAAATCAAAAAATTTTTATTTTGTTTGAGCAAAAATAATAAAAATCAAAAATGATTTTTTTGTTTGAGTAAAAATAATAAAAATCACAAATGATTTTTGTCCTTGAGTAAAAAATAAAAATTAAAAATAATACTAAAATGATTTTTTTGTTTGAGTAAAATAATAAAAATTCAAAATGATTTTTTTGTTTGAGTTAAAAAGATAAACATTCAAAATGATTTTTTTGTTTGAGTAAATAAAAAAAATCGAAAATGATTTTTATGTTTGAGTAAAAAAGATAAAAATCCAAAATGATTTTTGTTTGAGTAAAAATAATTAAAATCAAAAATAATTTTTTTGTTTGAGTAAAAAAAATAAAACTTAAAAATAATTTTTATTTTTGATTTAAAAAATAAAAATCAGAAAACGATTTTTATACTTGAGCAAAAATATAAAAATCATTAAATAATTATTATTTCTTAATTTTTTCGATGTTGCTCATAATTATTACGGTCCCTGTTATTTTTTACCATGCCTTGCTAAAAAATTGTTCTTTAGTTTCCTGAACTTTGCCATATTTTGTTGAACTTTTCTTTTTAGTTGAGCAATTTTGAGGAGTGCATTCTTAAAAATTCATATTTTTTTTCCCAATAATTTTTTTTTAATTTTTCTAAAAGGTTATTATAAATGGATTGTTCTGAAACAGGTAAGTAAAAATAAACGTAAAGTTGTGTGCATGTTATTGTGTTTATTTAAAATAAGTAAATTTATTTTAAAAATTAAGGTTTTTTGAGGATTTTTAAAAACATTTTTGGATATCCGAAGGGTTTTGTTATATGCGGCTGTCCGTGGCTGTACATTTTTCTTCATGAACTTAACACTACAGATGCTTTTATCTTAAAAAATATAAACTCGTTGTCCGCTTCATTCCGAAAAGTGATGAATTTTTTTAAAAACCGTTTAAACCCAAAAAAACTGGTAAGAGATTCATAAAGCCTAAAGTTTTCATGATAACGCTATGACACTTGGTAAATAAGTTTATCTTTTCCATTTTAATGTCAGATTTAAAAATGAAAAAGGTCGAATAAGTACTGCGCCTACCTACTATATAAAGTGACGTCATCAACATAGTAACACATTTATATATCCCATAGTTTTTAAGATATCGACTTGAAACTTGAAGCATACTTTTTTTTTTCTTTAAAGTCAATGTCAAAAACTATCAAAATCTGACAAAACGTTATGAACACAGCTAAGATATACGTAGACTGATATCCATGGTATCCGATATTATTATTTACAAAGTGCAATTGTTGCCATTCTTTCTATTGGACAGCTTTCAGAAAAAGCAGTTGAAGCAAGAAATAATCATTTTCGAGAATATCGTCAAAGCTATGCAAGGAAAGCTTCAAAAGAATATTGCAATACTGATGTACTAAATCGATTACTCTTAACTTCCGATCCTCTTTTAGCTGGAATAAGGGCCATGCCGAGGTAAAAAACAAAACCATTTCATAAGGAAACTTTGGAAATGCTTTTGCCGGCGGAGCACTCACATATTATTGAATCTGAGGAAGACGAATTATTTTCTGATGACCTTTTTCCGGCTTGATTCATTAAATCACGATTGTTTTTTAATTAATTTCTATTGTTTTATTTCTAAATCAATTTTCATTTTATTTTTATATTCAATCAACTATTAAACACTTTTTTCAATAATAATAATTGTTGTAATGATACTTTCTTTATGGAAATTTTAACAGGAATTATAAATTTAAATAAAAAATTAGGCTCAAAAATTGTGAATTTTTCCAAAAATTTCATGATTTGATCAAAAATAAATATATTTGAGACTAAAATTCCAGTCCATGAACATATCTTTCTAAAATTTCTTTGAAGAATGTTTTGCATCAAAAACTTTCGTTGCTAGAGCATTGTTAGTGAAACAACCTCCTATAACGTACAAATTAACCCATAGCTGCCCAGGGGGTTAATATAGACCTCTACTTGCCATATATTTTTTTTGCTTGTTTTTGCATTCTTTATAGTTTAAAATCATAAAAAAATGTTGTCCAACTAAATTGTTCAAGAAAATAAGCAAAAGACTGAAATTCTATTACAATAACAAAACCTTCATGCGAAAATTATTCGACATCGTCGAGTGTGCGGTTTTTATTGTGTCTTTGCATGCATTTGTTATTGTAAAGCGTGTTGGAACGAGTGCGGTTTGTGTGCTTGTTTTGTGCAAGTGTTTTTTTGTATTTGGCTTAGCGCAAAGACAAAATCGAACAAGTAAAGAAAGTCTAAAGTCGGTCTAGGCCGACTATGAAATTCCCTAAACCCACTTTTCAGAAACAAAAAAATTTTTATTGTAAATGGGCGTCTCCGTGGGCGGATGAAGCCTATATTTTATATGCATTTAAATGTTGATGAAAAATGTACACATACCAAGTTTTATTCCTGTAGCTCACAATTAATGCCTTTATTGTGCTTTCGCTATGGGAGGTGGGCGTGTTCATGGATTGATTACTCCCAATTTTTGAACACACCTTAGTTTTGGTATAAAATACATACATACCAAATTTCATCTGTCTATGACAAACATAACCTTATTTATTGAGTTTTAATCTTTTTGGGTTGTATGGGAAGTAGGCGTGTCCGTGAACGGATGACGTCCATTTTTCAAAGCCATCTTTTTCTTGTCATAAAAAACATACGTGCCAAATTTTAGTTCTGTTGGTTAAACAGAGGCTTATTTATTGCGTTTTCAATTTTTGAGTTGTATGGGAGGTGGGCGTGTCCGTGGGCAGATGATGTCCATTTTTCAAACAAATCTTTGTTATGTTATAAAAAACACACAGTTGCTCAAAGTAATAATGGAACAAACATAAAAATTGCATTCAAATTCAAATTTAAGTTATTTTGATGGTCCAACTAGCAAGTTTTTATATTTTTTCAAAAGAGTATTATATGGTTTATATAAAATAATAAAAAGAATAATGAATAAACAGTTCACTGATTTAAAAAAATAAAAAAACAAAATTAATAACAAAAACCAACATCAAAGTAATAATGGAACACGACGTTAATGAATAAAATCATAAGCAAAATAATTTTCAAAAATTCAGAGTAAATATTTAGTTGGTACGTCCTTCTGTTTAATAACCGCTTCCAAATGATTTGGCAATGATTCACCAGTTTTCGGGAGTAGGACGGCTCCATACTCTTCCGCTCCTCAAGAAGGGCTGTTTTTGGCTGATCACGAGTTGGGGAAGAGTGGCATGAAAGAGCCAAGTTTTGAAAGAGCCATCTTGATTTACGCGGTAGTTTTCATACGAATGCTTCTTAAATTATAATTTTTAAGAAGCAATACTCGCCATATGGCACCCTCGAACATTTGACAGTTCACTGATAATAAACGACGATGGTGTATCGTATTTTGGATTTCTTCATCATTAAGTAAGTTTTTCACAACATTTTAATTGTTTTGTGACGTCTTCACCTTTAAAACTAACAGTAATATTATTATACTATAATTTTATTTATATATTAGGCCTACCAATAACATATTTATTTTGCCGGAAAAATCTTGATTTCATACTAATTTTTGAGGTTATGTTTCTTAAGACAATATGTTTTGAAACAGCTGGGTTGCGGTGGTATGAAGAATCGTAAAGGAAGTTTAAATTATTTTTGTCAAAAATGTTTTTAAGTGTTTTAAACCTCTTATTTTGTTTTTGGAATAGTTCTTATTATTATAGATTTTCTTCAAAGCGATTTAATTTTTTTGCTAAAAATATTTTTAAGTTTTTTAACTATTTTTTGTTTTTAGTTTTGAAGTTTTTTATTTATTAAATTTGTTTTTGTAAAAACAATACTTTTTATAATAACAATTAATATATTTTATAAAATATTCGTTATTTTTCGTGTTAAGTCTTGTACTAAGAAGATGGCTCTTTCAAAACTTTGGTTGGCTCTTTCAATGCCCATGTGTTATGATAGAGCCGAATTTCATGTTTTTTATAAATGGCTACAGGTCCAAGAATATTGTTGATTTTGGAAAATATTTCATGGTATTACGTTCATAAATGAATGAGAAAAAAATTTTGATACAAGAATTATAATTTTATTAATTATTTTTATATATTTTGTAACTTTTTTAAAACTGGCTCTTTCATGCCTCTCTTCCCCTACAAATTGTGTGAGAAAAACCACACAATTTCTAATTGAGTAAAACGAACTTTGTCAAACAATAAAGTACGGTATGGTTTCAGTGGTGCTATGGGGTTCTATGTCAGCTGCAGGTCCTGGGAAGCTTCACATCATCAATGGTATTATGGACCGACACGTATACTTGAATATATTAAAGAATATTTTGAAGGAATGTATGAGAAAGTTGGACATTGAGAGTTCATTATCATTTGACAAGGCTAACGATCCGAGAAACAAAGCCTATAATGAGAGAAGCTGACTTCTTAATAATTTCCGTCATGCCTAAGAAACTCTAACCTGCTTTGCAGACCTCAATTTTATTGTATGTGTCAAATTTTAGCTCTGTAGATTTAACAGAGGCTTATTTATTGCGTTTTCAATTTTTGGGTTGTATGGGAGGTGGGCGTGTTCGTGGGCAGATGATGTCCATTTTTCGATGACATTTTTGTGTTTGTATAAAACACATAGACACAAAATTTTAATATTGTAGGCTGAGTTATGCAGTTTTCAATTTTCGCGATGTATGGAAGGTAGGCGTGTCCGTGGGCGGATCATGTCCATTTTTCAACCAATCTTTGTTTTGTTATAGAAAACATATGTGCCAAATTTTAGCTCTGTAGGTTAAACAGAGGCTTTTTTATTGCGTTTTCAATTTTTGGGTTGTATGGGAGGTGGGCGTGTCCGTGAGCGGATGACGTCAATTTTCCTAAGACATCTTTGTGTTGATATAAAACATATACACACCAAATTTTATTGTCGTAGGCTTATTATGAGCTGAGTTATGCAGTTTTAAACTTTTGCGTTGTATGGGAGGTAGGCGTGTCCGTGGGCGGATTCCAAAAATATTCAATAGTGCAGATCCTTGAGTGCATGTGACCATGTGTACTAAGTTTCATCCGATTATCTCAACTCCTTCTTCTTATCCTGTGCTTACGGACAACACACAGACGGTCGGACGGACATGAATAGCTCGACTCACGAGGTGACGCTGATCAAGAATATATATATACTTTTCTATACCGTTCTATGCGTTACAAACTTTTGCACAAAGTTAATATACCCTCACCTTTCAGGTTTAGGGTATAAAAAGAAAAAAATTGTATGAAGGGCCACGCGGGCCACTCGTGCTTCTACGTGGGCATGTATGCTTTAAAATGAAGACTTTACCTTTATGACCATTTCCATACTTTGCTGCTGATAATGTGATGACCTTGACTTGTGTGTATTTTTAAAAGACTTTTGTATTGCTTTCAGAGAGTTTGCAGAGGTAAAAAAAAATTAATTTAAACATATGCAATTTTATGAGCTCAAGACCTACTTACTAAAAAAACTTTTTATATTTAGTCTGTAATTAATAGAATCATTGGAGTGTGAAGCACTGAAAAGAAATGTGTCAAGAGTCATTTAAAATTTTGTGTGCCACATATATAAAGCTTGTAATGCGTCCAAGCATATTTCTTTTCGTTCTCCAACATGAAACAGTTGACATATAATATTGTTGCCGAAACAGCTATTCCAGTTTTGTTATCGCCGTTAATTTGCATACTGATTATTTTAAGTGAAATATTTTCTTATATCTTCATTAGGAAAAGTGCAAAAAATATAACCGATGAAATTGCAGTGGTAATATATTGTGAAATATGAATAAATAATAAAAACAAAATTCGAAAAATACGTTACAAGAGTGAATGAAAGATATTTGAGAGTGACAAAAAAAAAAAGAATAAAACCCGTACATTTTATTTAAAAATTTAAGACACTTATTCGTTAAAGTTTTAAAATTATTCATTACTAAAAATTAAATATATGCGTGAGTACATGTGCTAATAGTCATTGCATGTAACGTTAATTTATGCAAAAACTGTCAAAGTCTGTCAGTACATATCGATAACAAAGGACACACTCACACACTTATGTTAGATGTAATATTTTCAAAATTTTGCACTCAATATTATTTAAAAATTCTATTTGAACTTAGCATTAAAAGCCAACGAAAAAAAAAAGTTTCAGAGTTATAGTGAGCAAATGACAGATTAAATGCAATGGTTTGAGTTTTTTTAAACTTTGAATAATAAAACTAAATAATATTTTGGAGCCCCTCCCCCCAATCTATAGATCATGTAATATTTAAAAATCAAAAATATTTTGGTCTTGAAACCCAACAAAATGTGCATCGTTGCAAAAGACCTAATTTGCTTAAAATTGGGTAGTTCAAATTATTATTTTCATTTATATATATTTGTATAAATTTCTTAACGACCATTTTTAAATATGGCTCAAAACATCTATTAAAAATTTAATTTCAATTCTTTATATAGGTTACCGGTGGTGCAAAAGGACTTGGCAGAGCAATCTGTATAGAACTAGCTAAAAAAGGTTGTCATTTGGTTGTTGTTGACATCGATTTGGAGGAGGCGGAAAAAACTACCAGTATTTTAAAGAACAAGTACAATATCAAGGCCAAAGCGTACAAGGTTTGGCAAAATGAAATTATTAAGAGATATAATTGAATTTTAAAATATATTTGTATTTTCATTTGTGTATTGCTTTTGTGTATATTTTTTGCTCTTTGATGGTTGGATGGAAATTTCCATCACAATGCAATGAAGGGTTAAATCCTTTAATCAAATATTTACTCATATATTCCTTCATAATTCTTAAGGTTGATGTGGCCAATCATGAACAAGTATTGCAATTATCCGAAAATGTCACAAAGGATTTAGGAGAAGCCACCATACTTGTCAATAATGCTGGCGTAATGATGTTTTCGAATTATCCGAATCCTGATTGGCGTGAAGTGCAAAATATGATCAACGTTAATTTGACGTCGCACTTTTGGGTAAGACAAATAGATGAATTACATCGATCTTGGCAATCTATAACACTACTACTAATTTAAGACACTTGAAGCTTTTCTGCCTAGAATGAAGAAACTCAAGAAAGGTCATGTTGTGGCTATTGCTTCTGTTGCAAGTATGTTTATTTTTAACTGATCTTTTAACTTCATGAGTTATTCAATTATTCGTATGAATTCAATCTCATTTGGTAGGTTGTTTTCCAATGCCATATTTTAGTCAGTATTCGGCTTCAAAATTCGCTCTGCGGGGACTGATGCGTACACTACGGCAGGAATTGTATCTTGAAAAATTTAAAAATATTCATGCAACAACTATCATGCCACTTGTTCTAAATACAAATCCTTATGCTGCAAAAGCTTACGTTAAATCAGGATATTCTAAAAAATATCCAATGATTGATGCTGATGACGCGGCCAAAAGTATTATCGATGGAATGTTGCTAAATAAGAAAGAAATAATGTTGCCATCAGTGTTTGGAATTTTATATCGACTATTTGAGTGAGTATTTTGTACGAGTATTTTGTACGATTTTGTCTTTGACCAAACTCAAACATCAGATCATCAATTATGCTTTTGTTGAAGTTTAAGTGTACTTTTAAGTGATTTGTTTTTGATTTTGATATATTATTTAATTTCATATATTTTCAGATTTTTACCTACATCCTGGCAAGACCTGGTGATATATACCAAACTGAAAAATTTCTCACTGGATATGTTAAAATAACTTGAAAATTATTTTTACTTTTAATAATTAAGTTTGATTGAGACAGTTTGTTAGAAACAAGAAACAATTTAAAAAATATTACCTTGGAATGTAAATAGTTATAATTTATTGTAAAATTTTATTGACACAATAAACTTTAAACTTAAGGCCCCCTTTGAATATTTTTTTTTGCGAAATTTGTATTTTTATATGAACTGACATACATAGTTTTGGTAACAAACCGTGAAAATTTTAAGGAAATCGAATGCGTTTTTTTTACAAAATTGTTTGTATAGGCAAATCAAGCTCAAAATCATACCATTTTTGCACAATTACCATAACTTTAAATACGATTATCTCGAAATTATTTTTTTGCGATTGGTTGTCATTAAAAGATAAAGAACAAATGATCTAATAACGCCAATAAATAGGAGAAGTAAGTATATAAAAGTATATACATATATTCTTGATAAGCATAACCACATTAGTTGAATCAACCATAGGCGTCTGTCTGTTTGAATTTCGAACATGATTACAACCGCAATTTTCAAGACATTGTAATGAAATTCGGTATTTGAGCTTCTTTCTTAAAAGCGCAGATCAAGTTAAAAAAATGGGCTATATCGAATGAAGACCATGCCCATTTCCCATACAACCCACAATAATGAAAACTGTATAGAGGCTAATATTTAACGTAAAAAAAATAAATTTCGCAATGTACAGTAAAAGGCAAAACTGTTCACTGATGTAATGAAATTCATCATTTTAGAAAATTCGTGCTATGTAATGTATGCAAAAAAAATATATTGCATATCTCTTGGATTTATCAAAAAAAAAAAAAAGGAGTCCATTGTGATTGCCCCAAGAAAATGTGGCGGTAGGTCACGAAAGCTATCTACAGGCGTAGAGCGCATAGCCAGGCGCTTAATAGTCACTGGGGCTACAAATACTGCTGTAGAGACAAATCAGGTCCTGAAATACGAACTCAGAGTTGAGGTCAATGGTAAGACAATATGCAGGAGCCTAAAGTAAACTTAAACATAGAGCAAAAGTGAAGAAGCACCGAAAGCAATGATATGCGTTCGCGAAAAAGTATGAGCAGATGAAACTAAAATAAACCGTGTTGGGTCAGATGGGTTCATGTGAACTTGAGTTGATACTGGTATGTGTGTTCAAGAACGACATTGACATTTTGAGCTGGCTCAATGATGCTTTGAGGATGTTTTCATGGCAATCAAGTTGGAGTACTTCTAAGAATCAATGGGTATAACGAGAGTCACGTATTATATTAATATTTTGGAAGACTCGTATTTACCTAGTTTGGATATATTTGAAGCAGAACAGGGGCAGAATGATGTCTTCATGCAGGACAACGTTCCGAAGCACACGGCTAAAATAACAAAGCGGTGGTTCAATTAAAATGGTATCAAACTTATAGATTGACCTGCGCAGTCTCCTTATCTGAACCTCTTTGAACATCTCTTGTCCATTCTAAAATGAAAAATATTAACAGAAAATAAACCTCCAAACGATATGGACGAACTTTGGTAGCGAGCCTTACTAGCATGGCAAAGAATTAGACCTGATACATAAGAAAATCTTGTTAATAGTATGCCCTCAAAAAAGCCCTCAAAAAATCACCGAGGTGGTCATACGAAATACTAATTGATGGAAAATATGAACTTTCAGCAGACGGACTAAAGTGTTCACATTTTTAATTTATAAAACAAATGATATTTTTGTATAATATAGAAATTCTATTTTGGTCTTTTTATTGTTACTCGTTGATGGATAAATAACGATTCTAATTGTGTTCTTTTATTTTGAATAAATGGATTTTATAATAAAGTTTCAACATTTTGTAAATTTTTAGTGATTCGTGAACAGAATTGTCCATCACTGTACTTATGTATGTATTTTATATCAAAACTATGACGTTCTAGAAAAATTATCTTGATACGCCGACAAACATGCCCACCTCCCATACAACCCCAAAATTTAAAACTCTATAAAATTAAAAGGGGTATTTTAACTACGGCAAAACCGAAGATATGCCATAGCTAACTGGTTTGTACACATAGAAGTTTTGATGTAGGTAACATAAGAAAATTCAAAGTTTTATCCATGTCTCCAAAATATCAATTTCTTTAAAGTCTTTACTTTTGTGGGTTGTATGGGATGTGGTCGTGTTAGTGGGTGGATAACGCCAATTTTTTTTAAACATTTTAGTTTTGATATAAAATTGATACATACCAAATTTAATCTTTGTAGGTCACACATGATCTTATTTATGAATTTGTTCATTTTTGGATTATATTGGAGGTAGGCGTGTCCATGGGCGAATGACTCCCATTTTTTCAAGGCATCTTTATATGAATATAAAATATATACTGATTCAATTTTATATCTGTTGGTCGAACCTAAGTTATTAATGGATTTTTTTAACTTTTGGGTTGTATGGGAGGTGGGCGGATAACGCCCATTTTTTGTGTGCATCATTGCTTTGAAATAAAACACAAATACAACATATTTTATTTCTGTAGCTCTACATACTGATTTCAATTTTGTGGTGGTATGGGAGGTGGGCGTGCCCATGGACGGATTCCAAAAATATTCAATAGTGCAAGTTCTTGGGTGAATGTGAACATGTGTTTCAAGTTTAATTCAATTATCTGAACTTCCCCAATAAAACACTTTTAGTTTCGAATTAGCAATGAAGCCGAGAACTTGGATTAGATATCTCGCTTTCAATTCGAATTCGAATTGAGTCCGCAATCTCGTAAAATAAAATACATTTTTATATATCTGCAATTAATCATCGCAACATTAATTTTTTTGTTTTTAAATTCCCTTCTGATTTTTTAAAAAATAGAGAAAAAACACCAAAAGCAAAAAAAGTACTGATAAATCTTTTTGTCTGAATCGATTTACAGAAGACACGAAAAATTTCATTTAAAAAAAAAATTGCCAAAATTATTCGAAAACGATTTGCTAATGTTGAAATTCTCGCTTCGGTAGTGATTCGATTATGATAAAAAATCTCGTTTCGAGAATGAAATGTGCATTTCTCCCGCCCTTGGGTTCATTAGCAAAACATTTTCAAACTTCGTTTTTCGAAATAAATGTCCGAGATCTCGGATTCACCTCGAATTCGAGACAAATTCGTTTGGTTTATTGGGTCTTCGTCTAATCCTCTCTTTACAAGCGAAAGTGCATGGAATAATCGACATACAAGGCAACACTGATCCAGTAAATATGTACTTTCTGTACCGCACTCGCTTAATACTACACGGTTAAAAATTTTGGACAAATTTTTAATCCAAGCTTTGGTTAAAGAAATTTTTAATCCTAAAAGTACTAATTTTTATTCCATATTTTAGTTTAATTTTTTTTAATCCGAAAAAGTTTAAGTTTAAGACTATTTTTGGACTACAAATTTGCATTAAGGTAGTATTTTCAGGAAAAAGTATTTATGTTATTTAATAGCTGAATTACAATGCAGCAGTGGCAGTGGCAGCAGCTGTGTCAGTGGCAGCGGCAGTGATCAGCTGTTTTGCTTATTACTGGCTGCAAAAAACAATCTAGCAGTGGCAGCGTCAGCATCAAAAGCAGTAGAAATAGGGCTAACCTCGGCAGTACTGCTTACTGCCACTGCTGCTGTGTAAGTTTCACCATTGAACAGCAGTATTCCTAAAATAACAGCTGATCAATGCCATTGCCACTGACTCTGCCACTGCCGCATTGTAATTCAGGTATAAGATTGAAAACTACTACTACTACTACTACGAAATTTAAGCTTAATATAATTCTAAATGTTATTAAACCATTCGAAATTTATTTTTAATTAAATGAAAAAAATTGTTTATTAAAATCTGAACCAAAATATTATTTATACATTATTACAGTAAACAGTTTTTAAACCTTTGTGGATTAAATAGTATTCCTTTTCGGATTACAATATATTAAACTATTTTGGACTAAAATCTAATCCTTTTTGGATTATAATATTTTAAACTTCCTGTGGATTAACAATTATTCCTTTTTGGATTAAGAAATTTTAAACTTTTTGTGGATTAAAAATAAATCCGTTTTAGATTGAAAAATTTTAAACTTTTCATTGGATTAAAAACTAATCTTTTTTTGGTCGTGTCCTATATGTAATCCAAAAAAGTTTAAAACTAAGTCCAAGATTTTTAACCGTGTAGTTGTTTCACAGTTAACAGTGTTTAAACCTTTGTGGATTAAATAGTAATCCTTTTCGGATTACAATATTTTAAACTTTTTTGGACTAAAATCTAATCCTTTTTGGATTATAAGATTTTAAACTTTCTGTGGATTAACAATTATTCCTTTTTGGATTAAGAAATTTTAAACTTTTTGCGGATTAAAAATTAATCTTTTTCGTATTGAAAAATATAAAACTTTTCATTGGATTAAAAAATAATCTTTTTTTGTTGGTCGTGTCCTATATGTAATACAAAAAAGTTTAAAATTTAGTCCAAGATTTTTAACCGTGTATGCGTTACAAACAATTGCAAAAAGTTTATATACCCTGACCTGTTTGGGTTTAAAGAGCAATAATGACGCAATAAAATTTTAATTCAAGTAAAAGGTAGTTTTTTGCTATTTGTTTTTCAGTGTAAATTTTTTGAAACCTCTTGCGTGATTCGTACCATGTGGCAAAGCCAAAATTGTGCAGTAAGGTTTGTCATTTCACCAAGAATAGTAGTCTAAACAAACAGTGCTTGCAAATCAAAATTCGTGCACTGTTCACTTTTTTGACTCAATCCACCAACCCGTGTCTGGGTGCGTGCAGAAGAAAATATTGCTGATTTATCACTGTACCATAATTCATAACAAATAATGAAAATTGCAACGTTACAGTCAGTGGAGCACATGTGGTTTCAACAAGACGACACCACATGCCATTCGGCACGCCATACCATGTACCTATTGAGAGGCGAGTTTGGTGATTTGTTCACACTAGACTTATTTTTCTACGACTACGTGAAGTCTCTCGTGTACAAGCCAGCCACATTTGCAGCCCTGGAAGATAACACTACAGCTGCCATTGTTGAGATACCGGCCGAAATGCTTAAAAAAAGTATACATACAACATTGGAGCTTACGGATAGATCCATCGCAGGCGTAGCCGCGGGCAACTTTTACATGAAATAATATTTAAAAAGTAAATGACAGGCATTGATTGATGCATTCGTTTCAAATAAATATTTCGTTCACCATTTCAAATTTCCTATTTTTTTTTTTCAATTTTCAAAAACAAAACCCGCCTCAATCCTTTATTTAAAGAATTTTTTCTTATGCGAGTCAAATATGTTTTCTTAAAAATCTCAATATTTTCGATCCATATTAAATACATTTTATGGACGTTGATTTTATTTTTTCTTTTTTTTCGTTCTGTGTAGAAGTGACGCATATATTTACACTTGGTTTTTACACCCTAAACCTGAAAGGCCAGGGTATATTAACTTTGTGCAAACGTTTGAACGCATATAACAAAGCGAGTCCGATATATAAAAGTATATATATTTTTGATCAGCGTCACCTCGTGAGTCGAGCCATTCGTGAGTCAGGCCAGTCCGTCCGTCCGTCCGTCCGTCTATGTGTTGTCCGTAAACACAGGCTAAGAAGAAGGAGTTGAGATAATTGGATGAATATTTGAATATTTACTATTGAATATTTTTGGAATTCGCCGACGACACGCCTACCTCCCATTAAAACCCAAGAATTGAAAACTGCATAAATAAGTTCATAATTAGCCTACAACAATAAAATTTGGTATGAATGTGTTTTGTATCAACACAAAGATGTCTTCAAAAAATGTGTGTCATCCGCCCACGCACACGCCCACCTCCCAAATAATCCAAAAATTGAAAACACAATAAATAAGCCTCTGTTAAACTTATAGAGATATAATTTGGCACGTGTGTTTTTATAACAAAACAAAGACGGTTTTGAAAAATAGACGCCATTTGCTCACGGACACGCCCACCTCCCATACAACCCAAAAATTGAAAACGCAATTAATTAACCTATGTTTAACCAATAGAGATAAATTTTGGCACGTATGTTTTTTATGACAAAACATAGATGGTTTTGGAACATGAACGTCATCCGCTCACAGACACGCCTACCTCCCATACAAGCCAAAAACCTACAAACTCAATAAATAAGGTTATGTTTGTCATAGAGAGGTCAAATTTGGTATGTATGTATTTTATACCAAAACTAAGATATGTTCAAATTGGGAGTAATCTGTCCATGAACACGCCCACCTCTCATAGCGAAAGCACAATAAAGGCATTAACTGTGAGCTACAGGAATAAAACTTGGTATGTGTAAATTTTTCATCAACATTTAAATGCATATAAAATATAGGCTTCATTCGCCCACGGACACGTTCATTTTCAATAATATTATTTTTCTTTTATAAAAAGTAGGTTTAGGGGTATTTTATAGTCGACCTAGACTGACTTTTGACTTTCTTTACTTGTTTTAAATTGCAGATTAAAAAAAATTGTATTATCAAGTTAACGGCATACTAAAAATAATTCAGCCGTAAAATTTTAATACGCCGAGATAATTTTTTGTATTTGCATCTTTAAACATAATCTGCTGATCGAAGTTTGAAATTTTTGTGGGTAAATGGACTTTGGGGCAGGGCTGTAATCAAGGGGGATAAGGGAGTAAAGACCATTATTTTACTCCATTAAATCAAAAAGTGTTAATAATTAAATAAGAGTATCAAAACCCAAATTGAATAAAATACATACCCATCAAAATCTTCACATACATGTAATAGTAATCAAGAAGATTTAATTTATCAATTCTCGCTTATATAAAAATAATAATAATAATGCTTAGTAATATGTTATTATAAGACACTAACTTTTCAATAATATCATTCCAATTTATGATAAAGATATTGCCTTGAAATCAATTAAGAATTACTTTTAATACTTTCTTAAGCGTTTATGTAACGCATTTTAGAATCGAATGAAAACCAAAGATTTATCCAAACTTTTGTGGATATGTCTTTAAAAGAAATCAAATAGCAAATTACGAATATATTTCAAAAGCAAAAGTTTACTTTCCAAAACAACGTCTTAAAAAATCGAGTCTGAAGGTTAAGGCATGTACGGAATGTATCTCCTAAAAAAAAGTTTAAACAACCTTAAAATCGAATAAAACAATATTTTTTTATAATAATATTTTTCATTATTATTGATATTTATGTTTTAAAACTAACAATATACAATTTGAGCCAAGATTTTTGATTGAGAATCCAAAATATGATATTATCTGAAAACAATAACTGCTAACAAATATGAAAGAAAAAACTCAAGAATTGAAAATTAAATATCATACTGTCACCAGTATTTGTTTTTTTTTTTCATAAAAAGTCCCCCATGGAAATTGCAGGCTACGGCTCTGCTGTGTTATCAATGAATATCATGCTGTTCACTCAGCTGGCTGGCCACACACATTTTACAAATAAGCTTGAAATTAATACTATTTTTGACATATGACCCCTCGTTATGCCTGCATGCTTATAATGTGAAATGTTATATGGGACACAAGTTTATGAGTAGGTATATAATTGCTAATATTAATGCAAATAGATTCAAGACTTTTCCATATTTTTCACAGCATCTCAGAGAAAAGAAAACAAATAACCCTATGTTTTAAGCTTCTAATTAATTCAGTTGTTTAAGTAGACGATTTAATCGATTAGATCGATCGATCTATTTGCGTTACAACTAAAATTCAATGCTTATAAAAGCTTGTAGTACACTCGTGCATATTATTATTGGCTCTTCAACATGGTACTGTTCAAACATCCAATGCTTGCAGCCAAAATAGCTACAACAATCTTAATTTCGCCTTTATTTTTATTGGCTGTAGTTCTAAGTCACATATTTTCTCGGATATTCATACGAAAAAGTGCTAAAAGTATAAATGGTGAAGTTGCTGTGGTAATGTATTGTAAAGAAAAAAATCAAAAAAAAAATATTATAAAAACAAAGTTCACAATATTTGAATTCAAATTCAAACTAACAGTGAAAATAAAATTGATTCAGGAAAATCCGTGCATTAAAATAAAAAATAAAACCGTTTGTCAGAATCCCAAAAATGGCATTTAGAAACATTAAATATATGCATGAATACAAGAAAAGGAAAGCATTATACTTATCTACTATTAAATTAAAAGTGAAATGTGATGGGAGTAAAATACTTGATGAAACTTAAATAGTGTTAAAAGAAGAAAACTGTCTATTTATGTGACAGAAAACTTAAAAAAAAGAGTGATATTCAAGAGTGCACATAGATCATTTTAAAAGGCTGAACAATTGCATAATATAATTATATATTTTTAACAATCGGTTATTTAACATTTCATAGGTCAAATTGGATTTAGATTTATATACATTAGTGTCCGACCGATTATTCGGCTTCGACTTCGGTAATCGGCATAATCGGCCTATATTTTGATCTTCGGCTTCGGCTTCTGCTGCGGCCGAAATAGCCGATTATTCTTGCCGAATGTTATTGCTTTGCTAAACAATTTTTTTATAAGTTTTTTGAATTTTTTTGAATTATTCAGTAAACATTTGAAACATTTTCATTGTTCACTGTTCTCTCATGAGTTGGTGTTCATTCCTTGAAAATTTTATTCAAATGATAAATGCAGCGAGTCCGACTGTTACGTTTTTGCTTTTGTTATGGACTGAAATATAAACGCTAGAAATTTTCTGCCAGATTTCAGTTAGTATTACATTTCTGTAGCTTTTCTCGACTGGATAGAAAATATATTCAATTTTCTTCTACTTTATCCTGACGTCAATAATTTGATTACAGAAAAATCCGAATTTTTGAAAAACTCTTACGTTTAACTCGAATTTAAGGGGACTTCCAAAAAAGTTTATTTTAATGTTTTAAAATGCCTTTAAGTTGAATAAAAAACAAGATATCATTTTGAAAAATTATATATATATTTTGTAGTAAAAAAATCACACAAAAAAATTTGATTTAATTTTTTGATTTTTTATCTACAAATATGGCTACTGGAATTATTTTAAAAAAGCATCAAAAAACCATAACGGGCATATTGTTTTTATCAGCATCAAAACCGCCATGGAATGAACTAGAAGAAAGAAGTTTGGTCAAAAAATAACAAAATAGCGGCGTTTTTTCAAAAATTGACAAGTTTTTTTGGACAATATTGGCCAAAAACTATAGAACCGATTTTTCTGTCCGTAGTTCATGCCATGCATCGACAAGTGTAAAACAAAATATTTAAATTTCAATTTAAATAAATGATTCTTTAAACAAATTCCTGTAGCAATACATCTGATTAAAATAATAAAAAAAAATTTTTTTGAGTAGTTTTTTTTAAAAAAAAAAAATATAGTTTTAATTTTTCAAAACGATATCTTATTTTCTATTCAACTTATACTCATTTTAAAACATTAAAATAAAAAAATGTTTGAAGGTGTTACGTCCCCTTAATGATTTCAGTAAGTTTTTTGTACTGAAATGAATATTAAAGGTGGTTAAATTTTAAGGGCCGATGCTGATTTTGATAAAACACAAATTATTCAGAAAATTACTGTCATTTCTTTTTATTATGATAATATTGGTATGGTTCAATTATGTATTAAACAAAATATCGGCCAAATGGCTGCCGTGACCTCGGCGGCACACCTCCATCCGATGGTACAAATTTTCGATGACGCTGAGGCATAATTGAGGTTCTATGCCGCTAATGTGCCGAATTATCTCATCCTTTAGCTCTTGAATTGTTGCTGGCTTATCGACGTACACCTTTTCTTTCAAATAACCTCAAAGAAAGAAGTCCAACGGTGTCAAATCACATGATCTTGGCGGCCAATTGACATCTCCACCACGTGAGATAACACGGCCATTGAATTTGTCGCGCAAAAGAGTCATTGTTTCGTTAGCGGTGTGGCAAGTGGTACCATCCTGTTGAAACCACATATTGTTCACATTTATATCTACTAATTCGGGCCTTAAAAAGTTCGTTATCATCTCACGATAGCGAACAACATTCACAGTAACTGCCTGACCGGCCTCATTTTGGAATAAATACCGCCCGATGATGCCCATAAACCGAACCAAACAGTCACCCTTTATGGGTGCAATGGTTTTTCGACAATGACTCTTGGATTACACAGTGCGACACGAAAAAATAACTTCAAATATCTCAATGGTTTCTAGTAGTGCATGGTCTGTATATTATTCCCTCATAATCAGTTTTATCAGATTAGGTCAAATAAGAGAGAAATTCAAGGTCAAGTTTCACCTTTAAGTCAAAAATTTTTTCTTATAACTCTTAAACTAAATTCAAATCATGTGTAGTAACTGTCTCCTAAGTATTTGCAATGGATGGTTCTTAACATTTTGAGATCATATTTTACTCAAAAAGTTACGTAAGGGGGTTAATTTTTTCTTTGAAAACAGGCCTTTTTTAAAATAAAAAAAAATGTTCAATAGTTCAGTTACTTTGTATTTATCTTCAAAAACAATCAGATTTTGCTGAATTTTTGCATACACCTTAAGTAAAATAATATTAACCCACCTCTGAAAAGATCACAACAGTTGCATGTGCGCATCCAAAGATATTCGGATTCAAAGATTACCAAAGATGGTAACTTCGTTAACGTAATCCCTAGAGTAAAATCATTCAGATGAAAATTAAAGACCCAACAATTTTTTCAAAACTGTCCTTAACGTTTTTACCGAAAGAGTTACCGTTTTAAAGATATACGTATAAATATGTAATAACAACATGTATGAAAAATTTTGATCTTGGGAAGAAATAGAAATAAAAATAATTTTTATTTTAACCGTTTTAATTTTTCATATATGTTGAAATAACATATTTACGCTCATATCTTTAAAACGGTAATTCTTTCGGTAAAGATGTTAAGAACAGTTTTGAAGAAAATTGTTGGGTCTTTAATTTTCATCTGAATGATTTTACTCTAGGGATTACATTAACGAAGTTACCATCATTGGTTATCTTTGAATCCGAATATCTTTGAATGCGGACATGTAATGGTTGTGATCTTTTCAGAGGTGGGTTATTTTACTTTACTTAAGGTGTATGCAAAAATTCAGCAAAATCTGATTATTTTTAAAGACAAATACAAAGTAACTGAACTATTGAAAATTTTTTTTTATTTTAAAAAAGTCCTTTTTTCGAAGAAACAATTAACCCCCTTACGTAACCTTTTGAGTAAAATATGATCTCAAAATGTTAAGAACCATCCATTGCAAATACTTAGGAGACAGTTACTACACATGATTTGACTTTAGTTTAAGAGTTATAAGAAAAAATTTGTGACTTAAAGGTGAAATTTGACCTTGAATTTCTCTCTTATTTGACCTAATCCGATAAAACTGAGTATGAGGGCATAATATATAGACCATGTACTACTATAAACCATTGCGATATTTGAGGTTATTCCAATTGGGCCTTAAATTGTCGCACAGTGTTATCATTCGCCCAAATGCGGCAATTCTGCTTATTGACGAATCCACTGAGGTGAAACTGTGCCTCATCACTGAAGATGATTTTCTTCGAAAATGATCATCCACTGTTGCCATTTCTTGAATAACTTTAACGCGTGGCTCGATTATGTATCTTTCCATGGTTCAAATTGAGTTAGTCTGAAATGGAGAAATGCCAAATGAAATGCAGAAAAAACTTGACGTTTAGGTGTGGTTCACATTCAACATCGGCCCTTAACAAAAGCAAAGAATAACTTTATAATTTTTTACTTGAAAACATTTGTTTCTTCTTCGGCTTCGGCTTCGGCCTTCGGCCGATTATTTCCATTTTGCCGAAGAATCGGCTTCGGCTGCGGCTTCGGTAAAAATTCACGTTCGGTCGGACACTAATATACATACTTTGAAAAAGAACATTTTGTAAAACACACATTTTAAAAACATTCAGAAATGAAAAAAAATATTTTAAAAAATAAAATAAATCGCTTTAGAAACAAAAACAAAGTAAAATAAATTTTAAAAATGAAATTGACTTATACACTGAGAAAACAATTTCTTTCTGTTAACCAAGATTAGGTTATAGTTATCAAACAGCAGACTTGGCTATGGTGAAATAAATATTTGGTCATTGAAAATAAATTATTTATTTGAACTTTCTTGTTGAGACACAAAACCATTCACAATCTTGAGCGGTCATAATATTTTGTGAATTGAAAAATAATAACCAATGAAAAAGAAAAAAACTCGCGTGTAGCAACGTACACGTGGCAGAAGTGAAACTTCTTTAACAGTAAGAAATAAGAGAGATTTTAGTGTGAAATAGAAAGAGAAAGTATCTGAAAAGAAATTCAATCAATATGAAATGGAATAATAATTTTTTGATTCAATATTTACATCCAGGGACCGTACCGCATATGGTTTTTGTCACATATTAACTTTTATATCTTAATTTTTATTTTTTCCGACAAAAATAGCAGTTTTTTGTGCCTTATAGTTTTTTTGAGCAAAAATAACAGTTATTTTATGCCGTTTATTTTTCAGTCAAAAATATCAGGTAATTTATATTTGTTCAAGTCATTTTACCGATAAAAAAATTTTGATATTATTATTTTCATCTCATCGGTGAGACATTTTACACATGGTGTCAACAGTTCAATCTGTCAAGCGGCCTTTAAGAAAACACAAATTGCTTGATATTTTTGACCGAAAAAATTAAAGTCACAAAATAACTGCTATTTTTGACCGATAAAATAAAAGTCAAAAGTAACCTTTATTTTTCCTCGAAATATACTAGGCAAGAAATTAACTTTTAAAGAATCAGTTTCAAATTTAAAAGCGACTTAATATTCGTGAGGCTGAGGACATTTGTAACATAATGGTATATTTGAAAAAGTCTTTCGACAATTTTTTTCATTTGAAAATTGTAAAATAACAGTTATTTTCGGTACTTGTTTTAGTTCAGTTGGTGTTTTAGTTGCTTTCGAATGTCTTCTCAACATTGTTACTTTTTGAATGCTGGATTGCATTTGCATAGTACTCTTTGAAGGAGCCTCCGAAAGCAGAGGCAAATCTTGTTCATTATTACCTCCTGCTTCCTGATCATAATAATTGCTATGTTGATAGAGGGCCTCATAAAGCAGCGAACGTTGATTGTTGAGTGCATCAACTTGGTTGGCTTTAAAATTTTGTTGAGATGCATCAGTGTGTTTTTTGGGGATTGGTTCTTTGCAGATTCACCAAAATACACTGATGTTTCGTAAAAATGCATTTTGAAACTCAGCCGTTATTGCAATCACCTTACCTTCATCATTAGTTGCAGACCCAGCTGCGGCTGTATTCGTAAGAGCTCTAATTCGCTCTCTATATTCACGAACGCGTTCTGGTCCTGTTTTCGCTATTTTTCTATTTTTTTTTCCGTGCATACTTGTAGGATGAAAATTAATGTTACGGTTAAGTTAATAATGTAATGTTAATGTTAATCTAATGTTAATGTTAATTATGTTATTTTCAGTATGTTACGCGTTTAGTTTTAATTAAATTTTGTTTGGCTATATATCATGTGCCTACGTGGCGTAATCGTATAGATTCCGTCTCACAAGCAACAATGTACGGGGTTCAATTCTCGGTAGCGACAGTAATTTTTTTTTTAATTTTCATATGAATTGAAAACGTTAGCCTAGCGTCACGAAAAATGACCTTGAAATTTCACTCGCCGCCAAAGAAGTTTCACTTCAAAAAATTATAACTATGCTGAGGATCGAACCAACGATCCATCGCACTGGAGTTGAATGTTCTAACCCTGTTCCGTACTTGTACCCGGTTAATTAACAACAAAACGCAAACAATAACAAGCAATCGAGTATTTCAAGTTTCATTAGCATCATCTGATATTTGGTAGTTATAACCAAACCATATTTTGTTATTAATCAAAAATAATTGATTAAATTAATTCAAAATTATCCCTGTTTTCTTCTAAATGATATGTTTATTTTATCTCCAAAAAAAGTTATTCTCCCATTTTGAAATCATTTCTCTGGATATTTTTCTTTAGTTAAAGTTATTGAAGTTCATTTTAGTTCTATAGTCAAATGAGATTCTTAAATTAAGCCTATTGAGGTTCTTGGAAAACATTGGGTTCCTCATTTTTTGCAGTGGACTTTTGGAATCATCAATATTACTCAATAAGACTGATAAATGAATTCTCTTAATTTAGCACCAAAGCTAACCAGACAGTATAGTGCAAACTTTAAATCCTTTCATTTTCGTTCTAATGCGATCAAAATATTTTCATTTTTCAACCAGATTCCTTTTTTTATTGGCCTATAATACGTCTAAGTAAACCATAATGAAAAGAAAATTTAATAAATTTAGAAACACTATATCAAGGTACAAGTTAATTTCACTGTTAGTCATTCAAACTAGAGTTTTGCAAAAAAAAAATGCCATTGCTAACATATATGTATTCATATCGGTTTCATTACGTACTTTTAACAAGGTTACCGGTGGAGCAAATGGACTGGGCAAAGAAATCTGTATACAACTGGCTATGAAAGGCTGCCACGTGGCTGTAGTTGACATCAATTTAGTGGAGGCCGAAAAAACTGCCAGTGTTTTACAAAACAAATACAACATCAAGGCTAAAGCGTACAAGGTAAAAGGTAATTTTATTTCTAAAATCATATATATAAATTATAAATACAATTCTATAAAGAAGAAGAAGATAATTTGTAATGAAATTAAATTAAATATATGTTCATTTAAGGCACATTTTAGCTAATTTTGTCGAAATTTTAGCAGTTTTTAAAATAATGCCTCATTTACAAGAATAACATTTAATGAATATGATAATGACTTTATGGCATATCATAACGACACTACTATTTAGACGGCACAACCAAATGACTTGCCCAGAGCTTTGTCAATAAAGAAAGAACTTTTTACACGGGGAGAAGATGTATTACACGGAGCTTACACGAAGTCATTTCAGTGACAAAACTAATGACATCTTCTTTAAATCATATTTTTATGACTCTAATGAAACAAAACAATGTCATTTACATTATAATTCCACTTAATGATGTAAAAAAACAAGTAAAAAAACTCTAAAGTCGGTCTAGCACGACTATGAAATACCCTTAACCTACTTATTCAAAATACAATAATAATATTGAAAATGGGCGTGTCCGCAGGCGGATGAAGCACATATTTTTTATTCCTGTAGCTCACATGTTAATGCACTTATAGTGTTTTCACTATTATAGGTTGTATGGGAAGTGCTCGTGTTCCTGGACAGTCTACGCCCAATTTTCAAAAATATAATCGTATTGTTAAGAAAAACATACGCACCAAATTCTACCTCTGTAGATTGAACAGAAGCTTATACAGTGAATCAAAAAAGTTTACATACACCATAATTCTATAGTAAAAATACCTGTTAAACGTATTAAAAAAAAATATAAAATTTAAAATGTGAGTTTTATTTCAAATAATACACATTTGCACATCAATTAAGCTTAAAAAACTAAATGTTTTTTAAAACGAAAGGAAAAAATTCAATAATACATTAAAATGGTCAAAAATTAACATCAAAAAAGTTTACATACACTTTAGAGATCTCTTGTTATTTTTGGTAAATAAAATAAGATTTTAATAACTTAATATTTTGTTGGCCCTCCTTTGGCTGCAATGATTGCTTCTAGACGCCTGCGCATACTTTTGACTAAAACATTTGTGTCATTTTCTGTTATTTTTGACCACTCAGTTAATAAAGCAGTCTTCAGAGTTTCCTTAGACGATATTTGATGTTTTCGGATCCTTTTCTCCAATAAATCCCAAATATGCTCAATCGGATTAATGTCTGGTGATTGTGGAGGTGTATGCAGCTGCTTACAATTATATATCAGCCATTCGCGGACAAGATACGACGTATGTTTGGGGTCATTATCTTGCTGAAAATAAAAGTTGTTGCTATTAAGTCCCAGTTTGTGAACACTTGTACGCAAATGGTTTTTGAGGATGTTCAAATAAGCATGTTTGTCCATTTTTTCAGTTATTAACACAAGTTCCCCCGCTCCGGATGCGGCCATACACCCCCAAACCATTACATTTCCGCCACCATGCTTTACGGTTGGAATTAAGTTGTTTTCTTGCATCTCCTGATTGGCCTTTCTCCACACTTTTCCAGCTCTATCTGAGCCAAATATGTTGTACTTTGATTCGTCGCTAAACACAAGATTTTCCCAAAACGAATCCGGCTTTTCCAAGTGCTGCTTAGCAAAATCCAACCTCTTTTTTTTGTTCACTTTGGATATAAAAGGTTTACGACGTGCCACACGACCATGATACCCAGCACTGTGTAGTGTATTTCTTATTGTTTGAGGATTAATTTTTTTTTGCGTACACTCGGATATGTTCTGTGTTTACTTCACTGCAGAAATTTTGGGATTTTCCCGAACGGCGGCGACGACTTCGCGTTCTTCACGTGGCGTTAAAATCTTTGGTCTTCCCGATCGTTGCTTTGTTTGCAAATTGCCGTTGTTTGTGTATGATTTTATTACAGTTTGTACACTAGCATGAGATTTTCCAATTATTTTGCCGATTTCCCGTAATGATTTCTTTTCCAGATATAATTTCAGTATCAATTTACGCACTTCTAATGGAATTTCCTTACCGCGTCCCATCTTAGCAATCTTCTTTACACTTTGAACTCCAAATTGCAATTGAACTTCAAAATATGCTAATAATTGCAATGCTGCTATTCATGATCAGTGTGGCTGAGAAGCAGCAATTACCGTTACATAAGCAACAACAAAGCTAATTGAAGAATCTGTATGTAAACTTTTTTGACAATTATTTTGGGGCTTTTTCGCTTTCGGCGCACTTACGCAGCGGCTTTGGAAAAAAAACAGGATATGCATTCTGCATACCAATACACTGAATATTTGTCTAGCTTTTTAGAAAAAAAAGAGAAAGAAAATAAAAATATTAAATCATTTGAGAATGGTTAAAGATATGAATTACATGTGTATGTAAACTTTTTTGATTCACTGTATATTGGATTCTCAATTTTTGATTTGTATGGTAGATGGGCGGATACTTCAAGAAGTGAGAATATTAAATTTTAAGAAACTAACAGAGTTTTCTCTGAAATCTTCCAATATTTTATTATAATCGCAAACAATATCATTTTGAAACAAGTAAAGAAAGTCTAAAGTCGGTCGAGGCCAACTATGAAATACCCTAAACTTACTTTTCCAAAAAAAAAAATATAATACTATTGAAAACGTCCGTGGGCGGATGAAGCCTGTATTTTATATGCATTTAAATGTTGACGAAAAATGTACACATACCACGTTTTATTCCTATACCTCACAGTTAATGCCTTTATTAAGCTTTCGCTATGGGAGGTGGGCGTGTTCATAGACGGATTACTCCCAATTTTTGAACACACCTTAGTTTTTGTATGAAATACACATATACCAAAATTGTTCCTCTATGACAAACATAATCTTAATTATTGAGTTTTATGGGTTGTATGGTGGAAGGTCGACGTGTACGTGGGCGGATGACGTTCATTTTACAAAAAGATCTTTGTTTTGTCATAGAAAACATACGTGCCAAATTTTATCCCTGTAGGTTAAACAGATGCTTATTTATTTCGTTTTCAATTTTAAGGTTGCATGGGAGGTGGGCGTGTCCGTGAGCGGATGACATCCATTTTTCGAAGACATCTTTGTGTTGATTCAAACCACATACATACCAAATTTTATTGTTGTGATTAATTATGAGCTTATTTATTCCGTTTTAAATTTTGGGTTGTATGGGAGGTGGGCAGTCCGTGAGCGGATGACACCCATTTTTCGATGACATTTTTGTGTTGATGCAAAACACATACACACCAAATTTTATTATTGTAGGTTAGTTATGATCTTATTTATGCAGTTTTCAATTTTTGCGTTATATGGGAGATAAGCGTGTCCGTGTGCGGATTCCAAAAATATTCAATAACTCAAATCCTTGGGTTCATGTGACCATGTGTACCAAGATTCATCCAATTATCTCAACTCCTTCTTCTTATCCTGTGTGTACGGACAACACACAAACGGACAGACGGACGGACGGACGGACGGGCTGACATGGATAGCTCGACTCACGTGGTGACGCTGATCAAGAATAGATATACTTTTCTATACCGGACTCGCTTCGTTCTATGCGTTACAAACGTTTGCACAAAGTTAATATACCCTGCCCTTTCAGGTTTAGGGTATAATTAAAGTTGATAATTAAAAAAAAATTTAAAATTTATTAAAAGATAAACAATTTTTATAATTTTTATTAATTTCTTTATAGTAATATATGTTCTTCGCCGTTTCGACTTTGTTAGACAAGACTGAGGGTTGTAAAATTTTACTGTCCTATGCTCTACCATAAATAAAGGGTGATTTTTTAAGAGCTTGATAACTTTTTTTTAAAAAAAAACGCATAAAATTTGCAAAATCTCATCGGTTCTTTATTTGAAACGTTAGATTGGTCCATGACATTTACTTTTTGAAGATAATTTCATTTAAATGTTGACCGCGGCTGCGTCTTAGGTGGTCCATTCGGAAAGTCCAATTTTGGGCAACTTTTTCATAATTTCTCATTTCTGGTTGAATGGCTACGTAAATAAGCAAAATTGCCGCATTTGGAGTGAAGAGCAACCAGAAGCCGTTCAAGAACTGGCCATGCATCCCGAAAAATGCACTGTTTGGTGTGGTTTGTACGCTGGTGGAATCATTGGACCGTATTTTTTCAAAGATGCTGTTGGACGCAACGTTACGGTGAATGGCGATCGCTATCGTTCGATGCTAACAAACTTTTTGTTGCCAAAAATGGAAGAACTGAACTTGGTTGACATGTGGTTTCAACAAGATGGCGCTACATGCCACACAGCTCGCGATTCTATGGCCATTTTGAGGGAAAACTTCGGAGAACAATTAATCTCAAGAAATGGACCGGTAAGTTGGCCACCAAGATCATGCGATTTGACGCCTTTAGACTATTTTTTGTGGAGCTACGTCAAGTCTTAAGTCTACAGAAATAAGCCAGCAACTATTCCAGCTTTGGAAGACAACATTTCCGAAGAAATTCGGGCTATTCCGGCCGAAATGCTCGAAAAAGTTGCCCAAAATTGGACTTTCCTAATGGACCACCTAAGACGCAGCCGCGGTCAACATTTAAATGAAATTATCTTCAAAAAGTAAGTGTCATGGACCAATCTAACGTTTCAAATAAAGAACCGATGAGATTTTGCAAATTTTATGTGTTTTTTTTAAAAAAAAAGTTATCAAGCTCTTAAAAAATCACCCTTTATTACAGTATGACAATATCACAGTGATACCATATTGGTATCATGAATTTGTTCCATATTCATTATCTTTTGTTCCATATTTATGCATATTATCCCAAAGCAACCCTGCCCTAGCTGAGCAAGGTCAAGAGTAGGTAATGAATGACTCAAAAAAGCTGGCAATTCCAAGGATTCTGTTGTTTCATCACATTCGCTAACTGAGAACAAAATTTTATTTGAATAATTAAAATAATTTTTAAAGAAGCACACTCAGGGAAAAAATGCTGTTTTATCAAACAAATCATGGGTTGAAATAACAGATTTCACTGTTAAATACCATCCAACAAATGAAACTTTCAAATCAACAGTCGATTGAGTGTTGGTCTATGGAACACGAAACCCGTATAAAAACTTATTTATTGAAATTTGATCACTGCTTTGAAAATTTATGTATGGCCGAGTGTGCTAACGTGTGCGTCTAGTACTCGAGTACTCAAATCCGGCAAGGCCATTAAAAAAATTTTTTTTTATTTAAAATATTTTTTTTTAAATAAAAAACTAAATTTGCAATTTTTTTTTGCAAGATTGTAAGCATTTTATTTTGAAGATTATTTTTGACCAAACAATTAATGAAATAGAATTATTATTATTATTATTTCAATTATAAAATTACAATTTTTGATACTTACACAGCTAGGGTTCGAACCCACGGCTCCCGCATGACAGTCTAGTGCACATCCACTGAGCTACTGGCAACGATTATACCCAGCGGTTAGCAATTGTCATACCTGATAACATCTGGCATGAAATCAGTTCTATTTTGCTTCGAAAATTCGGGCATGAGATCATAGCTGATTTCAGAATAAGCATTTGCATTTAAGCTTTCTAAAAACTTCCCTAAAATTGTCTAACCTCTGAATATTTTGTTTTGTTTCGATCTCAGACCTGAAGATATCCCTGAGTTTAGAAGCGAAGGCGTAATGCTATCAAACGTTTATGAGTATTTTCAGTTACCCCAAATATCCCTCAAAAGTATTTTTGATTTTGTTTCGTGTTCACACCTGAGCAACGGCTGAGATTAGAAGCGAAGTCGTAATGCCATCAAACAAGTTTGGGAAATTTTTTCAAAATAAAAATACAAAAATGCAAAGCTATCGACGCGTCATTTTTCATTCTCAAAACAAAAATTTTAAAATTTGAAAGAACAAAAAATTTGAATTATTTAGTGAAAAAGTTCTAAGAACTTTAATTCATTAAAACAATTCAAACAATGCTCATGATACCGAAGACGAACTGCAGCTCGGCTTCGGTAAATGATATATCTGCTATTTGTTTTCTCATTTGAATTTTCAGGCTTGGGACGACCTGATAGAAGGCCTGATATTTAAGCATTCACTCAGGCCTGAATTTTCGGAGGAATATTCTTAGGGATATTCAGGCCTGAGTTAACGCTATACTTTAGCAGGTATTCTGTAAGTATGACATTTATATGGGAAAAGGAAATCAAGAGGTGTGTTGAATACTCAGGCCTTACCATTACCCCTCAGGCCTGAGAGAATGTATTGATTCAGGCCTACTCTGACCGCTGGGTATAACTATAGCAAAACACATATAAAAACTATTGCTTAGAAAAAAAAAAAAGAAACAGTTTCGATAGCATCGTAAGTGTAGACGTAGAATTCCGTTTAAGTTGTAACCTCTTCTACTTTGTCTCTTTGGTCCGATTGTTTTGTCCATTTTGCACGTATTTTTATTGATCTTCCGAAAATTAACAAATAAATTAATAACACTCAATTATGGACTACTTATCGAGGCCAAAACAAAGAAAAAGTAAAAATGTAAGTATGATTAAATAAGCAAGCAAAAAGAAACAAGCAAAATTTAAAATTTTTTCGATCATATCTTTAAGCTTGATAGGTTGAGTTCATTGACTTAGTTGAAAAGAAGGCGAAGCAAATGCACTTTCCATTGGTGCCACTTTCGTCTCTGCCCGATATATAGTTTGCGAGCTATAGTCAGTTTAACAACTAATTTCAAATTAATATTAAGACCCCGATTTTTAAAAAATCGTATGGTTACTATATTTCACGCTGAGCAAATGTCCTTTCCTCTCGTCTCTGTCTGATATTTAGTTTGCAAGCTACACTTTCGTCTCTATGCGATGTAAAGTTTGCGAACTACACACGCTAGTGCAAGTGTGATGTGGGATGTACGCCATCTATTGGGAAAAAGCATTAAACGAAATATGATCCAACTCGTTTTTTTCATAAGAATTAAATCTAACCGGATCCCAGACCCATTTCGTTAAATTTGACAGTTTGAGTTCATTGACTGAGTTGAAAAGAGGTTCATGACCTCTGGTTTCAAAATAGTATTGGTTTCAAAATAGTATACTAGAACAGTAGTGCATACATAACCCAATGCTTACAATGCTGCCAAAGCGAACCAATCACTTCGTGCTAAACAAAAGCCATACAAGCATAAACAACGAAAGAAAAACAAAGAAAGCAGCAAACACATAAGCAGCTGATGATTGATTTTCTTATATAAAAACATGCATTTTTCTTCTTATATTTTACTATTTTGTGACTTTAATATAATAGTGACAAAATCCCAAATTAGATATTCATTCAGCGCAGGATATATCTGATATTTTAATATATATATTATCTTTGAACAATGAGTGTTAAAGACTGTAGGTATACCCTAAAGTATTCGCCAAAAACGTTGCCTTATGACCTTGAAAAAATCTGTTAAAATGACCCCATACAAACCGCGCTGTAAGACGTAATTCTACGTCAAAAAAACAGTTCAATATAAGCACAAAAATATTTCAACAGATGATTTTAACAGCACAAAAATACTTTGAAACGTTCATTCAACAAAGAAAATTGTTTACTTAAACGAAAATCATTCAATCGAACAGTGTTTTGAAATAACAGCGGCCGACTGTTAATATTACAGTTGATATTTTTCTGAGTGCATGTAACTTTTTTTAAACAAAATAATTATTATTTTAAATAAAGGATTTAGAAAACCATCTTAGTTTTTAATAAACATCTTCAAAATAAAATCAAAAACAAAAAAAATAAAACATGAAACGCCATAAAGTTGACAAAAACACCATTAATTTAATATTGATACATAATTTAATGAATGTTAATCAATTTAATTTTTTAAAAAAACTTTTTCAACCAAGTAATTATGTAATTATGTAAAAGTAATTATGTAATTATGTATACCAAAAAAATATTACTATATTTTAAAATATTTTAAATATTAAAATAAAGTTCTAGTTCGTTAAGAGCTATTAATATGGTTTGTTTCATGATGTATGGCTCATAACTTAGCAATCACAAAATCATAAAGTATATTTTTATTCTTGACATGAATGACATGAATTGTTTGGCAATTGCACCTAAACAATAAAATATTAAGTCTCAAACTGACTTTGGTTTTATTATTAACGTTTATATTGCAAAACTTTAATAAAAGCTTAATGTTTGTTTTTATAAGAACGAAAACTTGGTGACGGTAAAATATATTTTCATTCACTTTTGCACCCTTTTAATAAAACTATAAAACCGCAGTCATTAAAGTGTGTTCTTACCAGATATATAACAGATATCCGGTTTCTATCCGATATACCGGATAACCTGCCTAAATATAATATCCGGTCGGATACCGGATACTGGGTTTTTATCCGGTATCCGGCAGGCCGGATAGTTTTTAAATGTATTTTAATAATGTTAGTAATTTAACAATGAATTTATCAATTTCAATATATGAAAAGTATCTTAAAATAATTAATAGAAGACTTTATTCATGAATTCATTTATTAATTAAAAACAAATACAAAAACGCTCCAAATAGCAAAAGTAAGAAAAAAAGAAAAATCAATTATATTAATAAATTTTTGCATTATTTCTTGTTTTAATTTTCCAAACTGTCGATGTTAGCCGCATCAGGCTGAGTGAATATAGTAGAAAAATATAGTCATCAGTAAATCAGACTCCGCTCCACAACATGCTGAGTTGATCAGAAACTTTGGCATTCAGCAGGTTTACATTTTTTGCGTTGCGTCTACACGGTTGTAAAACAATTGTCCTTGCTAAATGCGCGCAATGATCATTAGTAGAGTATTTGCAGCAGATTTCTTCGTATATTGGCTAAACTTAAAATAAAATAAAATATAAATAATTTCTTTGATATTTCGCTATTACTATTTCTGGTGGAAACTATTTTTCCACACATTAAATTGGCTTGAGCCACTTTCCATACCATTGAATTTGTATACCCCCACGCGTAAGAGGTATATTAATTTTGTCACGACGTGTGTAACGCCCATCAGGAGGCGTGGTAGGTATAGAAAAGTAAATATATCCTTGCTCAGCATCACCACCTGAGTTGATTTAGCCATGTGCATCTGTCTGTCTGTCCGGCCGTCTGTCCGTCTATCTGTCAGTGGACACGATACAGCCGTAATTTTGAAGCTATCGTGCTGAAATTCGATATTTAAGCTTTTTTTAAAAAAACTAAAATCAAGTTCGAGAATGGACTAAATCGGATGAAAACCACGCCTACCTCCCATACGACCCCAATGATGAAAACTCCAAAAAGAAGCGAATATTTACGCTACAAAACTTAAATTCGGCATTTGTATAGTCTATGACAAAACTCAGGTGTCTTAGAAAAATGGGCGTCATCTACTCACAAACACGCCCACCTCCCATACAACCCCAAAATTGAAAAATCTATAAAGAGGCTAATATTAAAGTTATAAGACGGAAACTCGGTATTTGTGTATTCAATGTCAAAACTGAAGTTTCTTAGAAAAATGGGCGTCATCCACTCACTAACACGCCCACCTCCCATACAACCCCAAAATTGAAAAATCTATAAAGAGGCTAATATTAAAGTTACACGCAAAGAAATTTTTCGTTTATCGTAACTGAAAAATTCACCAACTATACTTCGTTTGCGAACTGTATTTGCTGCAAACGAGTATTCAGTTGTCATCAACTTAAAAATATTCTTGCTTGAAACGAAAAAACATCGAACTTAATGAAATTTTATCATTGTTTTGGAAGTTCAAGTTTAGCCGAGCGCGCTGGCGGTCAAGTCTAGAAACTTGAGTGACCTGGGTTCAATTCCCAACAATAACACCAAATTTTTTTTTTTTTGTTTTAATTAATGTTTTTTATTATTATTTTTATTATTCTTATTTTGACGGTTCCTTTTGACCAAGCAGTTAATGAAACAGAATTAAAATTTCAATAATTAAATTAAAATTTTTGATACTTACACAGCCAAGAATCGAACCCACGTCTCCCGCGTGCCAGTCTAGCATACTTTCATTGAGCTATTGTGAGATATTGTCTAGAATGAATTTTTTATTTACTTAAGCTGTAACACATTCTTGTTTTTTCGTTTATGGCAAATATTTAACATTTGTCATCAACGAAAGCGAGCTGTGTAGCAGTTGTGTGACTGCGCTTGTGATTCACAGTTGTGGGTATGTTTGTTCACACTCTTAAAATACTTCCTTTTCGTTGATGGCAAATATTAAACGCTTTTCATCACCGAAATCAAGCAACTTTTTTTGTCAGTTGGGAACTACTCGCTTATAACAAATTAATTTATTTTCCTGCAAACGAAGTTTTCAGTTGGAAAAAATAAATTTTTCGGTTGCTGCAATTTAAAAATCACTGCCGTTTATGACAAACAAAATTAATTTCTTGCAACTAAATAACGTGTTTCCCGCAACTAACCATTATTATGCCAACTGTTCAAACGTTTACAAACAATGATTTGAAGTATGACAAACGAAGTTCGTTTGCAGCAAACTGGCGATAAACGTTTTTTTTCTCTGCGTGTATAAGACGGGAACTCGGTATTTGTGTATTCAATGTCAAAACTGAAGTGTGTTAGAAAATTGGGCGTCATCCACCCATTAACACGCCCACCTCCCATACAACCCCAAAATTGAAAAATCTTAAAGAGGCTTATATTAAAGTTACAAGACGGAAACTCGGTATTTGTGTATTCAATGTCAAAACTAAGGTGTGTTAGAAAAATGGGCGTCATCCACCCGTTAACACGCCCACCTCCCATACAACCTTAAAATTGAAAAATCTATAAAGAGGCTAATATTAAAGCTACAAGACAGAAACTCGGTATTTGTGTATTCTATGTCGAAACTGAGATATGCTAGAAAAATGGGCGTCATACAAAATCTAACACGCCCACCTCCCATACAACCCCAAAATTTAAAACTTTATAAAAAGGCTTATAATTAAGCTGCAGGAAAACAATTTGATATGTTAGTTTTTTAGACACATAAAAATTATAATATCTCTCAAAATCTCATACAAAAAGCTTTCCAATTTAATATTCTTCCACCCTTAGAATCGGCCGTGGGGGTTTTTTAACTTCGGCCAAATCGAAGATTTACCTTACTAGTTTGTTTTAATCATGTCTGACAGGTACAGTTTTACGGAAATTTGACTAAACATTTTCGACGGAAGGGGGGGCAAAACCCCAAGAAACGATACTTTAAAAAATTTTAAAATTGAATTGATAATTTTAAAAACGTAAAAATGAGAGCAGTTTTGAAAATCGTCCTCTTTCTGTGCCCGAGGCACAACCCCGAGTAACACCGGGTTACATCGGCTAGTTTTAAATAAAAAATTGTTTACGGCTTTTTATAAGAGGAAAAGTATTTATTTTTATTCTTGAAATATAAAACAAGATATTCTTAAATTTACAACTCGTTGTCATTTTATATTTTCAAGAATAAACTTAAAAATAATGTTAACTGTAACAATCACTTCAGTTAATTGTCAACAAAAATATGAAAAATTTTAAACATAGCCAGAAAAAGGAATGATTTGATTGTTATCTTATCAAAACAAAATCCATACGATTAAATAATTAAACACTATATATTTTTTGAGATTTCAATGGATAATTTTTCTAACATGTATTTTTTCACAATACTTCAGGTGGATATAACTAACCATGATAAAGTCATGGAGTTATCCAAAGATGTCATAAACGATATGGGCGTGGCTACCATACTTGTCAATAATGCTGGCATATTGATGTTTTCCAGTTATTCGTATACCGACTGGCGCGAAGTCCAGAATATGGTCAACGTCAATTTGACAGCACACTTATGGGTAAACCACTAACTTTAGAAACCTTTTAAATATTTATCGACTTTAGTGTTGAAACTATTTGAAATTGTTCAAATATTTTCAACACACTACATGGGCTGAAAAGTCTTGGGATTTTGAGTGAAAACAAATCACATTGTGAGACAGCCCTAAGTATTTTTCAAGACTCTTAAAGTGATGTTAAGTCCTTAATTCAAGATCACCTTCCTTAAAAAACTTTATTCTCTTTCTCATTTAAGACACTCGAAGCTTTTCTGCCTAAAATGAAGGAGCTTAAGAAAGGACACATTGTAGCTATTGCTTCTTCTTTAGGTAAGTATTTATTATTTATTCTTTTAAACATTTAAATATATATAAATTATATGCCATTTGGAAGGTTTATTTCCAATGCCTCAAAATAGCCAATATACAGCGACAAAATTCGGTGTGCGTGGCCTAATGCGTGCACTACGGCTGGAGTTACTTATTGACAATTTTAAAAACATTCATACCACGACTATCATGCCATGCTTTTTAAATACAAACGCTAGGTGTGTAAATGCTTTCGTAAAGTCTGGATTTTCTAACACATATCCAATTATCGATGGTACTGATGCAGCCAAACGTATTATCAATGGAATGTTGTTAAATGAGCAGGAAATCGGACTACCATCGATACTTACACTATTATATGGACTATATGAGTGAGTATTCAGTAAAAAATAAATGAACACTTAAGATGTACGTATGATGTACCTACATAGATTATTTTTATGTCTAACATGGACATTTGCAATTTCTTTGTTTATGTTTTAAAAGTAAAATATTGCTTTAAATTATCTTTAATCTTGTTTCTTTCAGATTGTTACCTAGTTTCTGGCAAGACATGGTGATGTATATCATAACTAAACATATGACACAGAATTTGATGAAAGAACTTAACAGTGAAGAAAATAACGGTCATTATATTTCTCAGCGAGGCTTATAATATTTGAAAAATTTCTTTAATTTGCTAAAGAATATTTTTAATATTGTAAAAGAAAAAACAGATGGAAAAAAATATATTAATTTCAACAATAAGTATAGCCTTAGAGAGTCTATTTCAACAGTTCAACAGTTAATATTGTCATTTTTTTGATCAATACCACCAACTTCTTGTCATATTTTGGATGAATCAAAATCTTAAAAAATCTGAATATATAAAAATCACGTTTCACTGGGTCGTATGCATAAAAACAAGATCATTCTCATAGATCGAGCATTTGACATCAAAATCAAAAGGTGAGTTACAGGAATTTGTTCAGCCTCATTCTCAAAATGGTATGCATAGGAGCAGTTCTATCTTATGGCCATTTAATTTGAGATCGATCTCAAAGCTCTTATTAAGTTTTAGCATAATTAGTTGAATAGCATGATAAAAGTTAAAAAATTAACAAACATTGAATGGCGAGACTTCAAGTGAAAGTTGTTTATTCTTGAAAGTGACTTAATGTAACAAAAATATCACTTCAAAAGTTTTCACTTCCAGCTCACAATATAAAGAAAAAATAAACTTTAAAAAATGTATGTGAAAAAATGGGAAAAGCTAATGAATGTAAAGAAACAATTAATGAAAACAATTTCTTATTTTATTTTTTGTATTTAACACAAAATAATTAATCTATATAATTAATAGGCTAAGGTTTTTTTTGTGACTTCAACTCCTCCCAGACCAATAGACCGATTTTATCGATTCAGATGTCATTTAATCTGGTTTTGGCTGAAATTGTGCAAACCACTTTTAAAAATTGTAATTTCACTTCAGGGTGCTCCCAACCTTTTAAAACAGAAATAAAATTTTTGTGCAAAAATCCGCTATTAAATCGATTTGGATGGATTTAGTTTAAGAAGAGTTTATAGATTGATCGAATTTTAAGTTTTTTCAAAACTAAAAATTTTTAACCAAAATTATCTTTTATGCATTTCTCAAATGTCAATTGTCCGAAAAATGCAGTTCCAAAATCAAAAGTTCCACTTTCCGAGCAAACAACTCAGTCAAATATTACGGTTTTCAAAATTTTTTTTGTTTTTCTTAATTTTTGTTCAATTTCCTTTGAAATGTGTTGACAATTACTGAAATTATCTTACCAGATGTATTTTTAATGAATTTTCTTAATATTGCCTGTAGTTGCTTAACGTGTATTTTTACCAAACGCCAATACAGAGAAAAAAAACTCTCTGAAATTTAACGTTCTATATTTGGAAGCGAATATCTCTGTCAGTTTATAAAAAATTTAATTTATTTCTTTTTTGTATTTAAATGCAATTCATTGACTTAAAAAACTTTAATATTTCTACCGTTACTTTATTATTTATATTTTAATCATTGCCTTTAAAAAGAGTCCACTTAATTGAATGTTTTCTCAAAAAATGGTATAAAAATTGTTTTTGTTGTAAAAATAAAAAAAAATTTAAATTTGCATTTTTGATTTTCTTTTATTATATTGAGTTTTTTAAGGCGAATTTGTTTTTGTATGGCAAAAAAATTAATAAATACTATGCGTCATCGAAAAAAAAGCCTATGATTTTTTGCACGAAATTTCATTTTTTTAAAATGTTGTTTTAATATTTTTAAAATCTTCAACAAGCTTCAAGAACAATATATTTGAAGAAAATTTTATTATAGCTCAAACCAATAAAAAGTTATAGCCACAAATCTGTTTTAATCATCCTGCGTATCTATATAATTAATAGGCTAAGGTTTTTTTTGTGACTTCAACTCCTCCCAGACCAATAGACCGATTTTATCGATTCAGATGTCATTTAATCTGTTTTTGGCTGAAATTGTGCAATTGTCCGAAAAATGCAGTTCCAAAATCAAAAGTTCCACTTTCCAAGCAAACAACTCAGTCAAACATCACGGTTTTCAAAAAAAAATTTTTTTTGGTTTTTTTGGGGTTTTCATATCGGAATATGTCATAAATTGATGTTGTAGGTGTTCTATAAATATGTTTAATTAATTTTTTAATTATGGCTTAGTAGTAATTTTTTTTCTAAAATCTATTTTATAATTTGTTTTGATTTAAATAAGTTATGTTTTATAGCTTTAAAAGTTAAGCAGCGATGTTGTTGAATAGTAATAATATTTATCTCGGTAGTTATATTAGTGTAAGTCCGTCTTCGTATTTTGACAGTTACATTTAAAATTTTAGTGTCAGATCATAAGTTTTAAGCATTCAGATCTTTTATATCATTATTGAGACTGAATATATCGTTATTGAGGAAAAAGCTGCTTGAATCATAAATTAAGCGTCTATAATGTTGCTAACATTTAATTTTTATTGAATTTTATAAACGTTCCAAATTTTATTGCTGAAGCTCAAATATATTCCTCTTTATAGAGTTTCACTTTTGTGGGTTGTATGGGAGGTGGGCGAAGGGCGAGACCGATCTTGATAAAATTTTGTGTGGTGTTTTATATTTTCAAAATAATGATACATGCCAAATTTCATTTTCCTACGACAACTCCTTCTATTTTTGTCCCTCATCCCATAGACATCGTTACACTGTGCGACGTGTGTAACGCCCTTAAGGAGGCGTGGTAGGTATAGAAAAGTATAAATTTTCTTGATCAGCATCACCACCTGAGTTGATTTAGCCATGTCCGTCTGTCTGTCCGTCTGCCTGTGGACACGATTACAGCCGTAATTTCGAAGCTATTGTGCTGAAATTCGATATTTAAGCTTTTTTCTAAAAAACTAAGACTAAGTTTGAGAATGGGCTAAATCGGATAGATACCATGCCTACCTCCCATACAACCCCAATAATGAAAACTCCATAAAGAAGCAAATATTTAAGCTACAAAATTGAAATTCGGTATTTGTGCAATCGATGTCAAAACAAAGGCCTGTTAGAAAAATGGGCGTCATTCATCCACTAACACGCCCACCTCCCGTACAACCCTAGAACTGATAACTATATAAAGAGGCTTGTGTCGAAGCTACATAAATAAAATTGGATATGTATTCATTTTATATCAAAACTACAGCGTGTTCGAAAAATGGGCGTCATCCACCAGCGAACACGTCCACCTCCCATACAACCCCAAAATTGAAAACTACATAAATATGCTTCTGTCGAAGCTACATAAGTAAAATAACATATTTATTCATTTTATATAAAAATAAAGACATGATAGAAAAATGGATGTCTTCCACCTGCCAACACGCCCACCTCCCATATAATCCCAAAACTTAAAACTCTATAAAAAGGATTCTCTTTGACCTACAGGAAAAAAAAATTGATACATTTGTATTTTATATCAAAACTAAATCGTGAAAGAAAAGTGTGCGTCTTCCGCCTACAAACACTCCCACCTCCCATATAACCTACAATAGTGCAAACTCTATAAATAGGCTAGTATTTAAGTTACAGAACTGAAATGGGGCATTTGTGTATTTTATATCAAAACTGCGGCGTGTTAGAAAAATTGGCGTCAACTACCCAAGAACACGCCCACCTCCATAAGCAACCCTTAATAGAAAACTTTATAAAGAGGAATGTGCTTACTGTGCAGGAAAACAATTTGATATGAATGTATATTAGACGTCATCAAATAGTAATATTATTTTAAATCTCATACAAAAAGAGCTACAATTAAAGATTTTGTAACATTACGAATCGGCCGTATTCGGGGTATTTTAACTTCGGCCAAGACGAAGATATACCTTACTAGTTTTAAAGTGTTTTAATAGTGTTTGTTGATTTAATAAAGTAGGCATTTAAAAAATAGCAGTTATTTTTGTAATTAACGCAACAACTTTTTGAATGAACCTTATAATGTGACAGTAACGTATTTAACCCATTTTGGTCAGGTACCCGAACGCGTTGAAATTTTCTAATGAAATTTTCAGGCTTTGTTGTTGTTAATCAAATTAAGAAAATTCCAGAGTTTCAGAGTTTCAGAGTTTTCCCATTTTCCGTTTTCCGGCTACAAGGTGGTCGAAAAATCGACCAATAGCCCAAGTGTATACAAAAATTTAAAAATTTTGATTAAATTATTTAAGCTTTAAATTCAGCATAATATGCCTTGAGAGTGTTCCTGTGAAGTTTGGTACCGATAGAACATAGGGGCGTGGCACCTTCCACCTTCCAGAGTGTTTCTGTGAAGTTTGGTACCAATAGAACATGGGGGCGTGGCACCTTTCATGCAACTCTTATTTTCGATATCGAATAGCTTTGGAATTACATGTTTTACAGCCACAAAATTCGAAATTCAAGCTCAATTTACACGTATTGTTTCAATGGCAATATTTTATAGGCGTTAGACAAGGGCATATCAATGACGAGCTCAAGTGTGTTAACTTGAGACAAACCGGCCGGTCTTTCCTATTCATCTATATCTGAGTCCACTTTTGGATCCGCCAATTATAAGTTTCTTTCGATCTAAACTGTAACTGTGATATTGGCTTGTGTTTCTTTATTTTAGCCATAAGTCATTGCAATTTCCATGCATTCACTTTCGAATTGCTGATAGCGTTTACCCACAATGACAACACCATTTCCTACTGCGAATTGATATTATAGTTATATTCGTTTGAGTTATGACGACGTACTTCTTTCTCATACGATTATATCGGAGAGCAGACTTTATGGGCACAATGGAATCGTAGTTACCAGCAATTGTTACTTGGGTGGTGTTGTAACAACGCACGAAGTTGAGTTCATTCCTCTTGTCAAAAATGTTATTCACTTCCCCACGTTTTGCTGGGTTTGTCATCACAGCACCTTATAGCCGATTTGAACGTTGCCGATTGCAACTGAACGTTTGTACCGGTTACATAAAATGTTCTCTTATTTAGCAAACAGAGCAATTGGTAAGAGGTAAAAAAGTTGTCGAAGAAAACAGTGTATCTTTCTGGATGGTCAACGTTGTGAAGAAGTCTCAAAATAACATATGCTCCAAGTCCAATGCCCATGTTGTAAGCTTCAACTGTACCAGTCTACGGTATAAAGAAAAACTTGTGCCCATCGCTTGAGGACCAGTATTTGAATCTAAAATGGATTAATTCAAAATAAAATCATTCAAAAAAATAAATGTTGGTGAACCACCATTTGGTTGTGACTTCTGCAATTGCTTGAGCACCGCATTCAGTCTAGTTAAAATCTTATTATTATTATTATTATTATTAAATATTATCAAAAAAAGCACACACACCAAAGAAGCAATTTTTTAATGGTTTAAACAATGAATTATTTGTTTTGAAAGGAGATTATGTTTTAGTAAATATATGAATAAGAAAAGTTTCTACGAAATGTCGCTAACATTTTGGTTACTCCACGGCGCTATGAGGTCAAAACCATGGCACTGACACCAAAATAGATGTGCTTTAAAAACTAAGACCTCCAGAACAAATCAAGAATCGTGGCGTTCTCCATAAATTACCTCCACTAAAAGGTTTTATTTTTATTACATTAAACATTTTGTCAATCCCATGTAATCCAGTAAATTACATTACCATTCAAACCTTATTTTATGTTTAACTAGCGGATGTAACCCGGTGTTACACGGGGTTGTGCCTCGAGCACAAAAAGCGGACGATTTTCAAAACTGCTCTGATTTTAACGTTTTTTAAATTATCGTTTTTTGGGGTTTTCCATAAATTTCCATAAAAGTGTACCTGCCAGACGCGGTTAAAACAAAAAATGACATTTTCAATGTCTCGATCTGATGTCTGGTTTCTGATGAAAATGGGCACCCACACTCAGAAAAAAAACACATACAATCTTTCTCCGGTGAAAAATTTCTCTATTATCGATAACAGGAATTGTCTCTTTTCAAATAAAATTTTCTTCAATTAGAATAAATTTTCACATTTTCGAAGAAATATTCTTCACTTCTAGGAAATGGAAATATTTCAATGTCTCTTATAATGACAAATATATTTCTCGCACAAAAAAATTCTCATTTAAAGAGAAAAATATATAGAAAATGAAAAATTGTTCCTATGTTTTGATAAAAAATTTACTATGAGAAGTATTTTCTTCAATACAAACAAATATTTTCTCAAAATTAAAGAGTCTTTTTCTCTAAAATCGAATTATTTTTATATATTTCTCTTTTTCATAGAAGGTTTTTATAATTTTTAGAGAATTTTTAGGGTCGCATTTAGAGAAAAGCATTCTCTGGTAAAATATATAGTAAATATGATGCCATTTTTATCATATTCCGAGAATCTTTTTTCTGAGTGCAGTTTGAAAAGTCATTTCGAGAAAAATTCGTTTAAAGTTTTTCTAAGCATGCATTTAAAATGCAATTTTATCTCAAATAAATTCCAATTTTAAAAAATCCTATCATCATCGATTCGATTTTTGGATTGTCTTCGTTCAACTTCGGTTTTGGTCAATACTGTTCGGTTAATTTTTTTTTCATCTTTATATAGCTTCTGGTGGTATTCGTTAAACTTCTTTTTTTCGTTCGTCTTTGGTTCTTGACTTCGTTTGCTTTCGGCTTATTCCTTGATTTTTATCGAAAGAACTTTTAAAAGCATAGAATCTATTTCAGTAACAGATACAAATGCTTGCCAAGTTTCATCAAAATCGGTTCATCCGTTTTGACGTGAATGAGCCGAACATAGTTGATTGAATAAAGCGCCATCTTACGGAAGTTTTCTGAAATTTAAATAGCTCAATTCTGTTGCAGAGTCAAGTTATTTCACGTACAATATTTTAGTAAAATCGATCAAGTCATTTAGGAGTTATTGAGTCTTAACAATGCATTACTTAAAACGCCCTCTTTCGGAAGTCTTTGGAATTTTTTATATTTTCCGTATTATCTTGGGTGCAGTTGAACGCTCATACTAAATTTCATTGAAATCGGTTTAGTTGTTGAGTCTTTAAAACGCACTACTTAAAGCGCCCTCTTACGGAAGTCTTTGGAATTGTTATAGCCTATGTTATGTTGGGCGCAGTTGAAACTTCATTCCAAATTTAATAGAAATCGGTCCAGGTGCTTTGGAGTTATTATAGTGTACCACGCCCACATACTTCCGCCCACATTTTTACCTATTCTTTATCTTAGGTGCAGTTGAACTTTGATACCAAATTTCATTGAAATCGGTCCAGGAGTTTAGGAGTTATTAAGTCTTAAAAAAGCACTACTTAAAGCGCCCTCTTGCGGAAGTCTTTGGAATTTTTTATTGCCTTTGTTTTGTTTTGGGCGCAGTCGAACCTTCATTCCAAATTCAATAGAAATCGGTCAAGGTGCTTAGGAGTTATTATAGTGTGCCATGCCCACATACTTCCGCCCACTTTTTTACCTATGCTTTATCTTGGGTGCAGTTGAACTTTCATACCAAATTTCATTGAAATTGGTCCAGGAGTTTAGGAGTTATTAAGTCTTAAAAACGCACTACTTAAAGCGCCCTCTTGCGGAAATCTTTGGAATTTTTTATGGCCTATGTTTTATTTTGGGAGCTGTTGAACCTTCATGCCAAATTTCATTGAAATCGGTCGAGGTGTTAAGGAGTTATTATATAGTGCCACGCTCACATACTTTCGCCCACTTTTTTACACCCCCTATATTCTTTCTCCCTATGAAAGGTACTCGGTATCCAAATTTCAGCTCAATCGGATAAGCGGTGCGCGAGCCTATACGGAACAGACAGACAGACAGACAGACAGACAGACAGTTAGACAAACATTTGATTTTATATATAAGATTTGATACAAAAACTGAGTTGTGTTCAAAAATTGCGAGTAACACGCCCACCTCGCATAGTGAAAGGCATTAACTGTGAGCTACAAGAATAAAACTTGGTATGTGTAAATTTTTCATTAACATTTAAATGCAAAATAAATGCTTATAAAATATAAGCTTCATCCGCCAACGGACACGTCCATTTTCAATAATATTATTTTGTTTTTTGGAAAGTAGGTTTAGGGTATTTCATAGTCGACTTAGACCAACTTTAGACATTCTTTACTTGTTTCTCATAATTTTTTAAAATCCAAAAATCACATTTTTTTTCAGGCTTCATAAAAATTCTTAAAATTTTTAAATATAAAAAAATGTGATCGCAGGATGTTAGACAATTTTTTAAGCTAAACAAAAAATGTTTGCAGAAAAAAAATATTAACTTTTAAAGAAGTTATCGGCCCAAAACGAAACCTGTCTCACAACACCCCACTCTCCACTACTAAATTGTTCTTAATGAACAAAAGCTGCTTTCTCTCCGTCCAACCGATTTCTTAGAGCATCATAAATGAGACCGACACTACTAAAAAGTTGGTCACTTGCAAGTGATCCTGGAGGACACGATAAATATTCTTGAGCAATGTTGTGCTTGAAACTAGCATGAAGTCGTTTGTTGTTATATGTCGTTTTGAATGAGAAATTTGAAAAAATTTCGTAAGCAATATTAAAAAAAAAAAACAAAACTTAGATCTTGGCAACAGCACCACCTATCGGGATCAAAACTATCCTACAAGCAAGCTGGTTTCAGGCCGCTCCACTTCTTAAAATCTTACTTGCAGCTTCCCTTGACATTCCCATCAAGACAGCAATAAATAGAAAATAAACTTTCTTCCTAAGGGGTAACTTGTCCTCTCTCTTATTCTAAGCCATTGGCGCAAGATTTGAATACATCGCTTTAATTTTAGATGAAAATACATAAAAATCAATCCTAAAATACAGCCATCAACTGAAGCCATTCTTACAACAAGAATCAGATTAACCAACAAACACACTACTTCGATGGCAATGCTGAAGAAGTGGCGGCTATTTTAAGCATAGAACGAACCTTAGCTGCTTACAAGTCAGCTCGGAATACAGTTTAGCGAAGAGCATAAACATCAACATCAGGTGCTGGGGGTCTCTTGATCTTCGAGGCAGGCAATAAATGCAATTAGATTTCTGCTGTCGATGGTATTCTGTCGGAATGCACTCCAACATTCGACGCCGTACAGAAGGGAGCTTAGGAAATTCATAATATTGTTTAGAATACTAACAGTATTTCTGTTCATTTGTATGTCGTTCGTCTTCATCTATTTATGATGGTAAAGTTATGTCAACATTTCATTTAAACATACATACATGCCTAACAGCTTGCTTGGCTGTCATTAGAGATTGTGTCAAGTGCACGTCGAAAATATATTCAAAGATACATGTGTTCATTCGAATTGGAATTGCGCCTTAAGGGGTCTTTTTACTTTTGTGTGGTTAAAAAGGAACCCCGAATTATTAAATGATCGTTTGAGTTGATTTCTCCAAACGTGACTTAAGCATTGCTTCTTTTGAAGTAATGGTGGAATTGACATAATTTACATACAACATAAGAAGACAAAATTTTGGAATGAGTATTTCAAATGTTCAAAAGAAGTATCAAAGATCTGCTGACGGTCGCACATGCCCCTCATGCAATGCCCCAAAATATTACCTACAAATACTCACCTGGAAATATAGATCTTAAATAATAGAATCATAAATAGATTATCTCAAGTTATACTGCTGCTTAGCCGCTTCAAAGGCAACATACAGCTTTATTATTTTAGCAATAAAAAAACTTCATAAATAAATAATATCTTAGGATGTTTATGAAAATATAAATTCAAAAACCTGTTACAAAGTATAACTATTTAACAAGCTCTCAATCACAAGCCGTTGCATTCAATCTTTTGACTCTAACTCACTCATAGTTTGCTTCAAGCGATCCAAAACGATTTCGGCTTGTTTTTGCGTAAATGTTAAAGCAGGTCGAAATCTGATCGAATCAGGTCCACACCCACTAGCCTGTATACCTTTCATAAACAGCTTTTTTAAGACATCTTGACGTGTCTTATTATCAGTAACACTAAAAGCTATCAAAGTGCCACGTCCACGCACCGAATGCATAATATCGGGAAACTCTCGTTCCATTGCCATGAGTCCGGCTAAAAGAAAATCACCAACAAACGTCACATTTTCCAGCAAATCTTCGTCTTTCATTATCTTTAGCACTTCCTCTAGAATCAGCAACTTTCCAGGATCACCCATCCATGTTTTGAAAATTCGATAAGGCTGTCGCGGGCGCATCGCATTTGTGTGATAGTAGCCACCTACCTGCATTTTTCTGCTAAAAGTAACTATATCGGGTGGTCCATCCAAGTCAAAGTATTCATGGCACCACATTTTACCGGATGCACCACAACCAGTTTGTATCTCATCCATAATCAGTGCTACTTTATATTTTTTGCAAATTTTTTGCAAGGAACGAAAGAATTCCGGTGAACCATGTAGGTCACCACACTCGCTTTGTATTGGCTCAACAATGACACCTGCAACAGGACGAAATTTCTTGCTTTGGGTAATCATATTGGCCACTTCTTCCAAGCAACGCTTATCCTCGGTTTTGTTTTCATTAATGAACTCATCTAGTGGGTATTTGTAGTTAGGAAATGGTACCGAAGGCCACTCAAGTGCAGGCACACCAATCTTTTGTATATATCTGGTACTCGAAGCTGATAGCGCGCCAATGGTGCGGCCATGAAAAGCACCTTTAAACGAAAGTATACATAACTTTGCTGAACCGGGTGGTTGATTCGACATGCAGGTGGTCATTTCCTCTGTCGTGAAGGGTTTATGATCGTCACGGCCTCTTGAAGTATAAGCAAAAAAGGCACTTTTAAATGCATTTTCATTTGCGCAGGAATCACAACTCATGGTCTGCACGTTTGGCAGACCAGTAGGCGCCACAGACATCAAGACACTCTTGAGCTTCTCTGGCCAATCTTTGCCAGGAAAAAGTCCCAGAGCAGGCCGGTTTATAAGCGTGCGTATGTTTTTATCATCCTTGAATAGTTTCATGAGGCGCGGATGATTGTAGCCAACCGGTATTGTTGAGATTTGAGTAAAACAATCGAGTAGCATGTTGCCATCGGCATCGGCCAGGTAGTTGCCAATCGATTTTTCATAATCACCGAATAACACGACACCATCAGAAAACTGCATGGTATTCAGATCATGTTTAAGTTTAACCGATTTGGGGCCGGGTATCCTTTCAGTTGAAACCTTTGGCTCACATGGCTCTTGGGGTCCTTTATCTTCACACTCATGTCGTACCACATGGAACAGTGGTATAAATGCTGATCTACTGCTGCGTTGTAAATGTTGGCATAGATAGCTCATTTTAACAGCTCACAGTTTTGAGACTCCTTATTTGATGCTTTATTTTACAATATTTTTTTATACAATTTTTTTTTTTTAATGTTTTGTTTGTGACTTAACGAACTTTGTGGCTTCGATTTTTGGAATAGCTTTCAATAAGTTTACATTTGAGAGACAAAGTCATCGGTTGTGGTGATTCAATTTAACCTTTTAACTTTGATCATTTATAATCCAAAATAAAATAAAATTGCTGGGAAATAAAGACTTGATATAAAAATTATATAGTTGCAGCAGCTCATGTGTCTGTAATGCATTTTTGTATTTGTCGGAGCAATAAAAATAAAATAAAATATCAAGGAGATGTTTGATCAAGGACGAGCTCAGAGATCAAACACCCCCTGCCACCTCACAGTAAAGAAAATAAACTTACAGTTTACAGTTTTCAAGCATTTATAAAAGGAAATTTTTAACATTTACATTTCACTCACACCTACGGTAGTATGTATATTGAGCCTAAAATAATAACTGTTGGCAAGATTTTTCTCTTGTTTGATCTCTGTATTGATAGCGTAGGAGGAAAGAGATCTGAGAAGAAAATAGGGATCAAAAAGAAACTAAGAAAATAAGAGACTTACGAATGCACATTAAGAATAGGTAGAAGATCTAAGAAGGGAATAGAGACTTGGAAAGGATACATTTAAATGTGTGCTTCGACATGGTCGTCAGTGCTGTTAAATACTCTGCAGCTAATTTACTAATTTAAGAGACTTGTATACTGGGTCATGAAAGGAGAATTTATTGGAAATATACTCAATGTCTATGACACCAGTACAATATGAACTCGTTAGTAACGTTCTTCTTTATGATAGAGGCATAAGATTAAGAAGCCCAAATCTTTGTTCATTCGGTGGTAAGTTGATAAAATCATGAGGGTCAAATATGTCTCTCAGCGCGAAAAGCAAGAATTGCTTCTGGATTGATTCAAACCTTTCACAGTGTATCGCAAAACCTGGATTCCATATAATGCAACCATATTCAAGTATCGGACGTACTAATACACAATGTAGGGCTTTAGTGATTCACACATTCTTGAATTCTTTTTCACACCTTTTAATGAATAAGAGTTGTTTACAAATTCTAGATAACACTTTATCATATTGGATGTTAAATCTCAGCTTGATATCTAAGACAACCCCACGGAGAGAAATTTGAGCTGAAAACAATTCCAAATAAATTTATTTTGGGAGTGATTCTGAGCTTAGCCATAACATTCTTGATATCAAGCGATCGTTTATCAAAAAAATTAACACGCTCATTTGTACATAATGTATGTGATTTTTAGAATGTTCGTCAAAAAACTAATATGCTCACTTGGGCCCAATTTATGGCATTTTGGTATTGATTAAAAAAAAAAAACATGCTCATTTGTGTCCAATGTATGACATTTATGGATTGTGAAAAAAACAAGTTAACATACTCTCATATATCTAATCTAAGAAATTTTGCAATGTGACATTTTATGAATTTTAATATACAAGGCAAAAGATGACAAAATGTAAGGGGCTCAGGCATCAAAGGAGCCGAACAAAAAAAAAGCTATGACCATACGCAAATACAAAATTATATTTTCATTGTCCAAAATAGATTTTTGATCCAATTCGGACAGGAAAATATAATTTTTTAATTTATGTTCTACACTTTTTTTATTATTTGCACTTTGTTTGTTTCCATGATAGAATAATTTTAGTGTTGACAGGTAGTGTTGACAAATCTTGTTTCTCTCAGCTACAAGTAAACGAACTCTTGTCAAAAAGAGCTGTTCGTTGTTATATGCGTTGGCCACATTCAGCTGTGTAAACTGTTGTAACAGCAACACACCGGGGAGCGCTATTATCGGTATTGAAGTTTCAGAAAAATTGTCAAGTTTATGAAATATCAAGCTTTGTATCAAATACGAATGGAAATTTTACCGACAAATTAAAAATTTTCTATTTTTAAATGCATTTTAATGCGCAACTTCATATTTATGTGCATCAAGTTTTGACTTAGCAGTTGGCAACTGTTGGGTACTCTGAATGTGACCAGTTTAAATTATTTGTATGCTATGACGGATTGTGAGTGCTCTCTTTCTTGTTATATTTTTTGACAAAACTCCGTTTCCAACAGAAACGTCAATACTACCTTGGAGTAATTATATCATGGTTTGTTTTATGTAATACACTTTAATACTTACAGCAACAAATCCAAAAATACATAAATAGCTTATTGTTTTGAGATGGTTTTGAGCTCTATTGAACTGATTTCAGTTACGAAAGCTTTGAGCTTGATTTTAGCCCATTTTTTTCTCTCCGTGCCCAAGGTCTACAATTTGAGTAGCTCTTATTATTAAGTTCAACACTGTTAAAGAAGTAACAATTATTTTTGACTAAGTTCTTTCGAAAAAAGCTGATAGTGAGGCATTTATTAGTGTTTAGATGGAGTTTGTAACGACTGCAACATTGCTCAAGGAAGAGCAATTTAGACTGCATGAAAATTTCATCTTCTTCCGACTTAACAAACATTGTGTATCATTAGGTCATCTGCACGCATAAGATGCGGCATATCCCCAATTCGACCTGTAGGTCAGAAATGAAGATATTGGAAAAGAGTGGGCCAAGGAGTGGGCCAGATGAGACTAGGACTTTTTAAAAAAAAAAAACCATGGAACTTAACATATTGGAAAAAGGTCCCCGTGATTCCAAATTTTTGTAATTTCATAATCTACTTAATCTCGATTCTCCATTTCTGTAAGAACATCAGAAATTAAGATTGTGAGATTTGTATTCGTTGCACGGCTTTTACAAAATCCATATTACTGTTCATTAAGTTTTTCACAAATTATCTTTTCAAAAAGTTTAGTGAAAGCAGAAAGAATAGAAATACCCCTGTAATTCTCAACCGACCTCTTATTATCATTTTTGTAAATAGGTGTAAATTGGGATGACTTCCAATAAGGTGGAAATATACCAAGGTGCTAGGATTTATTAAAAAGAGTATATAAAAGGATTGTGGTGACCGTGGCATGCAGGTTAAGTGTGTGGCTTGGCATGCTCGGAGTCCGTCTGTGTGTTGTCCGTATACACAGGATAAAAAGCAGAAGTTGAGATAATTGGATGAAACTTGGTACACATGATCACATAGACCCCAGGATCTGCACTATTGAATATTTTTGGAATCCGCCCAATGAAACGCCTACCTCCCATACAACGCAAAAATTTCAAACTGCATTAGTAAGCTCATAACTAACCTACAACAATAAAATTTTGTGTGTATGTGTTTTGTATAAGCACAATAATGTCTTCGAAAAATGGGTGTCATCTGCCCACGAACACGCCCACCTCCCATACAACCCAAAATTTTAAAAAGGAATAAATAATCCTACAGATATAAAATTTGACACGTGTTTTTTTATGACAAAAAAATATGGTTTGGAAAAATGGACATCATCCGCCCACGGGCACGCCTACCTCCAATATAACGCAATAATTGAAAACTGCATAAATAAGCTCATAATTAACCTACAACAATAAAATTTGGTATGGATATGTTCTGTATTAGCACAAAAATGTCTTCGAAAAATTGGTGTCATCCGCTCACGGACACGCCCACCTACCAATTGAAAACACAATAAATAAGCCTCTGTTGGTAAAGAGCTAAAATTTGGCACGTATATTTTTTATAGCAAAAAAAAAATATGGTTTTGAAAAATAGACATCATCCGCCCACAGACTCGCCTACCTCCCATACAACGTGAAAATAGAAAACTGCATTACTCAGCTCATAATTAGCCTACAACAATAAAATATAATATGTATGTGTTTTATACCAACACAAAGATGTCTTTGAAAAATGGACGTCATCCGCTCACGGACACGCCCACCTCCCATACAACTCAAAAATTAAAAACGCAATAAATAAGTCTCTGTTTTACCTACAGAGCTAAAATTTGGCACGTATGTTTTTTATGACAAGACAAAGATGGTTTTGAAAAATGGACGTCATCCGCCAACGAACACGCCCACCTTCCACACAATCCAAAAAAGTTTAAACTCAATAAATAAGGTTGTGTTTGTCATAGAGAAATTAAATTTGGTAAGTATGTATTTTATACCAAAACTAAGGTGTTTTCAAAAATTGGGAGTTATCCGTCCATGAACACGCCCACCTCCCATAGCGAAAGCACAATAAAGGCATTAACTGTGAGCTACAGGAATAAAACTTGGTATGTGTAAATTTTTCATCAACATTTAAATGCATATAAAGTATAGGCTTCATCCGCCCACGGAGACGATCATTTACAATAAAAAATTTTTGTTTTTGAAAAGTTGGTTTAGGGTATTTCATAGTCGGCCTAGACCGACTTTAGACTTTCTTTACTTGTTATTATTTTGATCTGTCATTTTCAAAAAATGACACCAAAAAGTGTCAATCTGCTGTCAGCTTATGTAAGATATGATGTTTGAGCAAGATTGAATTAATGTTTGTCTAATAAGCAAAGCAGTTGAAAAATTAAAAAATTTTACTATGTTTTGAGTTCGTTTTAATTTCTTATTTTACGAAAAGGGTTAAACATGATAACTTTTTCAAAATTTAAATATTTCCACAGTTATTTCTTCTGCGTTAGCAACGCGGCGGCTAGCAGAAGCTAGTGATGTAATAATCACCATCATTACCTACTAAAGTGAGTGCTTAAGTTTTTTTTTTAATTTAAAACCTCATTCATACAATTTCGTTTAAATGCCTGACCTGACCCACATAAGCTACCTTAAACACATGTTCATAATGGCTTTCCTTTAATAAATCTGATGTTTAAATTTAAATTTTAATCAATATTATTATATTTTTGTTTCATTTTTTGTGTTTTTGTTTTCTTTTCATTTTGCTTTTTGAAACAATAAATAAAATCTTGTTTAAAGTTAATTACTTTTTAAAATATAATTAATAACGGTTTTCATTATATTATAATTGCAGTTTTGCGTAGTTAACGAAAAACCGTTCAAATGGAAATGAATTAATTAAGCGGCAATCAATCTGGCCACACTCAGTTATACAATAACACACAAACACACATAAACACACACAAACATACTCAAAACATCTGTAGACATAATAACGAAATGCAACTGAAATATGAACACATCAACAGCGTTATAACGGTTAATCCATTAACCAACACAAACAGACGAAGTTTTAATATGCGATAATTAAAGTTTTAATATGTGTGACATAACAGGACATAACAGTGCTGCCAACTCAATTCAATGGAAATCAACTCAACAGCTATGCACACAAATCAATTGTCATTGACAGCTTTTAATGCACAAATTGTAGTAGATTTTATGCAATCCAGAGTTGTAGATGGTATTGAGTGGAAACTCGGTTCAACTTCGGCACAAATCAATAGAAGTGAAACATTAGAATAAACTAAGAAAAAAATAAGATCAATAGAATCTATGAGAATCTGATATAGAAATGCCTCTTTAAGAGAACCAATAAAAAAAGAAGCAGCAATTTGAAGTATAGATTTCAAAAAGTAGTAGTTACTTTACACCAAATGCAATAGCTTGGCAGCAGGGGCACAACCAGGAATTTTTTTTTTGGGTGGGGGGGGTTTTATAAAATGTAGAACTAATATATAAAAACAATTTTACGTAATTACAGCGGCTGTGTTGTATCGGTTAGTGCGTTACATTTTTGCAATTATGGTTCTTTGTTCAAACTTCAGGCATGACCAGCACCATATTTTTTTTTTTTTTAAATTAAAATGGTCACTGTCAGGACATTCAATCCGTACAGAGATGAACAGCAGTGGTAGCGGTCGTTTTAAAATAAACTGGCTTGAACGTTGTTTAGGATCTGTTTGGCCAAAATATTTTGCAAGCACCAGTTGTAGGCCGTTTAATGGATTCGTTTTCTTGTTTGGCAGTTGTACGAAGGTTATAAGGCTTGAGTTAAAATATTTTCATTTTTACTCGGGTCCCAATAAGGTCAGCAAAAATTCAATATTTTTCTCCCCACACATTCAGAAAAAAATACCTATCTTTCTCCGATAAAAAATTTCTCTATTTTCGATAATTCAATTAGAATAAATTTTCACATTTTCAAATAAATATTCCTTCACTTGTGGGAAATGGAAATATTTCAATGTCTCTAATAATGAAAAGTATTTTTCTCGCACACAAAAATTCTCATTTAAAGAGAAAAATTTAAGGAAAATTAAAAATTTTTACTAAATTTTGATAAAAAATTCATTGTGCGAAGTATTATCTTCAATAAAATTAAATCTCTTTTCAAAAATAAAAAAGTTTTATCCTCTAAAAACGATATATTTTTATATATTTCCCTTTTTCATGGAAGCTTTTTATCATTTTTAGGGATTTTTTAGTACCACATTTAGAGAAAAGCATTCTCTGAAGCAAACTATATAACATTTTTCTCTAAATATTATGTCTTTTTTATCTTATTCCGAGAAACTTTTTACTGAGTGCAGTCAAAATTTTTCATCCATACATCAATTCGTTGTAAAAATACCCAATTGGCTGCCACTAGCTTTAAAATTCGTTCTTTAGTGAGCACTAATTATGCTCAATTCCGAAAGTAAAAACTTGGGATGAAAAACAAAAAATCTATATATCTATATTTCTAACGATAGGTCTTTCCTACACTTTTCCAAAATCGGTTAATATTTGCGCAATTTTGAGGGATTTTCATGAAACTGATTTTGAAAATCCAATGGAAGATTATGAATAAGGCGTATAACTAAATTATATCACTGGATGGGCGAACAGAAGAAAAATTAAATCAACATATTTTTACCTAATAAGCCATAATTCCTTAATATCGGATAATATTTAAAAATTTAGAGAAATTTTCTGAAACGGATTTTGGAAACAACTATGGAAAATAAGAAATTGTAAATTTTTTTCTCCACTTTCGGAAGTCAATTGGAATTATTTTTATAATGAATTACATGACTTCACTATAAGCTTAATTCTGTAGAATTTGTGTTATCGATGTTTAAAAAATGACTTTAAAAAATGACGAAAAATAACAATTTAACGGGAAATTTCTTTGATTTTTTCAGTGGCGAGTGATTCAACCCATTTTTCCCAAATTTAGGCTTTTTTACTGTGTCTTACTTTTGAATTTATTTGTTTCCAAATATTTCAAGTTTCCTAAGTGAGCTCCATGCTAGAAATTGAAAAGATAACTCAAATCGAAGTATTGCCAACAACCCTTCAAGTGGTCAGAATCAGAATATAACAAAAATTAAACATGTGTAGTAAGCTGGATCGAAATTGAAATTTGACTAGACACTGACTTAAAAGTTAAAGGGACTCTTAAAAACAATTTCTGTAAAATTTTGTTTGGATCGGAGAAATCCCCATGGAGCAGTTTTGGTTCTTCTAAACGTCTTTTCTGCAGAAAACGAATTTTTTTGCATAAACTTTTTTCTTCAGAATGCATACCCATGATAAGTAAAAAACTAAAGACTTTCATGGTACACTAAAAATATTTTGAAAATTTTTTCTGTTTACAAACTCTTTTGAGATTTCAAAAATATCCATACTTTTTGTCATTTTCGAAAAAAAGGTTGTTTTAAATACGTGTACAATATGTATTTATCATGATATTCACATGAATTTAAATTTATTGGAAAATTATTAAGCTAGTTTTATATGGTGCGGTTTAACCAAAACTAAGTGCCACAATTAAATGTGAGAATGTGACAATTATAAAATGTGAGAAATTGATATTCAAAAGCTTCCTTCAGCTTAATTATTATTTAATTGCCATAATTACTGTTTGATTTTGGCAAAACTTAATGGGTATATTTATATAAGTGGGTACATATGAGTTTTTAGGTACGCAAATCGATTTCTTTTAACCAGTTTTTAGTAAAATGTGCGCCAGATAGCGCTCCAGTACAAAATTCATGATATTCGAATATTTATATTTTTAACACTTATAAAAACGCATTTTTCATAATACTCAGTTTTGATTAAACAACACCATACGATACACAAAAAGAAAGAAGAGCTCAGTACTTTTCCAATAATCTTAAAAAAAAAAGCTTTTCATGTGACTCACTTTGATTGAATAATATTTTGCTTCGTACTACAATAATTTTTGTGGGGGCTTAAACCCCGAAATCCCCCCTTTGGTTACACTAATGCTTGGCAGTCCTCAGTCAAGCTTAATCATCAAAATCTTGTTGAATTATTTATTAATTGTGCTTGACAACATATTCGGTACGAACACAAATACACCTCACACACATGCACATCTATCAATACACACAAACTCACATACATAGAAGTATAATTAATAATTAAACGTTCTCTACGTACAACATCGCAGTAGTAATGTTTTTACTACAAATTTTCACTACATTTTCGAAGCAAATTTTTTTTTTTTTTTGTTTAACTTCAATTTTATGGTAAAATCGCTTTCCACACGGGAATCGCTGCCTAATTATAAGTTATGAATATTTTATTGTGCTTAAAAACCCAGCAACATTCACGTCAAGGGAAAAAGTGTTGAGCTTTTAAAATTTGCATTAAAAGATCAAATTGCATCCCACTCAACTGTAACGATGCTGATGCACAACCAACGTAGTACATGTTGTATGTAGTTTGGTATGTGTCCTGCATCTGACATAAAAATCAGCAAAAATCTACCATATGCAATTTTAATATAATTTTGTGGGTAGACAACATCGGTTTCAGCCAAAACCCGTGCGCGCACAAATTAAAATTAACAAAAAAAAAAAAAAATAAAAAACATAAATAAATTATGCTGAAAGAGAAAAGCTTAATGAAAATTTATTGGTCAACGTTTTGAGTTTTTATGTTTAACATTTAACGCATACTTACGATGTTGATTTAATTGCGACGAAATTTCAAACTTATTTCATTTCATTTCAAAAACATTTTAGTTTAAAAATGTATTTCAAATTATACGCAGGCATGTGAGTTACATCTATTTTATTCATAAAGACATAAGTTTTGAGTGCTTTCGGGCTAATATTGACATGCGAAATGAATTTTTAAATTAAAACAACTTAATATGTCCCACTATTGCAAATAAAATGATTTTAGGTACAATTTATGAAACCGTCAACAACAAGATGCTAGACTTGGGTTAGAAACGGAAACACCTGTTTCACACTACAAATAAAGTAAAGTTATGATTGCGTTTAAGCGAACAATTCTATTGACATGTTTTTTTTTTACTATCTAGATTCAACCATGGAGACAGAGTTCCAACCTAAGTGTGACCCAATTTTCATCAATTCTCTATCTAATCAAATCTCTAATCGGCGTACATTAATTATGAAGAGGCAAACCCACCAGCACACGTAAACACTCATTAGTCACAGAGGGGCCGGCATTAATAAAAGGAATTTTTATTTAATAAGGAACAAAAAAATAAACAAATTGGCCATTTCAGCCCTTGAAAGGACTTTGACCGAGCTTCTTCTCACCAATTGTGTTGTGTGTGTTATTAAATGTTTGCACACAATTGACCGAGAACTGGACCTACATGTTTTATGCCGACTCCGAACAGCTAAAGTTCATATTCTCAAGAAGCTTTACATAGCATTATTTACTCTCTGAGGTTTACCATTGTCTGCAGAGAGGTGGTGACCGATCAGAAAAATTTTTTATTGAAAAAACTTTTCGCCGCGACTGGGGATCGAACTCGGGCTCCGAGCATGCTAAGCCACACACTTAACCTGCATGCCACGGTCACCACCGTGGAGCTGGAATAAGGAGCTTTTTTTAATAGGAGCAATAGACCAACTTTTCGGAAAAGAACCAGAAGAATCAGAGGATAAAAGTATCAAATATGTTTGATCTAACTTTAGAAAGTTATGAGACATAATATCCAAGTAATTATAAATGGCTTGAGTGTATTTCTTCACAAACTCATGTTTTGTTTTTTTTTTTTTTAATTTATTCGCAAAGGTGGTACCTTCAAAAGGCGCCATCCGTGCAGGTGGGAGTGTGCGATTCCTGCGCACTAAACCTTAACCTCCGCATTGAATATTCTACCCAGTATGAATCCCGTGGAACCGCCGCAAACGTTTGTAACGCATAGAACGAAGCGAGTCCGGTATAGAAAAGTATATATATTCTTGATCAGCGTCACCACGTGAATCGAGCTATCCATGTCCGTCCGTCCGTCCGTCCGTCTGGCCATTAGAAGAAGGTGTTGAGATAAATGGATGAAACTTGGCACACATGGTCACATGGACTGAAGGATCACATGGAAAAAAAAAAGATGCCTTTGAAAAATGGGTGTCATCTGCTTGTGGAAACGCCCACCTCCCATACAACCCAAATATTGAAAACGGAATAACTAAGCCTCTGTTTAACTTACAGAGACAAAATTTGGCACGTGTGTTTTTTATAACAAAACAAAGACGGTTTGGAAAAATGGACATCATCCGCCCATGGACACGCCTACCTCCCATACAACGCAAAAATCGAAAACTGCATAATAAGCTCATAATTAACCTACAACAATAAAATTTGGTGTGTATTTGTTCTATATCAACAAAAAAATGTCATCGAAAAATGGGTGTCATCCGTTCACGGACACGCCCACCTCCCATATAATCCAAAAATTGAAAACTGCATAAATAAGCCTCTGTTTAACCTACAGAGATACAATTTGGGACGTATGTTTTTTATGACAAACCAAAGATGGTTTTGAAAATAGCCTACCTCCCATACAACGCAAAAAATGAAAACTGCATAAATAAGCTAAATAATTAACAATAAAATTTGGTGTGTATGTGTTTTGTATCAACACAAAGATTTCTACGAAAAATGGGTGTCGTCCGCTCACGGACACGCCCACCTCCCATATAACCCAAAAATTGAAAGCGCAATAAATAAGCCTATGTTTAACCAACAGAGATAAAATTTGGCAGGTACGTTTTTTATGACAAAACAAATATGGTTTTGGAAAATGGACGTCATCCGCCCACGAACACTCCTACCTCCCATATAACCCAAAAAGTTTAAAACTGAATAAATAAGATTATGTTTGTCATAGAGAGATCAAATTTAGTATGTATGTATTTTATAAGTTTAACTAAGTTGTGTTCAAAAATTGGGAGTAATCCGTCCATAAACACGCCCAACTCCCATAGAGAAAGCATAATAAAGGCATTAACTGTGAGCTACAGGAATAAAACTTGGTATGTGTACATTTTTCATCAACATTTAAATGCATATAAAATATAGGCATCATCCGCCCACGTCCATTTTCAATAATATAATTTTTTTTTTTTTTTTAAAAGTAGGTTTAGGGTTTTTCATAGTCGGCCTAGACCGACTTTAGACTTTCTTTACTTGTTCTCTTTAACTTGATGTCGACTCTGGGTCGGGGAGAACCCCAAAAATCGAATATAGTTTCCGTTCTCACGCTGAAGTATTGTGCAAACGCCCGACTCTTGCTTACCACTGACCAGTTGGGTTTGCTTCTCAACATGAGGTTCACCAAGTTTTGCGGTGTCACCACTTCGCCCAGTCGGACCGAAGCATTAGTTCTTGCTTTGTTGAACCTAGGGCACTCGAAGAGGACGTGTGCATTGTCTTCTTCTATACTACCAGGACAATGAATGCAATAGGGGTCACTTGCATGCTTGAATTTATACAGGTATGCTCTAAAGCAAGCATGCCCGCTCAGAATTTGGATGAGGTAGAAATTCACTGAACCATGACTTCTACCACACCACACGGAAAGGTAAGAGATGAGGTGATAGGTCCAGCGTCCCCTACCCGATCTATCCCAACGTGCCTGCCACTACGATATACTTCTCTCTCGAGCCAATTTTTTACGAGAGGATGCGCTCTCGCTTTCAGCTCCTGGTTGGGCCTCTTCCACCAAGAGGTCGATGGGGATCGAGCTAGCGAGCACCAGAGCTGCATCCTCAGACACTGTTCTGAAAGTCAGTGAAAGCTCTCTAAGAGCGCCTAGTCTGTACACCAACTCTACTCCTCGTCGGTAGGACTTAACTTTAATCGCTGCAGCCCAGACCGTTGGTGCATACATCACAATCGAACACACGGCGTTGAGAAGAAGTGTGCTGCGAGCTTGTTTTGGTCCTCGTGTGTTTGGCAACATTCTTGCTAACGCCAGGCATGAAGTGGCTGCTTTTCTATGGGCATACTCTAGGTTATGTTTGAAACAGAGTCAAGAGTCTATCAGCACGCCGAAGTACTTAATGGTTTTAAGTCTACCTACGTCCCGCGCACGTTTATAACTGCAATTTCGGACTTTTTACGGCCGCTAAACTAAGCCCTAAGCTTACAGTCATAGATATATATATTGCTAATAGCAATACTACTAAGGGCCTCTACTTTTCTAGGTGTTTAGCTGTTGCAACAACCGCTAAATCATCCGAATCCGACAATCTTGACACCTGTAGATACCTGGAGCCTTATAGCACCATCAAACATAACGTTCCACAGAAGGGGCCCTAGAACTGACCCCTATGAAACGCCGCCAGTGACATTGTACGTCATTGCGCCGCTATCGGTTGAATATTGCAGCACTCTCTCATGGAAATAATTCGCAATAACTTTCGTGAGTGGTACTCTAAACTCCCTAAGAGCTTTCAAAATATTGCTCCAGTTTGCTGAGTTGAACGCATTGCGTACATCAAGCGTTGCTACAAGGCAATATTCTTTTGCACCATTCTTCCATCGAGTGCCTGCGATGGCATCATGCGCAGTTGTGGTGACAAGGTTTATGGCATCTGTTGTTGAGTGCAGTTTCCGAAACCCAAACTGACGATTGGATAGCCCTCCGGCTTTTTGAATCGCGTCTACAATTCGGTTGCTCAACAGTCGCTCAAAGATTTTCCCTATTGGATCAAGCAGAGAAATTGGTCTGTAGCTTGAGGGATCTTCCGTGGAGGCACTGCCTTTTGGTATGAGCACTAGTCTCTGGGCCCTCCACTGAGCTGGAAATATGCCCTCCCTTAGGCAAACGTTGAAGAGCTCGACAAATGTTTGAGGTTGCTCTAAGATGGCGAGTTTTAACGCACGGTTAGGAATACTTTCCTTTTCGTTCTTCACGGATTTGGCAATTGTCACCAGCTCGTCATTGCTTACCATTATTATTTGATTGAGATCTTCGTCTGTATCGTGGGGCAAAATCGCTGGTTGTGGCGGAAAGATAGTCCTTATTACGTTACCAAGCAGGTGTGGGTCCGTGGCTGTCTAAACTTGTTACTAGCTTATAGGCGGTTCCCCATGAGCTATCTTCTGCCTCATCACATAGCTGCAGAAAGCACTCGCGCTTGCTCCTATCAACGCAAGCCAGATTTTCTAGGTTAATTAGGCTCTTGATTTCGTGGTGAACGTTGTTTTTGCTCTTCACAAAATCTGCCAGGCCTTCAATAAGTGATTTCACTTTATCCGGATTTTGATGACGGGGTCATCAACTCCGGTGCGTGGTTCTGCTTGGGTTGATGATTTAATCACCGACTCTCTCGTTTGTGGCTCTGTTTGGGTGGCACCGGCTGTGCCTTTTATTGGCGATCGATGCATCCTGGAACTCATTTTAAATGGGTTCTCAGTGGGATCGGTGTTACACTCAGGGAAAAAATGCTGTTTTATCAAACAAATCATGGGTTGAAATAACAGATTTCACTGTTAAATACCATCCAACAAATGAAACTTTCAAATCAACAGTCGGTTGACTGTTGGTCTATTGAACACGAAACCCGTATAAAAACTTATTTATTGAAGTTTTATCACTGTTTTGAAAGTTCATGTATGGCCGAGTGTGCTAACGTGTGCGTCTAGTACTCGAGTGTCCACGGTTCAAATCCGGCAAGGCCAATAAATTTTTTTTTTTTTATTTAAAATATTTTTTTTTTTTATATAAAAAACTAAATTTGCAATTTTTTTTTGCAAGATTGTAAGCATTTTATTTTGAAGATTATTTTTGACCAAACAATTAATGAAACAGAATTATTATTATTATTTCAATTATAAAATTACAATTTTTGATACTTACACAGCTAGGCTTCGAACCCACGTCTCCCGCATGACAGTCTAGTGCACATCCACTGAGCTACTGGCAACGATAATATAAATATAGCAAAACACATATAAAAACTATTGCTTAGAAAAAAAAAACAGTTCAATAGCTGTGTTTTTTATCAAGCGAGTAGTTAAAAAACGACCGCTTATCATATGTATACTCGCTTAAATAACACAGGAAACTGTTACTCGCTTAAAAGTTTGCCGACCAAACGAAAAAAAATGCTTCCAAGTTATGTTTCAATAATTGTATAAATTTCCTACAAAGGTGGCAACTATATCTGATTGATAGTCAATAGTGATGTATGAAATGAACATTTTTTGTACCAAATACTTTTCACGAAATACTCATAATTTGCTTTAGATCAATATTTCAATAAAAATACATAATAATTTAACAGGTAAGATAAACAAAATTTATCAAATATACTCATTATGTAAAACTATGTTGTTTGCTTAAGCTTTTAGCACTGAAAATCTTTTGAGTATCGGGTTTGTTTTCAAAACCGAGTCTCCAATGCTTAAAATCTGAAAATTTATGCATCACTAATTGTCAAAACTTTGATATATAAAATGAATTTGTCAAAAATTGTTTACAAAAATTTGTTCAGAACATAAACAACGTTTTTGACTTTTCAGAAAATGCTTCCAAGTTTTAAAAAAATTCTTAAGCGAGTAAGCAGTCGTTTTTTGACTACTCGCTTGGTAAAAAACACAGCTAATATAAGCACAAAAATATTTCAACAGATGATTTTAACAGCACAAAAATACTTTGAAACGTTCATTCAACAAAGAAAATTGTTTACTTAAACGAAAATCATTCAATCGAACAGTGTTTTGAAATAACAGCGGCCGACTGTTAATATTACAGTTGATATTTTTCTGAGTGTACTCGTAGCTTTAACTGGTACAGCAGCCGAGTATGCCACCGCTGCAGCAGTGAATGGGGAAATGTTGGATGGGGCCTCCAGAATCCTTGCCCCGACCTTGGGAGTTCCCACGGGTGGATTTCCACTATTTTGGCTGCCACCTGGAGTAATAATGTTACTACCAGACATTTCGCGGTTATGGTTTATTTTCAGGGTGTCCTTCCCATATCGCTTTTATACCTACGGACAGGTTTTAAAGACTACCGACCGCTACGATACAGATGCAGACTAGAAAACCGCCCAAAAAAAGGTCAAAAGACTGCCGGCCGCTACGGCGTGGACGCAGACCAGGGAGCCGCCAAATCTGAGACAGACGCGCCTGGGTTTGGTTAACTGGAGACCGCGGGGTTGTAAGGCCCGAAGGATCTCAAAATTTTTGATCCTCTTCTGCGGGACCATGCCTCATTGTCACAAGCCCATGTAAAAATTCCTAAATGCAAACACCGTCTTCGAGAATTTGTTTACGGGTTAAGTAGATGTATGTGTAGGAAGGGTGCTACAACAATTGAAAAAAAAAGGAAAGAAAATCTAAAGTTGGTCTAGCCCGACTATGAAATACCCTAAACCTACTTTTTCAAAAAACAATAATATTATTGAAAATGGCCGTGTTCGTGAGTGGATGAAGCCCATATTTTATATGCATTTTAATTTTGATGAAAAATTTATATAAACCAAGTTGTATTCCTGTAGCTCACATTTAAATGCCTTTATAGTGTTTTCGCTATTGTGGGTTGTATGGGAGGTAGGCGTGTTCGTATACAGATTACACCCAATTTTACGGGATTAAGAACACATCTTAGTTTTGATATAAAATACATACATACCAAATTGTATCTCTGTAAGTAGAACATAAGCTTATTTATTGAGTTTTAAATTATTGTGTTATATGGGAGGTAGTGTTACATGTCCGTGGGCGGGTGACAGCCATTTTTCGAAAATATCTTTGTTTTGATATAAAATACATGCATACCAAAATGTTTTTCTGTAAGTTGAACATAAGCTTATTAATTGAGTTTTCAATTTTGCATTGTACGGAAGGTGGGCGTGTTCGTGGGCGGATGTCCCAGTTCTCAAAAACATCTTCGTTTTGTTAAGCAAAACATACCAACCAAATTTTATCTCTCTAGGCTAAACAAAAGCTTATTTATTGAGTTTTCAATTTTTGCCATATATGGGAGGTGGGCGGATGACAATAATTTTTTTGTGACATCTTTACTGTGATATAAAATACATACATACCCAATTTCATTATTGTAGGTTAATTATGAGGTTATATATGCAGATTTCAATTTTTACGTTGTATGGGAGGTAAACATTTCGTGGGCGAATTCAAAAAATATTCAATAGTGCAGATCCTTGTTCCCATGAGACCATGAGATCCGAGTAACATCCAAGTATTTCAACTCCTTTTTCTTATCCTGTGTTTACGGACAATACACAGACGGGCGGACAGACATGGCTAGCTCGACACACGAGGTGAACCTGATCAAGAATATATATACTTTTCTATACCGGACTCGCTTCGTTCTTTGCGTTACAAACGTTTCCACAAAATTAATATTCCCTGGCCTTTCAGGTTTAGGGTATAAAAAATAATATTAACATCATGGATAGTAGTTCCTCAAAAATTCCTCAAGTTTTTGGTGACCAAGAACGTGGTTTGTTTTAAAGAATTAGTCGGACATGTATCTGTTCTGGTTCTCTTTGGAAGAATCACAAAGACGAACCGACTTGATCATAGCTAGTGTGAAATTCATCATAAAAAAAAACATCACCATATTCATCCCCAAAAAACAATAATGGGCAAACATGGCCATAGAGCTCTATTGATATCTCCAATAATGCATTTATAGATCATGCATGTATATCATCAAATTTTTAAACTAGAAAGTAGCACATATTCTGTGATGAAAGATAATAACAAATGACTTCACATATAATGACAAAAACATTCGTTCGTCTAAAAGCAATACCTACTCAGTTTTGATTTCATACATTTTATCTTCCGTCGAAAGCTAAGAATCTAAACATAGGCAAATTTTAAATTATAAGGGGAAAATGTGAATAAATAATTGTTGTTGTTAAGATGTTGGTTTGTTGTTGTGTTTTTTTTAATAATTTTTTTGCGTATATCTAAAAATCAGCATGCGATCAAATATAATTTTACTCACTCGGGCAAAACATACGCTTTATTAAAAATTGTAATAGTTTATAATCATGAGTAATTTCAAATTCCAATCAATCTCTTAGACTGATAAGAATTCTCAAAGATGCTTGGTTGGTTTCTTGGTTGTAGCAATTTTAGTTATAATGATGACATAACTTAAAATACTGTTTCATAACTTTAATTCTGTAGAATATTGTTCAGAGGCTAGCAAATCATACATATTCGATTTATCATAGCATTTTGCAAGACTTCTATGGACACATGTACGACGCTCAAAGTGCCACATAAACTGGTACGGACATTGAAAGATCATGAGAAAACCGTTGGCACAAAAGTAATAGTATTCACATTTATCAGGATGCGGCATCAAGTCGTAGACGCCTTTGACACAGTGTATACGCGCAGGACGATTTTGCTTAAAGAATGTTAAAAGTTAGAAGGAAAAACAAAATATATTCAACTCATACACATACCGCACACTGAAATTCTTCCTGACGTTCACATCTAGCAAGTAGAGCATTGAAATTGTATCCTGGCGGGCAGGACATCGGTATGGCGATGCCATAGTAACAGATAAAGTAGGCAGAGCAAGTTCGTGGATTTGGCAGATAGACGGTAGTGTGTGGTTGGGCTTTTGTATTGCGCGGACACTGCGGTATATCACTCAAGTTGTTGTCAGTACCAGTTAACTTATTGTAGGAAGCTGGCTTTTTGGTCGGCCTATTAGCAGCCTGTGTTGAACTTATTGAATTATCCACAAAACTAGTTGTAGTATAATTTGAGGTGCTATTCATACTAGTAGCATCAATAGTTATGCCCTCTGTACTTCCAACCATGCATTTCACAGCTGCAGGATCATCACAATTTCCCGCCTCCTCATTGAAATAGTTGTCATCGAGACACTCACCGGCAAAAGAATTCTCGCCATCGCAGTAGATATACCGTGAACAGCTGCTCTGGCTGGCAACAAAGGTATTAAGCTTATCTGGCGAAATGCATTCGATATACAGTTCACCCTTCACCTCCAGCCGGCAAGCCAAAAATATGACCAACAAATGAAAAAACTTTATATTCATGTCGTTTATTTTTTTTATTTTCCAAATAATTTGAAAATTCAACGCTGCGAATTTGAATAGTTTACTGCTAACCTTGCACAATGTCGGTAAATAACTGAAATCTTATCTGACACAATTTGAAACAATATCTGGTAAACTTAGTTTTGCCAATGATTTATCAATATTCATCTTTTTACGTAAACATAGTTTTGTGTTATCGGAATGTTCTTCATTTTTGACTGAAACATTAACTACATCAAAAAAGAATACACTGATATAGAATTCTTTTTTTTACTAAATTCTGGTCTCAACATCTCGAAAATTCACTTCCGTTTTATTTTCGAGAAACAACTTATCATTTATAGTTTGGTATTTGAACTATATCTCAAATCAAAAAATTGCCTAAGAAACAGTAATATTTTTCCTAATTATTTTTTAACTTGAAAAAAACAAGGATTGTACTCATTTCGCCATATAATGATGATACACTCTCATAGCATAACTATTCGACAAAATGTTAGAACCAATTTCCCGAATAACCTAAAAATAACGATTTTAATAACCGGTTTTTCGAGTATTTAAAATGAAAATGTATGTATAATCAGCCCAATCATGAAACATTTTCTCCCGGGAGTTGTAAATGGGAGTTTCCGGTTTTAAGATAGCAGATAAAGATATTTCACTTTTGTATTTTACACACATGAATATTGGCGGTTGATGAAAAAAATTGCATTAAAAATTTCCAAAAAGTATTTTAACTTTATCTTAAAAACGGAAACTCCCATTTACAGCTCTCGGGAGAAAATGTTTCATGATTGGGCTGAATACGACTTAACAAATTTAAAACTTGAAAAGTGATGGAACTTTTTAATGTATCGAAAAATTCATTTTGAAAAAACAATACGTATTTTCTTGTTCCTATAAATTTTTCAAAGGACGCAATTACAGCGTTTTGTTTGGAATAGCGCTGTTCTTGTTAATAGTATCACAGAATCGGCAAAGGGTGATTATCTGAACTATGAACTATAACTTCGTACTGCAACTCCTGTAGTTTTGGAGCCAATTTCAGGAGAATTTCGTCCAATTGTGCACAGTAGTTCTCCGCAGTTATCGTTGCGTTAGGATTCACAAAAGAACAGTGAATGACACTTTCAGAACTCCAGCAAACGGTCGCCATGATCTTCTTATAGTGCAGGCCTGCTCTTGCCTGGTGTCTGGGGGCTTCTCCGCTATCCAATAATTGTAGTGAATGTTTCCTTTTGTCCTATAGGATTCAATTTTCGTCACAAGCTATATTTATCTTCAAAAACAGTTTCACCCTTTGTCGTATCAGCAATGAAAAGGTTACCTTAAGCCTGAGCATCTTAACACAGACCCACACATTGCTTGACCCGGCGCTGTTTTGAGACTTCCAAAGTACCAAGTTAGGTAATGTTGTGATGACTTTAGCAACCCTTGCTTTAAGTGGAGGCCTTTTTAAGCCGTCTTCTGTACTCAGAGGTACCGCATCCAATTGAAAAATGCAACTTCACATTCGCGCAGTAGCTCCACCCGTGATTTGGGTATAAGCCAGCCCAACAAGAAGCCTGGCAACAGCCATGGGTCACTGACTTCCTGTAATCCCAGCTTTCAAGTCCTTCGTCAGATCTCGTAACAAAACTACTACAGTTGCAGCGGACTGGTGACTAGAACTGCTAGAAAAACCCTTCAAAAAAGATCCGTCAAGTCGCATCTATAGACTAACAGTCAGATGAATAGTTAAATATAACCACTAGCCTGATAAAGTGTCTTATAAACACTTGAGTGGTTTAATCTGATATATTCAAATTATACATTTACTTCTTGAAAAATGTCCATGGAACCTAAAGCTCGAATGTCTTCGTAAAGAGGACATTCGCACAACACGTATGACTAATCCTCGAAAATTGCTCCACAGTGGCAGCCTTCAGTTGTGCTGAGATTCTGGTTATGCAAAAATGCATTAAGAAAACCAAGGCCAGTCAATAGGAAGCCCAGACTCAGGAAGTACCAAAACCATGGACGACCTTCAACAAAAATGACGTCACGTACAAACTGTTAGTTTACTCTAATGTTTTGACTCTGACACCATCTTAATTGCCATAAAGATGTAGCGCATAGTTTAAGTATAGCATTTATCTCAATTCAGTACAAATTGCTACCTTACAAGTCCGTAACCCAATCAGGTGAAAACAACTGCAAGCCCTCCTTATTCGGTATGCAATGCTTATTTGTATTCCCACCAAACCTTAGGCCAGAACTCCCATCAACATCTGAAGAACGTTCATAGAGATGCGTTCATTCAATCAAGATCACTCTCTTACATGAGAGTATCTTCCGGTAGCCCACAGAAAAGCTCACTATGTCGGCCCACACAGGCGAACCATAAGTTGCACAAGCAGCCCACCATACATGAGACGGACAGTCCCCTACTGAGTCCCCAGACTCCTCAGAATTCTTCGTACTCACCCTACCACAGTCAACAAACGCTCTATAAAATTCTGTAGGTGCAACATTTCTCTCACGAAAATTCCCAGTTATTTGACTGCAGTCACGTAACTGAAGCTCAAACCCTTCAACCTGTCAAAAGGAGGTCGGCCGCGTGCTAATTTGACCTTGAGCAACATTATCTTCGTCTTTTCTCTTGCCACGCCAACACCTACCAGCCCCACCACCATTTGGAGCTACTCTCAATTACACGGGGAGCAAAAAATGGGCTAAAATCAAGCTCAAAGCTTTCGTAACTGAAATCACCTCAATAGTGCTCAAAACCATCTAAAAACAAGCTATTTAGGTTCGCAATTTATGCCAGAAATTGGGCTTGAATATTTTTTTGATAAACACGTCAATTTCTGCTTAATAAGTGTAATATTGGGCTTGTTTGTAAAAAAAAAAATTTTGTTATTGCTCATTAACAAAAATTATCAACTAAACGACGAAATTCTCAGTTGGTTTTTGTTCCTGTTAGTATAAAACTGCAGAAAATAAATTCAAAAATTATATATTCCTGCCCGTTTTGAATCAGTTATATTTAATTTGAGCAATGAAAATATAATATTTATTATGCTTGTTTGCTATTCTTTATTTGTTCTTGTTTTTTTTTTTTAAATGTCTTAAATTGGGCATTCAGCGTATTCATATATATATTTTGAAGTGAGCATATTCATTTTTAAATAAACAATTCAAAAATTGCTTATATTGAACGCATGTAGGCATTTTAATTTTTTGATAAGTGGTTCAAAAAGCTGGAATGGGTGTATTAATTTTGTGATAAACAGTCACGCTTGATAGAAGAATATTATGGCTTAGTTAATGGCTTAATTAATCCCAAAATTTATTCGCTTGGGATTGTTTTCAGCTCAAATTTCTCTCCGTAAACGGTGCTTCTAACGTACAGCCAAGCATCTTAGACGTTCTTCCATTTGGAAAGTCGAATTGCCTCTCGAAAATCCACCATGACCCATTCCAGTGCCTTGCCAAACTTCGGAAGGAAACTGATGTCCTGGTAGAACAGGCGAATTGCTCTTCCGCATATAAGGTGACTGTAAGAACACGATAACCCCCGCCTTCTTCCATTCGTCAGGGAAGATGCCTTCGCTCAAGCACTTAGCATACAAGGCTTTCAGATATTCACGAATAACTTTCCAGATACTTTAACACATCTCTCCAATCATACCATCCTTACTCTGAGACTTTTTCCCCCTGAGTTTCATTGTGCCATACTCTATCTCACCTGCCTCCAAAGCTAGAGATCAACCACTTCCCCAAACATGCAAGAGGTGAGTTGCGGCCAATCAGCGCGTTGTTATGACGATTCGCCTTATTTTCACTCTGGCCACATCGATAGCAGATGTCCTCTTTAAGTCACACAACAAACAAACAAAAACCACTTGACGAAGCAACGTCCGGCATTCATAAAGGCTTATTTGGCTACGCCACTGCCCTCCAGGATGACATTTGTCGCCACACCAGAGCCAGCCTTCTATGGAGAGCTCACAACCTTCTCGTTTTGTTTGAAGTCATCGTCAATCACTCGCTCCTTGAGATTTAACTCATGGAGGTCCACCATGAACTCTTCAAAAGTTATCTCCAAGTAGTACGAAGAAGTGCCCCACCACTACGAAAAGGCTTCACCTCATGAACTTGTGGCGGTTATGCTCTTCACATCACATTCATGTATTATTATTATTATTGGTATTATTATTTTATTTATATAATTTCATTTGTTTGTGTTTTCTAAATTAATATTTCTTCGAATATGGCAACTCCATTATTTCTAAAAATTCTCTATAATTTATAATATTTATAATAGTCTGGCAACATTGTTCTTAAATTCTTTATTCGTTGTTTTTCTGTTCTTTGTTTTTCTGTTCTTTGTCTATGGCACATGCAGTGCGCTTTTAATATTAATTAAATAAAACTTTAAAAAACAAGATATCGTGTGGAAACATATTTAATCAGTGGATCTTGTGAAGCTTAATCCACAAACTCTAACTCCCGATGTTGGTCCCACCTTGGTAACCACCTCTTGGACCACGTCTTGTGGACTCACCTTGGCAGTTTCGCTGTTGACCACACTAAGGGAAAAAGTTATGTAGTCAGTACAGAGACAGCTATGTAAAATCTATGCACTGCAACTTGTATGAGAACGCAACAAGAGCAGTATTTACTGAGTAAAGGGAGCGTGTACTGACTACATATCAATTTATTCACTTTTTAAAATGAATAAAAAATGTATTCAATACATCATGTTATGTGTTGAGTACATAGCAGACTTCAATAGATACAAGCAACGTGTACTCAATCAACGTGTTATGTAATTTTTTACAAAAACTTTACTCAATACATAAAATATAGACTCAGTACACGTCCCCCTTATACGATTGAAGTGACACATTTATTCAGTACATAACATATGGACTCAGTACACGTATCTCTTGCACATCGGAACACGATTTTGCTGTTTTATGTCATTCGTTTCTTGATTTTCAAATAAGCAACACCTCTAAAGTCTCTAGAAAATCAGAGCAGGAATGAGTTTATCCACTGTACTCTAGAACAAAAGCGATGATTGGATAAGAATTAAATAGCTGGGTTTCTATAAGTAATTGCCAATTATTTTGTGAAATCTAGTCATTTCTTTATAAAATTATTTATTGCATTTGTTGAGAGGGTGCTTTAAGCACAGGCATGAATTGTGTATATATTCAATACATGGAATTATGAACAAAAAATATATAATGAATACATTATGCATGTACTCACTGCATAAAACTATGCATTTAAAATATGTAATGAGTAAATAATGTATGTACTCATTGCATAAAATTATGTACTCCAAATATGTAATGAGTAAATTATGTATGTACTCAGTCAATAATTTATGTAATACGTACATAAGATCTTTACTCATTACATAAAATTATTTGTAACAGTTTGCGATGAGTACAGTGAGCATGTACTCACCACATACATCCATGAATTCACGACACATATTTATGCGTTGAGTACATAAAATTCTTTATTGACTACATAACCGCTTGAAAGCATTATGTAGTCAATAAAGATTTCAACATGTACTCAATACATGAAAAATGTAAAATTTTTGTGTGCAGAAAACTATGCGATGAGTACATAAATTTATGTATTGAGTCCATAGGTTTTTCCCTCTGTGCACCGAAGGACAATGTCTCCGCCGGCTTCATTGGTTTAAAAACCGTCAAAACTGGCTGAGCAGCGTCCTTCGGGACCAAAGCAATCCAACTTGCAGCACTGAGTAGTGCACTTCCTCCTCTCTGGATTACATCCAGACGCCCCTTCATTCGTTTATTCGCGACTAGGAGACCCTTGAGGTCGATCATTTTTTCTATACATCCTATTTTTGATATAACATACTCACATATCCTGTTTTATCTCTGAACATTATAAAAATACCTCTATTTGGTTTTTTCAATATTTTTGGTTCTATTAGTAGTGGGCGTTTTTGTAGGTGGCTGACACCCATGTTTTGTGCAGGTCTTATTTTTTATATAAACAAGTAAAAGAAAGTCTAAAGTCGGTCCAGTCCGACTATCAAATACCCTTAAACTATTTTCTTTACAATACAATAATAGTATTGAAAATGGGCGTGTCCATGAGGTGATGAATCCCATATTTTATATGCATTTAAATTTTGATGAAGAATTTACAAACATTTATAAAAATCTAAAATTTTATTCTTGTATCTCACATCCTTTATAGTATTTTCGCTACTGTGGGCTATATGGGAGGTGGGCGTATTCGTGGATGGATTAAGCCCAATTTTTTAATGCATCTTAGTTTTGTATAAAAAACATACATACCAAATTTGTAGGTAAAAAATAAGCTTAAAAATAAGAGGTGATCGTGTCCGTGGTTGGATACTTCCATTTTTCGAAACCATCTTCGTTTTGTTACAAAATAAATGTACCAAATTTTATCTCTGTATGTTAAACATAATCTTATAAATTGCGTTTTCAATTTTTGGGTTGTTTGGGAAGTGGGCGTGTCCGTGTGCGGATCAATTTTCCGAAGACGTTTTTGTTTTCATTTAAAATACATACGTTCTAAATATCATCTCTGCACGTTAAACATGAGCTTATTTATTGATTTTTTTAATTTTTAGTTGTATGGGAGGTGGGCGTATACGTTGGCGTATATTACATACCAAATTTTATTGTTGTAGGCTAATTATGAGCTGATTTATGCAGTTTGCAATTTTTGCGTTGAATGAGAGGTAGGTGTGTCCGTGGTAGGATTCCAAAAATATTCAATAGTGCAGATCCTTGGGTTCATATGACCATGTGTACCGAGTTTCATTCAATTATCTCAACTCCTTCTAATCCTGTGTATACACAGACGGACGGAAATGTATAGCTCGACTCACGAGGCTACCCTGATCAAGAATATATATACTTTTTTATACCGGACTCGCTTCTTTCTATGCGTAACAAACGTTTGCACAAAGTTCATATACCCTGACCTTTCAGGTTTATATGAACAGTTCTTGTTCTCCTGGTAGTTGTACATGAGTATTATTAATTTTATTTAAAAAAATTATGAATGATTATTTATATTCTCCTTGACTTTTTTCCTAGCATTTATGAAGTTTTTAGATTGGTGTATCTAATATCGCATACAAGTTAAGTGTGTGGCTTAGCATGCTCGGAGCCCGGGTTCAATCCCCAGCTGCGGCGAAAAGTTTTTTTCAATAAAAAATTTTTCTGATCAGCCACCACCTCTCTGCAAACAATGGCAAACTTCAGAGAGTAAATAAAGCCATGTAAAGCTTCTTCAGAACATGAACTTTAGCCGTTCGAAGTCGCCATAAAACATGTAGTTCCAGTTCTCGGTCAATTGTGTGCAAACATTTAATAACATACACAACACAATTGATCAGAAGAAGCTCGGTCAAAGTCCTTTCAAGGGTTGAAATGGCCAATTTGTTTTTTTTTTTATCTTATACACACACATTATGAATTTTAAACACTAGGCTTATGAAATATTCATGTTCTCGTGATTTTGCGTATTTCATACATTGATATCATGAATAGTGCATGAGACTCAAGTAATTGGTTATTTCGATGCATGGAGATCATGTGAAAGTTCATAATTATTATGTAATTTTTTGGTTCAATATAAATATGATATCGTTATATTACATAGCCTGAGTGATTGTTGGATTAAACTTGTAGCAATATAACTTAAACATTCATGTAAGTTTTCAGAGCATCAGAAATATTCCAATCAGGTGACTTACTTAAGTGGACGTGACACCTTCAAAATTAATTCCTTTTAATGTTTTAAAATGCCTATAAGTTGAACAAAAAATATGATATCATTTTGCAAAATTAAATATATATTTTTTAGTAAAAAAATTACACAAAAAAAGATGTCTTTTGATTTTTTTATTTTTTTAAACTTCTGGAAAATGTTAAAAAGTTAAACATCTCTGGTACAAATAAAGTTTCATTGTGGGTCATTCAATAATTAATACTATAATAATAGAATACCTTCACTGCTTATACTTAAAGGGAATAAAAGACCCAGTATAGAAAAAATTTTGTCAGAAAATTTCATGTAAATGGTAGAACCAACGCTTGAAGGAGAGACTGAAAACCCAATGCAAACAAAATAATGCCTATTTTATCGAGTTTTCTCAAAATAATGCCTACCAGGACTCAACTTATTGATCAAAAAACTAATCAATTTTAGCTCAAGTCAATAATTTTATAAATTTCTAACAATAAAAACAATTTCAAAATTTAAGTTTTAATTAATAACATTAAAAATATTCGTTTAAATATATAATTACTTTAGAGCATTAGTAATAAGAGGGAATGTTTTTGTAATTGTTGTTGTTATCACATAACGACCAGATTGCGATGTTTATCTTGGTTGACTTCAATCCATCGCTAAGAGAATTGACAAATGCTTGTTTGTGTGTATGTAACTAAATTAAAAAAAAATATAAATTAAAATTTTCATTAAAATATACTTACTTTCATTACCAAAAAGATTAAAGCTACAGCTACTTAAGCAGTTAATGTCACTCAGGTTCATTTCCAGAAAAACGCATGAGCAATTCTTGGATCGAAATTGTAGAATTTCAACAATGTGTAATCCTGCCATTTGGTCGGTAGTAACCTGCAGTTAAATGAAAAATAAAAGAACAAATTAAATACTTTCATAATAATGCAATCAGAAAACTGCAACGATCTTAATAGCACTGGTGGTGAGCATGAAACATTTTAATTTCATTACAAAATTGTTAAAATTTTTTTTATTTTTTTTTATCATTTTCATTTCGAAAAAAAAAAACACATTTTAAAAACAGTGCAAAAAATATTGGTAGAAATTCAAAACTCACCGACGCAGCCAGACGCTGAGTGCAAATATTTTCGGCACGTACACTATCCAGTGATTGAGTAAAATTCCCTTAACAATTTTTTCCGCCACATACGTTGGGGATAAGCCAGGATAGCTCTGCGACAAACTGCTTGTGTGTACGTGTGTATGTGAATGAATACCAGAATGGTGTGAATGTAGTGGTTAAACGAGACATTTTCCATTGTCGGTGCACCATCAGAGAACAAGTGAACAAGGATATTGCAAAAATATTACAGATATAAAAAATTAATTAACAAATCAATTATGAGAGTACAATATAGCACGAGAGTAAGAGGTGAATAGCACGTACGTGCTGGAAAAACGCGATAATCTTGTTAATCTGTTATCACATCGATTTAAATTTTATTTTTTGCTTCTATTTTCGTCGTAATTATTATTATTAAGAGATTTTCAGCGTAAAACAACGGATATGCAGAAGGCATAAGAAAAGGTGATACGAAATCCTTAATATTCGAATTTAATTAGTATTATTTTTTTAACAGCAAAGAAACGGAATAATTCTATAAATATTTTTTAAAACGGGTTCAGGTCTTTAGTTTTGAAAACTTTTAAGTTTTCAATATTTTCTTAATCTTTCTAATTTTTTTTTTTCCTTTTAAAATAACCAACATTTACTTTAAGAAGGATAACAAGAAGTTTTACCAATATATGTATATAAAGTAGTATATATATGAACCTTGACCTACCCTGTATTATTTAGCAGATGCAGTTCATCACTAGTCTGCATCATGTACGCATTCGCTATAGTCGTTCTTATAAAATCACAATCAGACAAACGTAGTTCAGCTCTCAGAGATTCCATGAAACCAATGATACCATACTTAGTGGCTGTGTAGACACCAGCTCCAGGCAGTGGTATGAGACCTGAAAAATATAAAGGTCAAAACTTAAAATTTAAGCAAACAAAAAACACAATATGATACAAATTTCAGATAAACGCCTCAGCATGTTGGCTAACAAATTGTTTTTTTACCCATTCAATGTTTCTGAGATTCAAGTGAATTTTAAAATTTTTATTAGTTCTATTATTTTTGTACTGTCTGTATCTTGAAAAAAAATTAGGAATTTACTCTAAATTTCATCGGCAATGTTGCTTTGGAATTTCCTGGAAGATCACTCTTAAGAAATTTAAAAAAGCAAAAATAAACTTCTATTCATTCAATTTATTAATATTAATATTCCCATTTTTAATTATAAATGTTGAGTTATATGAGCATTCCAACCAAACTGAACATTTATGTTATTAGCATCTTCCGTTTTAATGTGAATTGTGGGTGAAAAAAAGGACGGGCAAAATTTATGTAGCTCATGTTCAGCGCAGTAATTTAAAGAATCATTTTGATATAGAACTTATAAAAATACTTCAAGTAGTTTAGGACTTTATTGTATACATTCATATCTATAAACAAACAAAAATATCATTTAAAGAATGATTGTTTTGCTATTTGTTTTTTAATGTACATTTTAATGTACATTATGTACATTTTAATGTACGTAACAAGTGGCAAAGCCAAAAATAATCACTGAAGTAATCGAAATGAACAACGATTGCAAATCATTGAATTTTATTATCCAAAAAAAATTCGTGGTCTGTAAGAAATTGTTCAGAAATTTATGGTCCCTAGTAGTACAATTGTGCCTTTTCGGGTACACTTTCAACGCGTACGAAAGTACGCCCGTTTCAAAAGGTACATTTTTGAATTTGGTCATTTTCCATTTTATGTTCCAAAAATCCTTTTCACATGAAAGTGTTGCAGCAGTTCACATGTGCTGTAAATTTAAGCTCATTACAACAAATCTTCCAACTAAATCGTTGTGCTTAATTTAAAAAACTCAAGTCTTACAACTTTATGCTAATAAAGGTTTTTTTTTAGCTTTTTAGTAATTATTTTTAAGAAATTTCGTTTTTGGCTAAAAAGTACGTTTTTTTTCATTTAAAAAGGTTAACTTTGAATTTTAAAAGAGGAAGAATTCATCTAGGTTAACATGTAGTTTCAACAAGACGGTGCCACATGCCACACGGTAAGCGACACTATCGACCTATTAAGAGTCGAGTCTTGTAAGCAATTAATCTCAGGTTTTGTAGCAGTCCAATGGGCATAAAGATCATGCGATTTGACCCTACTTGACTATTTTTTTATGGTTCTACCGGCCGAAATGTTGGAAAAAGTATGCCAAAATTGTTGCTTACTGATGGAGCACCTCCGGCATTGCCGCGGGCAAGTTTTTTTACATATTTTTATTTGTTTCTTTGTTTTAAGTATATATTATAAGAATAATTTCAGTTCCAGGATACCTATCAGAGGCGTTCCTAGGCTTGGTGTCACCCGGGACGGATACCCATGGTGTCACCCCTATAAGAAATTTCTAAATGCAATTAGAAACCAATTTGATGAGATTTTGTGTTTTTATTATTTCCTTTATGTTTTCCGAAAAAAACAACAGATAACAAACAATAACAAATTGTTAAAAAAAACAAAAAAAAAATATTACATTTTGGAAAATTTTTGTTTTTATTGTAATAAAATGCGATTTTAAAGAATTAAATAACTGTTATTTGAACTTTTTTGGTTGCAAACTATAGTAAGCGCCGCAAGCAAAAATTTGGTATTAAAATCGCGCGATTTTAAATCATTTAATTTATAAAAAATCGCCTGCACCGAAAAATTTTACCACTCAATTTGTTATAAAAATATTTTATTTTTTACAAATTAAATGATTAAAAAGAGGGTTAAAAGTTATTATTGCAGGTGAAACATTTTTATTGAAAATGTCGTGATTGTTAAATTTAACAAAAATTGCAAAAACGGTTGAAATTGGTCAGTTTCTAAGGGTACTTTCATTGGGTACTTTTCTTATATTGATTTTTTACATTATTTTGTATGGGAGATGCATGCCAAAGTTGGCCGATCTTAATAAAATTTGGTCAGACGGCAATTAGAGAAATTGATGTGCACACAAAATGGTAGAAATTGATAAGACCTTAGGGGTACCTCCCTAGGACGTATATTTAAATTTTACATAATTTTGTATGGAAGGTACGTACAAAAGTAACCCGATCCTAACGAAACTCAGTGAGAATGCTAGACATATAGATAATAGATGTTTATTGAAAATTACAGAAATTAGTAAGACTTTCTTTTTTATCCTGCATAATTTTCTTGTTTATGAAAAGGTTACAGATAATATTTTGAAAGTCAAAAGTTAATACTTCAAATAAAATTTCAAAAAAGTTTCGCTAAATCCAAGAATCCGTTTTTTTTTTTTTGTTAAAGATTTTAAAGATATGTTAAAAAAATCTCTTAAATTTTATATAACTTAATAATTTGGTTCAATATTCTAAAATTAAGAAAAACCAAAAAAAAATTTTGTAACTATTTGCGTGCCATTTCGATGCATTAAAAGTGAGCTGTCCCAAATACTGGCATTTCTTACTTTAAGAGTTGCAATATTTGAAATAACCTCATCGAAATCAGTAATATTGATTTCAAGCTCGTTTGCAATGGATAAAAAAGTAAGATCGGAAACTCTGGCCTGTTCCATGGAATACCTTGGAAGTTCAATGGAAGTCCAAGTAAGTCTGTATTAATTTAAGCTTTGAAAAACTCCTTTCGCATGAAGCTACTGATAAACAAATTGTAGAAAATAATTTCAATGCTAATGAAATATTTGGCGAAATTTCCAAAAAGGACCACTCGACAATGAAAGTGAGCATTTCTAATGCTGTCTAATTGTTGGCGCTTTCGAAATCGATTTGTGCTGCATTTATGTGCCTACGTAGCATCGCAAGCAATTTCAACAATTAGCTCCTTTTCTGAAATTTCGTCGTAAGCTGCTGCCAAATTTGGAACACTTAACATGAACTCATTTGCGTTGTGATACAAAAAGTTTTCGGATTTTACAGCTCGAAACGTTTTCGCAATGTTTCCTTCTCTTTACTTAGACTTGCAAGCAGAATTTTATATTTTGAAACAGCAATTACATTTTTTACCGTAAAGTATTTTATTACTTTTTCTGTTTGTGAGAGAAATAAAAAAAATCGAAATGGTGTCACCCCTAAAATGGTGGTAACCGGGGCGGACCGCACCCCCGCACCCCCCCCCTAGGAACGCCTCTGATACATATACATGGAAAAAGGATATGGTACTTATCAGTATCGTCGGACTGTGAAGAACATTTAAACTCCTATACCATGATATGCGGCAAAATAGTTTTTTATTGTCGTTGCAACATAAAAATACTCCGCAGTGTTGGCATTTGGAACAAGGTTTTGACTGAATTTTTTTAATGCTGCACATCTCGCATCTTCCCTAGTTTCCAGTGAAAATGGACCAGTAAACTCCCAGATTTCCCAACTGAACATCTTTTCCTACGGTCACCTTTTTAACCAGACGTATTTTGTTTGGCGGTGTTGCCGCGTGACTCAAACTTCGTTTGTTTGATCCGACATCCTTTTGTGTCATTAATCCTTGTGCAACGGAGCGTCTGTAATTCAGCAGAAAAATTTTTTCGTGACTTTGACAATGAATGATATAGGAATAAATAAAAGTCAACTCCAAAAGCCCCCAAAACAATCAGTGCCACCATTTTTTGGATTGTTTTCCTATCCCTTATGCACTTAGCAACTGATCTGTGTGGTCCACTCCACCCATGAATGAGTTGTAATCCTTAGCAACTGTTGGACAGTCAACATTTATTTGCTGGCCGCTTCTATCTCTTCTCTGAACTGTGGTTTTCTCAAAGCCATGAAAATTAGAGGCCAATTATATTGCCTTGTTATCTTTCCATTTGTAAAATATGATACCGGTCGTTTTTACCCATCAGATTTTAGGTGGAAGTCCTTTTCGATTTGCCCTAATTCTTATGCATGCGAATACTTTCTTCGCTTTGAGAAGTTCTAGCATCTTAATAGATGTGAAGTTATTGTCAAAGTACACGTATGTATTTACTTTTACCCCACTCATCTTCTGTGAAAGACAAAACCACTCTTTCTCCTAGTCCAAATCCTTCGTATTTTTCTTAACGGTTTCGTCTTTTCCTTGGTATATTGAAAAGTTTTTAATATATCCATGTTAAGCACCATCAGCTAAGCACCATAATTTATAACCACGTTTAATTGGTTTCATCGGGCAATATTGTTTAATGGCGCTTCTACCCTTTAAAAGAATCATGGATTCATCAACGGACAGTTCCTTTGTGCCAAGATACACCTGTTGTGTTGATTGAGACAATCGATCATTGGGGGAATTTAAAAAAAAGGCGATCTTTATTGTTAATGATCGGATTTTGGAGTCGTCATTCACGTGTGAAAATTGATGCCAAGAAATTGATGCCAATAAAAAAAAAACAAATTGGCCATTTCAACCCTTGAAAGGACTTTGACAGAGCTTCTATGATCAATTGTGTTGTGTGTGTTATTAAATGTTTGCACACAACTGACTGGACCTACATGTTTTATGCCGACTCCGAACGGCTAAAGTTCATGTTCTCAAGAAGCTTTACATGGCATTATTTACTCTCTGAGGTTTGCCATTGTCTGCAGAGAGGTTATACCATTGATGCCAATAGTTGAATAAAATTCATTTTTTGTTAAATTAAGGGTTTTGTTTTTTTGTACAGCGTAAAGATTTGATTGAAATATGACTCCTTCAACAACAGTTTCGATATAGGATATGAAAAATTCAGTTGGCGAATTCATATTTTCAAAGAAACCAACTACTGGCCCCTCCGGTAAATTAAAGTCTCCAATATCGGTCGACTTCTCCATTTTTTTCCATTTTTTCCAAAATTTCGTCTTTAAGCTCGCTGAGGGCATTGATTTTCGTCATTTTGAATATAAATCTCTGTATCTTTATCATTATCTTCACCGTCACCTCAATTTCCGTGTTATCTTCATCATCAGAAGGAAGATCTTCCAAAATAGCTTCAATATCATTTATAAGTAAATTTCTTTTCCGAATTCCAGGCATAATTACAATAAACTGTAAAAAAACTTATACTTGAATATACTCTACAAAAGCCCAACGGTACTTACAAGTCCATAACAAGAAATCAGGCGCCACTAACAAACCAATGGAGAAAATTAATTTTTTGAAAATTAATTGAAATATATTTAATGTCTTTTTCAAAATATCAAAAAACTTAATTTTTTGTGGTCAATAAGAGTTATAATGAAACATAATTTCTAAAGTTTTTGTATACCAGAATATTGGTATAAGTAAGAAATTTAATATTTTAGAAGATGTGGGTATGCGTTCTGTGAAAAATGAAAAATTACAAGCAAAAAACATGTTTTTTACCAAAAAGGACCTTTAGGAGAATCAAAATTGCTTCGGCGGTTTTTCTTCGATTCCTAAAAAAAAGTATGCAGAAATCATTTTAATGAGTTCCTGTAACTTTTGAGACCCCGACCGGCAGAATCTAAATTTCGATCCGGTCTAGTGTGCAATTTTCAATACATAAAAGGATTAATTGCACATTTGGCAATAAAAATTTCAATTTGGCAAAGAACACTAAATTGAAAGAAGCATACAAACCCAAAGAATAAGGAAAATGACAAGTTCTACCATTATTCAGTGGTGTTATATGGCACACTAACGTATCATCGACATATTTAAAATAAAGTGAAAATATATTTGCTGGTACTGATAAGGACCGTCAGTCGACAAGGGGTTAAAATAAGCTTTGAAAAGTAAATTGCAGGCATTGATGGTATCGCTCCTAATACATATTTCATTCACTATTGCAAATTTTTTTTTGGCAAATTTCCTTTTTTTTTACTTCTCAACAACCAAACGCTTAAAAAATTACCCTTTAGATACATATTTTTACTTAATGGATAAGAAAATTAATTTCACACCTTAAAAAACACTGTTAAAAATTCTGGAATTCTGGAATTCAGGGTTTTTAATGCCCTGGAATATTTTTAAAAACATTAACGTTTCGATAATTTTCCACTATTTTATTAGTTTAATTTACGAAAAACCACACCAGCCGATTATCGGAAATAATAGATATAGTTTAGCAAATCTGAAAAACGAGTTCAAAAGAATAACGTTAATATTTGAGAATGGTAACATATCCTCGCCAAGAGTTCGAAAGCGGTTGAAATAATTTCACGAAAGTTATGCGGTGAAGACTTGATTTCGCAAAGAAAAATTTTGCTGAAGGGCAAAATTTTAGGATCTCCGGCTCATATCCGGTACAGTCAGTGGATAATAAAAACCCTCTAGATATACGGGGCTAGCCGCGTCCAAGAGCTTCTGGACAACCGCCCAATGAAAGGCAAACTAGCCTCAAATATGTACCCCTGCTACTTTAACGATCACCGCAAACAAAGAGCGGACAATGATTTACGGATATTCACCTGGAATATGCGGACTCTTTATAGAGAAGGTACCTCTGTACAATTGGCGATAGCCCTGCTCAAAGTAAATGATGACTTTATGTGATAGAAAGGGCAAGGCTGCTCTTAAATAAATATCTACTACAGCTGCCATTCGAAAAAGCAGAACGTCGAATTTGTCTACGGATTCGTCGTAAGCCGGATTCTAGGACACCTTGTTACCTTCCCAATTTACACCGGAATGGAACACAATATGCATCAAGGCGAAATTCTTCAATATATAATCGGAAAAGGAGGCATCTTTAGCTCCATTGTCAGGCAGTTCAGTCTCTTCCAAATCACCGCGGCGCAAAACATTGTAGTTACTAAGACCTTGATATCCACAAAGCCACTTGGCTGTCCCCGGATAAAAAAGCGAAGCTGTCGACAAGCTGCTTTCACAAGGGACAGCCGAGGTCTATTCCGCTCAACTCTCGGTAAAGCTCAGCCACACTCAGAAAAAAGTGTCTCGGAATATGATAAAAAAGGCATCATATTTGGAGAAAAATGGTATAGACTTTGCTCTAGAGAATGCTATTCTCTAATTGCGATACTTAAAATTCTATAAAAATGATAAAAAGTTTCCATGAAATAGAAAAATATATCGTTTTTAGAGAAAAATATTTTTTTTTTGAGAAAATACTTGTTTTTATTGAAGAAAATACTTCTTATAGTGAATTTTTTATCAAAATATAAGAAAAGTTTTTCATTTTCAATAAATTTTCTCTATAAATGAGAAATTTTTTGTGCGAGAAAAATACTTATCATTATTAGAGGACATTGAAATATTTCCATTTCCTAGAAGTAAAGAAATATTTCTTCGAAAATGTGAAAATTTATTTTTATTGAAGAAAATTTTATTCGAAAAAGAGAAAATTGCTATTATCAAAAATAGAGAAATTTTTTACCGGAGCAAGGTATGTGTTTTTTTCTCAGTGCAACCTAACTCTGGATTCAATGACGCTAGCGGACTTTGAGCGCACATATTTTACTCCACGCACACTGCCGATGAGAAAGTCATGGTTTACAGGTGCCCAACTCTCTCGAGTGGTAAGCGTGCTTGGCTGCTAACACAGAGGTCTGGGGTTGGAATCCAGGCCATGTTCCTCCCTTTAACCTTTTTTCAATTCTTTCCTTATGTCTTGGTAACTCATAAGCAAAATATAACTAGTGGAATTTGTCAATAATTTTGGACAAAAAATTTAAGAGCATGATCTAAGAACTTCTGATTTTAAAACTCTCCCTTCTTAATGTTGCCATTTATTTCGAATTTTTTAAAGAAAAGTTAACGATATCTAGCCACAGGAGCAAATTGGTTACCCAATAAGCGTTTTACTTTAAGTTTTTTTCTTTGATTACAATAACTTACCCGCCAATGAAGCAATCGCCACTACGTGTCCTGACTTACGTGCCACCATTTTTGGTAGGAATTCCTTTGTGGTCTGCAGAATAATTAAAAGAGTACATTTTTAAAACAAACAGAAACTTTCAATATCAAAATATTACCATTATGTGTGAGCCCAAATTAACCGAAATAATTCGTTCGATTTCATCATTTTTATGCTGTGACGTTGAGCTCATCGGTAAAATCGATGTATTATTAACTAGAATTTCTACAGGACCCAATTCCTTTTCAACCTTGACAGCCATTAATTGCAGCTCCCTAGGAGAAGAGACGTCGGTCTTCATATTGTAGTTCATGGAAAAAATGCAACACATATCAAAGCAAAAGCAGACGAAAATGAAAAACCACAAAAAAATGCATTCGCATTACTTCCAACTGTACTGCAGGGTTTATGGAGCAAGTGAGGAGAAGCTAGTTTTATTAAGTACTCACCTTGTACACTTTGGCCACGGAACGTGGTATTTTCGAAATAAGGTCAACAGTTTCATAACAACCCTTTGAATGCACATCTACAATGGCCACTTTGCAGCCTTTGCGAACCAATTCCAAAGCAATCTCTCGACCAAGGCCACCACCAGCGCCAGTTATCTGCGAACGTTAGGGGAAAAAAAAAGGAAAAAAGGACGTTGTTAATAAAATAAAAATTTCATTTTGGTCAAGTATCGGTTGTAAATTTTTAGTGGCTTAGAAGCAGTTAGTGGTAGCAAAATAACAATAGCAAAAACAACAACAAAAAACAGACTACCATCTCGCCAGTTTTCGCTTACTTGCAAAGCTTTTGTTTTTTTTTCGATAACAACAAATTTTGCAAAATATTTTGTTACCAAAATTGGTAGTTTTACAGAACAAAATCAACTGTAACTACTTAAAAATAAACTTTAGTTAAAATTGTCTAAAGGTCAGATTATAACTATGCGATACAGACGCAAAATTAAACTCAAGAGATTAAATTGGTTCTGAAATAAAATAACTTATTTTTTTATTCCTATAATCATGACACTGAACCCAACTATGCTGTCTAACCCACAATTATCATGGAAACAGTTTCGAGTTACCGAAACAATTTTCTCAACTGGACGAAAACGGTAACTCAGAGCTAACTTTGCTTAGGAACATACTAAAAATCGAAATCTGTCAAGAATTTTTAACTTCCGAGACACACACCTTTTCGATTGAAAAAATACCAAAACTAATTTACTGTACAATCGAAATTGCTATCGAAGAATGTTAAAAAACTGGCTTCTACATTTTATTTGCCTCTGTTTTGAAAAAAAACAGTGTGTTCCCAGTCAAGGCTCAACCATAATAGACATAACGTGACGTAACGAGTAAGTTCAAGTAAATAGAAAGCAATATTAATACCCAAAATGCACATACGAAACTGAACGAAATCTTACGAAACATTGCAACGAAACGATTTGTTCCATAAGAACCAAACTTTAACATCTGCACTCGTCAGCAGACCCAGTTTTAGAGTAGAAAAAATATAAATAGAAAATATTAGCTCACCAGGCAAAAATAGCCGTGCCACACTCAAGTTTAAGGGATTCTAGCTTAAAAGTTTTCAAAATCTATTTTTTTATATTTTCCGAAAGTATACTAGTTAATATTCTATGTCATTTTTTGTGTGTGACCATCACTTACCTGCTTTCTTAGCTGGTGCTTACAACCGTCGCACTAGAGGCCGCTTGTATAGGAGGCTTAGCCAAAATTGATTTTTTTTAAAATGATATGGCAAAGAAAAATGTTGATGCAGTTCTAATAAGGATGATGTTTCTATGTTTCTTTCTTCTTTTAGGAAATGCTTTTCGATTTGCACTCGGTTTGCGAAAATTGAAATAAAGTGGTTTTAAACAGGGACCTTTACTGTTATGAGTTTTATTAAAAAAATCCGTTTTAACATTTATTTTTCGAGCATTATTTTTTAACTCAGAAAATAATACTTACTTATTTTCGAGTTTTATTTTTAAAATGGAAGCTGCCACGTCCCTTTGTGATATTCTCATTTAAATAAGTATTTAATGTTTAGAAGGTCACAAAAAAGGATACCCATTTTCCTGAAGATACATTAGCATAAAGAGTTTTAAGAGTTTTGGCCAACCCTCCCATACAGAGCCCGAACATAACCAAAAACCATATATTATGAAGACATTTCATCAAACCAAGTTCGTCTAGAACCAAATTCTGTCAAGGCGCCGAGATGGGTCCGGACCAAGTGGAAATGAAACCTTTGATAACATGAGCTGCAAATGTTAAATTCTGGCAGCTGTCAAAAACCATATATTATGAAGACATTTCATCAAACCAAGTTCGTCTAGAACCAAATTCTGTCAAGGCGCCGAGATGGGTCCGGACCAAGTGGAAATGAAACCTTTGTTAACATGAGCTGCAAATGTTAAATTCTGGCAGCTGTTCGCTTATTTTCTGATGTTTGGTGAGTCTCTAAACCAGTTTGTTTGTATCTACCCATGCCCCTTGCCATCCCTCATCCAAACAATCGGCAGCCTGTGAGCGCAGAACTCAGAGCGCAGTTGTTGTTGGTATAGTCAACACGATCGTTGTTGTTGTTCTTATTAGAGGACGTCGTTGTTGTTGTGGTTCTTATAGGATTTTGTAGCTGTGTGTGTGTAGGATATATTTGGTTATTTTGTTTATATTTTGGGTTTTTCATATTTTTGCAATTTTCGTCCAACTGAAAATATCTGAAGATGATGTAGTAAAAACGTTGTAACTATTGTGTTTTAAATCGGATTAAGGTATATCCAAGGACAAAATTAAATAAAATTGATCGTGTATTAATATTCCATCAAAAATAAATTTTCACAAAAATTAATTCAAATATACGATATAAAATATAAAATATAAAATATAAAATATAAAATATAAAATATAAAATATAAAATATAAAATATAAAATATAATAAGGTTATGTACAAATTTTAAAATATTTTATATTTTATATTTTATATTTTATATTTTATATTTTATATTTTATATTTTATATTTTATATTTTATATTTTATATTTTATATTTTATATTTTATATTTTATATTTTATATTTTATATTTTATATTTTATATTTTATATTTTATATTTTATATTTTATATTTTATATTTTATATTTTATATTTTATATTTTATATTTTATATTTTATATTTTATATTTTATATTTTATATTTTATATTTTATATTTTATATTTTATATTTTATATTTTATATTTTATATTTTATATTTTATATTTTATATTTTATATTTTATATTTTATATTTTATATTTTATATTTTATATTTTATATTTTATATTTTATATTTTATATTTTATATTTTATATTTTATATTTTATATTTTATATTTTATATTTTATATTTTATATTTTATATTTTATATTTTATATTTTATATTTTATATTTTATATTTTATATTTTATATTTTATATTTTATATTTTATATTTTATATTTTATATTTTATATTTTATATTTTATATTTTATATTTTATATTTTATATTTTATATTTTATATTTTATATTTTATATTTTATATTTTATATTTTATATTTTATATTTTATATTTTATATTTTATATTTTATATTTTATATTTTATATTTTATATTTTATATTTTATATTTTATATTTTATATTTTATATTTTATATTTTATATTTTATATTTTATATTTTATATTTTATATTTTATATTTTATATTTTATATTTTATATTTTATATTTTATATTTTATATTTTATATTTTATATCGTATATTTGAATTAATTTTTGTCAAAATTTATTTTTGATGGAATATTAATACACGATCAATTTTATTTAATTTTGTCCTTGGATATACCTTAATCCGATTTAAAACACAATAGTTACAACGTTTTTACTACATCATCTTCAGATATTTTCATATTTTCAGTTGGACGAAAATTGCAAAAATATGTAAAAACCCAAAATATAAACAAAATAACCAAATATATCCTACACACACACAGCTACAAAATCCTATAAGAACCACAACAACAACGACGTCCTCTAATAAGAACAACAACAACGATCGTGTTGACTATACCAACAACAACTGCGCTCTGAGTTCTGCGCTCACAGGCTGCCGATTGTTTGGATGAGGGATGGCAAGGGGCATGGGTAGATACAAACAAACTGGTTTAGAGACTCACCAAACATCAGAAAATAAGCGAACAGCTGCCAGAATTTAACATTTGCAGCTCATGTTAACAAAGGTTTCATTTCCACTTGGTCCGGACCCATCTCGGCGCCTTGACAGAATTTGGTTCTAGACGAACTTGGTTTGATGAAATGTCTTCATAATATATGGTTTTTGCAGCTGTTCGCTTATTTTCTGATGTTTGGTGAGTCTCTAAACCAGTTTGTTTGTCTCTACCCATGCCCCTTGCCATCCCTCATCCACACAATCGGCAGCCTGTGAGCGCAGAACTCAGAGCGCAGTTGTTGTTGGTATAGTCAACACGATCGTTGTTGTTGTTCTTATTAGAGGACGTCGTTGTTGTTGTGGTTCTTATAAGATTTTGTAGCTGTGTGTGTGTGTGTAGGATATATTTGGTTATTTTGTTAATTTTTTGGGTTTTTCATATTTTTGCAATTTTCGTCCAACTAAAAATATCATTATATTATAATATATGGTTTTTGACATAACCAAAGCGGCTAACGGCTGGCGGTCGTCTCTCGGCGAATTGAGCTGAGAACACGTTTACAACAAGAGCGGCTGGCAGTTGTCGGAACAGAGTTGCATTACGACGTTGTAGTGGCACAATTGACAACAATATGGGAGGTGGGCGTGTTCTTGAGTTGTTGATACCAATTTTTCTAACACGCCTCAGTTTTGATACAAAATACACAAATATCCAATTTCAGGTCTGTAGCTTATATATTAGCCTATTTATAGAGTTTTCACTATTATGGGTTGTATGGGAGGTGGGTGTGTTCGTATGCGGATGACGCCCACTTTTCTTTCCCTATTTAGTTTTGATATAAAATACAAACGCATCAAATTTGTTTTCCTGTAGCTTAAAGAGAAGCCTTTTTATAGAGTTTTAACTTTTGGGGTGATATGGGAGGTGGTGGAAGGTGTTCGTGGGTGGATAACGCCCAGTTTTCTAACACGTTTAAATTTTTATACAAAAATAATAAATGTCTAATTTTATTTATGTAGCTTTGACAGAAGCCTATTTATATAGTTTTCAATTTTGGGGTCGTATGGGAGGTGGGCGTGTTCACGGGAGGTGGATGACACCCATTTTTCTATCATGTCTTAATTTTTATATAAAACGCATAAATATCTAGTTTTACTTTTGCAGCTTCGACACAAGCCTCTATATATAGTTTTCAATATTAGAGTTGTACGGAAGGTGGGCGTGTTAGTAAGTGGATCACGCCCATTTTTCGAACACACCTCAGTTTTGACATAAATAACATAAATACCGAATTTAAGTTTTGTAGCTTAAATATTTGCTTCTTTATGGAGTTTTTATTATTGGGGTTGTATGGGAGGTAGGCGTGGTTTTCATCCGATTGAGCCCATTCTTGAACTTGATCTTAGTTTTTTGAAAAAAAAGCTTAAATATTGAATTTAAGCACGATAGCTTTAAAATTACGGCCGCAATCGTGTCCACAGACAGGCGGACAGATGAACAGACAGACGGACATGGCTAAATCAACTCAGGTGGTGATGCTGAGCAAGAATATATATATTTTTCTATACCTACCACGCCTCCTCATGGAAGTTACACACGTCGTTGCAAAATTAATATACCCCTTACCAGGGGCGCAACCAGGAATTTTTTTGGGGGGTTTTATCAAATGTAGAACTTATATATAAAAACAATTTTACGTAATTAATTGTTAATAGTTCCTTGTGCAAACTTCAGTCATGACCAGCACCATATTTTTTTTTTTTTTTTTTTTTAATTAAAACGGTCACTGTCAGGACATTCTATCCTTACAGAAGGTGAACTCTCAGTGGTAGCGGTCGTTTTAAAATAAACTGGCTTGAACGTTGTTTAGCATCTGTTCGGCCAAAATATTTTGCAAGCACCAGTTGTAGGCCGTTTAATGGAAAATATTTTAATTTTTACTCGGGTCCCAATAAGGTCAGCAAAAATTCAATATTTTTCTCCCAACACATCCGCACAAAAATACCTACCTTTCTCCGATAAAAAATTTCTCTATTTTCGATAATTCAATTAGAATAAATTTTCACATTTTCAAATAAATATTCCTTCACTTGTGGGAAATGGAAATATTTCAATGTCTCTAATAATGATAAGTATTTTTCTCGCACAAAAAATTCCAATTTATAGAGAAAAATTTAAGTAAAATGAAAAATTTTTACTAAATTTTGATAAAAAATTCATTGTGCGAAGTATTTTCTTCAATAAAATTAAATCTTTTTTCAAAAATAAAAAAGTCTTATTCTCTAAAAACGATATATTTTTATATATTTCCCTTTTTCATGGAAGCTTTTTATCATTTTTAGGGATTTTTTAGTACCACATTTAGAGAAAAGCATTCTCTGAAGCAAACTATATAACATTTTTCTCTAAATATTATGTCTTTGTTATCTTATTCCGAGAATTTTTTTACTGAGTGCAGTCAAAATTTTTCATCCATACATCAATTCGTTGTAAAAATACCCAATTGGCTGCCACTAGCTTTAAAATTCGTTCTTTAGTGAGCACTAATTATGCTCAATTCCGAAAGTAAAAACTTGGGATGAAAAACAAAAAATCTGAATTTGAAAAAATCATTTGGTATTACTTGTCCAATGTAATCGAAATGCTGACTGTAATCGAAATAATATATTTTTAACGATAGGTCTTTCCTACACTTTTCCAAAATCGGTTAATATTTGCGCAATTTTGAGGGATTTTCATGAAACTAATTTTGAAAATCCAATGGAAGATTATGAATAAGGCGTATAACTAAATTATGTCACTGGATGGGCGAACATAAGAAAAATTAAACCAACATATTTTTACCTAATAAGCCATAATTCCTTAATATCGGCTAATATTTAAAAATTTAGAGAAATTTTCTGAAACGGATTTTGGAAACAACGATGGAAAATTAGAAATTGTAAATTGTTTTCTCCACTTTCGGAAGTCAATCGGAATTATTTTTATAATGAATCACATGACTTCACTATTAACTTATTTCCTCTTCGATTTTCCTCTCGAACGTTACCCTTAGCTCTTTCATCAATGTTACTCGACGTACATGTTTGTTATGACTATAATAGGATGGGCATGATAATTGACTTATTTAGCATGAGTTTTGTTCGTCGAGAAAGGTCTTTGCTTCTTAACAGCTTACAAAGTAACATAAGAATTATCCTTCTTTTAATCTCAATACTGATATCATTGGAAGAGTTAATGCTGAAACTCAGGCAATCGAAGTCCTTAAAAGAAGTGTTGTCAATAGAGAGGTCTTTCTCCGTATGAATAGTGCTACTTGTGTTGCTCTCACACTCGGTTTTATAATCAGCAAAAAAATGGCGAGTGTCAATTCTTGCTTTTCAAGGTTCTTTTCCGAGATTTGCCGAAGCGAAGCCACACCGATAAGGTCCAATCAGTAGGTTGACGTAGGTTGACGCTTCAGTCTTTCACATTATTCAGACAGAACCAGATGCAATATTATACGACAGTAGCTGGCGCAAATAGTGGGATCAACTTTCTTAGGGATTGGGCAGAGCACACTGAGGTTCCAATCGCTTGATATGCGGTCTATCGACCATATTATGCATAAAAACCTCCATTCTTAACTTTTTAGCACAGCTGAACAGCGACATTAATTGGATTTTTTTTATTTAACCCTTTACAACCCACGGACACATTTTGCTCTCATTTTCAAAAAACGTTAATTTGAAACAAAACTTCGAGAACAAACGTTATTAGATTCTCCAAAAGGATTCTTTAGATCACACAAAATCGAGCCAAAATCTGAATTAGACTTGATGAAAAATAAGAAAGATATAAGTATTTCTTCATGTCAATAGCGTTTAATTAACACTAAAAGCGTTTGAAGTTGAAACAGCTCAGCTGAATTCATCAAAAATAGTCGGTTATACCACATATTGAGATATTGACTGTCAGTACTACCAAATTTTAGTTTTTGTTTTTGCTTCATTTTGTATTGAACGAAAGTTAATTTGCCTTAATTTCAAATCAATAATTGGAATTTTGGAAAAAAAAAACAAATTTGTAATATATTTAAAAGAGTTCTGTTTCAGTTTTTCAAATATTTGTAACATTTTGAAAAACCAATACACCAATACCTCACTTTACGTCGTGGTTACGTTCCAAAAAAACAGCACACCATGTTAAGATCGAAGATAGGTTTCAGGCTTACGAAAATACTACTTTTTGAAAATAAAATTGAACAAAGTACACATTTATCCAATTTAAACAAAATAAAATATTCAATTAATTTATAAAAAACCAAATAAAAATTAATCACTGCCTGATGTGTCCATAGTGACTGTTGTCGTAAGTCGGCATTCTTTCAAAAAAACTTGGTTCAATGTTTGCTGAACAGTTTTTTTTTTCAACGTAAAATAAATTTGGCAGTTGATATTCGTAGTTACCGCCTGGGACACTTTAAAACTCTTTCGGCTGTCAGGATAGTTTTTTAAGAGAATTTCCATAGCTTCGTCAATCAAACACAACGCTTTGGAAATTCGTTTGGAGGTTAAATTTTGTTCTTCGGAGATTTCTATTGAACGGTCACTGTCATCTTATTCATAAGCAAATTGCAATTCAAGTTGCAATAGTTCTTTATTAGACAATTCTTGAACAGTTCATTTATGTCAGTATCCTCCAGCAGCTCCCTTTCCACTCATTTGGTTAAAAAAATTACAAGAGTATAAAAAAAAATAATATAACTCTGCCAATAAATAAATTGGGAAAATATTTACCATTTTTGTAACAAGAAACAACCCGTAAAAATTTATAAAAATATTATTCTCTTTTAAAAGAAGCACAACACACTAATTGAAACGTTACAAAAAGCACAACACATTAATTGAAACTAAACTCTAAACTTAGGAAAACAAAGTGAAAATAAAACTGAATTAAAATTGCGATGATTTTCAATTAGAAAGGGAATCCCGAGTTTGATGGCGTGGCGCATTTAGAAACAAAGCCATCTTTAAAAAAAAAAAATATATAGACTCGAACCCAAAACAACGCAACTTCGAAAATCTAACGACGCACAGTGAAAATTAGTACTAATTCAGCAGCGACGCAACTTCGAAAAAACGCAAAACGAAACGACGCATAGCGAGGTATTGGTGTATCTTTAAAGGCACAATTTATACATTTAAACAATATACAGTTGCGGTCAAAATAAAAGTAGTGCCAAATATGAAAATTGATGCAAAAAATAGTAGTGTTTTATTAATAGGTACATACAAAGCATTGAAAAATATCGCTAAATTGTATTATAAATACACAAAAAGTAATTATTGAGCTATTTTATATCTGTTTATATAAAAGCAAAATTTAGTTGTGCCGCATTTTTCCAGAAATTGACAAAAATTAATTTATAGGAGCAAAACATACAAAGAGGTTGAAAATCTGCTCAAATATTCTCGAACCACGATTTGCAATGCCACAAAATACAACCAAAAAAACAGAGATACGTGAACGCAAGACAGTTATGACGGTGAAATTGATAAAACGAGTGGTACATTACTATACAGGCCAATCCATTTGCCTCTTCAGTACAAATATAAGAAGAGCTAAATGTAACGCAGGTATTCGTACTTTACGTAGACTTCTTACGGAACAATATTTGAGTACTCATGGTCCTCGTAAAGTGCCACTTTTAACCAAGAAGCCTGTTGCAAAAAGGATTTAGTTTGCAAGAGATCATTCTTCATAGCTTTATGAAAAATGAAGGAACATTTGATGGTCAGACGAGACCAACATTGTAATGTGCGGTGGCAAAGGGTTTCGTCAATATGTTCGACGTCCCAAAAAATAGTTAGTTCAACCGGAAGTATAGCTACCACAAAAACCATTAAGCACGATGGTTACAAAATCATGGCTTGGATATGCTTTTCTTTCTATGATGTTGGTTCAATTTATTGTATAGAAGCATTAATAGATTAACATCTTAACTAGAAAACTAGTGAAGAAGTAGTTCTTGAACAATCGGATCGCGCTCTTGGAGTGGCCCACTCAGTTGCCGGATCTAAATCTAATTGAAAATTTCTGGTGTGATGTTAAAAAAGGCATTGCTGAATCTAAACCTTCAGACAAATATCAGCTTTTGGAAAATTTTTAACGAATTTGTACTCCATTATTCCTATCAAAATATGTCAGAATCATGTGAACTCAATGCTTCGTCGTTGTAAAGTAGTATTTGCTAACAAAGGTCATACAACTAAGTTACAACTTACAATTGTAAGTCATACAACATACAATTAATTACAAGAAAGAATTACAATTTATCTAAACTGTGAAGTCAATTGCCAAATTTTTTGTTATTTTTCTATTTTTGTTGAACTTTTTATAATCACTACTATTTTGTTGGCCTCTGTAATATGACGAAAGTGGCATATGTTTTAAGTTGTTTTAAGCTAAAAGCTTGTTTTTTTCAGAGTTTTTGTTAAATAAAAGCTAATATGAGAATACTTATTCTTAACAAAAATTATTAAATGCAATAACTTGAGAGTTTTATTTAAAATTTTTGTCGAAACATTGTGGGCACCACTATTATTTTGACCGCAGCTGTAAATGTTTTTTTACAATCAGTTCATTTAATTTTAATCTTGCATAAAACTTTCTTCTTTAAATTACATTCAGAGGTGAGTTCAGAACAAGGGTTATTTTTAAGACGAGTGTACGATCTATTTTGAATAACTGCATGTATGACAGATATCATATATACCCAAACTTCATAGTGTAAAAAGTGCCTTACTTATAGTTGTTTTAACTCACTTCCGTTTCATTTTCGGATCGTAAGACCCCGAGAAATAAAGTATTTGACCACTTTAAAAATAATGTACCCTCAAACATGGCTTGAGGATGTTTTAGCGCTCAAATTGTCGTCATGGACAATGAATTGTCTTTGACGATTGGCTTTTTTTTAATTTTTTGGAACTCTTCTGGTAATGGCGGTATTTCATTCAAATAAGAACCTCAACAGTGGTCTAATTATTAGAGTCTAAAGGTCACGCTGACGAAATTTTCGTTTTTTTCGAAATAATTTCTTTGTTGTCGAGCTCGAACAACTTTTGTTGAACTTGGATTTTCTTGAATATAATTCACATGGTTAACTGCTGTTTAATTTCTTCGCATTTAGCTATCGTGTTATAAGCAAATTTTTTTTATCGTGTAAAAAGCACTTCTTGAACAAATTTTGTGGACCAATGAAACAAAAATTTGTTAAACGCCTCAAACTATGTGGTTTCCATTTATTTTTTTATTGACCAAACAAGGCAATTTACTTATTCTAACAGGTTTTGTGTTTTTTTTTTTTATTTTTGTTTTCTCCCTCTCCTTTCTTTGTTATTGTGTTCGATAATATCAATACCATGTGATAGCGTAAGCTTGAAAGAGGATTTGGGCATGGAAGGTGAGTAACATGAGGAGATTAGATTAAACTCCCTGCAGCATCGACTGATGGGTTCATTATTTGCGTACGAAGTATGATGCTGATATTCAGTTAGCAGTCGAGTATGCCTAGAACGTCTTATTGGGTTGTTGAAGGAAATCAAACTAGAAATAAATTCGCTGTCAATAGCACCATTAATAACATCGAATGTGAAGCATGAGCCCAATAATGATCTCCTTGATGATAATGGCATCAAATTTAAAAGGCTGAGTCTATAAACATATGATGGAAGGCTACAATAATCCCGTGTATTATACATGTCTCTCAGTGCGTATATTAAGAATTGCCTTTGAATAGATTCAATTCTTTCACTATGGGAATCGAAAGATTCCAATTTATGCAGGCATATTCAAGTATCGGCCGCACTAATGGACAGTACAAGGATGTAGTGACCCAAATATTCTTGAATTCATTTGCTCATTTTTTTATAAAACCAAGCTGTTTACTGGCCCTGGACAACACCAAGACTCACTATATGATTGACTCTTTTAAGGTCAGTATTATTGAGATGGTAGGTATTTAATGCTACGTTGTTCTTTCGAGAAAACCTTATAACATTGCATTTATTGACATTAAGGTGAAGTTTATTTTGGATACACCATTGCTCAAGAGACTGTAAAAAAATTTACATCTACCTCCAATTAATTGCATAGTACATTTTGCAAGTCGAAAATGACAAGTCGGAAATAAATATGTTAAAAAGGAGAGGACCAAGGTGACTACCTTGTGGAACTCATGTGGAGACTACAACTTTTTTTGACAAAATTTCTTGAAATTTAACATACTGGGACCTGCAGTCGAGATATGATTTTAACCAACTTAGGGCCAGTTTTTCAGTGCGGGTTTAAACTCCAGTCAAATTAAACCGAGATTAACTCACCAAAAAGGGATGTTTAGACTCAGTTTAACTAGATATTGTAGCATTCGTTAAAGTTGAATTGACTTAAATTATCATATGATGTGTTTTTTTTTGCTTAAACCGAGCATAAACGTCCAATTTTGGTGAGTTAACCTCGGTTTAATTTGACTAGATTTAAAAGACGCACTGAAAAACTGGCTCTTAGAGTCGACCCGGCAATAGCAAATTTTTCTAATTTATAAATTAGAATGCTGTGATCCACTCGATCGAAGGCTTTACTGAAATCAGTATAAACAGCATCTATTTGTTGTCCTTTTTCCATTTTGACTAAAACATCCGATACAATGATCATAAGATAAGTGGTGGTAGACCGTCCTTTTCGGAACCCGTGTTGATGCTCATTTAGAAGTGGGTTGATGAGACGTGTAAGCTTATCAAAAATTATTTTTTCAAAGAGTTTTAGAATGGCTGGTGTAAGATGGGATGTTTTCCCATATGAAGGAAATATCCCACACGACAGTGATACATTAAAAGTGATGTACAACGGCAAAAGCAGTTGGTCTAAACATCGCACCAAAAAGTCTTTCATTGTATTAGAAATCTCTTCCTGCGTTATATATAAACTGTCAACCATAACAGGTGCGCTTGGAGAAGAAACTTCAAATTGGGTAGATGGTTGACAAAATACATCCTTGAAATGTTCCGCAAATTAATTGTTAATTGCTAATTGAAATCACATGATTTCAAAGTTATCATGAGGACTTGACATTACCCTTAAACATAGACGAGGGATAGCCACTAGATTTTCACATCATGTTAACAAAGTCAAAGAATTTTCTCGGCTCTTGGACAATTTTCTCTCCGATAAGGTTCGTGTACAACTTGTACGCTTCTACAGACTTGATGGAGAATTCTTTTGACAGCTCGTCATATCGTAGCTTCAGTTCATTGCATGATATAATAATTTTACCAGGTAGTGTTTACAAATGTTGATTCTCTCAGCTACATGTAAACGAACTCTTGTGAAAAACAGCTGTTCGTTGTTATATGCGTTGACCACATTCAGCTGTGTCAACTGTTGTAACAGCAAAACTTCTGGGAGCGCTGTTATCGGTATTGAAGTTTCCGAAAAATTGTCAAGTTTATGAAATATCAAGCTTTTTATCAAATACGAATGGAAATTTTACCGACAAATTAAAAATTTTGCATCAAGTTTTGACTTAACAGTTGCCAACTGTTGGGTACGCTGAATGTGACCAGTAAAAATTAATTGTATGCTATGACGGATTGTGAGCGCTCTCTTTCTTGTTATATTTTTTGACAGAAGTTCGTTTCCAACAGAAACGTCAATACTACCTTGGAGTTATTATATCATGGTTCATTATATTATTATTATCAGTGTTTTTGAGTAGTTTGTAAAGTTTACTTCTCGATTCATCAAAAATCTGAGATTTTTATCCAGCCATGGTTCTGAAAGCTTGTTCTTTTTCTTTATTTTTGGCACAAAACATTCAATAGCAGTACAAATGTGCTGATAAAATCTAGAGACAGCGCTGTCTACATCTAAGTTAGATAGAACATTATTCCAGTTTAGAGCATTAAGATGTTATTTTATACTTTCATAATCAGCTTTGAGGTTATCGTACGCAATGGAGTCATTATAAGATTGAGTGAAAGTAATATCATTAGCATAGAAAACAACTGCTAAGGCTGTCTGGTGAACAGTGTTAGTAGGCAAATTTTCTGCTTCATTGCATGGACTAACCTTCACTTCATCATACGAGTGAGTAAATATAAGATTCAACCATCTGCCATTTTGATTTTGTACAGAAGAAATTTGCTGCAGGTCACTGCAATAAAAGGTGCTCAATAATCTGAAATCTATGACATTCGAAAGGTTAACAGGAAGAAGATAGTTGTAATTTTCATCGGTCACAAAAGAAATATTTGGACGATTAAAGTCACCAAGAATAACAACCTTATCTTCCTCTTTTAGGGTGGAAGAAAAGGAAAACAGTGTTTCACATAGCTCGTTGTAAGTTGTTGAGCCTGGAGGAATGTAAACGACACATATGTACATACAAAGGCTATTTCCTGAACAAACTCTAATTATTCTGTGATCGAAGAGTTTATGGGTTGGTGTATCTATTAGCTCACTTGAGAGAGAATTGTGAGATGCTATAAGAACTCCACCTCCTCGAGAAAGACCTGTTGAGGCGTAGTTTCGATCCTTTCTGAAAACAGTCCACTTACTGTCAAGAATTTCCTCATTTTTTAATGTATCATTCAACCATGTCTCAGTGAATACAAGAACATTGAAATGTGAATTAATCCTAATGGAAAATCATTAAAAGTTATAGCACGAAAATGGTCACGATTGAATGATATATTTTTGGCACAGATGCATTCTTTAACTTACTGTTAACAAAGCATTGAAATATTACTTGTATGACTTAACGTTCTGAGCATGTAGAGAATTGAAAACGTACAATTTTACGACGCTGATGTCAGATTTAACGCATCTACACTAGAGTTGTAATATCTCAAAACTTAAGTACCCAACTAACATATTGCTTCTGATTTCACACAATTTACTATCAAATTTTACAAGCTTCGCACGATTTTATCAAACCATTTTATCATTTACTAAAAAAACAAATGCAATACACCCGCTACAAAGTGATGTAATTAGAAAAAATTGTTTACATATTCGAAACGTGCACTTTTTCCATGGTAGTATTCTGCTGTATAATTGACAACCGAACCGAACCAAAAGAACATTAAAATCTTAAGAACGGTAGGCGTCTACTATGACGAACGGCTATAAAAATTAACATTAAAACTTTCGCTGTATCAAACAAAATAGTTTTTACTTTTATTATTATCGTTAAAATTTGACAAAGTTATAATTTATTAATAATATTTATTAATTTATTAATTTAATAATAAAATATGAATTATAAATAACACGAACAGCGGTTAGGAAAGCTCTAGAGGGTTTGATTGTCATTCTTACATAGTTGAATGATGATGAAACTTGAAGCTATGTGTCAAATGGCTTGTCCATATGACGTTTGTTCTCAATATTTAATGCGACTCAATCATGAATAGACTTACTCCTGAACAATGTTTATTAATTGTGGAAACTAATAACCAAAATCAACCATCAGTTAGAGGATGTTATAGAGTTCTTTAACATAATTTTGGTCGTTATGAGCCTACTGAGGCATTATTAATTTCGAACCAATTTAACATTATGAGACATTCATCATTCAACCACAGTGCATAGAGCCCGTAATTTTGAGAATATTGCTGCAGTAACAGAGAGTGAACAGTCAGTCGATTCGGCGCCAATCTCAGGCTTTGGGCAATTGGGAAAATTGAACCCACAGAATGGACCATTTAAGAGAAAGTCTCGAGCAATATTTGATGGAAATAATTTTTGAACATTGAGTTCTAGGAACCGAACTATCATTTCAAATAAAGATTTACATCAATTCACTGATTTTCATGTATTTTATTTAGAAAAAAAAGCTCTTATTGGATTAACCTTTATACATATTGTTTTTGTAACTTTGCCAAATATTTGTACCAAATTAAACTCTGCTAATGCTAAGCAAATTAATACAAAAAATAAGAAAAATAATAACGGTTTTTCAAATTTGTCATATACCACTCTTAAACTTTTCTGCATTCGGCTTATTATTTATTATGTTAACTTACTTAATAATATTGTTTGTGATTAACATCAACATTTGCTTTGTTTTACAACAAAATAATTTTCATTAAATTGCTTGAGAAAAAAAAAAACAAAACAAAAGCAAGTCAACAACATTAGTGAAGAACGTATGGAAATTTTGTTCAACTCATTTTCTTTTATTTTTTTTACTCTTATTCACAACGCAATCACTTAAATTTGCATTTAATTTATGTTTTTCTTTTGTCTCTAATTGCATTAATTCGCTTACAATTAAGTCACAGTAGGACGGACAGAAGAGCAAACAAACAAACAGAGAAACAAACAACAATAGCTTAAGTATTGAGAGAACCGCACGCGTCACTGTTTGACAAATTGTTTTACTCCCATGCCGCTACCGCTTACCATACCAATTCTTTGGTAAACACTTGAATAACAACAACATTCGAAAGACAAACGCAGTCACTAAATCAAAAAATAAACGTACCACAAAAAAACAACAAAATAAATGGATAAATGAATGGATGAATGAATGAATGAAAAATGTTTGCGGTTCAATTTAATTCGTTGTTCGTTGCTTGGAGTGGAAAAATCAACTTTGGCTTCTGACAATAATTAACCCTTTGTTCACGACCCTTGGATACCAAATGAAGCAAGAATTTTTTAAACATCTCTTCCATTCATAAATGATGGCTGATGCAAGTAAATTTTTACTGTCAGTATTATACACTCCGCATCATGTGAATAGGTACATGAGAAAATATGCTAATGTTCCAAATGCAAGTTTTGCATAATTTTACAATATTTTGGTGTGTGAAGCGCTGAATTATTGCAGAAGTTAATTAATAAAAAATATTTTCTGTACTATACTTACTTAGCTGGCTCCAAGAACCGTTAGTCGTTTTTGGCCTCGTCAAAGAATTTGCGCCAGCCTCTTCTTTATTGCGCTAGCTGGCGCCAGTTAGAAACTCCAAGCATCATCAGGTTATTTAATGCCTTATCTTTTCAGCGGTGGTAAACTGGGTACCGAACCCAATAATTTTTTCACTGGAGCGTTGTCGTTCATTTTCTCAACATGACCTAGCCAGTGAAACCACTAAGTTTTTATACACTTGACTATATCGATGTCGTCATTTAGCTCATACAGCTCGCGATTTCATTGTATTCATTATTTGCCATTGACGCAGATTTTCCTGTCGAACGCCAGTCCTTTCATCAGGAGAACGCTCATCAAAGTCCAGGTTTACGATGCGTATAGTAGAACGGGCATAATTATGGACTTATAGAGTGTAATTTTCGTTCTCCGAGAGAGCACTGCTTCACACTTGCCTACTGAACCCAAAGTTGGCAAGAATTATCCTTTATTTAATCTCAATATTGAAATCATAGGAGAAGTTAACGCTCGATCCTAAGTAAATGAATCCCTTTACAACCTCAAAGGAGGTGTTGTCAACAGTGACGTGGTTTCCAAGACCCAGGAACTGTTTGTTGGTTACACAAGATACTTTGTTTTATCTGCGTTCACTGCAAGACCCATTCGACTCGACTCCTTTTCTAGCCTGGAGAAAGCTACACTGACGTCGCACGTATTATGGCCAATGATGTCAATATCATCAGTAAACGCCAGCAGTATAATTTTCTTATAAAATATTGTGCCACTGCGTCTTAGATCAGCAGCTCGGATTATATCTCCATAACTATGTTAAAAAAGTTGTACGATAAGGAATCACCTCGTCTGAAACTTCACTTGGTATCGAACGGACTGGTGAGGTACTTCCCGTTTTTCACTGCGCTATTGTCATTGCTCAGTGCCATCCTGCCAAGACGTATAAGCTTCGCAGGAATACCAAATTTAGACATTGTGGAATATAGGTGACTTCTTATTGGACCGTCGAAGGCGGCTTTAAAATGGACAAAAAGATGGTGTGTGTGAAGTTTCCAGGTCTGTAACCACATTGATAAGGTCCAATCAGTTGGTTTTTTTTTGTCAATGGTCTTTAATCGTTTACATAATACGCTCGACAGGACCTTGTATGTGATATTAAGAAGGCTTATGTGACGGTAGTTGGTGTAAATGGTGTAAATGGAATCCACTGATCTCCTTTCTTGTGGATTGGGCAGAGAGAACTGAGGTTCCAATCATCTGAAATGCAGTCTTTCGACCATATTCGGTATAGAAGCTTGTGAATGCATTGAAACAGAGCATAATCTTAAACAGCTCCTTCAGCTCCTGTGACTTTGTTGTTTTTAAGCCGAGCAATAGCTGTTAAGACCTCGTTATATTCGGGCAGCGGAACTTCAACGCTACAATCCATAATTGGGGTTTCCGGGATATCATCTCCACTGGCGGGATTGTTGTCAGCGTCGCCATTTAAAAAACTAGAAAAGTGCTCCCTCCATAGCATCAGTGTACTCTGGAAATCTGTCTCTAGATTAATATTTTCGTCCTTGCAGGAAGAGGCTCTGGTCTTTAAACCATCGTCTTATCCTTTCGAAAAATTTTCGAGTCTCATTCCTGTCGTTTTTATCGCCTGAACAGGTGTCTCTCTTCCTTCCTCTTCTCCGGTATCACTCTTTACCAGCACGCGTTAAAACCGACTACAGGGTGGCTTTGTAGGTGGCGTCCTTCTTTGCAGTGGGCCTTCAAACCGAAGGCCCAACCTTTGCTTGAAGGCCAAAGGTGCCCGTCGCTCAAATTAGCCGCCAATTAACGGGTGTAAGCTTGCCGTTTCCAGAAGACACCACGTGGAGGCTTGATCCGACTTGAGTCGATTTCGACAAGGATAATGCTGGCCTCGCCAAGTTGAGGCAGTCCGACACGTTGCCATGTTAAGAACGCCCACGCTAAAAAAATTAGCACGCTATAAAAATTATATTCTGTGGCTTAATTGTTGAAGCGTTTGTTAAAATTAACTATAAGGTTTAAAAAACGAGTCACGAAACCAAAAATAGTTTCAAAGGTTTTAATTTTTAACTCAAATTTGCGACCGTGTAAGGCGGAGCATGTGCAAAGAAACTACTCTATGGTTTCTTTGATTCCTTGTTCCAGCTTTTTAGCGTGGGCCGCCACTATGCTGTGACCTACGAGCATTGTCATCAGTGTCCTGCTGTCCCTTCGAGTACGTGCCAGGATAAACGACGTTCGTTTTCCACATGGTTTATCGCGCATGGTTTGCGAGATCTAGCAAGTTGCCGTATCTATCCATCTACGACTTACTACTTGTTTGGCTCTAATTTTAAGGTTTTTGTTCGATTTCTGTAGTGAATTAGCAACGAGTTCTGTGAGCTCTGATCCCGGCGCCTTCCTCTGCTAGTTCAAACCCAGAAGATGTACACTCTCTTTGAAGTTTTCAATGCATCTAGCGCGTCTTTGCATGCTAGGACATTTCTGATTCGAAATCGAAATGGAGCGAAATCGGAATACATAGATTTGACTGTCGTTTGGATGTCAACAAAGATGTTATATAAAGAGTGATGAGCGTTTGTACCAAGAGCTATCTCTGCGGCCTTCCTGATGGCAAAAAAATCCGCCTGGAATACGATACAGTAGTTTTATAATTTGTATGTCTGCCTTATGTCGGGCTCTGCGCAGTACACTGCCGCTCCTAGTCCCGTACTCATTTGGAGGCATCTGTGAACATGTTGACAGCCCGCTGAGCCTGTTTGATACCATTGCACCTAGAAGTATATGTGTTTTGGATTCAAGAGTTGTGCTAGGGATCAAGTAGTCTTGCCAATTATACAGTGTCCAAATATTTGTGTGCGGAAGTTGCCAGCTGCCCTAAGACGCTGTACCGTTTTACTAACTAATAATTTTGCGTTTATGTCTGAGGATCCAAACATTGAATGGTTTATAGACCTTTCGTTGGAGTTGACTTCAGCGCACCCGTTATGCAAAGCACAGCTTGTCTCTGAATTTTTTCCAAGTGTTTGAGATATGTTGACTTATTCACCACCGGTCACCACACAATGATTCCGTAAAGTAGAATTGGACGAACAACCATTGCCTAGATCTATTGCATTAGAGAGAGTGAAAAGCCCCAGGTGCTGTCCAATAGCTTCTTGGATGCATATAGCGGATTGGTAGCCTTTCTAACCCTCTCGTCAGTTTGTTGTCGAGTACAACTCCCAGATATTTCGTGTCAGTTTTCGGGATGAGCCGAGTGTTGTTTATTCTTTGTGGTATCCACCATTTATTCGTAAAAAACTACCAAACCTACCTTTCTCTGCGTTGATACTAAGATCGACTGAGTTCGCCCATCTAAGTAACTCTTTTAGTGAAGCGAAATACTTATATTGTCCGCATAAGCTGTTTTCTTCGGAGCTCTGCCTTCAAAGTTTTTGAGTAGTTCGTTGACATCAAGATTCCATAGAGGTGATATGACTCCTACTTGGGTTGTCTCTCTACTCACTTCTCTTATCATTGTTGTAGAGCCCCACTCGGCTTGGAGCCCCTTTCGGCTTGGACAATTTAGTAGGTTGTCTATCCAGAGGTCGATTGCTGGTGGTGCATCTATAGTGCGTTTGCCGTTAAGGATAGCCGTAGTTTATACATTGTTGAATGCACTTGAGATGTCTAGAAAAGCCCTAGTGCGAATTCTTTGTAGTGAATCGCTTTCTCTATATGAACTACTAAGTTATTTAGCGATGTCTCGACCGATTTTTCTGGCGGCTGGTTTGCACCGTTTCTTATATGCAGTTCTACCAGCTTCTCAATTGTTTTGAGTAGAAAGAATGTAAGGCTTATTGGCCTGTAGTCCTTTCGATACAGGTACCTGATTTTTATATGAAGACCACCCTAGCTATCCTCCAGGCTACAGGCCCGTAGTTAAGTCGGATACATCCTTTATGTATTATCTAAAGCCAAGAAGCGACTTGCAAAGTGGCCTGATGCCTCTGTCTGTATGTTTATAAAAAGAAAAAATCCAAAAATAAAGCAATAGAATTTCTACAAATAGTATTGGATCAAACTTTCTTCTGTTATTTTCTGAAGTTCCAAAAACCATAATATTATGCAAATGTTACAATTCAAACATTAGACTCTTTTCTAAGGCAATTTCAATGTTTGTATCTAATAATGTGACACGGAAGGTAATTATATAATCGCCAAATAGCTATAAGAAATATCATGACAAAATAAAAAACAATCTTCGCAAAACAATTTAAACTCATTTGCAAATAAACAAAGTTCCATTTTTGATCTACAAAAGTATAATTTTGATTATATTATGAAATAATTTTTGATGGGATGATTCAAAAATGATTCATTTCTGAGTGCCGAAAATGTTGTTTTCTAACCGCAAAAGTTCACAAATTTATTAAAAAAACAAATACTTTAATAATACTTTTGATTCACTGACCAATTTTTTTTATTTTTATTAAATTCAAAGTTATGTATAAAGAAACAATAAAATTAGCATAAATTCAATAACAAATTCTTTTATGAGTCAAACAAGCTTCTAATTCTCACATTTATTTTTATTACCTAGAGTAGTGATCGAACCTAACCGATCATATATATTGAAGAATTTCATGAGTAACAAACAAGATGCGATAAACAAATAAGCAGAAGTAAAAGATACACAATCTTAAATTGCGACAGAAAATCATTTGATACCAAAAAACAACAACATCGATATCAAGCAAACCAGGAGTTACTTGAACGAGTTCAGTGAAACGTGTCCAAAACTAAAAAACAAGCAAGTATTCCCAAATAAGCAAGTCAAAAAAAAAAAAAAAAAAAAAAAAAAACAAATTAGAGAAATGTAAATAAGCGATGCTGCTTAATTTGACCTTCAAAAATTGATTAAAATTTGGTTGAAAAAAAATTTTATGAGCAAATTAACTGTCATGAAAAAATTTCATAAAAAAATGGGAACCAAAAGATACAATTTGTTTGTTTAATATTAAACACAAATATTTGCTAATTAATTACCGTAACAAACAGTGGCTTATTTTCACAGTAAACATTGTGAATTCCACGGGTAACACGGTAAAGCAAGATAGTTTTTTTTTTTATTTTTTTTTCCAGATTCAAAAGAAACACACACTTTGAGCCGCACCCAACCTATAGGTAGAGCGTGCGTTAGAATGCATGCTGCAGATACATATACAAAACGCTGAAGTTTCAGATACATGTGTATTTGTATTAGTTAACATAAGCTAAGCAGGCATGAGATAAAAAAATAAACAAAACAGTAAATAAACTTTACTAACTTGAAACAGCTAAAGCAAAAGCAAACAAATATATCAAAAATAATACAGATAAAATAAAATATCTTGAAAATATCTACAGGGAAAACGTGCTTTGAGAGTTCAATGCAAAAAAAAAAAAAACAAAACAAAAACAAAAACAAAAACAAAACCAGTCACAGTCAGCAGCAAGTCGATGACGTTACATGCAATACGTTTGGAGCGCATCACTGTTACAACAACAACAAAAAAACAACAACAACGTTAACAAGTTTAAAAATATTGTATCTGCGCGATATATATTTATTGCGCCGACACGCATTACAAGAAAAATGTTGAGATATTTTTTGCCAATTGCAACATTGTGCTCCACCATCACTACCTTCTTTCAGCCAACACTCACCAGCGCCACTTTGCCGCTAACATCCTTTGGTTTTTCAGCCAAGCCGAACAGATAATCCAACAGATGCTTCAGAAACACTGCGAACAGGATCAGCGGCAAAAACAACAAAAAAACTATCTGTTTCAAATTGAAGACGCCACGCTTTGTTGCATCGTTTTGTGCAGGTATGTGTGTGGGACTTGTAGTAGCAGCCGCAGATCCTGCTGGTGCAGTTGTTGTTGTACGCGTTATAGTGGTCGTTGTTGCAGTTTCCACCATGTTTTTTTTTTATATTTCAATTTTTTTCTTTTAGTTAAAAACTGATATAAATTAGTTTTCACTCATTTCTTAAAAATTTCACTTTTTACAGCTGTCACCTTTTTAACCTTTTAATTAACTGTTTTATTTTTATCGTTGTGCGTTTTACACCGTACACCGTCAGTTCAAAAAAGCGCTCGAATTCCAACTGATCTGGCTAACTAGTCAGTGGATCCCCAATACCCACTAGTCAGAAAGCTCTGATCGCATCGATCGTCGTCGTCGTAGCAGCAGCGTCTCGACGTCGACTTTGCGTTTGTCTAGTTAACCACTTTGGATTCGCTCAATTCTTGGCTCGTGTTTCGATAGCACTCAACCAAAAACCATATATTATGAAGACATTTCATCAAACCAAGTTCGTCTAGAACCAAATTCTGTCAAGGCGCCGAGATGGGTCCGGACCAAGTGGAAATGAAACCTTTGTTAACATGAGCTGCAAATGTTAAATTCTGGCAGCTGTTCGCTTATTTTCTGATGTTTGGTGAGTCTCTAAACCAGTTTGTTTGTATCTACCCATGCCCCTTGCCATCCCTCATCCAAACAATCGGCAGCCTGTGAGCGCAGAACTCAGAGCGCAGTTGTTGTTGGTATAGTCAACACGATCGTTGTTGTTGTTCTTATTAGAGGACGTCGTTGTTGTTGTGGTTCTTATAGGATTTTGTAGCTGTGTGTGTGTAGGATATATTTGGTTATTTTGTTTATATTTTGGGTTTTTCATATTTTTGCAATTTTCGTCCAACTGAAAATATCTGAAGATGATGTAGTAAAAACGTTGTAACTATTGTGTTTTAAATCGGATTAAGGTATATCCAAGGACAAAATTAAATAAAATTGATCGTGTATTAATATTCCATCAAAAATAAATTTTCACAAAAATTAATTCAAATATACGATATAAAATATAAAATATAAAATATAAAATATAAAATATAAAATATAAAATATAAAATATAAAATATAAAATATAAAATATAAAATATAAAATATAAAATATAAAATATAAAATATAAAATATAAAATATAAAATATAAAATATAAAATATAAAATATAAAATATAAAATATAAAATATAAAATATAAAATATAAAATATAAAATATAAAATATAAAATATAAAATATAAAATATAAAATATAAAATATAAAATATAAAATATAAAATATAAAATATAAAATATAAAATATAAAATATAAAATATAAAATATAAAATATAAAATATAAAATATAAAATATAAAATATAAAATATAAAATATAAAATATAAAATATAAAATATAAAATATAAAATATAAAATATAAAATATAAAATATAAAATATAAAATATAAAATATAAAATATAAAATATAAAATATAAAATATAAAATATAAAATATAAAATATAAAATATAAAATATAAAATATAAAATATAAAATATAAAATATAAAATATAAAATATAAAATATAAAATATAAAATATAAAATATAAAATATAAAATATAAAATATAAAATATAAAATATAAAATATAAAATATAAAATATAAAATATAAAATATAAAATATAAAATATAAAATATAAAATATAAAATATAAAATATAAAATATAAAATATAAAATATAAAATATAAAATATATGGTTTTTGGACTCACCAAACATCAGAAAATAAGCGAACAGCTGCCAGAATTTAACATTTGCAGCTCATGTTATCAAAGGTTTCATTTCCACTTGGTCCGGACCCATCTCGGCGCCTTGACAGAATTTGGTTCTAGACGAACTTGGTTTGATGAAATGTCTTCATAATATATGGTTTTTGACTCAACTTTTGTGTTTTGTTTTATGCGTATGTGTGCGTGTGTATATGTTGCTATCTTTCAATGTGCGTCGCATATCTTTTATCTTCCAAATGATTTCTTTTGTTTTGTACTTTTGTCACAAAAAGCACTCGTTGCTATGCTCACCTCTCTGCTAAAACCTTGGCGAAGCTCTTGAAGTTTGAGTCGGTACGTTACCTGCATTTTACAGTGGCACACTTTGTCATAGATTTGTTTAAAAATAAGTTTTTATTTTAGCTTTCTTCACAGTCATGGATAACCGGTGTTTGAATGTAAAAAGTTCATAATTGACATGATATGTTTGGTGAGGATGGTTTCACCCATATTGCGGGTAGGGAGGGGGAATCAAATAACATCATTAGTTTTCGCCACGCGCTTCTACAAAATTGTTGTGGAAAATTTTGCCTTCAAGGAAAGCTTTTTAAGTTTTATTCCCTATATAATGGTTTTTAACTTGTATCTGGTTGGTTTTAATGAATAGATTTCTTTGGAAAAGTTATTCAGAGTGTCTCAGGCTTTAACTTTTGTGAACATTTCAAGATCAAAAAAGTGATTTTGACATCTTTAGATCGAAATTCCAAAATTTTGCATTTTTCCGGACTTGTTCACAGTTTTTGGATTACAACTTGCCAAAGTTGTACAAAAGTGTTAAAATACATAAAAAAAAACAGACAGGCTGTGTCAGAGACACGGCCATCACATTAGACGTTGAATACGTAGTCTAAGTGGTACACTGTTAAAGAAAATGGAAATTAAATAAAGTAAAATAAATAATATGCTTAGGACCAGAAGAAGAAATAACATTATATACATAATTGTAATATAAAATAGCATAATATATAATAGTATAATAATCTTAATATATAAAAGGCAAGCGTCCTGCTCCGTGCTCTATATCGTAAAACATGTTCAGCCTGGACCATGACCAGTTATAAATAATTCATTTGAAATGTTTGTACTTACTAAACCTTTTGCTCTATATCGTAAAACCTGTTCAGCCTGGACCAGAACCTATTGTAAAATTATCTATTTGAAATCTTTGTACGTACTGTACTTTTTGAAACCTGTTCATCCTGGACCAGAACCTCTTCTAAATTATCCATTTGAAATCTTTGTACGTACTGCACTTTTTAAAACCTGTTCATCCTGGACCAAAACCTGTTGTAAAATTATCTATTTGAAATCTTTGTACGTACTGTACTTTTTAAAACCTGTTCATCCTGGACCATAACCTGTTGTAAAATTATCTATTTGAAATCTTTGTACGTACTGTACTTTTTAGAACCTGTTCAGTCTGGACCAGCACCTATTCTTAAAATATGTATTGGAAAACTTTGTACTTGAAGACTATCGTAATTTTCCTCAACTACTATACATCAAACATCATGTCTTGCTATTACAGTGCTTCTTAATTAACAGAACCGCAACCTATTCGGTCTGCATAAACTGAACAGCAATTATTACATTCAGTGACGTTGGTGTCAATTGGAATTGCTAGAATTAAATCACAATGTTCGGTCTTCTGATCCAAGTTTTAGCGATTGGCTACTCAAGTTAGGAAATGGAGATGAAGATATCATAGAAATTCCAGATTATTTTGTTTGTAAAGGTTCGCTTATTAACCCTTTCAATGGCTTGCCTAGAATAATCGTGGACAATTTTTTTGAGCTTATATTCCCATCATTTAAGCAATAAAAAGATTAAAAAAACATCCCTCTGATTTTAACATGAGCTGCTTTGCTTTTGGCAGGCTGTCTTATATAATGGACAAAACCACGATAACGTTGTATTATAATATTTTAGTTCAAGTAAAACAACCGGAGACAAATGCAAATGCGTTATTTATGCAAATGTTATTATAAAAAAAACAAAATTATGGTGATCGTGGCGTGCAGGTTAAGTGTGTGGCTTAGTACGCTCAGAGCCCGAGTTCGATCTCCAGTCGCGACGAAAAGTTTTTTCAGTAAAAAATTCTTCAGATCGGTCACCACCTCTCTGCAGACAATGGCAAACCTCAGAGAGTAAATAATGCCATGTAAAGCTTCTTGAGAACATGAACTTTAGCCGTTCGGAGTCGGCATATAACGTGTAGGTCCAGTTCTCGGTTAATTGTGTGCAAACATGTAATAACACACATAACACAATTGATGATAAGAAGCTCGGTCAAAGTCCTTTCAAGGGCTGAAATGGCCAATTTGTTTTTTTTTTTATGTTTTTTTTTTGCAAAATTTATTAACACGCGATATAAAAAAATTGAAGGCTACAGTTGGGCACGAAATCGAAAATGTAACTAAGTTAATCTATACTCTATACTATTATATAAAATTGAAGTGGAAATATTAAGTACGTCAATGACTCCAAAACTACTGGACCGATTTTTATGAAAAAAATTTTAAAATATCATATTTGTGCTACAGAATGCCATAGGTGGGGTTTATTTAAGAAAATTTAACAATAAATATATTTAATTAAGTTGTTAAGTTTTTTAGGAAATTACCACCTATGCTAAGCATTGCTTGGTCGTTTGCTTTTCACGCGTTTGTGTTACGAGAGTTTCAACTACATGTTGCTATCAACCCTTCTCTTTAAAGTTTATTGATCTTGCTCTCCACACTCATTCGAAGAGTAACCAAAAGCAGTTGGCGCTCTTTAACGTAATGGGAATACAAGTTAAATAAAGCTTGCTGTGTTGTTGTTGCTGTGGAATGATGAGCTGCAAACCAATGTGTGCATATTTGTTTCGCCGCATACAATTTTTTACACATATTTTTATTGTAGTTCTCCAAATTTTTAATTTACACTTGAGAAAGAAAGATATTTTAATATTTCAAAATGTGCATTCACAAGTGTGAAAGCATATTTTGTATAGATTAAAGATAAATTAAAAGTTTGAAAAATTAGGTGTTCGTATTTCCCTTAAACTACAAACACAGCTACAAATAAATACCTCGACGTAAAACAAGTTTGACAAGTTTAACAGAAAATGCAAGAGCGATGCTCCGCGCTAAGAGAGCAAGAGCAGCAACTCAAAGAGAAAATTGTTGGTAAATTATGCATGTAATTATTTGCTTTCACGACTGCAATTGGAGTGAGGCAGTGGCGTAGCTAGGGTTGCTGGCACCCGGGACCAAAACTAAATTGTTAAGTAAGCCCTTTTAGAAGGTTATACTTAACCTCATAAAAGCAATGCTTAAAAAGTACTACGAAATTAATATAATTCTTTTAAATAATAGTTTACTGTTATGATTATTTTGTTAAAGTGCAAATGAGTAAACATAAATATTTTAATTCATTGTATTATTTATAAAAGTCGGTAACAATATACAAAATTAATCTCATCGATAGTAATATATTAGATATCATTTGAAAGATAAATTGGTAACTTATACAAAACTGAAAAATTTTCCGCAATCAAGGAATTTTTCAAAAATGTTTTGTTTACGCAAAATTTTGGCTAGCAATAGTGAGTTATCCCAAAAGATCCATTTTGAATAATTTTGCATAATTGAGGAAAAAATAGGACCGGGAAGTAAAACGTCAACAAATTTTCCCTCAGTGACCCTGAATAACTATCAATTTAAATATTTTTTCGAGATCAATCCACGTCTTCTATATAAAAGTTAAGTGAAAATTAGAAAAAAATATTAAAATTAATTTAAAAAACTTTTTTTCTAATTTTTATAAATTTCTTTATAGTACTCTTTATACATTTCGACATTTTAGCTTCGACTTAAATAGACAAGACTGAGGTCTGTAACATTTGACTGCCTTATTCTTGACCATAAATATCACAATATCACAGTGATACCAAATTGATATCAGAAATTTGTTTCATAGTCATTATCTACATAATTCCCAAAGCAAACTTGCCCTGGGAGAACAAGGCCAAGAGTCATGAAAATTAGAATAGTTTTTTCTTAAAAAGTGTATTTTTGACAGTTTTTGTTAGTTGATTTGAACAGAATAATAATTATGTATTTTAGTAAATTAAAGGAGTTAGGAAACCATCTTAGAGTTTTAAATAGACATTTTCAAAATAGATTAAAAAAACATCAGAACGCCAAAAAATTGTTATAAAACGCCATTTCTTCAATTTAAATAAAAAATGTTATGAATTTTAATTAATTTTTTTTTTTTTTAGAAATTTTGAAGTTAGTAATAAAAAAACATCAGAACGCCATAAAATTGTTATAAAACGCCATTTATTGAATTTAAATAAAAAATGTAATGAATTTTAAACCTTTTTAAATTTTTTTAGAAATTTTGAAGTAAGTAATAAATTGAGCTTTTAAATTGTTTTATGTAACAGGACTCAAAAACATATAAGTATTAAAAATTATGTTCTAGCAGGTTAAGAGCTGCAAATAAGGTTTGTTTGTCGATGTATAGTCTCAGAACTTAGTAATCACAAAATTATAAAGTATATTTTTTAACCTTACATTTATGACACGAGGACGTTTTTATAAAAAGCTCTGAAGAAATGTATTGCTGGAGAACATCCCAGCAAAATCTTCGCTTACATATAATCGAAAAAGTAATCCAGAAAATTTCATTCATCGCTTACCCTCTCGCTTACTGAACCCATTATTTTTATATATCCATGTCATTAGAGGTAATCGAAAGCGCTGTCACTTGAAAAGATTAAGCGCTTAAAACGGTTAGTTTATAATTGATTTCACGAAATTAATACTTGAATAACAACTTTCAAGTTGATGTGAATGCATTGCCGTGAATTTATTACGGATTAAATTTAAGTTCTTGCATTAGCATTTATGTAATGCATTTTAGAATCGATTAAAAAACAAGACCCAACGAAAAATTTTGCTGGGATATTGGATGAAATGTCTACTATACTAGCATGTTTGAGCACTTCTTAAGATGAATATTTGAAGTACAAAAGCTTTTTTAAAAACTTTATGGAATATAAAGTTAGGAATATATACATAGAAATATACTTTAATTCATCACTTTAATGATGAATAAAAGACAAATAAAAAATAAAACCATTAAAAAATTATCTTCGACTTGCCCGAAGTCAAAATACTCAGGTTGAAGCTTATTCGGATTTATTTAGGTTATATTTTTTCCAACTTTTCATATTTCAAACTCAGATTACGTTTTATTTATCAAGAAAACAAGACTTATGTATGATCTTTCAATTAAACACATTAATTTTTGTATAAATTATGAAGGTTTTGATATTTTCGTGACATCACTTTCTATGGAAGTATTCACAAAATTTTGTTGAATTTCAACTGCAGGGTATATGTTTCAAATTTAAGCATTATAGTGGTGCTCCAATTTAGCGAACACCGATTTAACAAACTCCCAATATAAGGAACACTTATTTAATGTTGTTGACTCTATATTCCGAACATTTGAAATTGTAGGTATTCTATTTAACAACATTTGCTTCTCTGAGCTCGCTTCGTTTGTTTTTGAATTTGTTATAACATTAATATGTATTTATTTATCTAATTCTCAAATAGTCCCCTCGGGTTAATATACATATTGTAGGGTTTCCTTTTTAAAAAACATTATAGGAATGTATTGACATAATCTTGGATTTTTCATTTGGAGTGTGAACAGATTTTAACCAGCAGCTTTCTAAACATTTAATAATAATAATTAATAATACCTAAAACAAGTTCAAAAATTCAACATTATTGGAGTGCATAGTTGAAACAAAAAATGTAAGGATATTTGTTTCAAGTTGACAAATTTATTAGCTTTGTTATATGGTAAAAAAACTCGAAAATAGTATTACCGATTTAATGAACTTTTCGATTTACCGAACGACCTTGGACTTTATATCTTTCGTTAAACTGGAGCACCACTGTATGACAAATCTCAAATCATGAAAATTATTTCATTATGGACTTTAAAGAGATTTGCAATAAAGACACGGCTGTAATCGTGTGGACAAACTAATGAGCAGATAGACAGACGAACATGGCTTAATCGACTCATGGTCGTGAAAAAAATTTCGTGACAAAATTATTGTGCCCGCTACGCTTTGCGGATGGAGTATAATAAATATTTAATACAAAACTTTGAAAAACGTAGAAGTAGATTATGGTAAACGAGTCGGTACAGCAGATAATCAGATTTTTCTTATTCCTGGTAATGCCAATGAATCAAAAAACTTTGTTAATACTGAAGTATTAAATAATTAAAATGGAAATTTCTTCACTTTATTATAGTTAAACTATTTAATATAATTTGCTTCCAAATACAAATAATATGCTAATATTTTAACGTTTTTTATTATTGAAATTTTTCAAATATGCAAAGGTATTATTGATAAAGAGAAAATGTCCGTGGCGAAGCCTCGGACGACTGTGGCCTGCTAGTCGTTATATACAGCTGTGGACAAATGTCTGAGAACGAATCATTCTTTTTATAATGTTTAATATTTTATTTATTTTAATTGCGTTAAAAGATAAATTAATTGTATTTATTCTTAGCAAATGCTTATTAAACAATAAATAATAAAGAATTTTTAAACTTCAGATCAATGATTTTAAAAAACTTGAAATTTTATAAAAATTGTGTGATTTATGATTGGACATAAGTGTGAGAACGAATTATATAATGGTATTAAAAAAATGATTTTAATTAAATTTCATATAAAAAATATAATAAAAACAAATTAATATTTTGTGGCAAAGCCTTTCTGGTTCAAAACCTCTTGACATCGACGCTTCATCGAATTAATTAAGCTTCTGCATCGTTTAATCGGAATTGCTGCCCACGCTTCCTCGACTTTAGCATACAAATCATTTAAATTTGTGATGTTAAGCTTTCCAACTGCGTTTTTAACATCTCCCCAGAGATGTTCAATGGGATTAAGGTCCGCACTTGACGATGCCCAATCTAAAACAACAATTGAATTTTGATCAAAGAACTGCTTTGTGTATCGAGCCGTATGTTTTGGGTCATTATCCTGTTGGAACTTCCAAATTACTGGTAAATTCTCTTCGGCCCATGGTAGCATCACATTTTCCAGGATTTCCACGTACTTCTCCTTTGTCAAAATTCCATCTATTCGGCAAATCGGACCAACCCCGCACCATGAAAAACATCCCCATATGTTGATGGATCCGCCTCCGTGCTTTATTACTGGAGTAGTGTACTTGGGGTCGAATGCAGCTCCTATCGGACGGCGGATATACCTTTTTCCATCTTGACCCATCCTATTAATTTTAGTTTCATCACTCCAAAGTATATAGCGCCATTGATTTTCACTCCAAGAAACATGTGAAAGAGCAAATTCTATACGGCGTTGTCGTTGTTTGGCCGTTACTAATGGTCTCTTCCGTGAAACCCGACCATGCAATCCAGCCTCCACCAAACGTCTTCGAACAGTTCTGGATGATACATTTCTCTCTGTTTCATTTCGAATTTCGCGAAAAATGTCGGTGGCGCTCTTTCTTGGATCTGCCTTTGAAATACGGACAATTTTTCTGTCGGTCTGCACTGAAGTTTTACGTGGCGCACCAGACTTTGGAACGTTTTCATAGTGTCGCAATTTTTTATAATGGTTGACAGCATTAGACACCAAGGTTTTAGAACGATTTAAGCGGGCAGCAATTTGACCGTAAGATAATTTTGCCTTCCATAGCTCAACAACAGCGCGACGTAATGTCGGATCGCAATTTTTTCTTCCAGCCATGACGAAAGGGATTTGAATTTAATTTTTTTTTCAAGAGCTTTGTTATACACTTTAAGAACACACACAAAACTCAAATAAATCAAATCGTTTTTAAAATACGCTTAACAAAATTATATCGTTCTTACACTTTTGTCTAGAAAATTTTAATTATTTTAACTTTTTTAATACCGCTGCTGCTTTAAATAATACTATTGAAGCTCAAATCTTCTTTCATATTGAGTCAGTTTTATAGTCAACATATTAACGCTAAAAAAGTACCGTTACCTAATATGGTCTGAGAAAACAGTTATTCAAAAGTTCGAACAGAAGGGTGTTCTCACACATTTGTCCACAGCTGTATCTCCCTAAAATTATTTTTGTCAGGTTGGTACAACTTCATAGCACCAACCTATTTCATTTTAGAACAAAACTTTGGCAAATAAAAAAAAAAATTTTCCGAAGTGTCCAATATAATGGACAAATCAATTGAAAGGGTTAAATAGATTTTTGACGATACTTTGAGTCCGAATAACATCAACCGTTATTCCAAAATTGCTATCTTGAACCCAAAAAATTCCGATGTGAACGAAGTCAACGAGCAAGTTCTAAATATTTTAGTTGGTGACACAGTGAGAGATTTGAGCACGGATTAAATTGAAGACTGTGATGATAACGATAAACAAAATTACCCTGTCGAGTTTTTGAATGAATATTATCGTTCAAGAATGTCACTGCATAAGTTAAACCTCAAAATTGGAAGTATTATAAACTTCTTCGAAATTTCCATACCAAAAGAGATATCTGTAATGGAAGGTGGTTAGATTTGAAAAACCTAAAAACTTAATTAATCATCGCACAGGTATTGACAGGTGCACTGGCGAACATTAAATAGTTTTCATACCTACAATTGATTTGGCCCCGACAAACACAGATTTGCCTTTCACTCTCCGGAGGCGACAATTTCCAGTTAAACTGACATTTTCAATGACCATAAATAAATTCCAAGGTTAAATATTGCAAAAAGTAGGAGTTTTTCTAAAAGTACTGGTATTTAATCATGGGCAGTTTTAGCGGGCTGATGATGTAAAACTAAGCATTATAGATGGCAAGGTACAAGGTTAATTGGTTAAAATTCTAAAGCATGGTTTTCACTATGTCAATTTCAATGGGCAGTTGTTGTCAGTCACATGTAAAATGCCAACACGTTGTCATTTTTCTGTTTGGCAATGGCGAAAAATAGGAAAAACTGATCTCTTCACATGTTTATAGCAAAAATTGCAAAAAAAATGTTATTTATGTGACTTTTTAAACTTTTTAATTTCATGTCAAACAAAAATGACTAAGTGAAAACCAAGCATAAGAATTTTTTTACTAGAAATGTTGTATATACGAAAGTTTTATAAAAATAATTTAATAAACATGTTTTCAAATAAAAACCTTTGTATATAAATCCAATAAATTTTTTGTCGCATTTTGTACTCTAAATGGTTCCTTCCCGTCGTAGGACGGGCTTTTACACTAGTATACTATATTATGTATTGTATTCTATTTTATCAATTTAGCTAATCCAGACATTTCTAGTATATATGAACGTTTTTATAGCGATTTAAAGTTGGAAAAATGCATAAAGTTTGAGATGGTTTTGAAGAAAAAATAGAAAAGTTTGCACACAGAATTATAAAGAAATATAAAATTTGAAGTTTAATCTATTAAATTGAAAATTTGTTTGAAGCAAATCGGTCCATTAGTTTCTTCACAATAGCCAATTTCGTGAAGCTCCAAAACTGCAATTCAAATTTTTCATACATGGTGCCCTAATATCGAAAGGTAAGACGTATTCTACGTCAAAAAAGTGTACTTAGACCAAATGGGTCCAAAGTACAGTCTTCTCTTTCTTTAGCGGACACCTAAGCAAAAAAAAAAAACACAAAAAAAACAAATTGGCCATTTCAGCCCTTGAAAGGACTTCGACCGAGCTTCTTATGATCAATTGTGTTGTGTGTGTTATTAAATGTTTGCACACAATTAACCGAGAACCGGACCTACACGTCTTATGCTGACCCCGAGCAGCTAAAGTTTTTGTTCTCAAGAAGCTTTACATGGCATTATTTACTCTCTGAGTTTTGCCATTGTCTGCAGAGAGGTGGTGACCGAACAGAAAAATTTTTTTATTGAAAGACTTTTCGCCGCTTTTTTATTTATTTTTTTTTTTGTTCTTTGTTGCTTGAGCCACTTGTATATTTTGTACAAGGGCATACTTCAGAGTTTTAATATATTTTGTTTTTTGTTTTTTTATTTATTTGAAAATATTATTTTTGTAATATTTTGAGTAGCAATTCCAATATTCCTTACATTGGACATATTTAATTTTTTACTATCAATCCATAAATGTCATGCATTGGACACAAATGAACGTGTTTTTTGTTTTAATACACAAAAACAAAATTACATATTTTGGGCACAGTGAGCATATTAATTTGTTGATAAATGAACCAAAAATTACATACATTATGCACGAATGGGCGTTAATTTTTTTATAAAAAATCACATTAGGCCTTGATATCAATAATATTATGGCTTAGCTCAGAATTACTCCCAAAATTAATTGGTTTGGGATTGTTTTCAGCGCAAATTTCTCTCCGTGCACAGTAACTTATGTATTCATATATTCATAACAGTGATGATATTTGATAATTTTGGAGGGGAGTTTTTTACTCATCTGAAAGTACTTTTTCGGACGCGAGAGTACCTTTTGTTAATCTGTATATAAAAAGGCGTTAAGAACAATTTGCTCTCGTATTTCTGAACCGATATTGACAATTGTTTTTTTTTTTAAGTAAATCAGAGTGCGGAGAAAAAGTGCACCAAATATTTTGTATCTATAATTATAAAAAGGCAAACAAAAAATTGGTCGAATTTCAACCCTAGACGATACTAATATTATTAAATAAGCTTTTGTTTTATTGCTGAGGCACTAGGGGTGGGACAGTAATATATGGAGATCTTAAATTTTGTGAGGTTCGACAAAAATTACTATTGAAAAAAAAACAAATTCGGGGTGGCGTGGGGTTTAGTTGTGCCGCATCGGTGTTAAAAGTTAGTGGGAAGTGGAAAAATTAGACGAAAACCTCCATGACTACCCAAGTGTTGCCCCTAGAAGGGTGAAATGTTCGCCCGACCACAATAAATTTTTTCCCCCGAAATTTTTCAGGAGCATACCTGCCCCAATTTTCACCTCCTGAGGGGGTTCCCAAACATAATTGATATTTTTAGGAAATTTGACCCCACCGCTTCCAGGGTGCGCCTAGAAGGGCAAAATGTGTGCCTGACCACCATTGGCTTTTTCTTTCCAACATTTTATCGCAACATATCTACCTTATATTTCCAACCTTTTAAGGTTCACCTATACATATTTTTTTAAAAAAACTTTTTTCTAAAATCGGCTTCCATCGCTACCAGGGTGCCTTGAGACTGAAATGAGAAACCGACCCACATAAACTTTTCTTCTCCAAATTTGTATCGAGCATACATCATACCTGTCGTAAATAAGATATAATAAATTTTGTTATGATAATTGTATGACAATTTTAATCAAATTAATTTCTTTTTGTCATGGGATGGATATGTATTTCTTTTGATTTTCCACGACGACTTGAAGCATAAACATTCTTTCCTAATAAATATTACCCCTCTTTTGGTGGCACCGTTGACAACGTGCAGATAACGCAATATTTATTATCATCACGCCCAGTTCAGGTTTCTGGATACGAAGCGTGCTACCTCAGGAATGACGTAATGATTCAAATTTTTTTGTAATTCCTAATTCACTTTCTCCGATGCCAATTGAATCTTTTTTACACCTCTTTTAAGCCAACAATGGTTACTGGAGAAGTACGTACTTGATTTCCGTTGCTGCCGATATCCTAGCCATCATCTTCCTCGTCTTCTTCGTTGACATCAACGACATTATCTGCCTCTATAACTGCTATCATCTCGTTCTGTTCATCATCACACGATTCGTCCATCTGAAAATCCATCTGAAAATTTTTTGATCGGATAACCCAAATAAATACTGTTAAACTTCTCTTTGTGAATGTATTTTAAGAGAACAATTTTTTCGGTTTCAATTTTGAGAACAAAATCTTAACCATGCGTGGCGTTTACTTTTTTTGATGGTAAGTGTATCCGAAAGTAATTTTTCTGGGCTAAAAGGAGTTGGGGACTTTGAAAAATCGAAAGGAGGTAAAAAAGTGGATATCCACTACAAATATCAACACTGATTCATAATGCTCACATTCTAAATAATGTTATCTAACAAAGTTTTTCTACTCTTAAATAAAGAAGTAGAAAACAAAAATAAAGATAGATAGCTGTCTCCAACCAGGATCGCCAGAGACTCATCACTTGTCAATAAACTTTTCAAAAATTTTCATTTTACTGTAAAAATCGTCATTTGCGCGTCCCAAAAATCGTATATTAAGTTCTAAAATAGTCATACAGTATAGAATATTTAAATAAGAAAACTTATAAAACTCCTTATTTATAAAAAATCAGTTTGATAGAGAAAATTATGAGATCAAATTCATTTACATATATTCACATATGGTTTATATAAGATATATTTTTTGTACAGAGATATTGAATAGAACTATTTACTGATGGGGAATTCCATCGTTATGTGTGGGACATTTATAAGATATTTTTAAATTTAAAAAGGTGCTGCTAGTATACCTTTGTTTGAAATTAAGAAAATATATCTATTATATGTTAAAGAAAGGTTTATTTAAACAATTTTGTAAATTTTTTTTTTTTTAAGATAGTAAGAGTTTAATGATGTGGTGACCGTGGCATGCAGGTTAAGTGTGTGGCTTAGCATGCTCGGAGCCCGGGTTCGAACCCCAGCCGCGGCGAAAAGTTTTTTTCAATAAAAAAAAGTTTTTCTGATCGGTCACCACCTCTCTGCAGACAATGGCAAACATCAGAGAGTAAATAATGCCATGTAAAGCTCCTTGAGAACATAAACTTTAGCCGTTCGGAGTCGGCATAAAACATGTAGGTCCAGTTCTCGGTTAATTGTGTGCAAATATTTAATAACACACACAGCACAATTGATCATGAGAAGCTCGGTCAAAGTCCTTTCAAGGGCTGAAATGGCCAATTTGTTTTTTTAAGAGTTTAATGATAGCTATCGATTTATGTTTTTTTAACTTTCTATAGAAATTTCAGTTAGCATGGAGGTATATTTCAGCCACATATATTTTTACCGTCTGCAAGAAGAATTGAAGAAAATATAGATGTAACTTATTTCTAAAATTTTAGTGGCAGTTATTTATAAAATAATAATTATAAAAACGTTTCTTGCGGGACTCGTATGGAATAACTGCTTAAAACAAGTTTTTTTCAGCCTACATTTTTTTCCAACCCGTGCAGATGATGACATTTTCAATCATTTCAATCATTGAGCACATTTTGTGACCAAAACTAAAGGCAATCATCGTACGGGATGGAAATCGGCATAAACAAGTTTTCAGGGTTACTGATTACAAATATGGTGTAAAATTTTGAAGATTCAAAATAGCGAATCCAATATGGCGACCAAATATATTCTGATTTTCTTGAAAATTGGTATCCCGGTTCAATACCTTTCAGTGTATCGGTTTCTAAACGATTTCTAAATGTATTTGTATTAATCGTAATAAATTAATTAATGATGTAATAAATTTAAAAAACATTCTTTCTACGTTTGCCGAATTCAATTATTAAGGATCATAAGTTCGCTTAAAAACTTTGGCAATTTTGGAAAAACTGTAGAAGAATAAACCCGTTTGATGTTTGAAATTGTTTTCCTAAAAAATGTTTGCTGTTCTTTCTAATTTTTGCTCTCTAAGTTCTATATTAATATCTTGAAGATCACAGCTTGTTAACAAATTTGGAAATTCATTAGCGATTGCATATAAAGATTGAATTTTATTGGTTTTCATCATTAGTTGCGAATTTATAATATTTAAATTTTTCAAAATTATATTATTGAAATCGAAACTTTTTTAATTTGGTCACACAACTCAATGTTAAAGAAAATACAATACTTTGTCAACTCATCTAATTTATCAGATTTAAATTCCTAAATAAAGTTAATCTTTTTTAAAAAATGATAATTATTTTTGTAATCGATACCATCAATGTCGTTAGAATTTATGTACAATGGTTTTAAAAATTATCTACAATATTGTTAGAGTTGAAATTTTATACTTTGTTAACACAAAAAAAATCCATATGTTAATAGTAGTGTCCGACCGAATATTCGGTTTCGGTTTCAGTTTCGGCCAGTTTCGGCCCTTTTAATCAGTTTCGGCTATTCGGCATCAATATGGCCGAAACCGAAACCGAATATTTGATCGGACACTACTAATTCGGTTTTTACATATATTTCAATGGTAGATGTGAGTTCGCTTTCATTAAAATTTTTAATGGTGTTAAGTAGAACAAAAACGTGAAATTCAGTCATTTGATTGACCGTGTGAGTTGAGTCCAGCACAAAACGATGAATGTAGTTTTTTTTTAGATTCTAATATTAAGTTATTTAACTTTAAATACTAAAAAGTTCCTTAAAGTGGTATTAAATGATCTCCATATTTATTATTTTAAAGTTGAACATTACTATTCAAACGGTCATATTCATAAAAATATCTTGATTTAGATTTAAAGTGTTCAATAGTCAAAAAGCTTTTTAGAGATAAAATGTTTTTTAAAATTTTGTTATTCATAAAAATATTGTCTCAACTTATTTGTTAAAATAGGAACACTCTCAATTTGAAATGGGAACAGTGTCAAGAATGGTTCGTGAATTTGATAAATTCAATAATTTTTTGTTTATTTGTCACAATTTTATCAATACTTTGACATGCAAACAGTCAAAAAATTGTTTAATCTATGTTCTTCTGTGAAAATATTGTCACTTATAATTTTTATTTTCAATATTTTGAAATGTTTTGCCATGTTTTCATATTTTTTGAAACAGTTTGAAGTATTTTTGACAATATTTGTGCTCACATTAGAGTAAAAATTTTTAAAAGGCTTTATCAAGGGTTTATTGAAGGTTACTCATTTAAGAAGCCTTTATAAGAGATTTTTGTCGTTATTGGACGTTTATGGATACTGTTTTTGAAATTTTTTTTTTGTAAAGGCTTTATAAGAGGTTCGTAAATTTTTATGAATAAAGGCAAAAGAATATTTATCGAATATGCACGTTATTATAATCTGTTTCAATTGTTATGTGTTTGAAAGCTTTTAACTAAAAAATTAAAATAAATAAATTGTTTTTAAAACAATTTTCATGTAGACATTCAGTTTCGGTTTCGGTTTCGGCCGAATATTACAAAAATGGCCGAAATTCGGTTTCGGTTTCGGCCAAAATTTTGGTTTCAGTCGGACACTAGTTAATAGTCATTTGAACTCTTAAATCGGCATTTGTGATCTCAAATCGTCCAATCGTCATTTTGGTCTTAAATCGTCAAAATGACAATGCCATCGTCCATCTGGCAGCACTGCTCCAACTACAAACCCCAGCACGACACTCCGCATTTTATCATTGAACTCCAAACACGATAACGTCAACTACGTATTGCTTTTAAGAAAAATTTCACATAATTACGTGTAAACATGCTTGCATAAAATGTACCTGCTGTAAACGTAGACAAACCTTGGCACTCGTATTTGAGTGTAAAACCATGAGTGGCTATTTGTTTCTCAACAAAACTAACAAACCTAAATTCCACTCAATTACAAAACATTTCTAGCGTACTTCACAGGAATTAAAAATTCGTTGCACGTTGCGTCACAAGTTGCTGCGATCATCGGAGTAGACGTTGGGACAACAAGTGTTACTCACCTGTTGGCTGTTCATATTGTGCGCCATATTTATTATTAACGCTTTGATTTTTTTATTAATTGCGCTGTCCGGTTTGTATTGAGGTTCAGAGAACTACAATTGCACAAAAAAGGCAGTAAGTCAGGGCTGACAACTACTTTTTGAAATTATTTTTTAAAATTTATTTGAAAAAAATATACTTATACATTTAATGGCGTTTAATTTCAAAGCTATCACTTGATCAGTTTTTTCGTTTTAAAGTTTTGTTTTGATGCGTTTTGCCGCGTTATTTTTACTTAAAAAAAAAATAAAAAACAAAACAAAAACAACTTGAATGTTGATGATGTATGCAATTATAACATGCTCCTAATATCGATTCGGCATTACTGGACAACCAGTCCATGAAAGAGTAGACTGTTTATGCCATATAATAGAGACAATTTTTTAAATCGATTGCTCATAAGATTTTAGCAAAAGATTTAGATGTAGCAAAAGAAAAAAAATTAAAAACTGACTGTAGTCACTCCCGGCAGTGAGGTTTTGTTTTAAAACTTTATGTTAATTGTAACCGTAAATCGAATTTTCAATTTTGAACATGTGAATATAAAAACCAATTAAATTAGCTTCAGTATCTCACAAGCCAGAATCTCAAAGCCAGTATCTCAAAAACCAGAACCAGTACCAGTCCCAGTATCAGAACAAGTACCCGTACCAGTACTCAGGCCCAGACCAATACCACTGCTATTACCAGTACCAGAACCAATACCACCTAACTGAAATTTTAACTTTCTCTTGTGCGAGAAACATTTCTCCTCTTTTTTAAGCACTTGTGCAAAACTTCTTCGAACCTCTCTTACAAGCAATATAGAAAGTTTTGAAAGCTGACTGACAAAGCACTACGCCTCTCTCACTAGAACGAGACTCACTCTGACATGTAGAATTAATGTTACTGTTAAGGTGTCATAATACAAAACTTGCTTTGCAAAACTTTTACGAATCGTTGTAGAGCGGATGCGCTCTCACTTGAACAGCTTCGCGCTACCGAGCAAATAACCAGCTGTAAGAGGCCGAGTTCAATCCTGCATTTGACAGAAAATTTTTACAATAAATACATTTTTCTGCCAGTCTTTCACCTCTTTACAGGCAACGATAAACCTCAAAGAGTTAACATTGCCAGGTAAGGCTTCTAGAGAATATGAATATTAGCCGTTCGGAGTTGGCATACCACATGTAAGTTCAGTTCTCGATAAATCTTATATATTAATATGTGAACATTAAAGTTTTTCGTACGCTTTTTTGGTATTTATTAAAACAAAATAAATGAAACTTATATCATTCTAACCTTTCGAATGCCCAGATGTGCAGAATGTACATATATATAAATGATATATCTGATAAAGGGGGTTCCCAACCTTCTAAGAGAGAAATTAAATTTTTGAGAAAAAACCCGTTCTTTGATTAATATGAAATTTGGGTGGAGGAGAGTTTTTGACTTGGCCGAATTTGAATTTTTTTTAAAAGTAACAATTTCTTACAAAAATGTAGTTTTATTCATTCGTCAATTGTAAAATTTGTAAAAAAATGTGTTTTGAATTCAAAAATTTGACTTTCCATGTAAATATCTTGGTCGGATTTTAAAGGTTTTTCAATTTTTACCAAAAGTATTTTTAATGAATTTTCTTAATATTAATGGTATTCCCTTAACGCCTCGGAAACAGCTTAAACCTCATAAACTGCTTAATTTTAAGAAAATGGGAAATGATGGAAATATTTTGTATGGCGATTTTTTTACGATGTTTAAGCTACAATTTCAGTGCTTAAACAATGTAAAAAAGTTTGGTTAAACTTTCAGCTGTCAAACTATCAAAAAGTGTGTGGTGTGTTTTATTATTTATTTTGGCGCTTAATTCATCCCAATTGGCAAGCATAGAAGTGGATAGTGGCAGTGCTTGAAAACGGAAAATAAACACTTCGACACATCGTTAGGTGCTCTGTAAGACAGTAAAACTGCTGCAATTGGTATTGGATGAGGCTAAAGATTGCCCGGAAAAGTTTGGAGTAGACAGCTAACTTAGTAAGTAGGCAGTAGGCAGCTAACTCAATTATTCCCATTTCAGAAACCTAGAGCAAACAGATTCTACGAACAAATTTTCGGTCGATTTGTTACGGTATGATGACAAATATGCATGACAAATTTATCAGATGTCTAAAGGTGCGTTCCTTTAACAGAGGCTCGGAATTTTACGAGTTTACGAAATGGGAAATTTTGATCGTTAAGGGAATACCATTATTGTCGTTAGTCATTTAGCGTGTGTTTCAACCAAATGCCAAGAGAGAGAAAAAAACTCAAATTGAATGTTCTAATTTCTGAAGCTAATAACTCCGCCATCTGTGAATAAATTTCATTTATTTCTTTTTTGTATTTAAGTCTTATTAGTTAACTTAAAAAAAATTTTGAAAATAATACCGTTATTTGTTTGTTTATATTGAAATTATTCCTTTTAAAAAAAGACCATAAGATTTGATTTATTCTTAAAATATGGGGTAAAAATGATTTTTGTTGTAAAAAAACAAAAACTCAAAATTGCATTTTTGATTTTCTTTCTATACAGAATTTTAGGTGCATTTATTTTGTCTTGACACTAAATTAATAAACTGTCCGTGCCATCAAAAAATCAAGGCTACCCCCTATGATTTCTTTGACAAAATTAAATTTTTTTAAAATGTTGTTTTTCTGTTATTGAACAAAATAATAATATAAAAAAATAATTTTTTTGAAGAAAATAGCTTTATATCTCTAATCAATTAAGAGTTATAGCCTCGAACTTATTTTTATCAGCTCGCAATTATAAATAGACAATCAATAAATTGGTCGAATTTCGACCCCGATACTAGTTGTTTATAAAAAAACAAACAAAATTATTTAAAAACTTTTAATAAAACATACAACAGAGTTGCTCATAATATTAAACAAAGTCTTTTCAAGGGCTTATAACAAAGGATACCCCCTTTTAGCGAATTTTAATTGGAGCGAGCGAGTGAAGCGATCGAAGCTTCCATGGAACAAGTTGTTTGAAGACGTTTAGAGACCTTAAACTCTCGAATGGATTGACCAATCTTTAAATTTATATTTCTGAACTGTTCTACGCTTCCTAACTAAGGTTTTATCCTTAGAAAGTATTTTCAAATTCCATTTAGTTCGAAAGTTAATTGAAAATAATATTTCCATGAGTTTTGTTGGAGTTCCATGAATAAATTTCTTAAATGATTCTTAAAGATATTTAAAAGCAGATTTATTTCGTTTGCAATCGAAAGATAAATGCATTTTTTTTATCACTGAAAATTTCGTATTGCTGTTTCGTATTTTCTCAAGAAATTTTACACACAACTACAAAAATCAACGAATGTTCGTTTTAACCGTTCATTAAATATTACCGTTTAAAGGGAATGTCCGTTCAGAAAAAACTTTGTATGTAGCGCTTTACTATCAGCATCGTCAAGTGATTTTTATACGCCCATGCGTACTGCGTTAGGGGTTATATTAATTTTGTCACGACGTGTGTAACGCCCATAAGAAGGCGTGTTAAGTAAAGAAAATTATATATATTCTTGATCAGCATCACCACCTGAGTTGATTGAGCCATGTCCGACTGTCTGTCCGTCTGTCTGTAGACACGTTTACAGCCGTAATTATGAAGCTATCGTGCTGAAATTCGATAATTACGCTTTTTTCTAAAAAACTAAGGTGAAGCTCGAGAATGGGCCAAATCGGATGAAAACCACGCCTCTCTTAGAGCAGCCTTTCCATCCTTTCCATCGCATCTCCTGGATGGCGGTGATGTCAGCCTTTATTTTTTCGAAGGCTTTCGCCAGTTGGAAAGTGGCACTTTCCCTAGAAAGAGTCCGGACATTCCAGGTGCATATCAGTAAATCATTATCCATTTTTCGTTTGCAGTGGTCATGGGGTGGGTGCGGTGGGGGTTCATATCCGAGGCAGGTTTAGTTTTCATTGGGAAGTTATAATGTGGTTGGGACCCAAACCCTACGCACATTTAATTTTTAATGTCTTATAGAGACCCCTCAAGTTTATATTCTAGAGGAGACAACGCCACTGGAATTAGCCGACAACTTAACGGGTGATAGTTTGCCGTTGCCAGGAGACACCACTTGGAGGTTTTGAGTCAACTTAAGACGATTTCGACATGAATAATGCTGGCCTCGCCAAGTTGAGGCAATCAGACACGTTGCCATGTGAAGATCACCCCCTTGTCTTTTTCTGACACACATTTCACTTTATCGCTCATAACTTCTATGTCTTTTGAGATATTTTTATAAAATCTTGAACAAAATTGTTTGCCATTTTAGAGACAATATTTGTTTAATATATATATTAATGACCTCACACGTGACTTTGGCCCATAAAACTGAAAAAAAACTGGTATAAATAAAAAAATTTTAATTTTTTCGTTTAAGATAATCGGAAGAGATAATATCTAGAGACGTAACGGAAAGTGATTTGCCCGGATACCGGCTATCTGACGGGCTGTTAAGCCGAATGGCCAAATAGTGGGTTTATTGGCTCGTTGTTACCAAACTAAAAATATTTTTATTTTGACAGGCTACAATCTAGCACAATAATAAAGAAGCTCATGGCAGTTTTACAAGCAATAACACTAGAGTTCAGCTACTACAGCTTTTTCACACTTTCTCAGCATAAACTTAATCAAAGTTTATTATATTTATATTTATCAAAACGTTCAATATCTTCTAATATATAAAATCCTTCTGTCCTCCTGTCTGTCTGTCTGTATGTCTGTCTGTTCCGTAAAGGCTCGCGCACCGTTTATCCGATTGAGCTGAAATTTGGACACCGAGTACGTTTCATAGAGAGAAAGATCATAGGGGTGTAAAAAAGTGGGAGAAGTATGTGAGCGTGGCACTCCATAACAACTTCTAAGCGCCTGGGCCGATTTAAATGAAATTTGGTATAAATGTTTTACTGCGGCCGAGATAAAACATAGGCTATAAAAAATTCCAAAGACTTCCGCAAGAGAGAGCTTTAAATAGTTCATGTTTCTTCAATAGGGCGCTTTAGGCTGGCATTATTTAGACTGAATAACTCCTAACCGGCTTGACCGATTTTGCTGAAATTTGGTGTATGAAATAACCTAAACTGAATTTTTGGTATCTTAGAACTTTTTTGATTTCATATGACGATAATTTCAAATTAAAAAGATTTTTAAATAAAAGTATCCAAATTTCCAATAAGACTAAAAAATAAGTATCCATCAATTTTTGAAGGAAAAAAATATGCAATGAATCCATTTGGATCCAAACGGCAACACTGAATGTCATATAAATAAAGATTTCGAAATGAGATACGAAATATTTGAAATAAAATACCCTAAACCTACTTTTCCAAAAAAAAATAATATTATTGAAAATGGACGTGTCCGTGGGAGCGGCGCATAAAGCCTATATTTTATATGTATTTAAATGTTGATGAAAAATTTACACATATCAAGTTTTATTCCTGCAGTTCACAGTTAATGCCTTTATTGGGTTTTCGTTATGAGAGGTGGGCGTGTTTATGGATGGATTACTCCCAATTTTTGAACACACCTTGGTTTTGGTATAAAATACATACATACCAAATTTGATCTCTCTATGTCAAACATAACCTTATTTATTGAGTTTTAAACTTTTTGGGTTGTATGGAAGGTAGGCGTGTCCGTGGGCGGATGACATCCATTTTTCAAAACCATCTTTGTTTTGTCATAAAAAACATGCGTGCCAAGTTTTATCTCTGTTCGTTAAACAGAGGCTTATATATTGCGTTTTAAATTTTTGCGTTGTATGGGAGGTAGGCGTGTCCGTGGGCGGATGATGTTCATTTTCCAAAGCCATCTTATTGTTATAAAAAAGATATGTGCCAAATTTTGTAACTGTAAGTCAAACAGAGGCTTATTTATTCAGCCCAATCATAAAACATTTTCTCCCGGGAGTTGTAAATGGGAGTTTCCGTTTTTAAGATGAAGTTATTAAAGATTCCAAAAATATTCAGTAGTGCAGATCCTTGGGTCCATGTGACCATGTGAACCAAGTTTCATCCAATTATCTCAACTCCTTCTTCTTATCCTGTGTTTACGGACAACACAGAGACGGATGGACGGACGGACGGACGGACATGAAAAGCTCGACTTTAATGTATTTTCTTTATATTTGGAACTAAAAATTTTTATTCGAATAATTTAAAATCAAATATGTGACCATTTCTGATTTCATTTCATTATCTTCAGTGGTCCCCCAAACTAATGAGTGGTATTTTTATCCAAGTCACCTTTATAAAAGATATTTTGTAAAATCCAATAAATATTTTCAAAGTCTTAGTTCATTTTAAAAACTACCGACTGAATAACAGTGATCGCGATTGCGTCTTTTAATAATGCATAGCAACTATCCTTCTTAACGGTGACATGCATTGTAATATGATTTTCTTCGGAAAGTATTATCAAAGTAATACGATACTCTATTTGGAAAAAGGTCATCTATTTGCAAGAAAGCGTCTATCTTTTCATTGAGACAGGATTAGTACACGGAGAAAATTATTTTGCTTGAATCAAGCCATTACTTTGCTTAACCGCAAATCAGCAAAATTTTGCTCAATAGCGGTTTGATTTTAGAAAACGTTTTCTAAATTGAAATTACTTCTCATATAATTTGAAAAAAGCAAAATAAAGATAAATTTAAGCAATAATTTGCTTACTTATTATAAATTCAAATAGCAAATTTTGATTTGATTCAAGCCAAACTTTGCTAAGTAATTATAAGGTAATTTTGTTCAGGCAAAAGCAAAATTTGACTCAATTTAAGCAAAAATTTGCTCAGTTATTATAAATTGATAAAGCAAATTTTGAATTGATTCAAGCAAAAAGTTGCTAGGTTATTGAAATATAAAACAAAATTCGAACTATAAATAGAAATACCGTGGCATGCAGGTTAAGAGTGTGGCTTAGCATGCTCGGAGCCCGAGTTCGATTCCCAGTCGAAATGGCCAATTTGTTTTTTATTTTTTTTTATTTTATTTTTTATAAATAGAAATAGCAAATTTTGATTTGATTCGAGCAAACACTCGCTCAGTTATTATAAATCGAAAAAGCAAATTTTGATTTAGTTCAAGCGAAAATTTGCTAAGTTATTATAAATTTAAATAGCAAAATTTGCTTGATTTTTGCTGAAAATAAGCAATATTTTGAAGTGGCTGAGAATTATGCTCAAGTTTTGCTTAATCTCCATACAAATTTAGCAAACAGTTTTCTCCGTGTATTTAATCCTTTTCTTTTTCTTTTATTCATTTTTTTTATGACAATTCGACTAGAAAAGCATTCACAATTACTACCAGAAATCATGATCAATCGAAGCCAACATGAGAAAGTCTTTTGACGGAAATTAAAATTAAATTAAATTGAATATATGATATTGTGAGATTATATAAACTATTTGTAAACATATGTAGAAAACTATAAGGTTTTTGTATAATTCTGATTATGCCGAAATTTATTCTAATTGAGGTGGAGTAAATCAAAATTTCTAGTTTTTCCTTTATTAAAATCGGACCCGTCATTTTTGACGGGAAACAACTAGTATTTAAATAATTTTGTATTTCTTACAAAAATTGCCTGTTAACAAGTCTACATTGCCTGAAAGGAATGTCGACATTTCCAGCTACAAAATCGATGAACCCTATTATGTGTCTCTCTATATGTAGATATAGATATATTAAAGGAATAAACTTTAATTTCAGCAAATAAATGCATGTGGCGAAAAATTCTAAAATCTCAACATCTGTTTTATAAGAGTTCCTTTTTTTCCAAAGCATCATACAACGACCCTATAAAGTTGAAGAAAAATTCGCTGCACAATAAAAGACATCTGCAACGCGTGGATTTGCGCTTGCGCACAGAACGCACTCCATGGAAAGACAGAAAATAGTCGCGAAATCTAGCAAATGACATTTTTGTGGTGCACAACATGAGGTTTAATGGCAAAAACTAAATGATGCACATAAAGATGGTGCAACATTACAGTTTATTATTTTTAAATTTATTTAGAAAAACGTTCTACAGCATAGTTCAACGACTTTTGCGCATGTGCAGCTGCTGTCTAATGAAGTGACAACATGAACAAAAAGTTCATTTCGAGTAGATAAATAATAGCATGTGTGCTATAAAAATAAACATACGTAAATTGTTTTTTTTTCCTTTTTATTTTATACAAATTTACTTATTTATTCGATTTTTGTTGTAAAGCTCACACAGGAACACTCTTCAACACATGAAAAAGTGCACTTTAATGTAACTTTAACTTTTTAATTTTCTAATTTTGATCAGAGTAAATAAATTTCAAGTAAAGTTCAAGCTGTAGGAATAAAAAGATTTATTTGGGAAAAAATAGGTCAAATTTCATGGTCATGCGCAAGTTTGGACTGTCCCAGACTGTCCCAGAAATAACTGTACTTTTGGTTTTTTTTATTGTAAAAAACCAACGATGTTTTTTTAAAAATTCTTTCAGTTTATTATTAAGTGAACATTACAAAATAAATGAAAATTTTATTTACACTGAAAAAATACACTTAAAAAACATTATGCACTTTTTAATTAAGGTCCTCCATTAGGTTTTTTACCGAACTTTCGTTGACCTTAGTGTATGCCCACGCCATTTACGTCGAAATATTTCGATATTTTTTCGCAGTATGTTTGGTCTTCTTGAGATTTATTTTCGTTAAAGCACAATATCTTTCGATTGGACGAAGTTCAAGGCTATTCGGAGGATTGGCTTCTCTTGGTACCACAGTGACATTATTGGTTTGGTACCAATCCATCGTTCTCTGGGCGTAGTGACATGTTGCTAGGTCAGGCCAAAATAGAACTGAACCTGACGAAAGCTGACGTATAAAAGGCAACAAACGCACTGCCATTTTGCACGTATTTTTTATTGATCTTCCGAAAATTATGGACTTCTTATCGAGACCGATACAAAGAAAAAGTTAAAAGTAAGCATGATAAAATGAGTGAGCAAAAAGAAACAAGCAAAATGTCAAATTTTCGACCATTTCATTAAGTTCAGTTCATTGACTTACAAGGAAAGTCCCCAAGGAAATTCCCATGTGACAATCTCCGATTTGAATGATTTTCGGATATGTGATAGAAGACAAAAATCTAAGGTCGACGTATTTTTTAATACGTGCTCAATCGATGGTTTAGGGTTTCAACCTCGCGTGCAAAAATCAGCGAAAATTTCGTTTTTTGCTTTAATTTCGCTATTTTCCATGTAAACATTTACAAATTCGGTACCAAACGAACGCTCTAACAAAACCACACACGATAGCATCAATTTTTCATAAGAAAATTGTGTTGTAATTTTGTTGTTGTAATTTTTAGTAATGTTTAGTCGATCAAGGAAGTGTTTTCGGTATTGTGGGTTGTGTGAGAGGTGGGCGTGTCCGTGGTCGGATGACGTCCATTTTTCAAAACCATCTTTGTTCAAAAACCTTCGTACCAAATTTATAATTTTTTTAATAAAAGGAACATGTTTTTGAAAAATGGGCGTCATCCATCCCACGGACACGCCTACCTCCCATACAACCCATAAAATTTAAAACTCCATAAATAAGCTTATATTTGCTTTACAGAGATACAATTTGGTATGTATGTATATCAGAACTAAGATGTGTTAAAAAATTGGGCGTAATCTATCCACGAACACGGCCACCTCTCACACAACCCACAATACCGAAAACACTATAAGAGCGTTAAAATGTGAGTCACAGCAATAAAACTTAATACTCGTAAATTGTTCATCAACATTGCAATGTATATAAAATATGGGCTTCATCCGCCCACGGACTCGCCTATTTTCAATAATTTTATTGTATTTTTATAAACTAGGTTTAGGGTATTTTATAGTCGGGCTAGACCGACATTAGACTTTATTCACTTGTTTTCAATTATATTATTGTATTTTTTAAAAGTAGGTTTAGGGCATTTCATAGTCGGCCTAGACCGACTTTAGACTTTCTTTACTTATTTTAGTATTAATTACAACAGAAGGGAAATGAAAATCAATCGAAAGGTATTATAATAGATGTGCAGAATGTATATATAAATGATATTTATTATGTAGGGGGTTCGGAACCTTCTATGAGATAAATCACATTTTTGTAAAGAAACCCACTCTTTGATCAATATAAAATTTGTTTGGGAGAACTTGAGTTTTTATTAAAAGTAAAAATTTCATCCAAAACTTTCGTTTTATGCATTCATCAATTCAAGCACAGCGGCGAATAACGTTGTAAATGGTATTTTTTGCAAAACCTGTTTTGACGTTGAATTACGTCTTACAGCGCGGTTTGTATGGGGTCGTTTTAACAGATTTTTTCAAGGCCATGCAACTTTTTTGACGAATACTTTAGGGTATACCTACAGCCTTTAATACTCATCGTTCAAAGATAATGTATATACTAAAATATCAGAAATATCCTGCGCTAAATGAATATCTAATTTTGGATTTTGTCACTATTATTTTAAAGTCACAACATAGCAAAATATAATTAGAAGACTGCATGTGTTCATATACAGGTTTTTAACTTCAAATTCAACCTTTTCCATTTCAAATTAAACTTTTTCCAAATCAAATTAAACTTTTCCATTTCAAAAAAAACTTTTTCCATTTCAAATAAAACTTTTTCCATTTCAAATTAAACCTTTTCCATTTCAAAAAAAAACTTTTTCCATTTCAAATTAAACTTTTTCCATTTAGAATTAAATCTCAGCCAAGAAAAAGATTTCTTTTAGATTTTTATTGAATTATGTATCAATATGTAATCGAAAAGTATTACATATTTCTTGTGTAAATAGCTGTTTGAATAAAATATAATAAAACTAATATCACTAGTTAGAACTAGATGAATCCCATAGAAGAAGTTTTTTCAAAAGTCAATTTAATTGCGAGAAATATGCTAGCCGATCCTGATGCACGCGCTGATTTAAGGAACATAAGAACATTATCAAGGAATCTATAACGACTGTTACATCCACAGATTGTTATAATTATTACACGCATAGGTACATGCAACTACCTTCAGCTGCTGCTACATATTTACTTCAAAAATGTATGTATTTACTTAAAATTTTGTACTTATCTCTAATTTTGTTTTTTGTTGATATTTCTTGTAAAAATTTTAAAAATTAAAACAAAACATTAAAAAAATTCTTCTTGAAATTTCATTTATTATTCTATAATTTTTTTGGAGATTTTATGAAAACCATGTAAGTATTGAAGATATGTGTGGTGAAGTCAATGGCAAAGTTCTTAAAAGTCTAAGTGTTAGTGATAAACGTCGGTTGGATTATGTATTACAGTGTTTTCTATTGAAAATGAGGTGTAAACTAGCCAGTGTAAACTAGTGCTATTAGTTTTAATATATTTTATTCAAACAGCTATTTACATAAGAAATATGTAATACTTTTCGATTATATATTAATACATAATTCAATAAAAATCTAAAATAAATCTCTTTCTTGGCTGAGGTTTAATTTGAAATGGAAAAAGTTTAATTTGATTTGGAAAAAGTTTTTTTTGAAATGGAAAAGGTTTTATTTGAAATGGAAAAAGTTTTATTTGAAATGGAAAAAGTTTTTTTTGAAATGGAAAAGTTTAATTTGATTTGGAAAAAGTTTAATTTGAAATGGAAAAGGTTGAATTTGAAGTTAAAAACCTGTATTCTATAATTTTTTTGGAGATTTTATGAAAACCATGTAAATATTGAAGATATGTGTGGTGAAGTGAATGGCAAAGTTCTTAAAGTTTAAGTGTTAGTGATAAACGTCGGTTGGATTATGTATTACCGGGTTTTTTTTTTTTTGGTTTTTAAAAAATGTAATTTTGATTTACCATTTCTATTGAAAATGGGGTGTAAGCTAGCCAGTGTAAACTAGTGCTATTAGTTTTAATATATTTTATTCAAACAGCTATTTACAAAAAAATATGCAATACTTTTCGGTTACATGTTAATAATTCAATAAAAATCTAAAATAAATCTTTTTCTTGGCTGAGGTTTAATTTGAAATGGAAAAAGTTTAATTTGAAATGGAAAAAGTTTTTTTTTGAAATGGAAAAGGTTTAATTTGAAATGGAAAAAGTTTTATTTGAAATGGAAAAATTTTTTTTTGAATTGGAAAAGTTTAATTTGATTTGGAAAAAGTTTAATTTGAAATGGAAAAGGTTGAATTTGAAGTTAAAAACCTGTAATAAAATCAATCAGCTGCTTATGCTGTGCCTGCTGCTTTCTTTGTTTTTGTTTCGTTGTTTTTGCTTGTATTAACTACTTGATTGGGTTCTTGTATGTACTACTTCTTTATTGGGTTCTTGTATCCTCTATTTTGTGTCCTCTATTTTTACACATATGGGCATCTCCCAAAAAAGGTCACCAAAAGTGAAGAAAAACATTAAAATAAAGCACTCTAACAGCTTTTAACTTTATTTTTTTTTTATTTTGATAAGTATTTCTGCTATGTAACTTGAATTCAACTTATTATGATGTATTTTTATTAAAATTTATAATGAACATCTTTACTGTATTTTACTACTGTGGAAAAATTTGTCGCGTCCATGATGTCGCGTCCGTTTTCGTGCTATATCTATTCAAAAAAAAAAAAGAGATAATTCTTATATTTCATACGTCTACGAAGAATAGTTAGCCTTTGACCTCCATTAACATGTATATTATATATAAAAAAAGTTCTCAAAATTAGCTTAATTTTGCATATTTCTATACGAGCTTAAAACAACTTCTGTTTTTTGTCGCGTCCGTTCCATTGAATGATTGCTTATTACTTTGTACTAATTTGTACTAAATCTCGCCAATATTTTTATAAAATGTAGCACTCTTTCGTCGCGTTACAACACTTAAATACATATCGGCTCATTTTGTTTCTTTCTTATTTTTCGAGCAATTAAAACCGTGCGAATGTCGCGTCCGTGCCACTGGGAGATGCCCATATGTCAATGAACTCAAACTGTCAAACTTAATGAAATGGGCCTGTGATCCGGTTAGATTTAACTATGTATATACTTTTCTATACCTGACTCGCTTCGTTCTATGCGTTACAAACGTTTGCACAAAGTTAATATACCCTGACCTTTCAGATTTAGGGTATAAAAACGTACGACTATTTTGAATGTTCACGTATTAATATATAATAATATTTTTTTTATATATTAAAATAATATTAATATTATTACCGCCAATTATTATTACCACCGATATAATATTATTTCTGCCATATTGCATCTGTCATACTTAAATGAGTACTTAAATGTGGATTGAAAGCCAACAAACAACGGCATAACCGGGTTTAATTTACCCCAAAATTTTTCAATCAAAATTAATTTCCTGATCGGACGTCACCTTGCAAATGATACAAGCCTCAGAGAGTAAACAATGCCGTTCAAAACTTCTTACGAGACAGAACCTCAAAGCGAATATCGTTCGAGCAAGTCGTGAGTGAATCTTGGACGATTAAGTTGACAGAGCCGCTCCAGCCAATGCAGCGACATGGATAAAATTGTATTCGATCGATTCACATCTGGAATGTTTGTTCTTTCTTATAAATCTATATTCAACAAAATAAATTGAGTTTAATTAATTTTATTCAATTTTTAAAAATATATCTGTAGGACTAACCTTTATATTCTTGGTCAACATCACCACCTGAATCCTTTGTACCTTTAGCCCATGAGCCCATTAGCCTGTGAGATCTAGGTTTGTTATGATAAAAAATGCCATAATGACAAATGATGACTTTTCTGTTGTTTTTTATGATTTCATTGATGCATGAAAATTGTTGTTAGTTTAACGGAAGGAAATTGCAGTAAATTTTTTTGTTGATTCGGTTCACTTTTGTTTTGTTGTTTTGTTTTTCTTACTAAAATATCTAATTTTCGTCACTTATAACGATACTAAATTCGATTCGAAATGCATCGTTATGAAATTTTTTTAGTATAACATAGCAGCAATTCAAACAAGTCACATACTGTGCAGCAGTCAAATTATGTGGAGTTAAAAAACTGCTAACTTTTTTCATAGCAAAATACTTATGAAAATCAGTGACTTTCTACTTTCACCAATAGTCTATATAACGATATGTCACATGCCCTTCTCCTTCAATTATTTTTTGTACAACGTCGATTCGATGTATGCTGGAACAGCAGTTGATGAACGACATTCACAAAATTCGCCGCTAAGACTCACAATCCCACTTTAAAACTCTGCAAATTATCCATAAGCTGCAGTTTTGAAGGGTACTTCATTACCTAAATTAGTAATAATTCGATCGATACACTGTTTTGTTAAGACCTGGTAAAAAAGGATGAGATGATAACAACTTGGCGAACATCATTACTTGTCTCGGAAGATTTTGGGTCATTTTGATATTTAAGCAATTCCAGTACCAGTTTGCCTGCCAATCCAGTTATATTCATAAAAATTCCATGTTCAGAATATGTGTGACAGAAAGCGTCGCAAAATTTAACAATCAAAAAAGGAATAAGAGATCCGGGTATAAGGTAGGGACGACAGCCTATGTAAAAAATGCTCCAGCTAACTTAGACAAATTTAATTCATTATATCGCAGCACACTTAGCATTCAATCCCTATGGAATAACATTGTACCTTACACAAAGGCAGCCAGACGCCTGACAAATGTCGTTGACAAGTCATCAAGCTCATCACAGAAGTAGAAACCGGCGAGCGCAAGGCAGTTACAAAGAAGATGAGGTATGGTTTCTTCCTCCTCATAAAGAAGTCATTTCTATAAAGTTTTAGTCGAACAGCATGTCTGCCTATCAAGCAGTGCCCTGTTATGATGGCCACGATAATCTGGTGGAATTTTTCAATTAATGATCACTTGTTCCAATGATTTTATCGCATCTTCGTGTTGAGTCTACTTTTTGGTAGCCAAGAAGCAACATTGCTTAGAAAAGCTCAAAACGCTACAGGTCAGGCATTTAGGCCCCAGTTTACAGCCAATGAACAATTTGGGGCCAACTGGTCCTAACGCTGAGAATATTTTTTCTTCTATTGAAGAGGCAAAATTGATTAATTTAAAAATATTTAATGTTTAGTTACTTTATTAAAGTACTTACAATAATGGTATTCCCTTAACGCCTCGGAAACAGCTTTAACCTCGTAAACTGCTTAATTTTAAGAAAATGGGAAATGATGGAAATATTTTGTATGGCGATTTTTTTACGATGTTTAAGCTACAATTTCAGTGCTTAAACAATGTAAAAAAGTTTGGTTAAACTTTCAGATGTCAAACTGTCAAAAAGTGTGTGGTGTGTTTTATTATTTATTTTGGCGCTTGATTCATCCCAATTGGCAAGCATAGAAGTGGATAGTGCCAGTGCTTGAAAACGGAAAATAAACACTTCGACACATCGTTAGGTGCTCTGTCAGACAGTAAAACTGCTGCAATTGGCATTGGATGAGGCTAAAGATTGCCCGGAAAAGTTTGGAGTAGACAGCTAACTTAGTAAGTAGGCAGTAGGCAACTAACTCAATTATTCCCATTTCAGAAACCTAGAGCAAACAGATTCTACGAACAAATTTTCGGTCGATATGTTACGGCATGATGAATAATGAAGTTATATTATTTTTAATTTTTTTATTGATCTGATGTTTTTGACATATGCATGACAAATTTATCAGATGTCTAAAGGTGCGTTCCTTTAACAGAGGCTCGGAATTTTACGAGTTTACGAAATGGGAAATTTTGATCGTTAAGGGAATACCATTAATGACTGTGGCAACTCAGGGGATTTCCAAATTATTTTCTCCTTTTTGTTTCTTCTCGCCAATAGTTCAGAATAGGAGAAGTTTTTCGCAGGAAAATCAAATCCACGCTTATCTATTGGCAATTTCTAGACGCTGTTAGGGATTATCTCTTACAAAACAATTCATTATTAGTTGACGTTATAAGCTCCCTTTTCTCGTAGCCAAAATTGTCAAAGTGAGAATTGAGTAGTTTTTGTTACCTTCACGGACATATCGCTTTTAATTTTTTATGGGCTGTGAATTCAGTTTGACGGTTTTGCCAGTCTGCCTCTCCGCAATGCAACCACCTTTTATTCTATCATGCCACAAACTTTGTCGAGAAAAAATTATAATTTATGTTGTATTGTCCCAATAAACATTTTTGTTTAAAATCTACTTGAGGTTCATTTGATATCGAATAGCTTTCTCAAATCTCCGACGTTAATTCTCAACATCTCAATAGGAGAATTATAGTGTTCTTAAAAGGTACTTTTTTTAAATGATGCTTTTCTTAGTTATAAAGTTGAAAAATTTGTTATTCTCAACTTGTTATCAAAGTTCCAAGAAATTTCTCAAATCTCCCTCAACTCTAGCTCAAGTTGAAGAATAGCTTCTGAGAAAATGCTTAATTTCAAATGATTAGAAATGTTAAATAACAAATTCTCAAATGTTTGAATTTTTTTTTTTGTGTATATTGGGTCTCATCGTTTTTCCTATCGAAAATAACAACTCAATTGGAAATTTTTGTACAACATCTGTTATTTCATAAAAATTAGCTTTGATGTGTTTTACATTAAATGTATAGATTTATGCATAGTTAAATTAAAGTACACAAAAAAGATCAATATTTTTAATAAGATGAAGTAAAATTTGAGCATCAATAAGAAATTTAAGCCTTTGGAGCACTCAAGTTACAAATAATTTTGTATGTTTAAGATAATAGAACACGTAGATTCATATATAAAAAGAAAAATTGTCAAAACAAAAATTGTAAATAATATTTCATTAAATTCGAAAAAAGGCACAAAGAAAAGCTTTCTGTAGTAATAATCAATAAACTAAAGATTTGAAAATAATTTTAGACTGTTTGGTACAGTAGTTGCTAAGGTAATATTTTATGTATGCGCTTTTGTATTGCATTCATTATAAAAAATCTAAAGGGAATGGATGAAAGCCGTTTTACACAAAACAAAAAATAAATATTTCATAAATGCTTAAAACCTTTAGCGAAAATATGATAGAAATAAATATTATCGTAAGACTTTATCAAAAGAAAACAAAAACAAAAAGAGAGAAAATAGAAAATGATCAAATATATCAATACAAATTAAATGAGAAAATACAATGAATGGCAAAATAAAATATTTCACTAGGAAATATGAAATTGCATAAATATTGAGCCAAAAAATATACAAATTTAACGACTTTTATAAACTAGTTGTAGATAGCACTTCACAAATGCATTTTACGCTAAACTTAACAATTAAGTATTTATTAAAAAGTATGGAAGAAACAAGTTAATCAATTTGAATAATGAAGAATTTTACTGTTGATAGCCTTAAAGAACAATTGATGAAAACAGCAAATTTCATTTTGATATCTCTTCTGAAATAAAAAGAAAACTGTATATTTGCTGACATTTTAATTGTGACAGCAAAAATAGTCTTCTTACCATGTAGTTTATGTATCCTGCGATAAACTCGTTTGAGACGCGCTTTCTGACCTGGATTTGATCTGAGTACTTCAAGTGCCATTTGCCTTAAGCTAGATTCAAGAATGAACTGTGCTGTATCCTTAGATGGCACCTCAAGAACAAGTCGAAAAGCGCCGCTAGGAGTACGTTGTATATCGTAAGCTTTGTGTGAGTTGCTATCACTGCTGTTCTCATCCAAATCGCTTTCGGTAGAACTTTCCGTTTTAATGAGAGAAAATTGCGATTTTGATTCTTGTTTAACCAATTTCTTTTTTCGTGGATATAAATCTAGCAAAAGAAAATAAAAAATTTAAAACTATAGCATGACGTGTTACGTTTAACTTTAATCAAACGTACCTTCTTCCATCTTTCGCTTTGGTGCTTCATTCATGCAACGCTCATCTGCTGCTTTGTCACGTTTTGGACAGCTGCAAATTTTCACGTCAACTACACGTTGCGATAGAGCTATACCACTATAAAAAATATATTATAATGTGAATGTTTTTTGTTATAATCAATAAAAAAATATTCACCTTAAGCTCTCCAGTATAAAAATCATGCTTGTTTCCTTGCGCCCAGAACAAGAATTCTGACACGCAAACTTAAGCGCAATTGTTTGCTTCTGAGTATGATCAACAACACTCGATTTGGCAGAGCAGTTTAAAGGAATGATTATAGATAGACGATCATTGATATTTTTACCCTGCGTTTTCCCACGATACTCAGCACTGGGATTTTCACAACGAAGAAAACTACGACGCACTTGAGCATCGCTTTCTAATATGTTTTAAAAATAAACAATAAATTTATTAAAATTATACGAATGCATATACATATATAAAGTGCATCAATTAACCTGTATCTACACTCATATGGTTTTGACATCTCAGCACTGGTTCGCTGACTTCCTTTACAAAACAGAGTAGCACCCGTATGCGCAGCTGTTGCATTGCCAATTGTGGCATATAGGATGCCTCGACATTAAATATATCATTCATACGAATGTAGACTTTGTTGAGTGCCTCCGAGTAAATCCAGTTGGATTTACCTTTACGCTGATTGCTCACATTAATTTGAAACTTATAGCCACCAATATCGTGTTGCTCAAGAGTTGGCAATATATTTAAATTCTGCAAATAAAAAAGTCAATTATTTAACTTGTAAATGGTATATTTGATAATACAACCATGGACACATAAATAGCACAAATATTAACTTATTTTTTATTAACTTTTCGTTTGAACCTGGTAATGCATTCATAAACTTAAGTTATGATTTTTTGATACTCCAGTGTGACGTTGTGTAAAACTCCAAGAGAGATGTTCAGTTACATACTTTTATTTGCTCAGGCCATCCTGTTTTTGTAAAGGCATGCACGATCTGCAGCGGTCATATATATAGCACCCATGTTAGTTCGTGAATAGGAGTTCACAAGACCGAGTGTTGGTAAAGATTTTAGTGCTTTATTCAGTGAATTAAGCCAAATTCTGATTAAAATAGGTCGTGGAAAAACACGCAGAAAAAGCACTCAGTTATTCACTAACATAGTCGGAAATAACAAATTTGAAGGATCGCTTAGCGTTTGCAAGGGCCCATGTTAATACAGACGACCAATGTTGAAAAATGTGTTCTGTACTGACGAAACTAAATTTAATAGAGTTGAACCAGGTGGGAAAAACATTTATTCGACGCCCCAAATGTACAAACTTGAATCAGAAATATACAAAATAATCATTAGAGCATGAAGGATGAATGTGAAGGAATGCACTAATGGCTTGGGGAGTATTTTCCTGGCATGGCGTTGGGCTAATTTTTTTTATACCAGGAATTATGGATAAAAATATGTATTTAGATATACACACTAAAGAACCAGATAAGAGAGAACCAAAGATCCGCATGCGATAGAACTCTCGGTTAAGCCAACCTAACTCTTGCCTCGATAACACTGGCGGACTTTGGGCACATATATCCCACTCCATGCGCACTGCTGCTGAGGAAATCTTTGGTTTTCGGCGTCCGCAACCTCGTAACTAATGGACGTACCTTAAAAGGACGCTGCAGTCAGCTTCAACGCGAGCCATGCGCGAAAGCTATTGAGAAAAAGAGTAAGGAAGGAAGACGCCTAGACGTAAACAAGGGAGCAGAAAAGGCGAGAGCGTGAAAAAATGGAGGTGTACTAGGAAAAAGGATGCTCGAAAATCCTACCAACAGGTTAAGCGTCTAACCCAAGGTTTCAAACAGCATCCACTTGTAGAGATGAGAATGGTGATCTGGTGACAGATACGCAGAGCGCATTGAGATGATGGAGGCTTTTTTCCAATCTGCTTGTTGGCGACGATTCCAACAATTCCACTATTGAAGAATGCAGTCCGACACCACCAATCGACGATGATAGAGTGGAAATCCCACAATCTAGCCATGAAGAGGTAAAATTTGCTATCAAGCTACTCAAAAACAACAAAGCATCAGGTGCTGACGGCCTGGCTGCTGAATTGTTTAAAACCGGCGGCGGTGAATCGATAAGGTACATGTATCAACTCATCAGCAAAATATGGCTAGCGGAAAGTATCGCCGACGATTGGAATCTCAGCGTGCTTTGTACTATAATAAAGCAAGGAGACCCGACAATCTGCGCTAACTACCGAAGTAACAGTTATTTACATAGCATACAAGGTTCGTTCGAGCGTATTGTTTGAAAGATTGAAGCAGCATACCAAAACACTGATTGGACCTTATCAGTGTGGCTTTCGTCCTGGAAAGTCCATCATAGACCAGATTTGTGCACTACCCCAAATTCAAGAAAAAGCCCACGAAAATCAAATCGACATCCACCATCTCTTTGTCGATTATAAAGCTGCTTTCGATAGCACGATTCGGGATCAAATATAACTTTGAAGTTGTCAATGAGTTTACATACCTTGGCACCGCCGTAAACAGCAACAACAATGTCAGCCTGGAGATTAAGCGAAGAATAACAATTGCTAATAGTAAGTAAGCAATTAGGTTCCAGAGCCCTCTCTCGTTCGACAAAACTAACACTCTACAAGACGCTCAACCCGACCACGGGTTGTCATGGACACCAAAGTAAGTAAGTAAAGAAACAGTTGTATCCATTTGCATTGGAGAAAATGTCTTTTAGGTCGGCTTCTATGCACGATAATGACCCAAAACATACAGCAAAGATTGTGAAGGATTGGCTTGACTAAGAGATGAGAGAATAATAAGCTCTATTAAAATTCAAAATAACATACAGTGCAAGACAATAAAATGCTTAAAAGTATACCCTTCATTTAAAAATAAAGATGTGTTTAATGCTTTAATTGAAATTGATGGTGAAGCATTTAAAAAGATTCTTAATATGAAAAAAATATTTATCGGCTTGGATGATTGCATTGTGTATGGAAAAATTGGAGTTTTAAGATGTTTCAAATGCCTTGGTTTCAATCATAAGTCAAGCAAGTGCGCAGAGACTGCATCTCGCTGTCATAGATGTGGAGAGAATGGGCACACTAAGCTTAGATGCACAAAAAATGAAGACGAAATCCAGTGCATTAATTGCGTTAAAATAAAATCGAGCTTAAATTTAGGAAATGATGATATCGACGTCCTACATGGACCTTTCAGCGCGGATTGTAAGATTTACCAAAGGAAATTAAAGCATCAGTCGGAGAAAATTATTTATTAGCAATTAAGAAAAATAGAATGTTTGTACCTTAATATACAGGGATTATTAAATAATTTTGTTGAATTAGAAGCATTAATAATTTGTAAAAATAGTGAATTTTTATGTTTAACTGAAACGCATTTAACAGACCTTGATGATGAATCACTTGTGAATATAAATAATTACAAAATGATTAACTTAAATAGTTATTCAAGGCATACTGGAGGTGTTGTTTTTTATGTTAAAGATTATTGGAATGTTGAAATAGTGAAAAGTTTTGTATTAGATAAAGAATTGTGGTTTCTTGTTATAAAAGTTAATTATAATAATTTAGTCTTTTACCTGGCAGGTCTATATAGATCACCTAAAGCTTTAAATATGAATTCGAATTTTTTTAATGTAATAAGTAATTTTATAGAAGAACTGAATGAATTAAATGATAAGGTTATTTTAATGGGAGATTTTAATATAAACTGGATAACAAATAGTAATCAAAAAATTAGAATGAAAGAAATTTTTGATGATAATGCGTTTAAACAAACTGTAGAAGAATATACTAGAATAACAAGTGAAACAAGAACATTAATTGATTGGATAGTGACAAATAAATTTATTACCAGTGAAGTTTCAGTCGAAAGTGACTCAAAAATTAGTGATCATGAAACGTTAAAAATAACCCTAGAGAATGAAGCAATTAAAAACAATAAGAAGAAGCGTATACAAATCATAAAATATAAGAAATATGCATTTTTATCAAAAATTAATAGGAATGATATATCAACTATTTTTTTCACGGATTGTAACAAGAAAGCGGATGTTTTTAGTAAAAACTTGCATAAAATTGTAGATGATTTTATAGTCGAAAAAGAGATAAAATATGTGAATAACCAGTGGTTTACTGAGGAATTAATGCAATTAAAAAGGGAAAAAACAAGGCAATATGAAAAAGTAAAATGGGTTAATAATGCTATTGAGTGGAAAAAATATAAGGAATTGAGAAATAGATATAAAGTTTTGATTAACAATAGTAAAAATGGTTTTATCCGATATAAGATTAAAAACGTGAATGATCAAGTTTCTATGTGGAAAAATATCAAAAATTACATACTGAATAAAAAAAATAATGAGATCACGGAGGTAAATTTTGGAACTGATAAAGTAAATGAAAGCTTGATAATAGCAACAAAGCTGAATGAATATTTTACAAAAAGCGTTGAAGAGATAAACAAATCTATTCCGATATATCCATATATGAATCTTATTGAAAGAAATAATAATGCGTTCAAATTTAGAATGATTACAAAAACTGAACTTGAAAATATTATAAGCAAAATGAATTCAAAAAAGGATTGTTATTTAGTTAATAAGAGGATGATTTTAGATTCGTTCCATTTGATAGGTGAAAATTTAGTATCAATTATCAATGCATCATTAGAGACAGGAATCTTCCCCGGCATATGGAAAGAATCGATAATAGTTCCTATAGAGAAAGTTCTTCATACAAAAAAGGCGAATGAATTTAGACCAATAAATATGATCTCAATTGAAGCTAAGATAATAGAAAAGGTAGTATATATACAATTAGAGAATTTCTTGAATAGCAATAACTTAATATCAGAACATCAATCAGGATTCCGTAAAAAACATAGTTGTGAGTCGCTTATTAATTTAGTAATAATGAATTGGAAAATGGCAATGAATGATAAAAAAGTAATAGCTGCGGTATTTCTTGATTTAAAGCGCGCATTCGAAACAATTGATCGTGATATTCTTATTATAAAACTGGAAACGTATGGTGTCAGAGAAAAAGAGTTAGCATGGTTTAAATCATATTTGTCAGGGAGAAAACAGAGAACAAAAGTAAATGGTTTAGTTTCGGATGCAATAGATGAAGTATTAGGAGTACCCCAAGGCTCAGTGTTGGGAGTACTGTTATTTTTAATTTACATAAACGACATGGAAAAATCTGTAAACATGGCGAAGTTAGTATTGTTTGCAGATGATGCACTGTTGTATGTATATGGTGATTCAGTTGAGGAGTGCACTAGACATATAAACGCAGAGTTAGAAATTTTAAGTGTATTTTTTAAAATGAATAAACTGAAGCTTAACGTAGAAAAAACTAAAGCTATGATAATAAATGGTTCAGCAGAAGGAAATATATTTATTGATGGCCAAATTATTGAAAAAATAGATCAAATGAAATATTTAGGAGTAATCATAGATAATAAATTGAATTTTAAGTCTCATATTGACTATGTCTGTAAAAAAGCAGCAAAAAAAGTTCAGTTCTTCTCTAGAATTAGACAAAGACTGGATTTTAGCAGTGCAATTAAAATATATAATACTATTATTAAACCACACTTCGAATATCGTTCGACAATTCTCTTTACAGCTAATAATGAAATGAAAAACAGAATTCAGAAATTGCAGAACAGAGCTATGAGGATAATCTTAAAACTTAATAGATACACAAACATCAAGTTTATGTTGAATGCGTTGAAGTGGCTTAGTGTTAACCAAAGAATAATAATGAATGTATTAATTACAGTATTCAAAATGAAAAATGATTTATTACCTAAGTACTTATGTGAGAGGTTAGTTTATGTTGGTGATATTCATAATCATAACTTAAGAAACGTTTTTAGTTTCAGATTAAATCTTTTTAGAACTGAAAATAGTAAAAACATGTTAATGTACAAAGGACTTAAATTATTTAATGATATGCCATCTTATATTACGAGTGAAAACAATTTGTCAAAATTCAAACAAAAAATTATAGAATATATTAGGGATAAGTTTGATTAAGAAAATTATATATAATGCAAACATTGTAAATAAAAAACAAAAATAGTTTTATGAACTAAATAAAGATACAATAATAATAATAATAATTAAGATGCGAAAAACGCCAGTCTTTCAACCGGGCGTCGGGTAATTAATAGTGCTATGTACCTAACAAGACATAAGATTAAGAAAAAACCACAACGCGACCCTGAACAGATGGAAAATCAGTTGAATTTTTGTAAGAATCACATCATTTGGAAGAGAGAACGGTAGTAGGTAGTTTTCTCTAACGAAAAAATGTTCAATTGGGATGGACCAGCTGATTATAATTATTAATTTCATAATTTTCGAAAGAAGAACAGATTTTGAATTCATCACCATAGCCAGAGAGGTTTAATTGTTTGGAGGGCTATATCACCCCATATCATATTATGAAACTGTTGAGCTGAAGTGTCCAACTTGTAGAATGACGGAAACTTTGTATAAAGCTATGCTGGACTAAGATTTCCAAGGGTTCTAAAATATGTTTGGACCCTTGAAAAGGGTTCATACGGCACGTACCGTTAAAAGCTGGATCACTGAACAAAATATTCAACTAATATCATGGACTCGAAACTCTCCGGACCTAAACATTATTGAAAATGTTTTGGGTTGGTTATTTCGGAATGTGTACGCATCCGGTAGGCAGTTTGAAGACCAAAAGTCACTAATTTCTTCCATTATAGTGGCTTTGAGTGAAATTTCCTTGAACTACTTGGAGCAACGTTATGATTCAATACCAAGCCGGATTTTTCAAACTATATTAAATAAAGAAAGTAGCACTCATAAAAAATTATAAAATTTAACAAAAAAAATAAATTAAGATCAAATATAAAACTTTTTTAATTAAGATTTTTTCAAATGAATGTGATAAACCTATTCTATAGACGCATCAAAAAGTCCATAATTTTGTTATACTAACAACAGTTTTGTACGATTATTTTGTCTAAAATTTCACTTTTCCTAATTTATAATAAAAAATCACTTAGAGAAAACAACAACAAAAAGTTTTCTGCTATGCTTATTTTAGAGAAAAAATCTTTTGTATATCATTGAAACAGCGAACATATTCTGCAGACGTGAAGTGTATATCGATGGTTAAGCTCACTAAAGTGATAAGTGAAAAATTTCAAATGTTCAGGAACATCGATTTTGTTTTTAAATTTGAATACATCTCAATACAAAACACTAATTTTAACTTTGTACTGACACGCATTCACTGGCTATGCATTTTCAATAAATTTACACTAGGTAGATATTATATTGAAAAATGCAGTAAATCTATTTTCGTCAAAAGGTCACTTATCACTTTAGTGCGCTTAACCATCGATATATATATTCGTTTTTGAGTGAATAATATCAAAAACTCGTCACCTTCTCTCGCGAAACCTGTTAAATGAACATGGGGCGGGACTTGTTATTGTATTACAAGTAATATTTTTTTTTTATTAAATAACTAAGAATTAATATTTACAATTGATAAACTTACTGGCTTGACGTCCAAATTTTCATTAACCATCATTTCTTGAAGAGCCGATTGCTGCAAAGAAAGAAAAATCTTATTTTAGTAATCGTGTTCATAGGTTTAAAACGAAAAAAGGCTCATCTTTTAAATTGAAAAATATAAATGCGAAATAGGCCAACGGATGAATGGTTTTTTTTAATAAGTTCTTCTAAGACCGTTATAGGCATAGAGCTATTGTTTACCAACAAACTTTATAGCGTACAATAACAGGTGCATGTCTTCTTCCAAAAACGGTGCTTAACTTTAAAGTTTGTTAAGAATTTGGCATAAAAAACTACCTACAAATATCGCTTCGACCTTTCCATGACATGGCGGCACCGATATTTGACATTTTCATGTTGTAAGACAAAAAATGTATACACTTTAAGGCGAACGTACTGAATTCTTTTATACAACAACAAATTTGTCGCTAGTTTTTAAAATTGAATTAAACAATTGAATTGAGTTGAATTAAAACAATCAATCATACGAATTAACAACAATCAAAAGGACAGTTAATGATAACAAAAATTATACTTTAAGTGTTAAGCATTTGGAAATTCCGCTACTAACCAGTGTTTATTCAACTATTTCATTTCCCTCCATGTCGCATTGACCGGAAATTCAGCAGATAATTCACATTATGGGAGTGTCTAATTCTTAGACTTTATTAGAACGTTTCAATTGTTCAAGAACCAAAGTTTGATTTTTTGCATTTTTTTAGAGCTGCTTAGACAATTTTGACAAGAACGGCATTACAATAATTCTATTCTGTACAACAGAGGTATTTGTCCTGACTAGCAGAACAGTCCGGCCTATTTCTATTCGGCTTCTAATTCTACTTCTTCTATTTTGTTTTTTTAACGAGACCTAGAAATTATGTAAATATTAGATAAGAGCAAAATGAGAATTTTAATCCTTTTTATCAAATTATCATTTCACTTGTAATTTTAAGTGTTCAAAATCACTGTTATTATTTTTCACACCGATGAATTTCATAGTATTAACATATTTATTCACGGTTTTAATTTTTTTCAATTTTTTTTTACAAAATGGTAACTGTTATTTTCAAAAAACTTATCCCGTAGTAGTAACATTACATGTTCTAATAGCACACTTACATTTCCTCTAAACAGATTTAGCAGCTTCATTGTTTGCAAGCTAGTTGAATACTGATATAAACAATGAATGAATGTAAATAAACAATGAATGACTTGATTATTTTGCCTGAACAATCATGCACTGTGCGTATGACGTCATCAATATGATTACGTTTAAGTATCCAATAGCGTCATAAATTTTGCAGATTATTGTGAAATAAGAGCGAGAAAGAAATACCTAAAATTCAGCTGGCCAACAGCTGAAGGAATGAGTAATGCACTTTATGAATGGGTCGAAATATATATCTATAATGCGTACAAATAAATCTTGAGTAAATTTAAAAATGTAACTTACCTATAACCTTTCTCGCTGCTGTATCACGAAACTATTTCGAATACTAACTTGAACTATATATGAAAATTAAAAAAAAATAATAATCAAAGATAAGATAAACGGATCAGTGGCAATTAAATGTTAATTAACGGCAACAGAACTAAATTAAGAATTGGAAGCGTTGTGCGCAAGACACCCAGTGAGTGTCATCAAGAGTTATGAAAAAACAACGAAGGTAAATTCATTCATTGCATTTCTAACATTAAAAAGATAAGACATAAGTTTAAAAAAAAGGTTTTTTAAAGTCAATAGCCATCAAGCAATGGGAATTTGGAATCTAAGCTTAATAAAATTTATGATTATTTTTACTTTTGCTATTGGTATGCTGAGCGGTGTAATGCCCTTCACCTACTCATTTAAACAAAGAAGACTTGTCGCCTCCAAATTGAGCTTAATCTACACACTGCTGTTATCTATTGTGTTTACAATATTTTATGCGAGAAGCATCATTAATGACCTCAATAACGCTTTCAACTTAAAGGATGCCATCAAACTTAGTTCATACATAAACATTCTAGTATGTATTGTCTGCTATATTGATGATATAATACGCTCGAATGAATCGTTGCGATTCCTGCAAAAAGTTCTTTTCTTTGAGACAGTCAAATATTTGGGAGTTCGAGATCATGTCGTCCAGAACGGTGTGCTATTAATATCGCTCAAATGTATAGCATTTCCTTTAATAATTCAATTTGCGCTTATGCTACGACAACAACACGATGAACCAGAGGGCAGCAGTATTTTTTCTACGCTCTTTATACTCACTCCGCATATTATTGCAAATATTCAACCAAATTTATTTTTTGGTGCACTTACAATCAGCAAACTACTTATCATTTCCCTCAATGAGCATCTAATGGATATAGTCAAGGAGTTGAATTGCTTGCAGTCAACATTACAAATGCAGCTACAAAAACCTTACTATCGCATGCAACGCTTTTGTGATTTGTCGGATCAGCTGGATGTTCTGGCTGCTAAGTTTGCCTTAATTTTTGTGCAAAGGGCGGAATATGTAGACCTTATGGGAATCCCTGTGATTTTTTCACTACTCAATATACTTTTGGGTATCACTTCGGGCTTGTATACGCAATATCACGATATTGCAGACAGTCTCATAAACGAAGATCCATATGACGCCTTCAATGCTATCACCAATGCAATTTTACTCATCATTCTTGTCACTGATTTGATATTGCTGGCCAACATTTGCAATGATAATTTGGTTGTGGTAAGTCGAACTTTATGACTGACCTCAAACAAAATTGACAGTGTTTAAATATTACAGGCAGAACGAACCGGCATTATTTTGCAAAGTATCAATTTACAGCATGCTGATGTGCGTTTCAAACAGTCGGTGGAGTTTTTCTCTCTGTTGGTGTTCAATTCAAAAAGCACAATAAAGCCTCTGGGACTGTTGGAGGTGGATATTTCATTGTTACATGCTGTAAGTTTTTAAGTTATTTAACTAAGCCAAGGTTGTATATAAGCCAGAGAAGGGCACAAATTAAATTTCCTATCCCATGGGATTGGAAGCAAAATGCTGCTTGCGCAACGTCGACACATGAACAGTATAACCTACTTCGTATGGCTTACGATCGTGTGCATTCGGCTGTTGCTTTTTGTTTTTATTTTGGCAGCAAATCAAGTCAGTTGCAGTGTTGCCGTTCGAGAATTTTAAAACGAAGTAAATTAGGCTACAAGATGGAAGTATTTTCAGAGATTTCGAAGTGTTAAAATAAATTAATTTTGTTTTAACATGAATGCTTATTAAGCATATTTAGGTACATTTCAAAATTAATAACGAAAAAATCAATAAAAATATTTTCATAAAAATCAATCAATAAAGTTTAATAAGAAAATACGCGGTAAGCTTAGCAACGCTCCTACGAAAGTTTTTATTTTTTGGTACATCAGGTCTTCTAAGGCACTTTTTAATCTAAAAACGTAGAAGCAAAGCTCTTCAAATCCTTTTTCAGCTAAACAATCATTTAATATTAAAAGACGCCATTCCTTTTCTAGACAGTTGATATCTTTTTCTTCGATGAGATTAGGAAAAAGTTTTATGAGGGGAACCAAACTATTAGCTAAAGATCTTGTAACAAAAATTTGTAATGTTCTCAAAACTGGATATTTGAAATTGACTCTTTTCATAATTAGTGTACGAATGTAATAGAACTGTACACAACTTTTTAAAATTATGTTCTTATCTGTTACAGATATATCATAGGAATCAAATTTTATCTGGGCTCTAGGCCCTATATATATATCGGATAAAGGCTTAATGCTAAAAGTATTGAAATCATTTTCAAAAATTATATCAAATTCTACGGCAGAGATGTCAATAAAATTAATTACAATACTTCTGAAATACAATTTTAATCATTTTCACAACTCATGAAAACTAAGCGATTCTGTTTGAAATTCTAAATTAAGTGAATTAACAGCACTCAGTGCATAATACAAGAATTGTAAATATATCACATTTGAATCAGTCATTCGTCTTGCAATACGACTTGCAATATCAGAGTCTTCCTCGAAATAATGAATTCTTACAAACTTACATTTCAACAACCTTCACAACGCGCGCTTTTGCAAGAAGTATTTAATCGAACAGAGTGTTCCCACTATCATTAAAATTCCCTCATATAATTCAAAACTCTATGAGAGAAGGTACAAGTTATGAATTCCTTTACACCAACATTTATGCCAAGTTATTGATTTTTTGATGTAAAATGAAGTTAAAAAATCAAATATACTTAATTACTTAAAAAAGTTTTAATCACTCAAAATCGAAGTGTTTTCACAAAAGAGGAAGTGTGGAAGTGTTTGACATAAAATTGAAGTAAAAAACTTCAATCGAAGTGAAAACGGCAACGCTGGTTAGTTGCTTTTCAGCATTTGTTGAAATAACATCTCTGCGCAATTTTTTAAAATATAGCGAAAAAATACGTAAAATTGTTCTTCGTTTTTCTCTGCTTTACACACAATTAAAGAATGTGATAGTATGTGTGTGCCCATCGCTGATGGATTTAAAGTTTAAACCATCATTACTATGAGTCCAAAAAGACTCTTAAAATAGTCAATATTATGAATTTTGGGGCCCACAACTTACGAAAACGTACTCATAAAAAGAGTACTTTTGAGCGCATTATGACGATAACACCCCATTTATATGAGTCTTGAAAGAGTATTTTAAGAGTCATAATTTTTGCTGGGAAGGTTCTACATTTAACTTTCCTTCGCATTTGGTATTGAAATTGTTGTATAAAGAAATTTTATTTCACATTTTCGAATTCAATTTCATTTTTTTTTTCTTCTCTCTGAAAACATGAACATAAGCCGGAGTCGACATAAAACATGTAGGTCCAGTTCTCGACCAATTGAGTGTAAACATTTAATAACTCACTTACACAACACAATTAATCATAAGAAACGCGGTCAATGTCCTTTCAAGGGCTGAAATGGCGAAATTGTTTTTTTCTTTTCTGATATCTCTTATCTTTTGACTATATCGAAACGAAAGTGCACCCAAAAAAGTAGAATCACTTAGTCCCAGAAGTTTTGTCAATATTTTAAGCGAAAAAAAATTCAAACACACAATTTTAGTCTGAAAAATAGAAACAAAAACCTAATAAGTATATAAAAAAGTTAGAAAACAAATTAAATATATAATTTTTTATATATCCTTAAGCAGGTTTTAAACGGTTCAATATTATTTTTTTACAATCTTCCACATATCTTCCAAAATATTCAAGAGGTCCGATGACTGAGCTGCCATGTCAATACATCTTAATTTCGTTGAAGCCAAGGGAAGCATTCCCACGCCATCAGAACTTTGCAAAAGCAATGCCCTTTTGCCTATGTATTAAGTAGTGTCCGACCGAATATTCGGTTTCGGTTTCGGCCAGTTTCGGCCCTTTTAATCAGTTTCGGCTATTCGGCATCAATATGGCCGAAACCGAAACCGAAACCGAAACCGAATATTTGATCGGACACTACTAATTCGGTTCTTACATATGTATATTTCAATGGTAGATGTGAGTTCGCTTTCATCAAAATATTTAATGGTGTTAAGTAGAACAAAAACGTGAAATTCAGTCATTTGATTTACCGTGTGGGTTGGGTCCAGCACAAAACGATAAATGTAGATTTTTTTTAGATTATAATATTAAGTTATTTATCTTTAAATACTAAAAAGTTCCTTAAAGTGATATTAAAATGATCTCTTTATTTATTATTTTAAAGTTAAGCATTAATATTCAAACAGTCTTATTCATAAAAATATCTTGAAATAGATTTAAAGTGCTCAATAGTCAAAAAGCAATAGTCACATATTTTGACATGCAAACAGTCAAAAAAATGTTTAATCTATGTTCTTCTCTGAAAAAAAATTGTCACTTATAATTTTTATTTTCAATATTTTGAAATGTTTTACCATGTTTCCATATTTTTTGAAACAGTTTGAAGTATTTTTGATAATATTTGTGCTCACATTAGAGTAAAAATTTTAAAAAGGCTTTATCAAGGGCTTATTGAAGGTTACTCATTTAAGAAGCCTTTATAAGAGAGTTTTGTCGGTATTGGACGTTTATGAATACCGTTTTTGGGTTTTTTTTTTTGTAAAGGCTTTATAAGAGGCTCGTAAATTTTTATGAATAAAGGCAAAAGAATATTTATCGTATATATACGTTATTATAATATGTTTCAATTGTTATATTTTTGAAAGCTTTTAACAAGAAAATTAAAAAATAATTTGTTTTTTAAAACAATTTTCAAGTAGACATTCAGTTTCGGTTTCGGCCGAATATTACAAAAATGGCCGAAATTCGGTTTCGGTTTCGGTTTCGGCCAAAATTTTGGTTTCGGTCGGACACTAGTATTAAGGTCACCATAGAAACTTTTCTGGAAGACATTAAAGTTTCTTAACTACCAGTCGTCGCCTCATAGTTGGAGCAGGAATTCCAATTCAAACTCACCCTGGATTGATTCTGCATGCTATGCAAATGTGTTGAGTAGACAAAAGTTAGTTTTAGGTATCTCGATGTAACATTGTTTTAAGGTTTTTGTGTGGTGAGGTTTTAATAATGTTATAGCAATTTCTTGGTGGCACTGATAATCTTCTGCTTAGCTGTAGTTCTGAACAAGAAATTTATAGGTGTGGTTAAGTGCGTGGCACTAGGGGGAAAGGATATTTGATGTCACATGATGATTGAACAAATTTTTCTGTACAACTGCATAACAAGAGGTTTTCTGGTACTTTAAAAGATAATCCGTTTTTAAATTGAGCACTGCTTCTGATTTAATTTTTCTGACAGCTGCTTTCTAATTTTTTTTTAAAAAAAAAAAAAAAGTTCCTTAAATTTTTAAGGCCACACATACAACATTCTTCAATTGTTTCTCTTGATTTCCCTTTCACTCCTACTTATCTATATCCCCATTTCCGAACCAAAGCAAACTTGGCTGAATAGGTTTGACACCTAAATCCCTGGTTCTGATACACCTTTAAAAATACGACTTTACTTCTGAGCCCTTAGGTTTGCCTGCTATTGTTACAAAAAAACTCGAGAACTTGTTGGCTATCTATCTAAAACTTTTTCCATAAGTTATGTAAGAATTCTTATATAAATTCCTTTGCATTAAAAAGGGGTCAAAAAAATGGTATCCCTAACTTTAGACCCCGTGCAAAGCTGTCATGCCCCACAAACTTCGTAAGCATTGTCTACGATAATAGGTTTTCCACTGCAAATCTATATTTTCTTCTAACCAGCATGGAAAAATCCGCATTCTAACCAATCTTGCGGAATTTGTTTCAAACACTATGTTCTTTGGAAAGCAGTTAGGAAATTGAGGCAGTTCTACTGACTCTAGCAAAGTATTTGACCAAATTTCACACGCTATCATCCTATTAAAGTTAAAAGCGCTTGACTGTCAATGTCGTTTTATTGCATGAATTAAATTTAATTTTTACAAACACCGTTACAATGTCTTTTTTAGATTTTTCCAAATCAAACTTTTTTTACAGCCATTTTTAATGTACCTCAAGGTAACCGCGTTGGCTCTGTTATTCGTCATAAAAATAAATGGTATGTATAGTATCATCAAAGAATCCAACCTCTCTTTGTTGATGACATGAAAATTTATCCCCGCATTCATACCAATGCTGACACTAACCCCCTCCAAGACAATGTGACGAGTTTTTCAATTTGTCGCCAATATATTCTGTAACTCAACATCAGTAAATGCAAAGCCATCACATTTTCAAGAAAGAGACTCCAACGTATCAACTTTTTACAGCAAATATTTCGGCAACTATTTCCTAATTTTTTTACGGGATTAAGTTGTTATCTCTACTTAATTTTCGATCCCATATTGATAATGTCATTAGAAGAGCAACCTCCTCACTTGTCTTCGTGAAACAATGGTGCAGGGAATTCTGCATCCTTACGTCACAAAATCTCTACCTTACCTTTGTCAGACCAATTCACGAATATGGTACCCTTGTACATTCACCTTTTAACAACTCCCATTCAATGAGAATCCAAGTAGTACAACGTAGATTCATTTACTTTGCTTTGCGTGGCTTTCCCGGTTCCGATAGCATCAATCTACCTCCCTATGCTGATCGTTCGAAATGATCACCATCAAACTCTTGAAAACGGTAGAGACGTTGCAGATGTAACCTTCATTCATCAACCACAACTATGCGGAACTATTAACTCCAATCCACTTCTCCAAATGGTATTCCTTAATATCAACCCTCGTAACCTTAGGTCTGACTCTTTTATATTTTAACGTCTAACAATGACTTTTCTACTACTTCCAGGTACTTTCAACAGTTACCAGTTTTCTGCTCATCTTAATACAGAGTGATCTTACACAGCGCTTTTCTTTAAAATAGTGGACTCTTCTAATTAAGTTGGAACTCACCTGACTGAATTGCATTAAATTGTCCGACTGCAAATAAAAAGAGAAAAGGAAATTAACAAAAGCAGTTAAATATCAAAGGTCAACTATCAAGCTCACGTTTAATCCCTGTAGATAGGTAAAAGCATCTTCAGCATTTGGACTGCAAACAAGAATTTGATGTTATTTTATTACAGAGCTGCAAACATTTTAAGCACACAACACTTACATGTCACTTTCATTGATGGCATCCTCAATTGTAGAGGCATCGGATGTGTTAGCCGCTTCGTTGGGCACTCCAACATCTGATTTCATATCAATACTACTAGAAGTAGCCGTATCATCACTAGAAAGAAATTAAGAAAAATTTGAGGAAATCATCGGTTAAAATGTAGATTGCACTGTTTTCTGGAACGCACCAGGATTTTAGAACAAAATAAAATCTGGCACTTCTTGAGTGTCTGAATTTCTAAGAACTGTTACGCTTTTAGTGTTTTAAATAAAATACCATATTTTGTGCCAGGACATTTTCCACTTTTGATCTCAAATATTTAAAATTAAACTAATATATTATTAATAAATTATATAAAACACATTTAATCACAATAAAATTACTAAAACCACAACATAATTAGATAAGAAAAAGAAAATAGGTAAAATAATATTCTAGACAAAATGCAAATATCGTATGAAATGAAAGTTATAAGCAATGCGTTCCACAAGCAGATATAACGGATGGCCAGGGTTTACTTATGGCACCACCAAAAGTAGTATGCTGATTTTGGGGTAAGCCTAAGCATATTTTGTACAAATATTAGTTTGTTTTGGAGGTTTTTGTTGCTAATACCAGATTGGTGACGCACAATTTCAATTTTCACAAAAGCAAATTTAAAAGTGATGAATTGGTTAGTTTTATCGATCATGTTATATATTAGTGGTCCTCATGCCTCGTATACCACGCAAACCTCGCAAGTTTTCACTGCGTATATCAGCTGTACTCTTTTTCCATACAAAAAGTTAAAAGATGGTCACAAGATTCCAATGCATTTTCAGTTCTAAACTTCGTATGTAAATCTCATATTGGCATTTATACTTAAACAGCTGATTTACATACTCGCAACTCCTAGGGTACGTTAATTAAATGGCGTATACAAATTTGCGCGGATACGAATATGCGAGATTAAGAGCTTTCATGAAAACCACTATTATTTATAGTAAATAAACTGTAGGGATGTGAAAAAGGCACATGAAAATATTGGGACACGTACTTTTTAAGTCTTTTTTTAAATAAGTTCAAATTCTCGAGATATTCACGGTTGAAATTTAGCTATTTAAAGACCCCCTTTAACTATATTTTTCATATTTTTGTAGAAAAACAAACCGAAATCTTTTTTGAAATAAAATCATTCATTTATTATTCGTGAATTGAAACTGCATGGCGGCTATGGGCATTTGTGCTAAGGGAGTGGCATACATAACGAATCTCGGTATACCTGGGTTAAAATCACTATGTGGCACAAAAAGTTTTTGGCATAATTGAAGAATAATGGAAATGCAAAATTTGTGTTTTTTTACATGTAATTATATGGATTTGGGGCTCCTAAGTTCGATTCTGAAAAAATTAAGAGTCGCTCTCAATTGGTTTAGAAGTTATAAGGATCAAAAGTTGAAAAATTACTACACATTTGCCTGTTTTTCGATGTTTTTTAATAAAATTTAAACAATATGGGTAGCAAGAGGTCATACCATGACCTATTCAGTTAGGTATTAATTATAAAAAATCCATTTATTGCTAACTATCCAAAAATGAAAAATTGTTATAAAAAATCGCGCGATTTTTAAGCAATATGGGTAGCAAGAGGTCATACCATGATCTATTCAGTTAGGTATTAATTATAAAAAATCCATTTAATGCTAACTATCCAAAAATTAAAATTGTTATAAAAAATCGCGCGATTTTTTATAACAATTTTTCGCCAGCGGCGCTTTTTTTCGTCTCAATATACTATATGTAAGTGTACAACAAACTTGAAAAGTACTAGCATTAATTGTTAAAATATAAAACTTTATATATTGTGCACACTTGACTGTTCACCCTTTTACGAAATAACAATAAATAACACACTTCTATGAAAAAATTTATTTTTCTAGTCTCAAAGACAAACCCTTCAAAAGGACAACCAAAATTAGCACACCTTAAATTCTTTGAGTACAAAAACAGTTTTATCATCCAAAATAATGCATAGATTTTTATGATTGATAGCTCATTAAAAAGGTTTTAGCATAACCTTTCTTTTGATATCCATTACGTTTACTTATGTTCGAAAACAACAACAAAAAACACAGGTTTTTAAGCCCATTTTCATAAACGTTGACCCCTATAACTTCTACACCACTTGAGAGCGACGTTTAATTTTTTCACCATTCAATTTGTTAGCTCAAAACACGCATTTTAAAAAAAAAAAAAAAGAAAAAAGACCATTTCCACTATTCTTCAATTGTTCCAAGTTTTTCAACTTAACATTTCTGATTGGCCGTCACCTTTCTGCAGACAGGTGAGTAAACCTCAGTCAAACCTCAATTGTGTACAAAAACTAAATAACACACACAATACAATTGATCATAAGTAGATCAATTATTATTCAATTGATCAATTGATAGTAGTAGATTTCAGGCACTGAAATGCCCAATTTATTTCGTTTGTTTTATTGAAACTTGGAGAAAGAAAAGAAAACAACACAAATAGTTGCCAGCAGTCAAAGTAAGTATTTTTGTTTAAAAAATCAATTGAAATAATAATCATGCTGATTGTGGAAAACGGCGGATCAGTTGCGGCGGGAAAATTACTCGAACTCGTTGTTTTAGCGGTTGTAGAAACCGGCGAGTAAGTTCATTGCGTATCGATAATTAAGTTGGCGGATTCGGAGTGAAAACGTGCTATTGTTGAAAACGCAGTCCATCCGCACTTCATACAAATTTTTTCACTTTTCATCCGCAACAAAATTGGTGCGGATTTGAAGAAAATTTCTCAAAAAAGAAATGCTTTATAAGATTTCAGGGTAATTTGAGATTGCTGAACTCGAATCTGCATCGTGGTGACCGTGGCATGCAAGTTAAGTGTGTGGCTTAGCATGCTCGGAGCCCGGGTTCGATCCCCAGCCGTGGCGAAAAGTTTTTTCAATAAAAAATTTTTCTGATCGGTCACCACCTCTCTGCAGACAATGGCAAACCTCAGAGAGTAAATAATGCCATGTAAAGCTTCTTGAGAACATGAACTTTAGCCGTTCGGAGTCGGCATAAAACATGTAGGTCCAGTTCTCGGTCAATTGTGTGCAAACATTTAATAACACACACAACACAATTGATTATAAGAAGCTCGGTCAAAGTCCTTTCAAGGGCTGAAATGGCCAATTTGTTTTGTTTTTGTTTTTTTTTTTTTTAACTCGAATCTAGTGTTTAAAATATTGCTACATCGTTTTTTAACTCAAAACTATTTTTTTATAAATTTTAAAATAAAACAATTTTATCATAGAAGTTTTCGGATTTCAAAGCATAACAAATTTTCAGATATTTTTCAAGTTGCTAACTTAATAAAGCTGTATGTATTTTGTGCATTGTACAGCCTTGCATCGTGAAATTTGCAAAATATGATGGCAAATATTTTCAACACAACAGCATAATTTATAGAAATTCTTTTGCCCGACTGTATCAAATTTGCACCACTAAAATCCTATTGCCAATACATCATACCAATGCATGATATGGGCACATAGAATTTAAAAATCGAATTTTTGAATGCATCACATCTATGTTTATCTATTTATCGACAACTTATGTATTTAATTTTTGACTTCATTTAACTACTTCACTGTTAAAAAAACTGACACTTGCAAAATTTTTTTAACGCGTTAAAATTATGGACGTTCCTAAACGTTTTTATGTAAACAGCAATAGTGGTATTCATGCAATGCCGAATATTTTCCGATGCCGTATATCGGAAAATATACGCTGTTTTTGCATGAGGCACCTTTTTGTATTTTTCGGTTAGTGGTGTATATCAATCAGCTGTTCTTAAAGTTATATTGCAGAAGTGGCCACTTTGGTTTAATGAATGAGCTGAAAAGTAAATATATAAATAAATAAATAAATGGTTTCATAATATAGGTGAAGACAACGAAATTCCAGATAAATTATTTTATTATTCGACAACTGACAACATGCAATTTGTCGTTTAAAAGGATTCTCAAGTTGGAAGTTGAGTAAGAAGTTTATAGTTTGTAATAAATATTTGAAAGGTGGCAACAACTCTTTGCCGAAAGTTTTCGGCGCTGTTTTCGCATCAAAATCGTGAGGAAAACTGGGAACTTTGCGTATATCAAATTCCATACAAATTTTGACAGCTGATATACGGCGTTTACGCTTTTTCCGATTTTCGGCATATTCGGCACGTTTTCGGCATTGCATGAATACCACTAATATATATAAACCCGATGCCACGGGTTGTTGTTCGATTGGAAAGGCAGAGATAAGGCTCAAATGTCTTGGTGTCAGTTCAGAAGTCTCAGGAGCAACGTAAATACCATAATAAATGCAAAAAACATCACCACCAATAAAAAAGAGCTACTGCGAGGCGTCTTTACGGCAACAACGCTGTGCTGCGGTGAAAGAACCACTCGCCTAGAGCTCCATGTTGCCAGGACAATGTATAAGTGATTTTTAAAAATTAATTTCTGGTATGATAACATTTAAATTGTCTTTTTATTTATATTTTTCACTTTTGTTATGAATATTTTACACTTATGCAAATTCACTCGTTATTTAATTTTGTTTTGACAGCTCAACAGCTGTTTTTCGGAGGTCGGAGTGCGGATCGGTATTGCAGTTCACTTGCACGGTTTCAACAATGGGATTCTTTGTTAAAGTGAGGGGAGTGCGGATCAGATGAACTCCCGCCGCAACCAATCCGTGGCTATATTTTCGCTATCCTTGCAGCTCGCCCTGTCAAACTGAATTAAGGGCCAAATAGACTACAAAGACTGTCGGTCAGACAGATGTTTTTCTTATCATTGCGACGACCATACACTACACAGACTTCATGCTTTATGACTTCTTTCTTTATTTTCATCACTTGGGACGAGTTCATAGTGGAAGCTGACGCTTTTAAGCTTTTTCAAGCGATATCATGACGCTTTTTCTTGCTGTTACTGTTCATAGTGCGCGCTTTTAGCTTGTGCTTTTATACACTTTTTGAACTGGTTGCGATGCTGTGATAAAAAAAAGTACGCAAAAGTGTGTTTAATAAAGCTGCACATCAAAACACAAACAAGAAATAAGATAAAACAGTCAAATTGTGCAAACAAATGAAAAAGAAGAAAAAATCCTTAGGCCGCGTTTATACTGGAAGCTGAAGCTGTTCAGGCTTTTACTAGCGATATCATGACACTTTCTCGCGCTGTCGCTGTTCATAGTACCCGCTTTTTGCTTGTGCTTTTAGACATTTTTTGAGCTAGTTCCGATGCTTTAATAAAAAAAAAGTACAAAAAAGCCAGTTTAATAAAGCTGCACATCAAAACACAAACAGGAAATACAATAAAACAGTCCAATTGTGTAAACAAATGAAAAAGAAAAAAAAAAGCCTTAAAAAGTATGAAACAACCAAGCATAAGTACGAACTGAAACAAAAAAAATCAACACTGTACCCAAGCAAGATAGAAGAAAAAGTATCAAAAAGCTTCAACAGTGGCGTAACCTTGAATTTTTGCTTGGACTATGAACACTGCGCTTTTCCCATATGATTATACATAAAGCGTTTTTCAGTAGCTCTTAAAAGTTTCAGCGTTACTATGAACGCGGCCAAACTTTTCATATTCATTGTTTTTAATATTTTTTTTTTTAGAATACTTTCAATCTTCCAATATGACGGCAAAAAGTTCTATAAATTCAGTTAAATTCTCCATTTCTTTCTTTGCAACACGTCTTTACACAGCAAAAGTTTCGCAAGCTGTGAGGCTTTCACCATACACTACACTGGTCAAGCACGACCGAAAATAAAAAAATTTTCATTTTTGCCAGACATCTGCACAGACCTACAAACAACCAAATTCAGTCTATCAAACAAACACGTGTTTGTTGTCACTGGCTGTGTAGTCTATTTGGCTCTTTACGACTGCGTCGTGACAACGGGTCGTAATTTAAAGGTCGAATAACGTTATTCGGAGTGTAGTGAGGACATGGTATAAGGATTACACGCTCAAAATTGCATGTAAGAGTGAGAACAATTGACTGTGGAAACGCGCCTTTAAGCATGACATACAGATAAGAAGATTTATAAAGATAAGGATTTGGTTAAGAATTTCAATAACGATTATTATTTGGATAAGGAGTGGGACAATAAAAAAAAATATTTTGTCTAGGATTAAAATTCTAACTGCACTGAATCGTGAATCCCCTTATATCAAAGATATCTCTTACTACAAATTCCACTGTGTTATAAACAGAAATGCAACACTGCGAACGTCAACACTCTCAATCCACACTACCTTATTACAGCCCACAAGGTAGTAAACAAAACGCAGATAAAAGGAAAATAACCAATTGATAATTAAAAAACAGCCGATAAACAAAACCAAAGGAAAGAAAAAATAACTTACATAAAAAATGTATTTCCATGGTTTTGTTGAGGGGTAGTCGTCATCAGCTGTGTGTTGTTATGTTGATAAGCTATACTGGAATGTTGCAGCAAATTTTGTTGCGCGTGTTGCAAATGTTGAAATTGTTGGAATGAGAATTGTTGAATCTGCTGAACATCCAGATCCATGTTGACCAATTGGACTTGTTGCATGACTTGACTTTGCTCCTCAATACTATAAATGAAAACAATATAATTCATGTAGTTGCTATGCATGGAATGATTTAATATAGACCGAAGAAGGACATAAAAACATAGCTAAACAAACACTTTGATAATCGGGTGAACACTTTGATTACAAAATTTCATTTTAATTGTAGCTTGCGGCATAAGTTAATCAAAGGACATTGGTTTGAACTCATAACTAAGTATTTTATATTCCAATTATTTAACTTTAATAAAAAAGTTTTCCCCTACCTTAATACGTTTTGGTTTCCCTGAATCATGGTCCCAAAGTCTTGGATCATCTTTGTACTCTTCGCCGGCGTTTGGTGAATTCTTGCTGCTCTACTTTGTGTTGTCCTTCGGCAGTGGATTGTGATGAAATTCGCGACTCGCTACCTGAGACGCAACGATTGGCAAAAATATCATAAATATTATGCACAATCCTTAGCTACACCGTGCTATTTTCATAACTTACCATTCAGATTTTTCATTGATTTATACTTTCAGTTATTAAAAACTGAACTGCTATTTACTAAAAACTAATAGGATAGGATTTGATTTTGTATATAAAAATGAACAAGTTTGAACATGCACGGTTGTGTCAGCTACACGTTATTCTCGTTCTTTAGCTTAAATATTTGCACAGAATTAATTTAAAATGTAAATGGCACTCAACTTTCACAAATTTCGAAATAAGGCACGAAACGACAGGCAACAATTGGATTAATTTATATAATTACAAAATTTCTTATTTGCAACAAGAATTCTCGACAAAACATTCCAAGACCGGTAATGACAAAACGCAACAAACGACTGTGTGAAGGAAACATCAAAAAAGTATCAACGCAGTGCTGCCAAACTACAATATTTCTTCAGTTTTAATTTTCCCTGCGCCCACACGTAACACATCATTTACATTAGACAGTACTGTTAAGACAGTCAAGAATATGTATTATGCAGTTTTTGTGTGCCACACGGCGGTCATTTCCACACAAGTTCGATAGTTAAGAAGCTAGTTCGCCAGTTTGGCACACTAGTTGGCGTGTTGACAAAAAATTTTTGATTTTCTCTGTCCAACAAAGCAAAAAAAAACTTTCCTATAGTCATTAATCCACACTACCTTATTACAGCCCACAAGGTTGTATACAAAACGCTTTTTAACTTTGTCATCAAATTTAACAAGATTAGCGATTTAATATCATTAAAAGGCTTAATCTCGAATTAAGCTCAACGTTTAATTAAGTGAGTTAGTTTAACTAAACGTACCTACTATTAGAAAAATTTAACTGCTTTATCTAATTTTACAACATTTCATGAAGTGTCTGTTTTTCAGTACGGTTTTAATATCTGGTTAGCTTGAATTGAGTTTAACTATATTCATAAGCAAAATATAGTTAAATCGCAATTTTTTGTTGAGTTAACTAAACTCAATTAAAAAAAATATTACTATAAAACTATCCAAAATGCAACGTAGGGAGAGCCTAAATTTGTACTAAAATACTTTATCTCCTTTATTTTTGGTAGCGTAAAGTACAGTTTTTTAACGAAATACAATTTTCTCTATCCAATCCAGATAAGCGTAAATTTTCGTATAGACACCCGGTGCATTTGGAGCAGCACAGAACTTACCAAACGATGTTATGCCCACAACAAATTTTACACAATTATATTCTGGCAATTCAGCATGCAATGGTCCACCCGAATCACCTTGACATGTATCCTTGCCGCCTTCCAAATGGCCAGCACAGAATTGTTCATCGATTATGCCACGTGGCAGACGTCGTTCCTTGCGATAGATATCTTTGCAAACCTTCTGATCGATTAGCTTTAGGTCAACCTTTTGCAGGTCATTTGATTTTGGACCCAAAAACTCGGTGCGCCCCCAACCAGCAGCAATGGCTGCATGTATTTCAATATCTGGTAGCTGCCATAGACATGCAGGACGTACTAGCTTTGAAAAACTAGCTCGTTTTGTTAACTTCAACAAGGCTATATCGTGGTAATACGAGGAAGAACGATATTTTGGATGAAGAATAATGATTAATATGTTGATATCTTGTTGCTTATTGGAGGTATTATTGAGATTTTTGACACCCAAGCGGACCATATTTGGCGGCTTTCTGAAATTTATATTTGAATACTGTATTTATCTTTTCAAAAAATATTTTTATTCAAAAAAAAACTTACCGGCTAGAAGTTGCACAGTGTGCTGCCGTCAGCACAAAAAGCTCTGATATTAGTGCTCCACCACAGCCCCATTTTATTTCATTATCATCTTCGGTCCAACCCAAGGCGGCCTATTTTGTATAAATTAATAAAATATCAATATATATGTAATAATACGTCATGCTCACCATGTGTGGATATTCACCAGTTTTCGTAATCTCACCGCCTACAACCATCGGCATACTGGATACACACATTCTTCCAGAAAAAGTACGCGCTAAGCCGATTTTCACACCCTTGACTGTATCGTGATATTCTTGACATTCTAAAAATGGTATAATTTTATTTACTCAAAACAAAAAAAATTTAATTTGATATACAGGGTGGAGCAAAAGTTAAGACTGGGTGTAAAAATTATTTATATTTTGAGTTAATTCATTTCGAACTATTTTTTTACAGATTTTGTTAGTTGCGACACCAAGATGCAAAACCTAAGTACTGAGAAACGAACACGAATGGTATATTTATGCATTTCCAATGGTCACTAAATTTTGTCAAGTCAGCTCAACAGCAGAGATGCGCTCATCTGAATCTTATTGAAGCTTATTCTTCAGTTCTTATAGCAAATTATTCTATAGGTCCACAAAAAGCCTGAAGATCTACTAATTGTACGGTGTTTGTGAAGGTTCCAGAACAGTTTGCTGCCCAGAACCACTCCAAGATACTAAAGTGTTCAAGATGCTGCTAGCCTCCAAGTTGTGGCACCACCACTCTTCAAATACATGACATTTTTGACGAGTAGCAATCTTAACATGAATACATCATAAAAGTCAGTTCGATCTGTCAATAAAAAGTGATTTTACAGTGTTCTAGATTAAGCAACTTTTGGTAATAGGGGTATTCACGGTTTAGTGTAGTTGAGGGCTTAAGCACTTTACAAAAACAAAAATCGACACATCTACATTTCTACAATAGCCTTAAACCTAGCCCCTGCAAACATTTTTAATCGCCTGAGAATCTCCAACGAATCGCTTGGAAGAGGAAACAATCACCCGCGAGTTCTTCTGAGAGTCTTTCGGGTATCGCCGAATGTAAGCAGCTGAGGCCATAAAAGCGATTCGCCGGGAAGATTCGCCGACGAAGCACCAAGAGGATTCTTAAGCGATTCGCCTGGAAATTTAACGATTTTTCAGAGCCTGCTTCAAATTCTTACGAAAGATTCAAAAAGTTTTTCAAAAACCATTTTCCAACGATCGCCGCAATGAGCAAACGAAGATTTTGAAAATTTTTTGAATGACGCATTCATTCTTTGGACAATCGAAAAGCAATCCATCTTCCATTCTTCGCCGGAATGAGCGAAGGAAGATTTTGAAAATCGCGCATTCATCGTTTCGGCAATCGAAAAGTGATCCATCTTAGAAAAAAACTCTTGAGCGAATCGCTAGGGAATCGCCAAATCAACTAATCTTCCAATCGTTTTCCAAATGTTTGCAGGGAGAAGGCTTGAGCAATTGTGCAGTTGTGTACTTTGAAAAATTTGACAGAGCACAAGCCCTCTTGAGCACAAGTCCTCAAGTCCTCAACTGGCAGCTGCACTGAACCGTGAATACCCCTATTGTTGTAAAAACGGATAAAGAAGAATTTCGTAATAAAGAGGGGATTTATACAGTAAAACTAGTCGCATGAGACTGTGAGGGTGCGCAGTATGAAATGAAATGAAAAAGTCTCCGGGTTGTGATTTCATGAAACTTTTTGACGTTATACTTTCATATTTTCGTCGTTGACTGAATTTTCAGAGCAAAGTCTCTATAGCTCAGTTTCATCATGTAATTTGAAGATGAAACTTGTAAAGAGAACTTCAGAAAATCTCATGCGACTAGTTTCACTGTATAAATCCCTTCAAAATGTGGAAAGAAACAAAAGAAAAGCTCGATAAATATTTTGATAAATCTGCTCGGTTCTCTTCAACAGTAAAATATTGAATTGCAGAGTTGAAAAGAGGTCGAATTAGCACAAAAGATAAGCACGCCGGGGAAGCACCAAAACCAGTGACCGCTCCAGAATGTTTTGGAAAAACCCACGATGGAAAATCCGAAAGTGAAAGTGTGTGATATAGCTGCAGCTGTAGGCAAATCAATTTAGTTGATGGGGTAAATTTTTCATGGACATTTTGGTATGGGAAATTCCCGGCTTTTACTTGTCAAGACTTGACGGTCAATTCTTGCATTTGTGGATGAGAGACGCGAACATCAACGTGAGAGAGGTTAAGTTCAAAAGGAAATAGCAAAGAATTGAGTTCAACTCTTGACAAATATAAACCGGGACAAAGCTCTCTGCAGTAAGAGTGCTGCGTTCGTTAACAATCAATCAAAACCATGAATGTTTTCGCACTTTCCAACAATATTTGGACATGTTTAAACAAAATTCTACTGATTTTTTGCTTAAATAAGTGACCATGGATGAAATATGTATACACCACTATACTATATACTATATATAAGAATCGAAGGAATCAGCAAAAGAGTGGATAAGTCCCAGTATAAGTACACCAAAGCGAGCGAAGACTCAACAAACGACCGAAAAGGTGTTAGCGTCTGTTTTTTGGGATTCAAGTGGCATTCTGTTGGTCGACTATTTGTGAAAAGGAAAAACAATCAACAGGGACTATAACTACAAATAATTGGGCCGGTTGTAGAACGAAATCGCAAAAAACGACCCCATTTATCGTAGAAAAAATCATATTTTTGCAGGACAATGCTCCAGCTCAGAAATCGCTCAAAACCGTGATCAAATTGCACGAGTTATTTTTCGAACTACTTCTTCACCCTCCCAATAATCTCCAGATTTGGGCTTCAGTGGCTATTATCAGCTTCCAAGCTTCAATAGTCGATTAGACTAGACAAGACGAATAGGAAAGTGAAACTTATTTCGGAGGTCTTGAGAAATATTACTGTTCAAAAGATATCGCAATGTCAGAAAATCTTTGAAATAAGTATATCCAGCTAAATAAGTGTATGTGGGAAAAAAACAATAATTTTGGCAAAAATGCTGTCTTTTATTTGTTAGAACGGCAGCATATTGAACACCCTAGTAAGGTTTTAAGGTTTTCACAAAGATTAAGGTTAAGATAAACATAATAGGGGTATTCTCCCGTCCAACGACACAACAACAAAATACAAGCGATAAATGTTTCGCAATTCGTGCAATTTGTACAACACTGACACCCATGTTTTGGATGGACGTGCAACCGAACACTCTGATTGAGACAAATTTGTTCATTTTAGTTCGTGTGCGTTAGCGTTAGTATTTAAATTTTTTGTTTTCGCCTGTTTGCAGCATTTATTTTAATATTCACAACATTTGTGCTTTTGTGCGCTCCCGCAGTGTTGCATATTTCAGTATTGCAAGGTTGCACTTTCATAAATTTTGCATCGTTGCTATACTGCGAGAATACCCCTAATAGTTCTTCATACGAACCACAAAATTATCTTATTTTTTATTAAATATGAGTCATAAAATATGGACTTAAGCACTCATAATCATGTCTCCTTAAAGAACCCAATAATTATTTTAAAAATTTAAGAATTCTTAACTCTTGTAGGAGTCATATTTGGAACTCATGTCAGTATTCCCTTGCAGGATGGGCAAAAAAGCTCATATCGAATTATCATAAATATGAGTCTTGAAAGAGTTCTAATAGACTATAGAAAAAATTTTCCACAGCAAAATATCTCGTCTATTGTTTCAAATAAAGTCACAAGATTTCGCTCTACCAATCAAAAAATATAGGCTAGCAATAAAGTTAAGACCAAATATATATCAGGGCTTGAATTCACGTTTTCATAATCTTCCATATGATTTTATTTGCTGCATTCAAATTATTTTGAAAACAGTGGAAATATTTGTTTTTTCCCATAAAGCAAAAACTGTCGCCTTCTCTTCCACAAAAAGAAGAGGTTTCTTTTTAAAAGATACGTCTCGTCTTTTTAAAATTTTTGTTTTCGTTTATTGCTTCAAGTGGAATATTAAAAGAGTGCTCACTAATTCTCCTCTTATTGCTCTACTCGAACCTGAAACTGTTGGGTTAAAAACGATAGTGTTTAAATTTTGAACGAAGGTGACTATTATCAGAACTTAAAAGCAAGAAAAATAAGCGGCGGGTTCGACAACGACACTTGACATGTCTTATATAACTTTCTCCTAGAGATGCTAGTCTTAATCTGACCAAACTCTGTTTTTCGATAGTTTTAAATAATTTTGAATTGCTCATTGATAGATACTCACTTTGTGCACTAATACGCTGATCATCAACATGCTTATCGGCTAATGGACAACAAATAACTGGTATATTCCTGCGATATGTACAGATGTCAATTTTAACGCCATGCACTCGGTACTCCCTGATAACATGCAAGCACTGATAGGCCAATATACAATAACCACTGCGTCCATCGAAGCTACGCCGACAAAAAGATCCCTCCTCACGACGTTGCGGTGCATTGCTATTGTCAAATCCGCTGCCACTTTTTGAGGAGAATTGTATTTGCATGCCGGCGCTGTTGGTAAAAGGATTCGGCTTTAACATGGGTGCTGGATTGGGTGGTGGCAACAGCGTTGCTTTAGTGGCCTCCTCTGGGTCAAAGTTGATTTTATTAGGAAACTTAGTTGGCTTTTTAATTGGATTCCTAGTAGTTACTGTGGGCACCGCTAGTGCAGTCATTTTAATTTCCTTTTTTTGTGGCCACTTTTGGACTAAGGTATACTTTGTTGTCTGGTAGTAGTGATATAATTGCGGCACATCAAGTGCTAGAAGAAAGAGTGTGCCTGATAAGTGGCTGGTCAGTAGCTTGTGTTCTCGGCAGAAAAACTTACATGATGACATAGATTGTGATAATAAAATAACAGCCATTAAAAACAAGCTGATGTTATGTAAATTCATGTTTCAGGCACACTTCAGCAATTAATTACATTTATTTTGTTTTTTTAAGATGATTTAATCATAAACGATGTTGGAAAAAAGCAAGATTTTAACACTTTCTTATCTGTCACGGCTGTTCAAAACATGTTGATTTTCTTCTTTTTTTTTCTGACTTATGCATGTTTTGGATTTGTTCTTTTTTTTAAGAGATAAGGTTGTCTTGCATATTACTACCTTATTTATTGTAACATGGCATTAAATTGAAAAAAAAAAAACAGAAAAAATTTAAGAAAATTAAAATGTAAATAAAATAAGTGGAAAAACAACAAATGCGAAAAGTCGCAGCTCGATAAGAATTGGTAAACAATGCAAAAGAGGACAACAGAGCATATTTAAACAAAAAACTACACCATAAATTAACACTGTCGAACTTAACTAAAGCACGATATTTTTAACTAGAACAATAAAATGTTAAGACATGACTGCAGTAGCCAAGAGTGAAGCTTTGTTGGGGGTGGCATTTCGGTTAAAATATCGATTAAGTTTCTGACTATATAATATCGATGGTTAAGCTCACTAAAGTGATAAGTGAAAAATTTCAAATGTTCAGGAATGTCGATTTGTTATTAAATTTCAATTCATCTCATTACAAAACACTAATTTTAACTGTGTACTCACACGCATTCACTAGCTATTACCCCTTTTACATTAGTCAAGAATTTAAGTCAATTTTCTGAGCTTCTAGGCCAATTCGCCGCAAATAGGAAGCGACGAAAGAGGAAAAAGTTGACGGTACACAGTCCGGTACTGGCAAGTTTTTCGAACTCGAAAAATTGCTTCCATTTCTTGACTAGTGTAAAAGAGGACTATGCATTTTCAATAAATTTACACAAGGTAGATATGATATTGATGAATTGAAAAATGCAATAAACCCATTTTCGTCAAAAGGTCACTTATCACTTTAGTGCGTGATATATACGTTTTCATTAAATATGCTTTATATAAAATTTTATTATTGTTTTTATTATTATATTTTATTATATTCACTGATCAAATTTACTTCTGATCAAAGCAATTACCAAAGATAGAAAACATTAACAGCCGCGTATTTTTGGAGTCTTATTTAGAAAAATTGGTACAATATATTTTATTCAAAGTATTGTCCATCACTAGCCACTGCTCTGGTATCTCTCTGGTAATTGGATTACGTTTTGAAAAAAGGGTAAGTTTTTTGAGGCTATCCACGAATCGATACATTTTTTGTCATCTTCATAAGAACGGAAGAGCTGCTCAGCCTGGCCATGGTTCATCGATCGAAACCAGTTGGCGGGTGTGGTACGACATTACATTTCAGCGTTTCCAAGTATTTTTTGACTGGCCTTAAAATGTTCTAGTTTAAAATGTTGTAGTTTTGCCAATTTTAGACTCCCGGCATCACAGATCTTATGACACCCAATATTCTTGCTTTCTTATCATTTTCAGCGCTTCAACGGCTGGAAATGGTTGCTTCATCAACTAAAGAACCAATTAATTTCCCAGAAATGCTGTTAAATTTCGCACACTTGTCACACGATAAAAAACTTGGGTGTGCAACCCAATATTTAGTTTGACATATCGAGTTAAATTATCGGCCGATAGACTTTGGCGGCTAATTTAAGCAGCGGACTTCCTTTGGCCATCAAGCAAAGGTTGTGCGTTGGATTTGAAGTCACCGCGTAATAAAATTATTTCAATGAAAAGTTTAAGAACAAATAAAAGAATAATCCCCAAATCTGATGATGACTACCGCAAACGAAAAACTGATAATGATTTACGGATATGCACCTGGAATGTCCGGACCTTAAATTGGGATGGTGTCTCTATCCAACTGATTGATATCTTGGAAAGATATAATTCTGATATTGCTGCAATCCAAGAAATGTGATGGAAGGGACAGGGTTGCTTACGGCAAGCATCCTGTGATAACGACTACAGCGGCCATGCGGAGAAGCGCGAGATTGGATGCGGATTTGTAATTGGAAAGAGAATACGGCATTATGCCCTGCGATTCATTCCTGTGAACGAACGACTTGCCATATTCCTTTCCAAGGCTAAATTTTTTTAACATTAGCCTAGTGTGTGTGCACGCTCCCGACAGAAGAAAAAAATTACGAAACCAAAGAAATTTTTTACGAATGCCTTGAAAACGCATACGAGCGTCATGGCATAAAAATCGTGCTTGGTGACTTCAACGCCAAGGTGTTTAAGGAAAACATATTTGGTCCAACAGTCGAAAAGTTCAGCCTCTACGACAACGCATATGATAACGGAATGAGGTTGATTGACATCACCGCAGCACGAAACATGGTCGTTAGTAGCACTAGATTTAAGCATCTCAATATTCATAAGGTCACCTGGCTGTCGCCTGATCAAAAAACATGCAACCAAATTGATCACGTTTTGATTGACGGAAGAAACTCTTCCAGTGTACTAGACGTACGCACGATTCGTAGTGCTAACATAGACTCGGATCATTATCTTGTCGCAGCGAAGATCCGCAAGATCTATGCGCAGCTAGGAATGCTCGCAATCCTACACTAATAAAGGTAGACATCGACAAGCTGCAGTCAAAACGGACAGCCGAAGCTTTCGCTACTCGACTCTCACTCCTGCTTCAAGAAAGCACCCCTCCGATCGACAATATATTCTCACTGTGGACGCACATATCCCGCACATATGTGATTGGCCTTCACCGCCATCGCCGAAACCAGTGGAACGACCAGGAGTATCGCGACAGGAGTGTCACGACCACTGCAGAGAAAGACAACGCCTACAAAACCACCATGCAATCGGTTGTAACGCGTGCTGTCATGGAGCGATACCGAGAAAAGAGGAGGGCAGAGAGACGCACTTTCAGGTGAAAAAAACGAGAGGCGGAAATGCGTGAGTGCGAGAAAATTGAGATGCATGGCGACAGGAATGATACTCCAAAATATTTCGAAAAAATAAGACGCCTGGCCGATGGTTTTAAGATCGGAGCCTCTTCCTGCAAGGATGAGAATGGTAATCTGGTGACAGATATCCAGACCGGAGGCGAAGCTCTGTTTAAATGTATTCACAGACTTCTATGCAGAATATGGTCGCAAGAATGCATTCCAGATGATTGGAACCTCAGTGTGCTCTGCCCAATCCACAAGAAAGGCGATCCCACCATTGGCGCTAACTACCGTGGGATAAGCCTTCTTAATATCGCATATAAGGTCCTGTCGAACGTATTGTGTGAAAGACTAAAGCCCATCGTGAACCAATTGGTTGAACCTTATCTGTGCGGCTTCAGACCTGGAAAGTTCACCATCGACCAGATCTTCACACTCCAACATATCTTGGAAAAGACCCTTGAATAACAAATCGACACACACCATCTTTTTGTCGATTTCAAAGCAGCCTTCGACAGTCCAATAAGGAGTCACCTATACTCCATAATGTCTGAATGTGGTATTCCTGCAAAGCTAATACGTCTTTGCAGAATGGCACTGATCAACACAACCAGCACAGTGAAAATCGGGAAGGACCTCTCCCTTCCGTTCGATACCAAGCGAGGTTTCAGACAAGGTGATTCCTTATCGTGAGACTTTTTTAATATAGTCATGAAGAAAATCATCCGAGCTACTGACCTGAGACGTAGCGGCACAATTTTCTATAAGAGTGTTATGCTGCTGGTGTATGCTGACAAAGTCAGTGGAGCATTCTCCAGGCTAGAAAACGAGTCGAGTCGAATGGGTCTTGCAGTGAACGCAGATAAAACAAAGTATCTTGTGTCAACAAACAAACAGTACCAGCGTTTTGGAAACCACGTCAATGTTGACAACACCTCCTTTGAGGTTGTGAAGGAGTTTGTTTACCTGGGATCCAGCATTAACTACTCCAACGATATCAGTATTGAGATTAAACGAAGGATAACTCCTGTCAACTGGTGTTACTTTGGGCTCAGTAAGCAATTGAGAAGCAGAGCTCTCTCTCTACGAACAAACTGACGCTCTATAAGTCAATAATCATGCCCGTCCTATTATACGCAACACAAACCTGGACGTTGAGCAGCTCTGATGAAAGGACTTTGGGAGCGTTCAAGAGAAAAATCCTTCGCAAGATCTATGGTCCAATCTGCGTCAATGGCGAGTACCGAACATGTGGAGAGAATGAACGACGAAGCTCCAGCGAAAAAAATATTGGATTCGGTACCCAGCGGTAGTCAACGGAGACGAGGAAGACCGAATCTCCTTTGGAAAGAACAGGTATTGGACAACCTGACAACGCTTGGAGTTTCCAACTGGCACCAGCAAGCGCACGGCAAAAGAGGCTGGCGCAAATTCTTAAACGAGGCCAAAACCGATCAACGGTCGTGAGCGCCATCTAATTAAGTAAGTAAGATCGAGTTAAATTTCTCTTTAGAAGCACTTTAATATGCAATAGCTGTCACTCTCAAAAACATTACAGGTAAAATGAATGCTCGTATCTTTTTTTCGACTAAAAAGGGACAAAACATACTTTGATTTTTGAGGTTTTTAAGTGACATGGCAATTAAAAAAAGGAATAAATGCGGGACACATTTTAAATAAGTTCTTCTTTAATGTATGTACAGAAATTCATACATTTACTAACGATTTAAAAGTTCATATTAATTACTTTTAATATAAAATGAGTGCATTATCATCGTCTCTGTCATCTTCCGAATCATATCCGATGGCTTGCCACTTTTTTCAGATATTAATTTTTTGTAGCGATTGATCGAATCAATTCTGAACTCGTTTAAAAATAACATCTAACCATAAGAATAGCTTTAAACGTATCGATTTGCAATCGGGTTTTTTGATTAGTTTAAGATTTGTTCATTGCAGAAAAAAGAAGAACGTACATCGTGCATTTTGAAGGACAATAATGCTTTCAAGGTTCATATAAGGTTTTAAAGGGACAAATAAGGGGTTTAGAAATAAAGGATATGAAAATTTTCAAGGGACAGCTTTTTTGACACTAATAAAAGAGTCAATCCCTTAAAACCCTCAAAAAACTCATTTATATATTAAGAAAAACGTTGAGGTTTTTGAGTCAAACGTATAAATTTTATTTCAATATGATTTTCGTTTAAAAACTTAACTGTAAAAATTTGAACGCACAAACATTTGGTTAAAACATTATTTTTTATTGACTTAATAACAACTTCATTTCAATCAAATGCTTCCACGTTTGCTTTGAATTTTATTTTGTTTGAAATAAGCACTGAAATCTTAAATCTTTAGACATTAAATTCAAAAGTAAAATTCAAACGTTGATATTTTTAGAAAATCATCAGTTGTTTTTCAAAAATCACAGTCAAACGTGCTCTACTTTTGATATAAAAATAATTTTTTTCTCTCCATGTACGAATGCGCGGTTTTTAATGCATGCCCCCAATAATATCGACTAACCTTTTTTTGCGTTTTTTTCCATAATTCTTTTATATTTTAAATTATGTTATTAGCTCTTGCATCCACTGTCACCTGCTTGATAAAATAAGAATTATCTTTGTTAAGGAAATTGAGTTTTGATTGCTAAAAGAGGGTAAAAGGTTTTCATCCTTTCCTTTAAAGACACATATTCAGACTTATTGCTATGGAAACCATATCCAAAATTTTATCAATAATTTCATTAAAACTAAACAGAACAAACAGTGTCCAAACTGCACATTATGTAAATTTAATTTAAGGCATTTAACAATCGTTATGGTGAACAAAAATAAAAAGAAACGTAATAGTAAGGACTCTACCTCAAGTAATACTGGCAATGGTGAAGTCGAGGAATCGAAAAAGAAAGATGTTAGCGAAAAAAAGAAGGGCAATGTTTCTAAATCCATAGGCTGTGATATTTTTAACGATGCAGCCATGGAGAATGCATACTATGTGTGTCATAATGTGCAGGTGTGTAAAATAATATAAAAATTAATTTATTTATCATTGACCTTTATTTAATGAAATTGCAGGATCTGCTTAAATCACGTGGATTTGCTTGGCCCGATGGTCAAAAAAAGAAGAAAAAAGGAAAGCGTTAAAAAATGGACCAACATTTTACCAGCAAAGCTATACTGAGATGATTTTCTATAAAAAAAAAATACATTACTTATATGTATAATACATTCACCACGCAATAATGGCAATGTTTAATTTTGGAATTGTACATATGTATGTATCAGCTGTCTTAATTCGAATGCAAATCTGTATATTATGTGCATTACGATTGCTTTTGTCGCAAGGCGAGTCATTGAACTCAGTCGTGCGCTGATAATAAAAATTTTTGTTCTTTGTCTTTTTTATTTTTTGTTTAAAGAACTTAAATCAAAAACGAAATAAAGAGAAAAACACACGCAAAAAACAAAATTGGTTTTAATAAGCTTTAATTTAACTTTTGATACTAAATATTCTTAACATGGCAATGCATTTAATTAACGTCATGCCTGAACATATATATGTAAGTCTAAACAAGTAAAGAAAGTCTAAAGTCGGTCTAGGCCGACTATGAAATACCCTAAACCTACTTTTCCAAAAAAAAATCATATTATTGAAAATAGGTGTGACCGTGGGTGGATGAAGGCTACATTTTATATGCATTTAAATGTTGATGAAAAATTTACATATACCATTCATGTTTCATTCCTGTAGCTCACAGTTAATACCTTTATTGTGCTTTCGCTATGGGAGGTGGGCGTGTTCACGGACGAATTACTCCCAATTTTTGAACACACCTTAGTTTTGGTATAATATACATACATACCAAAAAGATATCTCTATGACAAACATAATCTTATTAATTCAGTTTTAAACTTTTTGGGTTGTATGGAAGGTAGGCGGGTCCGTGGGCGGATGAGGACCATTTTCCTCAACCATCTTTGTTGTGTCATAAAAAACATACGTGCCAACTTTTATCTCTGTAGGTAAAACAGGGGCTTATTTATTACGTTTTCAATTTTTGGATTCTATGGGAGGTGGGCGTGTCCGTGAGCGGATGATACCCATTTTTAGCAGACATCTTTGTATTGATACAAAACACATACACACCAAATTTTATTGTTGTAGGTTAATTATGAGCTTATTTATGCAGTTTTCAATTTTTGCGTTGTATGGGAGATAGGCGTGTTCGTGGGCGGATGATGTTCATTTTTCAAAATCATCTTTATTTTGTCATAAAAAACAAACGTTCCAAATTTTGTCTCTGTAGGTTAAACAGAGGCTTATTTATTGCGTTTTTAATTTTTGGGTTGTATGGGAGGTGGGCGTGTCCGTGAACGGATGACACCTATTTTTCGAAACCATTTTGGTTTTGATACAAAACACATACACACCAAATTTTATTGTTGTAAGTTAATTATGAGCTTATTTATGCATTTTTAAATTTTTGCGTTGTATGGACGGTAGGCGCGTCCGTAGGCGGATTCCAAAAATATTCAATAGTGCAGATTCTTGGGTTTATGTGATCATGTGTACCAAGTTTCATCCAATTATCTCAACTCCTTCTTCTTATCCTGTGTATACGGACAACACACAGACGGACAGACGGACGGACGGACGGACGGACGGACATGGATAGCTCGACTCACGTGTTGACGCTGATCAAAAATATATATACTTTTCTATACCGGACTCGCTTCGTTCTATGCGTTACAAACGTTTGCACAAAGTTAATATACCCTCACCTTTCAGGTTAAGGGTATAAAAATTAAAAAATACATGACAGAAACTCACCAAGAACATATGTAATTATTTTTCCGCTTTGAGAAAAAGGCGATAAAAGATAAATTTACTCATATATATCATTTATGCACTGTCGAAAATTTCGGTTTAAATTTTATACCACGATTTATTGCATCTGCACAAAATCTTGCGATTTTGAGAAAGTGTTTCAATCTACCATGTTATGACATCTAGATTGCATTTGACAATAGAGACTTATTAATGTTACTAATATAGAAGCCCGTCATATGACGGTCCGTATTCAAAATAATTAAATAACAGACGATATGACAACATGTTTACATTCATCTCTAATGTTGTCTTGTTCCAGTCGTCGTCAATGTGTCCTTACTGAAAAATATCAAATGAATTTTGTATGCATACTTTTAGGCTGACAATTTGTTCAAATAAAAAAGCACTGTAATAGTAACAAAAAGGCTGAACATGTTTTAAGAAGCATAGCAATAACAACTATGAACAGTTTGAGCGATAAATAGAGCACGGAGCAGGACGCTTGTCTTTTATATATTAAGATTGTTTACAAAAAATATTTTTTGAATTCAAAACAAGTTTAAGAATGAGCAATTTAAACTAATGCTTGGTTTTCACATACACTTAATAATTTTTTGTTTGAAATGAAAGTTTAAAATATCACATAAATAAAACCCTTTTAGAATTTTTGCTAAAAACATGTGAAGAGATCAGTTTTTTCTTTTTTTCGCCTTGTCAAATGGAAAAATTTGACAACGTGTGGGCATATTTCATTTGACTGACAACAACTGCCCATTGAAATTGACATAGTGAAAGCCAGGCTTAAGCTCTCCTCATGATTTAATAATTTATAAGGTTATCCCGTTATTTGACGTCTTCTCACAAAAGTGGAGATGGATACCCTTTTTTGAAGAAGAGCAGAGCATTTTTAATTACACATAAGGGGTCGTTCATAAACTACGTGACCGTTTCTGAACTCAGCACCCCCTTCCCCTCCGTTACTATTCGTAGTGTATTTCAAAGCCCCTTCCCCTCTCCCCTATAAAGTAACATAGTATATGAAATAAAAAATTATTTTTATATTTAAAAAATTGTATTACCTTGATTAGCTCTTAGTACGTGTCCTATCATGACTAGATAAGTTTAAGAAACTATTTTAAAAATCAATGATTTCCATTTATAAAAACTATTCCATATGGGAAGTGTCAATACTCTCAATCACTAGAATTGAAGATGCTGGAAACTTTGGGGATTCTTCGAAATAGAATTCTTTAACGTATTCCATGTCGACCCATTCAGGTGCAACCTCATTTTTAATTCAAAGAAATTATCATGGTACATTTTACAACGATTTATTTTAAATTAAACAAGTAAAGAAAGTCTAAAGTCGGTCTAGGCCGACTACGAAATACCCTAAACCTACTTTTAAAAAAAAAAATATTATTGAAAATGGGCGTGTCCGTGGGCGGATGAAGCCTATATTTTACATGCATTTAAAAATTTACACATAACAAGTTTTATTCCTGCAGCTCACAGTTAATGCCTTTATTGTGCTTTCGCTTTGGGAGGTGGGCGTGTTCATGGACGGATTACTCCCAATTTTAACATACCTTAGTTGTGGTATAAGGTACATACATACCAAATTTGATCTCTCTATGACAAACATAACCTTAATTATTGAGTTTTAAACTTTTTGGGTTGTATGGGAGGTAGGCGTGTTCGTGGGCGGATGACGTCTATTTTTCAAAATTATCTTTTTTTTGTCATAAAAAACATACGTGTCAAATTTTATCTCTTTAGGTTAAACAGAGACTTATTTATTGCGTTTTCAATGTTTGGGTTGTATGGGAGGTGGGCGTGTCCGTGAGTGGATGACACCCATTTTTCGAAAACGTCTTTGTGTTTGTATAAAACACATACATACCAAATTTTATTGTTGTAGATTAATTATGAGCTGAGTTATGCAGTTTTCAATTTTTGCGTTGCATGGGAGGTAGGCGTGTCCGTGGGCGGATTCTAAAAATATGCAATAGTGGAGATCCTTGGGTTCATGTGACCACGTGTACCAAGTTTCATCTAATTATCTCGACTCCTTCTTCTAATCCTGTGTATACGGACAACACACAGACGGACAGACGGACGGACATGGATAGCTCGACTCACGTGGTGACGCTGATCAAGAATATATATACTTTTCTATACCGGACTCTCTTCGTTCTATGCGTTACAAACGTTTGCACAAAGTTAATATACCCTGACCTTTCAGGTTTAGGGAATAATAAAACTCACTTATAACAATTCATTGCCCAGCCGCGGCGAAAAGTTTTTTTCAATAAAAAATTTTTCTGATCGGTCACCACCTCTCTGCAGACAATGGCAAACCTCAGAGAGTAAATAATGCCATGTAAAGCTTCTTGATAACATGAACTTTAGCCGTTCGGAGTCGGCATAAAACATGTAGGTCCAGTTCTCGGTCAATTGTGCGCAAAAATTTAATAACACACACAACACAATTGATCATAAGAAGCTCGGTCAAAGTTCTTTCAAGGGCTGAAATGGCCAATTTGTTTTTGTTTTTTTTGTTTTTTTAACAATTCATAGATATTTTTGAAGCAAAATACAAGAAACAGATAGAACACGATCTTGAACTGATTTCCTTTTTCTGTTTAGACAGTAGATGTCGTATGGAATTACCTTTGATCGAGAATATTCATACCCAGTGGCGTACCGAGAGGTTAAGCGGATTCCTAATTCGCTGTCCCTCTGATATACAATATACAAAAAACATCTTTGATATTAACATAGGGTGTTGTAGGCACTGTTTTCAAACAAACGTATAGTTGCTTTAAAAAAATTCTTAAGAACATAATCTCTTTTCCACACATTTTTACTCGCTTCATTTAGAATGCCGAAGTAAAATAAGAAAAAAAAAGTAAACAAACTCTAAAGTCGGTCTTATCCGACTATGGAATACCCTAAACCTATTATCGTATTAAAATTATATATTATATACTTATATATATACCTATATATTTATATACTTAAACAAACATAAATTAATTCTTATTTTATCAAAGTCCATGTATTCCTTTACAGTTTTTAACAGTTTTCACTAATGTGGGTTGTAGGAGAGAAGGGCGTGTTCGTAGGCGGGAGTCGCCCATTTTTTGTGCGCACCTTAGTTTTGATATAAAATTCTCTCATACAATGTTTACTCCCTGTAAGTTGTATACAATCCTTTTTATCGTATTTTCAATATTGTGGGTTGTATGGGAGGTTGGCGTTTTCGTGGGCGAGTGACGCCTATTTTGTAAGCACACCTTAGTTTTGAAATAAGATCCTCCTATACCAAGTTAAATCCCTGTAGGCCATGTATAAACGTTTTTATGGTATATTTAATATTGTGGGTTGTATGGGAGGTGGGCGTTTTAATGAGCAGACCACACCCATTTTTTTAACATGGCTTATATTCCATTCAAAATACAGACACACCGAATTTGATCTCTGTAAGACAAACACAAGCTTATTTATGCACTTTTCAATTTTATGGTTTGTATGTGAAGTAGGCGTGTCCGTGGGCGGATGACGTCCATTTTTCAAAAACATGGGAAAAATGTGTTACAACGCTATTAATGCAATAAATATAATTCCTCTTTCAATGAAAATAAAAATAAACCGTCAGAATCCTTAAAGGAAAACTCAGAATTGGGTAGATAGAAAAATTGAATCGTTTACTTCAAAAACAACATAAGTCACTCAAATTTAATTTTTCAGGAAATCAATAAAAACTGTGTAATTCACAAAAAAAAATTTGTTTTAGTAAAAAACGAAGACTACGAGGCATTTCTTTAAGAGAAAGGATAACACTGATGTTATGTGTGTTTGCAACAAAAAAGCTATGTTCGAAAAAAATTGACTAAACTTGTTTCTGAAATAAGCTGAACTCTAGCAGGAAAGAACCCACTGCCTTCCAAAAGAATTTTAAAAAATCCTTTGAATTTTGCAAAAGATTTTTATGGAGCGATGAAACAAATAAAACTGTATTGGACCTGATGGAAAAACAAATGTCATAAAACATACATCATTAACCAAATTGCAAAAATTTAAATTCCAATTACAACAAAAAAAAGCATTTTCTTGGCATAAAATTAAGCATTTTCCTGGCATGATGAAGGACCATTGATCAAAATTGATAGCCGCAAGAACGTGCTTATTTAAGGATACTCCAGAAATACGATGGAACCATTCACATTTCGTTCCATGCCTGTAAATTGAATCTTTATGCACGATAATCGGGGACATTAATTCTGATTCGAACATAAAATTAATAATGTTGAAATTCATGACACTAAAGTACATTTCTTGTTGTTTTAATAATCAATTCCGACAGCTAATTATATCATAACACAGACGAATGATCCCAAACACTCTGCTAAATTGGTTAAAGATTGGATATCAGTAAAAATATTATCGTAATTGTGAGGTGGTCAGCTCCATGTTCCGATCTAAATCCTATAGAAAACCTTTGCATCCGCAAAAGGAAATACAAAACTGCATACGAACTTTGAACTGGTATCCAGGAAGCCAGGTTCTTAATTTCATGGAGCAGATAGTAAAAAATATACCTCGTTGATACAATACGAAATACAATACGAAATAAGGTCAATATATCTGTAGTTTTTGATTTTTATTGTAGAAATTTTTTTGAAGTGTCCTTTTTTTATGAAAAACAAAAAAAAACAAATTGGCCATTTCAGCCCTTGAAAGGACTTTGACCGAGCTTCTTATGATCAATTGTGTTGTGTGTGCTTAAATGTTTGCACACAATTGACCGATAACTGGACCTACATGTTTTATGCCGACTCCGAACGGCTAAAGTTCATGTTCTCAAGAAGCTTTACATGGCATTGTTTACTCTCTGAAGTTTGCCATTGTCTGCAGTGAGGTGGTGACCGATCAGAAAAATTTTTTATTGAAAAAACTTTTCGCCGCGGCTGGGGATCGGGCTCCGAGCATGCCAGGCCACACACTTAACCTGCATGCCACGGTCACCTTTTTTATGACCCTTTCTATAATCGTGCCTTCGGAGGGTAAGGTAGCTAGAACAAACTTAATTAATTTAAAAATTCGTTTTAGTTTCGTATTTTTTAGAACTTTGTAATCGAAATATATTTTTATTTGAAAATTTTGAAAACATTGTTAAGCAAAAATTAACTAAATTCTAGTTTTTAAGTTTATTCAGTAGAGTACTATTTTTCTGTTCATAGCTTTACGTATGTATTCGTCTCTATTGTTCCCGGTCCGCATCTATCCAAATATAGTTCAATCTGGAAAGCCTACATTAAACGAGTGCTCAAGTTTATGCCACTCTAGAGCCGTTTTTGCTATTTCAACAAATTTATACATATATATTAAAATTGAGAAAGAGTCAATTTCTCACACGTCAGCATATCTGATATAAATTATAAGACACATATAACGGTAGAGAACGCAAAAATTCAACACCCACTTATTACAAAAAACATTAAAATAAAAAAATCTATTTCTAAGCATTTGCAGTCAGAGAAAGTGAACAAAAAAAAATATAAAACTCAAAAACAACTCAACTAAAAATTCTAGAAAAAATTAAACAAAATATATTTTTCCATAATAAAAATACACCCATTCAAAACATAAACAAAAAAAAAAAAATAGCATGAGTTTCCGCCACGCTGAGGATAGCGTCGTTTAAAAATACAAGCCGAACGAAGAGCAAATAACGTAACCAAAAATCAAAAACCAAAATTATAAGAAAATCAAAAGCAAGTGGTAGATGCGGGCTGAATTATAAAAACAAGACGAAAAAAAAACAAAAAAAAAATACACAGATTAACACAAAAAATTGCACAAATTTAGCAACTGAGTAATGAAACTCAGATGGAAAACGCATAAAATCAAGTTAAACGGTTAAAAATACACCAGTCGATCGGCGCGATTCACAGCGAACGTTTCGTTATAAACGATTTAAAAAAACAGAAAAAAAAACAAACAGCCAAACGTAGAGTTCAGTGTCGGTGCAATACATTCATTGCATTATCAAATATTATATTGAAACAAGATACAAAGTTGTTTTGTCCCTAAAAAGCACGAGCTAATATCAAAAAAAGGCTTTTACGTGATACACCTTCTAGTGCAATCAACTCAAGTTAAAACACACATAATTAAAACACCAAAATGGGCAAAACACCAGCAATCGGCATCGATCTTGGCACCACTTACTCATGTGTCGGAGTCTGGCAGAATAACAAAGTTGAGATCATCGCCAACGATCAGGGAAATCGCACAACTCCCAGCTATGTTGCATTCAACGATACGGAGCGCCTCATTGGCGATGCCGCCAAGAATCAGGTAAAAAAAAACACCGTAATACATATTTGCCACTTTGGTCAAATAAGGTGATTACTTTACAGCTTACAGAGAAAAAAAAATTCCTTTGATGTAAGCCCCGCACAGTGTACTTTTTTGCACAAAAATTTATCAAAATTGTAGAGATAATAATATTTGAACTGCTTCATTTGTTTTTATTGTGCAGAAAATTTAATCATCGTAGTATATATAATAGTAGTATGAAATTTAAATTTAAAAAATCAATTTAACTTTTGAACTTTATTCCCTACTCCTGAACAGGTGAGGATATATTAACTTTGTGCAAACCTTAGACTGTAGAGAAAAGTATATTACGTCCCCTTAATACAGAAAGGACGTAACTCATAGCTTTTTGAAATCGTGTTTTTTTGCATTTTCTGTTAGAGTACCTTTCATGAAACCAAAAAAACTGAAATATGGTTGTAAATATTTAATTTGTTGACGATTTTCATTACAATCTGTATTTAAATAATTTTTAATTACATAACATTTTAAGAAATTATAAAAAGACTGTTAATCTTCCTGTAAAATTATGAATTAATGAGTTAAGTCCTTTCTGAATTAGTGATTTCCGTCTGTTAATTTCTCTGAACATCTGCGTGTTATCTGCAAATACAGAATAAATAAAGCGAAAATAGCAGTTATTTCTAAAATTTTACGGTAAAAAGATCATTGTACAAACATAACTGCACAAAAGTACTAACTATAGGTCTGTTTCCGTACTCACACTGTGTTACTTGTGTGTTACTACCCAATCAGCCAAACAAGCTTGGAATAAGCTTTAAACAAGCTTACACACGTAAGCCTCAAGCTTGGATAACGCTTTCATTTACTATTGTAGAACGCTTACATGTAATTGTAGGATAAACGAAAGTGAACCCTTGGAATAATATTCCTTACTTCAAGCTTAATCCAAGTGTTGTTTTTACAATTGGATATAAGTGTTTTAATAAGCTTTTTTCAAGTGTGCTACATTCAAGAAATCAATTAGCACTCGCGAAAAATTTTTATTCCGTGGCTCAGTTGGTAAGCCACTGGTTATTTGATTTGTTGTGATTTGGACATCCAAGGTTCAATTCCCAACCGGAACATTTTTATTTTTATTTATTTTTTATTTTCGTTTGTTAAAATTGAAGCATATATTTATATGAAAAATTGCATGTCTTCAACAATTTTTGTGTTTGCTACCCCAGGGATCGAACGCGCGAACCACCGCATATGAGTCGGACACTCTAACAGCTTGCCGTTAGCCTTATGGCTGCTGAGCGAACAAAATGAAAATGTATGTATATATGAGAGCATCACAACTTTGAACAGTTGTGAAACTATTACCGTTGTCAGCGTTATCTAAGTATGATTGCAAAACACTTACTTAATGCAAGCCTTTCCAAGTATTATTGTACATCACTTGCTTTTTGTGTTTTACGCAATAGTTACACAAAGCAACTTGGAAATTTATTACCCGGGCAAATGTTTTTCAAGCGTGCTTGGATAAGGCTTGATTTTTGTATTGCATGTAAGCTTAATCCAAGCACTATTTCTAAATGGTTGATTGGGTATTTTCTATTTCTGTACTTTCTGTGCTTAACTGTCTGACCAGAATCATGTCGTTGTCGTGTCAGCAGGCAAAACACTAGCAGAGACAATGAAAACCTTATGGGAGAAATTGTGGCAGAAAACGACAACGAAAACGCTAAGTCCCGGTTTACACATGTCAACAGTTGACCGTCAATTCTTGCATATTCCTTTTGACGCTTCAATTTACACACGTTTAGAGTTGACGGTCAACTGTTTCTGATGACGCCGAAATAAAATGAAGAAAATAACGGAACAACGAACGAACACAAAACGAATTGCCCGAGAATTGACAGAACGGTCAAGGCATATTTATACAGGTAGTATAAAACGCAACTGCGCTGCCGACTTTTGGGAGTCTAATGTCAAAATCAAATAATGCCCATTCTTATAAACGAGTTGGGGGATTTTTTTGTTTTTCAGAGAAAAACTTTACGCTAGCCTTTTCTAATTTTCGTATGTGTAAGTTAACAGTTTATTAATTTTTTAATTATGAATTTTGTGCTTTATGTTTTAATTGTATTTTGGAGATATTGTGAAGAACAATTTTAAACTTTTGATATTAGGTGTAAATTAATTTTAATTAAAAAATCCCCTTTTGTTTTGTTTTTGGTGCAAAAGCAACATTGCTCATTGTCATTTCTGATTTTGACATTATACTCCCATTCAGTTTTTTCTTATTATAGTACCTGGATTAATATGCCTTGAGTACGGTCAACTTTGTTCTTTCCCCTTACCCCACGAGTAAATCGCCCAAAAGCGCAAAAATTGACGGTCAACTGTTGATATGTGTAAACCGGGACTAAGCGGTTCTCTCTCACCGATACGTTAACGTCATGATTCTGGTCAGACAGTAAAATGTGAGGAGTAGACAAGCATAAATCGCTCTCTCGAGCACAGAAGTATACCAGAGTGTGCTTGAACTCAAGACTACGAGTAAATTAAGAAGAAGCATCAAGAAAAACAAGCATATGTCAAATACACTATAATTTCAATTGGCGCTATTTACGTTTGACACGTCTGCTGTCAGAATCAACTGTTTTGTGCTCGAAACTTACTAGAAGCTGTTTCCGTACTTTTGCCACTATTCTCAAATTTCATTTTACTCTCGCAACCCGAAGTTTACACAAAACTTACACAGTGTAGAGTACGGAAACACATCAAAAGATTTGTTCTTCATTTGTCAAAAATGTGAAGTTTTATATTTGTAAGTTTTATTTTCATACTCAAATAATAGGTCTGTTCGCGTACTTTTCTAGTAAAATAATGAAAAACGTCAAAAGTAATTAAATTGAGAGAGAATTAACTCCAACAATAAAAAGTAAACGAACGATTTTCTGGTAAAAAACTGAAAAATGTCAAATCTGCCTAGTTCGCAACTGCTGTGCTGCTCCTCACACTTATCGTTTGACAGTTTTCATTTTTTTACCTCATGAAATTCTACTAGTAAAAACTTTAAAAAACTTGAACGCAGAGAAAATAGAATTTCCCCTCTTTTACACAATCCTCTCAGTAAACAAACGCTTTTCAGGCACTTTCAAGCAAAAGTTTTTGAAATATTTCGTTTACAATCGACTACGCGAGCAGACCTAATAACATTTATTTTTGAGTTTTATTATTTCCCTCACATCACATGAGCCGTAATCAGAATTTTCCCTGTGTGATAAAAAAAAAAATATTTTTTTTTAGTATTTTTAAAATTTATTGAATTGTAAGAAAAAAATCTTGACCACTTAATTTACTTTTTGTCACTTGAAATCGATCTCTTGGAGTCTTTTATGGATGCTGCACGGCACCTGTTTGCTTTTTCGCGTTTTGCTTAAGATTCATTCTTTCTTTGCGCTATAAGTAGCCTCGTAGTCAGCGGCTTCTTTCTCGGATGCTGCTTGACGTTGATATTTTTTTAGTACAACGCATTCGAATTACCCGGGTAGCTCGAAGTACCCGTTATACCTTAAACTATCCGGGTATAGCCCGGATTATTCGCGCTACCCGTGTAGCTCGGCTACTCGAAATTCTCGAAAGAGCCCTAGATTTAACCTCAAAAATCTTCCTGTGGCGGATTCATACAACCTTTGTATGAAGGCGTGATGAAAAGGGGCATTCATTAATAACGTGAGGCAATTTTGGCGATATTTTGACATATAATGAGATTTGGCTCGACCCCCTCCTCTAATCTCAAGTGAGATTGTTCAAAATGGGTGCTTTCAGTGCATATTAATATCCAGTGTGCCATACGGATCAGTTTCGAATTCAAGAAGGACTTACTTCTTCGTAAAGGGTTTTCAAATAAGAGGTGTTATTTTGAATAGCACGCTATTTCGGTAGCTGTCACTTTTGAAGCTGTTATTTTTTTACATTTAACAAGTAGAAACTACGCCATTACTAAAAATTTGCAGTCACAGTTCGCAAAACTAAAGCATTTTTTGGTCGTCGTGAAGCACCTTGTCGGACCGCAATACAGAAATTGGTGGGAAAATTCGAGCTGTTGGGAAAAGTTAGTGATGTGAAGAATAAAACCCGTGCACCCGTGCAGGTCAATGGACCTTACTTTTTCGAAAATGAGTTTGGACCAACAGTTACGGTGAATGGATTGCGCTATCGAGGGATGATTAATGATTTTTTATGGCTGGAGTTGGATAGTATTGATCTGGACAACGTTTACTTTCAACGAGATGACGCTACATGCAACACAAGCAACGAAACCATTGATATTTTACGGGAAAAGTTTCCGGACCGTGTTATCTCTCCAAGAGGTGATCACAATTGGCCACCGAGATTTTGTCATTTAATACCTTGTGACCGCATAACGGCGATAAATATTATTGTGTAAAATTTATTTTCCTGTCCGAATTGGATGAAATATATCTAATTCCGACAACGGCGTTATTTCTCCGATCATATGGCTGTTGTCTGAACGCTCAAAAGAATGCAGCAACTTTATTTTAATTAAAGATTTGTTTGAGAAAAAAAAAATTTAAATTTAAAAGTGCATTATATTATGAATTATGAATGTTTTTAATAACGAAAAGTATTTCTATCCCGAGAGAATTTTAATTTTATTTTTTTACCCCATGGTTGACATTTTCGTGGAATGGCCGACAAATGAGCATACACTGAGAAAAAAACACATACCTTGCTCCGGTAAAAAATTTCTCTATTTTTGATAATAGCAATTTTCTCTTTTTCAAATAAAATTTTCTTCAATTAGAATAAATTTTCACATTTTCAAAGAAATATTTCTTTACTTCTAGGAAATGGAAATATTTCAATGTCTCTAATAATGATAAGTATTTTTCTCGCACAAAAAATTTCTAATTTATAGAGAAATTTTATTGAAAATGAAAAACTTTTCTTATATTTTGATAAAAAATTCACTATGAGAAGTATTTTCTTCAATAAAAACAAATATTTTCTCAAAAAAAAAGTATTTTTCTCTAAAAACGATATATTTTTCTATTTCATGGAACCTTTTTATCATTTTTAGAGAATTTTAAGTATCGCAATTAGATAATAGCATTATCTGGAGCAAAGTCTATACCATTTTTCTCTAAATATGATGCCTTTTTTATCATATTCCGAGACACTCTTTTCTGAGTGTATTAATTTTTTGATAAATGATCCAAAAATCACTTACTTATTATCCACGAATTGGCGTGTTATGTTTTTGATAAACAATCACATGAGGGCTTGATATCAAGAATATTATGGCTTGGCTCAGAATAATTCCCAAAACTAATTGGTTTGGGATTGTTTTTAGCTCAAATTTCTCTCCGTGAACTGTTCGCCTTTCGCGGTTATTATAAGTTGTAAGTCATGTCTCTAAAATTTTAGATCAACCAGGAAAAGGTCGATGAACATTTATTACTTCTCAAAATATGTTACATTAATAAATGAATATAGAAATTTTTTTCTTGATCATGAAATTTTTATATAATTTTTTAAAATTCGGCTATCATAATTTTTGTGTTTTCGAAATCTGAAGCCCTTTAAATTTAGTATTTTTAGAAAAGAATTTTATTTATGTTATTTAAGAAGTTATTTTATGAAGTTTTATTTTTTGCTTAGAAAATAAAAGTTATTTTGAGTTGTATTTTTTACCTACATGATTTGTTACCTACACAGTAGAAAGATTAATTCAGGGATACCACACAATTTCTGCCTCTCGGAATACCAACATTTTGCTTCCAGGTTTAAGTTATATTTTAAATTTATCAACTTAGCCAACTCCACTTTTGTTTTTTGCACCGCCTAATCACATGCATTCACATCAGATAATTTAGTCTCCATACAGGTTAAGACATAGAACATCAAATATAGAACTTGTTATAGCTTATTTCGAACCAATTAAATTTTAAATTTCATAAATTTTGACATCACCTGATATCAGATATTAATCTTGAATTCCCCTTAGATATAATTACTATAGACTAAAATGGAATAATGTTCGATTGTGTACAAATGTGGTAATTGAAAATCTCTTAAGGTTATTAAACTCAATGCAACATTTTCATAAACAAGCATTAGCAAAATTCGACTGCAAAAAAACTACATGTGAACAAATTATGTGCAAATTTTAGATGGTTCATGAGACACATTTGCCGTGATATAACAAAAGTATGTAACTTCTTTTTTAATATTATGGAAAATAAAGGTCATGTGTCAAAATTTCTAGAGGCTCATGACATATTATTTATTTTATCATATATACATATTATTTTTAATATAGTATTTGTGTGTTCCAAGTTTTTGTAGGCTATAATTTTTCAATATTTTCTAAATATACGAATAATTTTATTTATTTGTTATGAACTTGTGAAACAATTTATAGAAAACAAAATCATTTAAAAATTCAAATATTTATGATTTTTCTTGTTTTTGGACCATAAATATTTTTTTATTTTTTTCACTAAATCTTTCATTCAAACATTTCTTTCATTCGAAGACATGTGTTATTTTTATGTCTATTAAAATCGACATAGCAGTCGAATAAAAAAAAACTGTCATATAGATTAAGTAGCAGTTGCGCGGCAGAGCGAGTAGATTTTTTTTTAGTAATTTAATAAAACTATCTCATCAACCAAGTTGTTTTTAGTAATTGTATACTTTAAAATCAATATAAATTAAGTATTAAACATAAGATAACAGTTAACAAATATATGAAAGTATCTTGTATACTTTTTGGTAAGTAGCACTTACGTGGTTTTACTATACAATCAAGAAAATAAGACAGCTCTGCGCATTTCGTCACGAAATACCAAGAACTGCCTGTTTCACATTTGTGTGATTGTGTGTTTGCTTGATTGTGAGAGAACGAAATATAGCTGAATTGTACATCAGATCTGTTGTGACGTAGCAACTAATGCGCATTTCGCAATCTCAATGTCAGGTCTACTAGCCGCTACTATTTTATTTTTTTAACTGACTCACCAAATTAGGATGTCAACATACATAGTAGATGTTCTGTTCTCTTAAACATTTATTACATACTAGCGAACCATAACATAATGTTAATATTTAATATATATTTCTATTAGGTTAATATTTTTCGTCACCAAACCTGTGTGATTTATGAGGTCTACATATTGAACATGATTGACAATTTTATTTTTCATACTTGAATGTGTGAAATGTTGTCAGAACAAATTTGGTAAATGTTAACAAATAAAAATAATCTAAATTCGAAAGCTACTTGACATGAGCAACTGCAATAAAGTTTTTTTTCAAGAGTATGTTTATTTATGATAATATGTTGTTTGTTATGAAGGTTTCCAGAAATAGCACCGTATTACTTAGCGAACAGTCTTCTTTTTGTAGGGTATTTCTAATAGAATAAAAAATTATTTGAAAAATCAATATAAATAATAATAACTAGAGTGGTCCTCGTGGAAATTGACTCTCCTTTTGATGATAACAAACAAATAAAATTTTAAAAATAAATATTCCAATTTTTTGTCTTGCTTATCTTGGGTATGCATTCTGAAGAAGAAAAAAAGTAAAAAAGTTATATGCAGAAAATTTGCTTTTATGTCCAAAAAAAAAGAATTCAGGAGAACCAAAATCGCTCCATGGGGATTTCTTCGATCCAAAAAACAAAGATGCAAAAATAGTTTTTAAGAGTCCTTCTTACTTTTGAGTCATTCAGTCATTGAAATATTTTCAGAGTTTTAATTATGGAATTATATTATCAGCTTGGTTGCCAAGTTTCTGCCTCGAAGTTGTTGTGTCGGCTCTCAACAAGCTTGAATCTAGCAAGCTTTTTTAATTTGGAATGTAAAATTGTCCAATTTGAAAAGAGTCTTACTCTGGTTAGTCTTACCTAAGTCTATTGTAAAAAACATCTTAGATTTTAAAATATATCTTGAAACTTTAAAACAATTAACTATGAATTTAATGCAGGGACCGAAAAAAGCTGTTATTTTGAAGGGAAAAAATCATTATGTTAAAGGCACTGGAGAAGAATGTAAAGTATACCATATTGATTCTTCTTTCATTTCCTATTCAAAAATATTAAGATTTTTATTTTTTAAGTTTTATTTTAAAAATCCTAAAATAACTGTTATTGTTAAGTTTTATTTTTTCACTCATAAATAACACTTATTTTTGGAGTTTTATTTTATTAATCAGAACATAAAACTTATTTTTGAGTTATATTGTTTCACTCTGAAATTAAACTTATTTTTGAGTTTTTATTTTTACTCAGAAAATAACACTTATTTTTGAGTCACATTGTTACACTCTGAAATAAAATTTATTTTTGAGTTTTTTATTTTCACTCTGAAATAAAACTTATTTTTGAGTTTTTTATTTTTACTCAGAAAATAACACTTATTTTTGAGTCACATTGTTTCACTCTGAAATAAAATTTATTTTTGAGTTTTTTATTTTCACTCTGAAATAAAAGTTATTTTTTTTAAGTTTTATTTTTTTACTCAATAAATAACACTTAGTTTTGAGTTTTATTTTTCGCTCTAAAATAAAGCTTATTTTTTGAGTTTTATTTTTTTACTGAGCAAATAAAACTTATTTTTGAGTTATATTTTTTTACTCAGACAATAAAACTTACATTTTGAGTTTTATATTTTAACTCGGAAAATTAAACTTATTTTTTAAAATATGGCATGGAAAAAGAGCCATAATTAAACGAGAATCCAATTTAAGAGTTGATATAAAAATTACAAGAGTCTTATTTTGTGAGTAAAAGAATAAAACTTAATATATTAGTATTATTTTCTGAGTAAAAAAATAAAACTATAAAAATAAGTGTTTTGTTGGTACGAAAAAATATAACTCAGTAAAAAAAAAAAACTCAAATAATAAGTTTTATTTCAAAGCGAAAAAATAAAACTCAAAAATAAGTGTTATTTTCTGAGTAAAAATATAAAACTTTTTAAATAAGTTTTAACTTAAAAACTAGTTTTATTTTGTAAAAATGAAATAAACACAAAAAATAAGTTTTATTTCACTGCGAAAAAATTAAACTCAAAAATTAGTGTTTTAAAGAAAAACTGAGTAAAAAATAAAACTCGAAACTTAAAGGCCCAACCAAGTTATGCGTAAGCATACAAAAGCTAGAGAGCAAAAGAACGTACTTGCTCAGCAATATATTGCGTCGCCCAAGTTGTGCGTAAGCAATTTTTCGTTCAGTTTCTCAATTTTCGTTTACTTTTCAAAACTTGAGTGTGAGCGCTCGACACCGTATATTGCTAAGCAGAAAAGGGTTGCAATCTGTTTAATAAATAATTTTAATTTTGATTTTAAACACTAATGTATCGAAATTTTATTAAAAGTCGGTAAAAAATGTATGTTTTAGACAGGACTTATTTTTTAAGCGAGGTTTGTATTGAAATTGACCGCTATTTTCAATCATAAAGCATGGATAAATTTACCAACTTAATAAAAATATTTTTTTATAATTTCAGTTGGCAATCTTTTTTGACAAAAACAAATTATTTTTTATTTGTCATTTCTGGTCATTTCATTCGAATCGATTTATATTGAAATTTTTTTTCATGCTTACTTCGTTTTTAATTAAGTATGGAAAAGTGTGTGTTTTGAACTTTTGTATACTTTTCGTTGACTTCTCTCTGAAACTTTTGTATGCTAACGCATAACTTGTTTGAGCCTTAAGTTTTATTTCAAAGCGAATAAATAAAACTCAAAAATAAGTAGGGGAGGATGCTGAACACGTTTCGTTTAGAGGCCATAACTTTAGTTTGAAACATAATTTTTCAGAGCTGTTAGTTGCATTTGAAAGCTATGTTAAATGACTTACAAGAAATTTAAATTGAATTTTAAAATTTCAAAAATTACAATTGTGGCGATCGATATGGAAAAAATTCTCAAAAATCGAACCTCAAAAAAATTGGCCCAGCTACTGAACACCTTAAACACATCGCTGTAAAAATTAAAAAATGATGGTTAAACCATTAGTTTTAAGAGTTTATGAAACATTTAGTCTTTCAGTGGTTTGCAGAGACTTACTAAAAGAAAATTAATTTCGATTAAAAGAAGAATAAAAGTAAGTCAACAAAATTAAGTTAAATTAAATACAAATTAGTTTTTGATGTCTTCAGCATCCTCTTCATAATGTTGAAAAGTCAATTCTAGTACCTTTAACTTTTTTACACGACGCTATGCTGAAATTGTTTAGTAGGTTATTTAAAATTATATACGACCGTCCCAAACACTGCACAGTAGGTGGGCCTTCTTTTTGTTGAGTAGGTGGGCAGTGACTCCAACATGACATGACGCGAAATATTTTTTTCCATTGCACAATACCGTGGCCTCAGCGAATCTTTGGGATATGAAACAACCACCGGCGAGCTATTTTTAGAATCTTCCGAGTATCGCCGAATACAAGCAACTGAGACTATAAAAGTTATTTGCAGGGAATATTAAACGACGAAACGGCAAACGAATCGCTTTTAGGGGTCCTGAGCGAATTTTTCCGAACAATCGTTGTTGAACGTTAACAATTTGTATTATAGTTTAAACTAGAGATGGGCGCGTGTCACGACGAATGACGTCGTGATCGTGAGCGAACAAAAAAAATCGAATCGTGCGTGATTAAATTTTTATCGTGCGTGACTTAAATTTATTCGTGTCACGACTTGTACACCAAAATTTTTCAAAACTGTGCCAAATATCGTAATGATGTTTTCTTATGCTTTTGCTAGCAATTGCAAACAAAATGCAACACTGATCACTTCTAAAGAAGCAACAAAAACTGACTTGAAGCAATTTTGGTAATTTTAAATAAGCTGAAAAATTTTATCAATTTTCTTTTTATAGTGCTGTATCTTCCTCTCTGTTGGTTCTGCTCCTTCCTGTATGCTGGTTTTACCAGAGGTACTCTAAATATACTAAATACACTTTTAATAAAAACTTATGTGTATTCTTCTTATTATTTATAATTTATTTTTAAGCGTGAGCATGCGTGATTAGAAGAAATCACATCGTGATCGTGCGTAATCGTGATCCAAACAATTTTTTTGATCGTGAGCGTGCATGATTAGACGAAATCACGTCGTGAGCGTGCGTGATTGTGAGAAAAAATCACTCACGCGCCCATCTCTAGTTTAAACTAGCGATCTCGACATACGTTATCCTGTCCCAATTCCAAAATTTTGTTTATGAATTTATATTTAATTTCGATCTAATGCTATGAGAAAATATTTCACATTATTTTTTACTAGTTTAACTTTTCGATGAATTTTAACGCTTTTTTATCAGTAAACGGGATTTATAACAAAATTTTATTTTGTAACGTGTTTGATTCAGATCACTTTGATTTTCAACTCTTCAAAGAATGCCCATCTTATTTATTTTAATTTAATCATACCAAACAGAAATAAACAACCACAAGAATTTATGTTTCTAACTTTCTAATAATAAATTCTCCATATTGTTAAACATTCGTGATATATATTTCATTCTGTCAAATTTTAACTTTTAACATTGCATATCTTATATTTTTATGAGCAAATAAAAGAAACATTTGGCTGAAATAATGCACACGGATTTGTTTGTTTATAAATAAATTACTGTGTGTTATTTTTAAACTATGCGAATCATCAGATTTTAATATCGCTAATATATTGGAATGGCGTATTTATGAAGAACGTGGACGTCAAAATAATATAGACCTTAGTTAATAGTTCACTTAAGAGGAAATTTTTTCTTAAAATTGATTTAAAAATAGACAATGTTTGTTCATTTGTTTTTAGTTTTTTGAGACAATAAAACACATACGAAGGATATGTCTGAGAATTATGATTATTATGACTTTTTTCGAAATGTTATGCTTATTTTTATATTGTACAAGTTAAGTTATTTTGTATTGCAAGTTCGAAAAAATCGAAAAAATCGTGATAACCTCAATTATGCCGCATAATCAACTTAGTTTGTACGTTTTATGAATTATGACGTTTTAGCAGAAAACCTTAAAAATTGTTAAAGCCCAGTAAAGCAATTCCAACAACATTGGCATATCTTATTCTTTTATTTTTTTCAATATCCTTGCCAACAGTTCATTACTAATATCTGCAATTATTTCTTTAAGGTCGCTATGAATCCGAAAAATACAGTCTTCGATGCTAAACGTCTTATAGGACGCAAATTCGACGATCAGAAAATTCAGGATGATATGAAACACTGGCCTTTCACCGTCATAAATGATTGCGGCAAGACTAAGATTGAGGTTGAGTTCAAGGGTGAACGCAAACGTTTCGCACCCGAAGAAATAAGTTCCATGGTTTTGACAAAAATGCGTGAAATCGCCGAAGTTTATCTGGGTGGCAAGGTCACCGATGCTGTCATCACTGTGCCCGCCTACTTCAATGACAGCCAACGTCAGGCCACTAAGGATGCTGGTTCCATAGCAGGTCTTAATGTGCTGCGCATCATTAATGAACCCACTGCAGCAGCCTTGGCCTATGGTCTAGATAAGAATTTAAAGGGCGAGAAGAATGTGTTAATCTTTGATTTGGGTGGGGGAACTTTTGATGTCTCCATATTGTCTATAGATGAGGGTTCGCTGTTTGAAGTTAAGTCCACGGCTGGCGACACACATTTGGGTGGTGAGGATTTCGATAATCGTCTTGTTAACCACTTTGTCGAGGAATTTAAGCGCAAACACAAGCGTGATTTGTCTGGAAATGTGCGTGCTCTGCGGCGTCTGCGCACAGCTTGCGAACGTGCCAAACGCACTTTATCTTCCAGCACCGAAGCATCGCTGGAGATTGATGCGCTGCATGAAGGCATCGACTTCTATTCTAAAATAACACGCGCACGTTTTGAAGAGCTTAATATGGATCTTTTCCGTTCTACTTTACAGCCGGTCGAACGCGCTCTCACCGATGCCAAGATGGACAAGGCCTCCGTACATGATGTTGTTCTCGTCGGTGGTTCGACACGCATTCCAAAAATACAGAAAATGTTGCAAGACTTTTTCTGCGGCAAGCAGCTGAACCTTTCGATTAATCCCGACGAGGCGGTGGCCTATGGTGCTGCAGTTCAGGCGGCCATTTTAACTGGTGTTGGAAGTTCGCAGATTCAAGATGTGCTATTGGTCGATGTTACCCCCTTGTCACTGGGTATTGAGACTGCGGGTGGAGTCATGACTAAGTTGATCGAACGCAATGCACGCATTCCATGCAAGCAGCAACAAACGTTTACCACATACAGCGACAACCAGAATGCAGTTACCATTCAAGTATACGAAGGTGAACGTGCCATGACAAAGGACAACAATCTCTTGGGTACTTTCAACCTGACTGGCATACCGCCAGCACCACGTGGTGTGCCCAAAATAGAGGTCACTTTCGACTTGAATGCTGACGGTATTCTTAATGTTTCGGCCAAGGATAATAGTACCGGCAAGTCAGAGAAAATTACCATCACAAACGATAAAGGACGCTTGTCGAAGGCCGAAATTGATCGCATGTTGTCAGAGGCGGAGAAGTACAAGGATGCGGATGAGCAACAGAAGATACGTATTCAAGCGCGTAACACTTTGGAGGGTTATATTTTCAGCTGCAAACAGGTGAGCTCATTTTATCTTTAAATGTTAGGAACCTATTGTTAATTCTTGCCATTTTCCTTACCTTACCATTCCCATACAGGCTGTTGAAGATGCGCCTCAAGGCAAACTCAGCGATGCGGACAAAGAAACTGTACGCAACAAATGCTCCACCGAGATGTCTTGGCTTGATGCAAACACTTTAGCCGAAAAGGAAGAGTTCGAAGATCATTTGAAGGATTGTCAACGTGTATGTGGTCCAGTTATGAGCAAAATGCACGGTACTGGTGGCGGCGATGAAGGCAGCAAGCCAGGCGCTCAAAGTGGTCGCGGCGGTGGTCCAACCGTGGAAGAAGTTGACTAAATATTTGCCCACTACCTACCATTTTTTTAATCAAATGAATTGCATTTTTATTGTGTTTTTGTTTATAATTTAATATTTTATTTTTGTTATAATTGTAATTTACACACTGCTACAAAATAAATAACTTTTATATACTATGCTTTTGTGAACACAAGTCAACGATGACACCAGATTTTATGTGCATTTGCAATTGTGTGCATTTTTTTAACCGCTGAAAATCATATTTTATTTTTAACACCAGGGTGCCGAAAAATAAAAACTTATGAAATTGAACGTTCACCAAAACATTGCCATCGTTTTCTCTCATGAGCGAATAATTGCATTGATTATTGAACTATCTATAAATTATTTATCATGATAAAATACAATCCTACAATAAGTTATCATGAGAAGATTGAATTTCTAATCGTTCGTGAGCGTATTTTTTTTCAAAGTCCATTGGTAAAGCGCATTTAGAAGAAATCATCGAGCGGTTACAACGCGCTCGATTTCTGAAATTCTTTGGTTTTGCGTTCGCTTGATTGATTTAAAAAATGGGCAGCTTATCAAGTATTGCCAAGAAAAAAATTGTTGCCCGCAATAAAAAAGCAAATTTTTAAGTGTCTGCGGAGTTTAGCAATTTATCACTTACAAACATTCTCGCAATTGATAGAAGATTTAATCTTCACAATATGAGTTATTGATTGAATTTTAAAATAAACGTTCACAAACAACGAACGATCATGAGTGAGCAAGGCGAGAACGATTGCAGCGAATTTATACTTATGAACAATGCTTTTGTTTGTGAGAGATCGTAAATGTTTTTGCTTGACCCGTAATTTATTCACTGATGAACAACTTCAAATCCAAAAATAATAAATGGTGATTAGTTGTGAGAACAATCATTTTGATCGTTCTCCTGCTTTCCACCAGCCTTTTGTCGTAACAACTTTCCATGCGAACGCATTCCAATAAAGTTGTAAAAAAACTGAAACTGCGTTTTGTTGAACTCTCCCAAATATTAAGGTGATTTATCGTCACCTAAAACCCAAAAAGCCTTCATAATACTTTTTATATTTTCATGAAAAAAGAAAAATTTTATAAAAACGCATATGTATATTTCAGATTTAGCTACCACTTTTTTCTTTTGCATATTGTTAATAAAATAGCTACTTTTGGAAGTATGAGTTTGAAAATTAGTTAGTGGGCTTAGTTTTTTGAGTCATCATGATCTAGGATCACAAATGTAGCTAGACCTTTTGGGTACAGCCCTATAACAGCCAGCGCAATTGTCGACTTGACATAAATATACAAAAAATAATAACGCCAAGAGTCAGCTTTTATGTTAAAAATGCAACAGCGTTGCATGAAATTATTATTCATTGGTTTTACGTTTCATGTTAGGCAACGAAAATAATTATGGCTAATTAAGCTTCCTAACAAAAAAAAAAACAAAAAACAAGTAAAGAAAGCCTAAAGTCGGTCTATCCCGACTATGAAATACCCTAAACCTACTTTTCAAAATACAATAATAGACAATGGGCGTGTCCGTGGACTGATGAAAACCTTATTTTATATGCATTTCGATTTTGATGAATAATTTACACATACCAATTTGTAATCCTGTAGCTTACATGTTAATTCCTTTATAGTGTTTTCGCTATTGTGGGTTGCATGGGAGGTGGGCGTGTTCGTGGATGGATAACGCCCAATTTTTGAACACATCTTAGTTTTGGTATAAAAAATATACATACTAAATTTTATCTCCGTAGGTTTAACATAATCATATTTATGGAGTTTTAAATTTTTATGGGTTGTATTAGAGGTAGGCGTGTCCGTAGGCGGATGACGATCAGTTTTCAAAATACATAATAAATTTTATCCTTGTGTTTTAAATATTTGCCTTTTTATATATCGTTGGTTCAAAAGGACAATGACGTTAATGCAAATTTTGTTAAATACTGTTTATTGGGGAATTGTTATCCCAAATATCAAACTAAACAAACCAAGGTCAAACCTATAAGTCAGAATTATACCAGTATTCATCATGCAATTATTCTCGGTGACATACTTTGATTTTAATAAAAGTTGTACGTATTTAAAATTGGTTTTTTGCCTCTACTGCACAATTACAATTTTTGCAGTTACGTCATTGTTCTTCTGAACCGACGATATTATGCTTAAATATTAGCCTCTATAGAGTTTTCAATTTTGGAGTTGTATGAGAGGTTGGCGTATTCATGGGCGGCCCACGCCCATTTTGTTAGCGTCCTAGTTTTGATGCAAAATAAACACATATTAAATGCTATTTGCTTAGCTACCATCCATATAAAGATTTCAATTTTGTGCTTGTATGGGAGAAAGTGTATTCAATAGTCCAGATCCTTGGGTTATGTGAATATGTGTACCAAGTTTTAGCAATTATTTCGACTCCTTCTTAAACTGTGTTTGCGAACAACACACAGACAGGAGATAAGACGGGCGGATTATGAGATTAGGATAAAGATTTGGACAAAGACTAGGACAAAATAAGAACAAGGTCTTCTATAAAGATAACGATAATGATTTTCACAAGGATTAGGAAAAAAATCTAGTATAAAGATTTGAACAGAGATTCACGAAGACATTGGCATCAATTCGACGATAATTTTCACTTCTGACATTCGAATTTCACTCTATTATTGAAAACATGCGAACAAACTGCTTTATCGGTACTCTCAATTTTATGAAGCTTGTCAATAATACTTCAAAATATATTTTTATTTCAAACAAATTGTAAATGAAAATTTGAAATAAAATTTGATAATTGAAAAATTGCTGATAACGCTTAATATTGTGATTTTTTTCGTGCATGCATTGTCATATCTATCGATTGACCTAAAAATGTTTGTCACCAGCCTCATCTTGCAAATTTTTTGACTTGTGTTAAGGCCACCTATGACCATCAAGTATGCCAGCTATGACCATTAAATATGCCAGCTATGACCATCGATCAGATCACCTCTCATTGAAACCTCATCAACAATGAGTCCGTGTTCGTTTGTTTCAGTTTTTTACTTAAAAGAAGTTGTAATTTTAGAATGTACAACTTAGTACATTCACAAAACGTCCTTTTACAGAGTAAGGTGGAGATTTGGAATTTCTAAATGGATTTCGTTCTTTTTGTAACCCATCTAGTTCATTTTATAATTTGGACTACAGCTTAGTTACCATGCTGTTAATGTTGCGACATAAAGAGTCAAGTATAGTTATAACTATATATCTTATAAGATACCTACTTCATCACACAATTTCTTTAAATTTACAATTGTTCATTAAATTGGTGTATCCTAATATTTCATTTCAACTACATGATTAACATTCTTCGAATTTTGGACGAGATTCTCCCATTTTTAACCAACTCTTTGCAATAACATCATGTAATATTTTGGCCTTATTTGAACCATCAAATATCTAATGCATAAATCTTCGACTATTTAATTCGGTATTTCACCTATGAACTATGATAATCGAAGCGAAACTTATTGCACAGCTCTACTTGCTCAGTATTTGTATACGAGGTGAAATGAATCCGCTCGCAAATTTTTTTCGACCAAAAATTTGTATATTTGTTCCACGACGTTTGTTCAATAATTCAGTGAGAAATCACTATCGATAAAACGTTCGATAGTTCATTCGACGTAGAAATTAAAATTTTCAAATATATAAAATTTATGTTTCGACGCTGTTTTTAGAGCGAGCGTGGGTTCAATGATAAGGTTGAATAATAACACGGTGTGACAGTCATTTTCCACTTTTGAAGTGACCTAGTCTAGATTGTAGGTCTGGTGGAGTACACTAGGAAACAGCGAAAGAAAGTCGCCTAACACCCTCAAAATCTTGATTTACCGTTCAAAAACCAGTATTGCGTACCTTCACTCACTTCTTACCAAGCAACTCAATCAGTTATCAACCGATTTTTAATTTATTATCATTTTTGGAAAGCTAGAAAATATACCATCCTAAAGATATACAACAATTTATGGTTATAATGGTATTGCTACGTGTATTTATCAAGTAAATGCAAACATTTTGACAATTTTTCTCATTTTCCAAACTTTGACAATTTTTTTAAGACATAGTTTCCACAGAATACCACCTTTTTAAATTAATATTCGGAAATAACTTTTTTTACCGAGTGCAGTGAGTGCTTGTTTTACAAAATCGGCTAATAATTGACGAATTTATGGAACTTTTTCGAAAAACAAATTATTTTCAAAACGTCACACGGCAATGTACTGTGTATTCCTCACTTTTGTAAGGGCTCCAACTAATGTGCGCGTATTTGTGAAACAGTATAAAAGGGTTTATCTTTTTAACGGTGGATTTTTGTCAAGATCAAAACAAGTGTACGTTCAAGTTATCGGCTGTTATATTATATTTTATGTAATGTGTGATTAACGTGATTATTTTTTTTACGTGTGCGGATTACTTGTCGACAAGAAACATCGGTTTGAATTACAAAAGAAAAGCTGTTATAGATTATAATAACAATGTTTTTGACCTCACTTTTGTTAAAAATTGTTGGAATGAACCAAAATTTGCTTGTTCGACTTGCTGTGCAGAACTTTGGTTTGGCATCTAGTGATCCATAAGACACAAATTGCTATTTTTGTGAAACAAATATCGAAGGTCAACATTTTAAAAGTCGTAACCACATACAATATGCTGACGTATCAACTGTTTGTAAAACAGGTGTGAGAGAAAGTCAGACATGTTGTAATAAAAATAGCGTATAAATTAAGTTTAAATTTAAGTGGTTGTGTTTTTATAAAGTCAAAAACTTTTTTCGACAGCTTAACAACTATTTCATATGTAAAGTATAAATTACATAAACACTAAAAAAATAAATTAAAATTTTTTTTTTTTAATTTGTAAGTGCAATTGACTTTATTGGGACCATCAACCTCTGATTGCATGTGAACAACATATTACCCACTACTTCAATATGAATTAAGACTGAATGAGTTTCTTGCAAAATTTATTAAACATTATTTTAAATTATCACCTTAGTTAAAGACTAACTGCTTAGTCATGTCATCTGAAATTAAAATAAGCATTTTTCGACTTAAGAATGACCAATATATAAATCAGATCTATTTTATTAGTTATCTGATTTTTTATTCTCTAGAGTTGATAAAAGCCACACTGTGAGTCGTGGAAAAAAATCCATGTCAACCACGTGATTGGCAAGCCAGGAAATCGTTTCGAATAGGAAAGAAAAATATTGTCAACATCCCGTTGGTGTAAACTGATAAAATTATTTTGGCGCCTTTACACCTAAAGTTAGGCTACATGAAACAGTTTGTGAAAAAACTAGACAAGGATGGCGAGGATTTTGTATACCTTAAATCAGTTTTTCTACCAAGAAATCTCTAAGATCGAAACCCGATTCCAGGGGAGAAGTAAAGTAAAAATGATAGCCAATTAATGCTGGTCACTTCAACGGGAAACTGATTATTCATCGTTAAAACGCAGTCGATCAAACAAGCATTTCTAAGCTTAAATTATCGAAGTGAAAATATTTATTTTTTTGAAAAAAATCCATAAGTTTGTAAAATAATGGCCAATTTACAAAAACAAGCATTCATTTTACTTGGAAAAAAACGTTCTCTCTAAATATTAATTAAAAATTAATAACATTAGACGAAAGTATGTTTTAAAAACGTCGTCAAAGTTGAATGAAGTGAAAAAAAAGTAGAAAATTTTTAATTTTCTTGATAAATTCACATAGTAACTGCATAATATCCACAAACTAGTATATACTATTATTATTATTATTTATTTATTTGCTAAGCCTTGTTAGACTTTTTAGCATTATACAAAATTTACATATTTATAGAAATGCAATTGAAAATGTACATACAATTTAAATTTAAAAAATACGTTTAAATATGTACACATAAATTATAAGAAATTATAAGAATATTAGACAGCAAAGAACATTGTGGTAACAAGGCAAATAAGGTTATATCCACCCACACTTAAAATGGCTTGGTGTCGGCATAGAACGGTGGGAGGTAACAAGACAAACAAGGTCTGTACGCCACACTGATAAGCATATGTATATTAAGGCGCCTCAAAAAAAAAAGTGGTCCGGGTCACCTCCTGAAAACAAACTTTGGTTTATTTTATGATGATTCCCAAAATATTGCAACTCTAGCTTTAGCCGTTCGTGAGCTGGAATGGTTTGAAATAACCTCTAAAAATCGCGTTTTTGATTAATACTATTTATACCATACTACCTTCGGTCAAAAAAATTGTCACAAATAGTGTAAATCGATGAATAACATAGTTTTGTTTTTTATTTTGTTTTAAATCTGCCCACACACTTAGTTATTGAGTTATTTGCAGTGATTTTTTCAATTTTTTTTAATGCAGTTTTTATAAAAATATATATAACTTCCCCATTTATAGCCTGATTTACCATTCCGTGGTATCATTGGAAAGGTACTGAATGCTGCTTTTCATTTCTGTCGTTAATTAACCCTTATAAGCACTTTTATAAAAATGCATTTTATTTTATTTTTATTTTTTTGTGATGGCCTTTGCCTCAATTCCTGAATTTGTTCAAATATAAGAGAAATAAAATTAAATCATGTAGATAAAGAATGCATTTTTTAAATGGACTTTGGAATAAAGTATAGGAAAATACTTTATTGTACTTAGACAAAACAGCTAAGAGTAAATTTAACCACAGTTCTTATAAGTAGTCACTCATGACTTTTACATGACTTTTAGGTTTGACAATGAGTTATATTATATTATATAAATATGATAGATTGGAATGAATTAAAAGCTAATACAGAACTGCCATGCATCCAGTTCTATACTCAACAATACTTATTAGAACTACACGACTCCAATGAAATTGTAAAAATTCATGGTAATGAAAAGTTTTTAAAATATTTGTTATGCTTTTCTTAACAAACAATTTTCAGAATTTCCATGTCATTCACAAAATACGGAACGTTTTGTACATGTGGTAAGCCAATCCTGCGTTTCGGTAATTGATAAGAACAGACCTGCACATATAGCAAACAAGATTCAATCGCGCAAGCGTTACTGTAAAATTGAATCACGAAAAGATTTGGAATAAAAAAAAAATTATTTCTTTGATAAAACTCTAAATTTTTTTTTTTTTATCTTTTAATTAGCGACTTAATAAATAACCACAAATTTTTTATCATGTTGATAAAAAATGCATTTTTATAAAAGTGCTTATAAGGGTTAATTAACGACAGAAATGAAAAGCAGCATTCAGTACCTTTCCAATGATACCACGGAATGGTAAATCAGGCTATAAATGGGGAAGTTATATATATTTTTATAAAAACTGCATTAAAAAAAATTGAAAAAATCACTGCAAATAACTCAATAACTAAGTGTGTGGGCAGATTTAAAACAAAATAAAAAACAAAACTATGTAATTCATCGATTTACACTATTTGTGACAATTTTTTTGACCGAAGGTAGTATGGTATAAATAGTATTAATCAAAAACGCGATTTTTAGAGGTTATTTCAAACCATTCCAGCTCACGAACGGCTAAAGCTAGAGTTGCAATATTTTGGGAATCATCATAAAATAAACCAAAGTTTGTTTTCAGGAGGTGACCCGGACAACTTTTTTTTCCTCCATACAAGTTGAGGCGCCTTAATGTATATATATAATATAAATCGTTCTTCTAAGCAAGGTGGTATTTCGACAAACTAGGTCTAATACACCACACCAATTTCATTCTTTAACAAGAAATGGTTGCGAACGCAGGCACTAAACAACAAGGTGTCATTGGCCAGTTATATTATTTTAAATACAATACAAATCGTTCTAGCATGTTTGAAGAAAAAATATACAACCAGCATGGAACGGCCGAAAGATGAGTTGACATTCACCAAGCATGTTCGATTAGATTAAGTGAGGAGGTCCAAACAGGTTCAGGTCCATTCAGATTATATGTAGTTTTGTATCCATCACCAAGCGAAAATTGTGTTAGTACAGACTCAGCGGCGATACTGCAGATAATCTAAAATTTTAAGTTTAATTGAGTACATGGATTCATTTAATGTTATAACATCTGAAACGGAATTAAAATCACCGCAAGCGCTTCTTAGTGGTTCATTTTGTAAGTAATTAGTTCTACAAAAGTTCATAAAGAGTAGCTCAAAAGATCTTCTAGGTCGAAGAGGAACATTAAAGTAAATTTTACTCAGTAAATATGGACTGTCGACATATCCATGTAAGAGTTTTAAAATCCAACTAACATTTAACATAGTTCTCCTATTTTTTAAAGAAGGCAGATTAATTAGCTGTAATCGATATTCATAAGAAGGTAAATTAAAGTTTGAATTAAAATATAGATCACGTAAGCAAAACAGAAGAAATTGCTTTTGAACAGATTCTATATCATCAATGTAACACCCATAACGAGGGCACCAAACAATTGACGCGTATTCTAGAATGGGCCTTACTAGCGATGTGAATAAGGTTTTAATTATAAAAGGATCATTAAACTCTTTGGACCATCGTTTAATAAATCCTAGAGTACTATTAGCTCTGCTGATTGCTTTATTAATGTGAATGTGAAAGCGAAGTTTGGTGTCCATAGTTACACCGAGATCATCGAAAACCTCCAAAAACTCAAGTGTATAGTCACCTATTTTGTAATTAGTTCGAGAAGGTTGTCTTCGAGAAAAAGTCATTTGTTTGCACTTCCCCAAGTTGAGCTTCATGCAATTAATTTCGCACCAGTTACAAAGATGGTCAAGATCAGTTTGTAGCAATAAAGAGTGTTGCACATCTTTGTATGACAGAAAAAGTTTAACATCATCAGCGTATAGCAAGATATTGCTATGCTTTACTACAGATGGAAGATCATTTACATAAAGTAAAAACAATAAAGGGCCAAGATGACTTCCTTGAGGTACCCCAGAAGTAACAAGAAATTCATCTGACTTTATGAGGTTAAATATAACGCTTTGTGTTCTATTTAATAAATATGATTCAATCCACCGCACTAAATGCGTTGGAAAACCAAGAAGTGATAGTTTTATAACTAAAAGCTTATGATTTACAACATCAAAGGCTTTACTAAAGTCTGTATAAATAACATCTGTTTGTAGACCTTTTCCAAAATTCTCAATAGTTTTAGATGTAAATTCTAGAAGATTAGTAACAGTAGATTTACCAGATAAGAATCCATGTTGAAAAGGAGAAATTAAAGATTTAACGCTATGTGATAGTTGTGAGGTTACAATCGCCTCAAAAAGCTTAGGAAGGGCGCTGAGCTTTGCAATTCCCCGATAGTTGTCTATCAAAGACCTATTGCCAGATTTATGCAGCGGAATAATAAAAGAAGATTTCCATGCCGCTGGAAAATAGCAAGATTGCAACGATGCAGTAAAAAGCATAGTTATTGGAACTAGAAGTTCTTCACAGCAATATTTCAATATACAAGAAGGTATATTGTCAGGACCGCTTTTATAAGATGTCTTAAGATTTTTCAAGTAGGTTGAAACAGTGTTAATATCAATTATTGGAGAACAAATATAGCCAGGTTGCAGATTTAAAGAATAATTTAAACTATCGTAAGAAGCAGATGAATAGGTAGTCTTAAAAAAATCTGCAAAAAGATTACATATAGTATTATCAACATCCGACTCAAATGTTTTATATTTCATAAAAGATGGATATGAATTTATCTTACGTTTAGTATTAACGAAGTTCCAAAATGACTTTGCATCAGACTTGATGTTTAATTTGACTTTTGTTAAATATATGCTATAAGATTGCCTACATAATTGACGGTACTTATATTTAGTTGAGGTATAAGAAGCAAAATCACAAATATTATGAGATTTTAAGTATTTTTTATAATAGTTTGATTTTAAGTTTCTCAGATTTTTCAGTTCTTTGGTATACCAAGTGGGACCAGATATTAGAGAGGCTTTTCTCTGAGGAACTGAAGTTGAAAAGCAATTATTAAGAGTATTGTTAAAAGCAAACACGGCAGAATCAAGGGTTTGTGGCAATATTCTTGTAGTATTGATGTTAAGTAGTGATGACCAGTTGATAATTGACAAATTATTTCTTAAAATTACATAATTTGTTCTTTTAAAGTTGAACTCTGAGGGAGGATTCAAACGATTTGATATAGATTGTTTTGGAAAATTCAGAGTGATTTCAACAGTCGGATGGTGTAAGTCCTCCGGATACACAAGTGGATCAGACCTATTAACTGAAACAATATTACTATCATCAAAAAATATAAGGTCTAACAAACGGTTATTTCTATTATAGTGATTGTTGATTTGAAAAAGTCCTTGACTCAAAAGCTCATTTAAAAATGAGTTAACAGATGATTGTTCTGAAGACGGTAGGAACACTGCAGAATTATCAGCACAACGGTTCCAAGAAACATTAGGAAGGTTGAAGTCACCAGTTGTTAAAATGTGGTCTTGAGGCTGAAGTTGTGAGCAAATTTTACCAATCGACAATAGATGTTTCCCATAAACCTCGACATTGGAAGCAGGAGGAATATACGAACATGTAATATAAATTCTCAAAGAACCAAACTTCACAAGAACACAGCAAAATTCAATATCTAAAGACTCAGATATTATTATTTCTTGTGAGAAGTGTGAAGACTTAACGGCAATAAAAACGCCACCCCCATTGCAAAAATTACCAGCAATAGCGTTTCTATCTTTATTGTATATATTAAAATTGTTAGACAGAATTTCAGTATTTAAAATGTTAGGTTTAAGCCAAGTCTCACTGAAAGCAATAATGTCAAAGTGAAGATTATGGCTTAAAATGAACAAATCTGTCAACTTGGTATTTAAACCTCGGACATTCTGGTATACGACTAAGAACTGATGGCAACAATCTAGTTTTTTGAGTTAGTGGTGTGGGAAGGTAAAGAAGCTAAAGACATTTTAGGAGGTGATCTAGGAATAAATTCATGAACCACGGTATTTTCAGGCCAAAAACGTTGATCCATGACTTTACCAAAGAGATCACCTGGTAAATTAATTCTAAAAGATGAAGAGAACCGCTCATATGAAAACTTGAATTTGTGAACCGAAATGTTCTTATTAACAAGTTTCAACTTTGAGTTTATGTGATGTAAAACATCTTCTTCAGATGTATCAGGAGCAAAGCGTGAAGCAAATATAGACCTAACAGGCTGGACAATAACAAGTTCCTTATATATAGGCTGGTCACTGTTTTTTATTAATATCTGTTTAGGTATAACACCAGTAGAGCTAGAAGAGTTACTAGAAGACGAAGGAGCCGAAATTGGAGCAACACAGGCTTCGGCGTAAGTTTTTTTCCTACCAGAAGGACTTGGAGAATCACTTACGACGATAGTTGGTGCCACTGCAGGAGCTTCAGCTGTTTGTAAAATAATATCAGCTGCTGCAGGCACATTTGAAGAGACAGTCTTATTAGTATTTTTGTCATCACTGACAGACTCAGTTGACTGTGCTTCATGTTCTATGCTCAAATTTGGTGAAAGCAAGATTAAGTCGTTGTTAGTAGACGGAGGTATGGATATAGCAGAAGGTTTTGCGGTATTTCGAAGATTCTTATATGGCCGCTTTCGTTTTGGAGATACTGAAGCTTCCTCCATAATTTTAAACTTCTTAAATAAATCTTCAAAATCAGCCAATCTGGCTTGAGCAGCCGCTAAATCCTTCGAAACCTCTAAAAAGCCTTTACGAGATTGTCGTATAAGCTTTAAAATATCCACATCGGTAGATCTGCAATTTTCGCACGCCCAACGAAGTCCTTTAAGTTGAAACATAGACCTTTATTGGAAAGGTCTATGTTTCAACTTTCTAAAAATGATAATAAATTAAAAATCTGTAGTAAACTGATTGAGCTGTTGGGTTAGAAGTGAGTGAAGGTACGCAAAAACAGTTTTTTAACGGTAAATCAAAATTTTGAGGGTGTTAGGGCACTTTTATTCGCTAATTCCTATTGAACTTGACCAGTCCTACAACCTACACTAAGTCACTTCAAAAGTGGATTAAATTTTTTTTTTTTGTATCACGGTGTAATCAGTGCTGTCACTTTACCACAATTGTGGTAGATCTACCACTTTTTCGTCTTTTTTGACTTCTACCACTTTTACCACCCACTATTTACCATTTTCCAATATCTACCACTATTTCATATTGATCATAACTTTTATGATAAACCTAAAAAAAAAATTGGCCATTTCAGCCCTTGAAAGGACTTTGACCGAGCTTCTTATGATCAATGATAATGATAAACCTATTTTTACATAATAATTTCAAGTTTTTGTTTGAATATATTTTTCAATAAATATTTTTGGAACATTTTATTGGATTATATTTAATTAAGATAAACCTGTATGTTAAAAACGTTATTTTTTATTCCATGAAAAACTAAAAAAAATTGCAATTTGTTTTTCGGTTCTTGTCCCATTATTCCAAAATATTTTTTAAAATTCGGCAGATCACGTAAACGCTCCTGTTCCTGAGGGCATCCAAATCATTTTAATAATATCTGTTTCTCCCATTCACAATTCGAAGTCAGAAATTTTTAAAACGCTTCTTTTTGCCACCTGAGCCAAAATTGCATCCTATCGCGTTTGCAAGTTCCCGAACTTTTTCCAATATTCAGGAGAGAAATAATTTTTCAGCATTTTAAGGGATTCCCAGCTGACTGCATTTTGTTGAAATATTAGTTTAAAATATCTCAACGATTGTGTCTTATATTTTATAAGTGTGCCTAAAATGAAAGGTTTTGAATTCAATATTAGAACTTAGCTAACAATATGTTGGTTCGCATGAATTGCTAACAATTGCTTCAAAATTGCTTAATTGCTGATCCCAGTCTACTCTTGGCTTTTTCGAGGTTTGGTTTGTACTTTGAAACTCATCATTGGCAGCGGGTTTTATAAAAATAAGCAAAGCGTAGATATTACAAAATCATTTGAAATTCGCAAGCGAGAATATCTCAAAATTTATATAAATAAGCTTTCCAGTCGGAAGATAGGAGAGCACTTCATAATGGATTAACCTTTTCCTACTGCATACTTTATGTGATGTGCAGGAAGCCGACAAGCGATGTGTATAATACAAAAAAGAATGCCTTGTCTATAGGATCATAATCACTGCCTGAGAAAGTGAATAAGATACAATTTCCCCCATAGTGGCAGTTTCATACAAAAAAAAAAAAAAAATACATGAGGTTTGAAAATAAAGTTTATGATTGAACGAAGTCATGATCTCCGAATCTAAAAGTATATGCCAAGAAGCTACCTGGTGATGATCTCTTTTTCTGCTAGGAGTCTTTTTGTCTTTATGATCAGGTTTTCACTATTATTAATGGATTTAATTGGAAAATATTGGAAAATTATTTGAGAACAATTTGTTTTTTATTTCAATAATATTTAATAAACGTCAAAGTACATTAAAATTCTGTGTCGGCAAGGAATAGCAGCTAAACTCATTTTCAGAATTTCAGAAGAGCATTTTTGAGATGAAAATTTCTCACTAATATCAGGGTATTGTTGACTTTTTTTGTTTAGATTTGATAGCCTCAAACATTTAATTTTCAAGGTACAAATATAAAAATTTGCGTAGAAGTGTATTTCGTTGCGAAAAAAAAGCAATAAAAGTAATAACTTCATTTTGTCCTAACTCGACTTTAGCGTTTATTCCTTGTCGACACAGAATTATACCATAATTTTTATGAGATTACAGCAAATAAATAAATTTTTTGTTGAAAGGAAAAAATCTACCACTAATTGTTTAAATCTACCACTCTTTTTGGGCACATTCTACCACTATTTAAAATTTTAAAGTGACAGCACTGATAATAATAAAAGAATCCAAATCAAAAGACTAAAAAGTAAAAGTAATAAAACCTTTGAGTATCAAAATATAAAGACTCAAATATTTTGTACTTAGCTTTTTATGGAAATAAATAACGGTAACTGTGTTATTATACTAATGTTGGACTGTGCTGAATTCTATTGTATCGTCTAATATTTTCTTTTTATTATCCTTCCCAGTTATAAGAAAATTTTTTAAAACTAAACAAATTACAAAAAATTTTAAAAAGTAAATGTTGATCTTTTAAACCTTTTTGAGTATTTTTAGCAAAAAATTGACGGTTTAGGTGTACAGCTCTTCTTATTGGCATACATTTCTTTGCTCAACATGAGAAAAACTAGGCGTTTCACAAAATTTATCTTTTGATAGAAGATATTCGCTTCAGTATTCGAGCTGTCCGCAAGTGGAGCTTTTGCTGTATTAATTCCGTTTTATTTTTTTTCAATTAACCAAAATTTGCTTAATCAAATGCATTCATTGCATTAATCCATATCAATGACTCTTTTATAACAACAACTTTGTAATTAAATTCTGCACCACTTGAGACCAGCACTTTGATATGTTGACAAAAATTGAATGCAGTTTACTTTATGTACGCTTACAGTTCGGTTCAATACCTTCAAAAAACTATAAAATTTGCAAGTCAAAATGGCTGCCCTGAGTAAATTTATAGAAAATTACAATTGTTCTAACGATCTGATTCACACAAATAGTTGTTTGCTCAATGCTGCCTATAATTTGTACAGATTTAATCTATCAAGTATCAAATATTTTTTACCAATTATTTTCGTAAGTGTATAATTTATGGTTAATCTTAAGAAGTGATTTTTTATAACGATAATTTAAATATTCCAGATGCCACTCTTGCTTAAAATAAAAAAACTAAATCGAAAGAAAGTTATAGATACATTCAAGTACTATGCGGAGTCTATTTATTGTGGAACTGCTACTTGTTGGACAATTTTAGTGATGATATGTGTAATAAGGTAATTTCAACAACATTCAATTAGAACTAGTCCAACTTAAGGACAAGTGAATGAATAAATTTAAAAAAAAAAACGATAAACAAAGAATGTTTTTAGTTCTTCTAAGAAAAGAAGAACTAGACTAATTGATGTCTAGTTTCTGCTTTCCCTTGCTCCACAGCAAAATGTTGAATTTTTGCACGTGTATTCAATCACCGATTTCCTTTTACGATGCATGATTACAGCATTGTTGACAGGGTATATTTAAAAAGCGTTCTAATATACCAAAAGAGAAAGAAAGTATACCTTCATATGAAATCAAAAAAGCCCTAAGTTAGCAAAAAATTCAAAATTGACTTTTTGATTATGATGCACGGTATCAAAATACACGTTCCTGCAATATTTTACACTCCTCTTACTAAAATACAACTATTTTATTTATAAAATTAGCCTGAAAAATTTTCTGTTTTTTTTTTCATTTACAAAGTTGTTTGCTTCTCCTATGATTTAGGGATTTTACTATCCAGGCAAAAACTATTTCACAAAAAACATAAGAAAATTGGCCATTTCAGCCCTTGAAAGGACTTTGACCGAGCTTCTTATGATCAATTGTGTTGTGTGTGTTATTAAATATTTGCGCACAATTGACCGAGAACTGGACGTACATGTTTTGTGCCGACTCCGAACGGCTAAAGTTCATGTGCTCTAAAAGCTCTACATGGCATTATTTACTCTCTGAGGTTTGCCATTGTCTGCAGAGAGATGATGTCCGATCACCCACGACTGGGGATCGCACTCGGGTTCCGAGCATGCTAAGCCACACACTTAACCTCATGCCACGGTCACCACATAAACTGGATTAAAATAAAATTTTAAGACTTTATTATAAATGTTTTTACTTGTTAAAACAAGAATTTTACCCTAAATCTCCTATAATAATCAGGTTAGGTTAGGTTAGAAAGGTCGTGCATCTATGAGGTGCTTCCGTGGGGCCTTTTTAGTCCATTACGAATTCCTTATTTTATTATTTTTAACCCATTTAGTTTGTGGTACCCAATTCCTTTTTATTTCCGTTCACCGAAATCGTCCATATGTAGTGTGTTCACAGCTGCTCCAAATTTTTCAAAAGTCTGTTTCCTATATATCAGAATCGATGATTATGTTGTTTTCTGAATTCACACAGAAAATGGGTGATTGTTTCCGGATGAAGCGTTCCTTCTTTGACCGAAACCACATCCCGTAGTGCTGTCTTCACTAATCTACCTTTGAGGTAGTCATGTTATGCACTACAGAGGTTGGTATCGTTCAGAGATTCTCTTATGTGTAGATCTAATATTCTCTCCAGCGTTTTCATCAGGAAGGATGATAGACTAATTGGCCTGTAATCTTTTGGTGTAGAGTGTATTTCTCTGCCTTGGATATAAATACTACTCTCACTTCTCTAAGATTTTTAGAACATAACCTGTCTTGAGGCAGCCGATGAAGATTTCCTCAAGACAGGGTGTGATGCTGGGAAGGGCATGTTGCATCATGGCCGGCAGGATTCCATCTGGTCCCACAGACTTGTTGGGTTTGAAATATACTGTCAACAATTCTACATTACATATCTTAGCGTTTCTTGGCTGTATTCTGTCACATAAGCAGAAGGCCTGCTAAGATATAACGGGGCGGTTCTTTGGTTAGCTACTTACGAAGTCCTTACGATGTCCTTAGACATAGATAAAACTCTTAATAGAGCATATCATGATGTAATTTTGTTAAAACTCATGAAATTCGATTTCGATCCTTTTATGATCAGAAGGTTTCGCAGTTTTACCAACGATCTGCAGTTTTGTGTTCAGATTAAAGAAAGTTACTCTCATCTACGCGCAATTGAGAGCGGTGTACTTCGGGGCCCTGTGTTGTCGCCTCATTTATATAATATTTTCATTCATGATTTTCCTCATGAATTGGATGGCTCAAGAGGTGTTTTATATGCTGACGACTCTCTGATTTATCCACAAAATGAATCTCCTTTGAAAGCTCTTCTGTTTTTCCACACTGATTTGCGCAGTTTAATTCCCCCACGCGTACTGCGTAAGGGGTATATTAATTTTGTCACGACGTGTGTAATGCACATAAGGAGGCGTGGTAGGTATAGAAAAGTATATATGTTCTTGCTCAGCATCACCATCTGAGTTGATTTAGCCATGTCCGTCTGTCTGTCCGTCTGTACGTCTGTGTGTGGACACGATTGCCGCCGCAGTTTTGAAGCTATCGTAATGAAATTCGATATTTAAGCTTTTTTCAAAAAAACTAAGATCAAGTTCGAGAATGGGCAAAATCGGATGAAAACCACGCCTACCTCCCGTGCAACCCCAATATTGAAAACTCAATAGAGAAGCAAATATTTAAGCTACAAAACTGAAATTCGGTATTTATGTAATCTACGACAAAACTCAGGTGTGTTAGAAAAATGGGCGTGATTCACTCACGAACACGCCCACCTCCCATACAACCCTAATATTAAAACCTATATATAGAGGCTTGTGTCAAAGCTACAAAAGTAAAATTTGATATTTATTCTTTTTTTATAAAAAATAAGACGTGAAAGAAAAATGGGCGTCATCCACCCACTAACACGCCCATCTCTCATACAACTCCAAAATTTAAAACTATATAAATAGGCTTCTGTCGATGCTACAAAAGTGCAAGTAGATATTTATTATTTTTATATAAAAACTAGTAAGGTATATCTTCGACTTGGCCGAAGTTAAAATACCCCCACGGCTGATTCTTAAGTGTAAAACAATCTTAAAGATGTGCTTTTTTATAAAGTTTTCAATCTGGGGTTGTATGGGAGGTGGGCGTGTTTGTGAATGGATGACGCCCATTTTTCTAACATGTCTTATTTTTGATATAAAATGAATTAATACATAATTTTATTTTTGTAGCTTCAACAGAAGCCTCTTTATATAGATTTCAATTTTAGGTTTGTATGGGAGGAGGGCGTGTTAGTGGGTGGATGACGCCCATTTTTCTAAGACACTTTAGTTTTGACATAAAATGAATAAATATCAAATTTTACTTTTGTAGCTTTGATAAAACCCTATTTATATAGTTTTAAATTTTGGGGTTATATGGGAGGTGGGCGTGTTCGTTGGTGGACTAACACACCTTAGTTTTAATATAAAATTAATAAATACCTTATTTTGAGTATTTAGCTTCCACAGAAGTCTTTTTATATAGTTTTCAATTTTGGGGTTGTATGGGAGGTGGGCGTGTTAGTGGGTGGATAACGCCCATTTTTCTTACACACCTCAGTTTTGACATAGAATACACAAATACCGAATTTCAGTATTGTAGCTTAAATATTAGCCTCTTTATAGAGATTGCATTATTGAGGTTGTATGGGAGGTGGGCGTGGTTTTCATCCGATCTAGCCCATTCTCGAACTTGATCTTCGCTTTTTAAAAAAAAACTCAAGTATGAAGTTTCATTACGATAGCTTGAAAACTACGGCTGTAATCGTGTCGACAGACAGACAGACGGACAGACAGACGGACATGGCTAAATCAACTCGGGTGGTGATGCTGATCAAGAATATATATACTTTTCTATACCTACCACGCCTCCTTTTGGGCAAAACACACGTCGTGACAAAATTAATATACCCCTTACGCAGTACGCGTGGGGGTATAATAAAACGTGCCAGAAAAATGGGCGTCATCCACCCACGAACACGCCCACCACCCATACATCCCTAATATTGAAACCTTTATGTAGAGGCTTGTGTCGAACCTACAAAAGTAAAATTAGATATTTATTCTTTTTATATAAAAATTAAGAGGCAATAGTAAAACGGACGTCATCCACCGCCGAACACGCTCACTTCCCATATAACCCTAAAATTTAAAACTCTATAAAAAGGCTTCTCTTTAAACTACAGGAAAAAAAATTGAAACGTTTGTATTTGATATCAAAACTAAATTGTGGAAGTAAAGTGGGCGACATCCACCTACGAACACACCCACCTCCCATATAACCCATAATATTGAAAACTCTATAAATAGCCCAATTGTTAAGCTACAGACCTGAAATTGGGTATTTGAGTATATTATATCAAAATTGAGGTGTGCTAGAAAAATTGACATCAACATTTTTTGAAATCTCATATAAAAAGAGCTACAATTGATTTTGTACCATTACGAATCGACCGTGGGGGTGTTTTAACTCCGGCCAAGTCGAAGATATACCTTACTAGTTGACGTTTACGTTTGTCACTAGTGTTTTTTGTAGTTCTATTACTAAACTTCTGTCGTTTACAGATCTAATGCTATAAATTAAAAAATTTTATCAGCTACGGATCACATTTTTTCCTTTAAAATTTCATATTAAGACAATAAATTAATTTATTTAAGAAAAGTTTTGATTATTTTCTCAATCGGGATCTGATCGGATTCAAAGATTTTTTTGGCCACTCTTAAAAATTCATCAATTATAGTGGGATTTTCTCTACTAGTGAATTGGTATTTATTAGGTAAATTCTGAAAGTTGCTTGCATAGGATCTGTCCTCGACAACAAGTGACTGCCTGTTAATAAAGCCCTTGACATTAGAGACAGCAATAAATTGATTTTTTTAATATAGTCCTTGAAGGAAGGACAGCCCCTCAATTTTAATTTCTAATAGAAAGTGTGAACCACGCACGGGAATAATTGATGTATTTTCTCTGTGAATAGCCATGATTTCTTCAATGACTTCCGGGTCTTTTAGGTAAAGCTTACATCTATAATGGTTTTTATTTACTATTTTAAAATCAATTTCGGTTTTTTTTATTTTATTGATCAATTTAATGTTTATTTTTTACTTTAAATAAAGTTATGGGTTGACAATATTTATAGCTTTTGACGAATGCAAAATACTGCTAAAATAGTCCATAAAATATTCTCCCTCAATTTTAAATCGATTGGAGAAAAATCCTAATAGATAGAGACTGAAATTTCCGCCCATCAGGCCATGTCAGCCTGAATTTAAAACTTTAATTGCGTTCTTCTCCAGACCCTATTTTGAAGTCGGTTAGCATGCTTTGTCAGAAAGTTATGAGCCGATCTTGTTCGTGTTTGGTACATTTCTTCAGATGACATTATTTTGTATTTCAATGAAGGACTTTTGTTGTCATTACAAATGTCAATTAGCAGAAAAAGGCTGTTTGTATTAAATTAAAATTATTTTCAGACAAGCTCATGGCAAATTTGGTCAGTACTCTAGTTTCTTTGTGCCATCATTATTTGGAGCCGTTGCCACCTTTTGCACAGCCACACCACGTGTTCGACGACTATTTTTCACAGCAACTATACAAGGTGTAAGCTTTCCGAAATAGAAAAAAATATCCTAGATTAAAGTCAAAACTATTTATATAATATAAATTTTTATAAAAATTCTTTAACATAGAATATCGCTTCGCTGATATTAAAGCGTAGAAATGCACTCACCCGACTTTTGGCGGACTCGTTGACCATGAAAACCTTGACCTTTATGAGCTGTAGTGCAATAATTTTACATGCCAAGCGTCATAAACAATTCCGAGGATTCTGGTTTCTGCAACCTAATGCTCTCAGCAGTACTAGAGAACAATTGGAAGAGCAACAGCCAAAGTTCGGGGAGCAAGCCAGCCAGGCGGAAGATAAAGAAGCCAGCCCTGCAAGCAATGCGTTCTGCACACATGAAAGCCGCAGCTGCTATAAGCATTTTGCTGTCGGGGTTTACAACTATACGCTCATTGGAATGTCCTTGGATGTAGTCAAGATGTTAATAAGTAACGTACCTACTGGACCGCAGGGATTTTTCAGCTTAGTTGCAGCCAAATTGTCTACTTTAAGTTTGCGATCGACGGCGTTCCTGGGAACTTACATAGGCATTTATAGGGTAGGCACCAATAGATACTTTTTGCATGCATCTCAATTAATTTATTGTTAATTTTTGTTTTATACTTTACAGTTTACTCATTGTTATTTGAATCAAAAAACTCAATCAAACCAGGAATTGAATCATATGTTGGCCAGTTTTCTTGGTGGCGCTTCGTTCTTATTGTATCCCCAACTAACGCTACAAAGTTTGGGTATTGTTGTTAGCATGGAAGTTCTTTGGAAAATATTTAAAGCCTATGAAACAGAACAACGCTTTAGGTGGCTTGACCAGCTGAAACACATTCCTGCTGCACATATCATTTACTTTTTTTCATTGGGACAATTAGTCGACACCTTGGTCATGAATCCAAAAAAGGTCAATAGCTTCGGAACAATACTCATTAATGGCTTAACAGACAATTAGTGAGTCACCTTAAAAACTTGATTCTTTTAAATTTTGAAATTGTAACTTTTGCTCCTTTTTTATTTTAGCGCAAGACGCATTACCCTTAACATTGAACGCAAATACAAGGGTCTCTCTCAATAGTAAGTTTGTTTTGAAGTCTAGACGGTTTTAATTTTAGTCGTTTCTTAAACAAGCTTTTTAATAGAATGCATTATTCATTTTGTTCTCTTCTTGTTTTAGGAGATTATCAAAGGAGTAACGAGCATGTTTTATTTCATGACTAATGTTGTGTATAAATGTTGAAAAATGTTGAATAGAGAGCACTTCATTCACCAATGGAAAGACCGAAGATTATCCTCGGTTTAACTATATCCAACCGGGATAATTGGAATAGTTTATATGGGATTTTTTGCAAAAAAATATGAGCTATATATTAGAAAGTATTTATTCTTTGAATAATTGAAGTGGTTTTTAAATAGGACCAATTTCCAAAATACATTTTTTTTTTAATATGGAACTTTGGTTAAGTTCATTTAACGGTTAGTTTAAATTTTGTCTTTTTAATCAACTTTGTAGTCCTTAATGCTATTTAGTCATACAATCTTTACATTTTTTCTAAGAAATTAAAAAAATTACATTTTTTTAAATCAATTATATTGAAATGCACTTCAAAAAGTAAGCAAGTAGAAAAGAGTTTTAAATAATAATAGTTAGAATTGTTATACCGCGTTTCCATGCTATCTTCTACGATCTTCCACAATCACATTTTTTGTTAGAGAGATTGAAAAAAAAAAATATATAATCTTTTATCTGATGATGACTTTTCATTGATGTCGGTGTACAATTTCTTGTTGTAACTGTCTTTAATATGTGACACTTTTGTCACACGTCTTTACGTGGAAATTTTAGCACAAAATCTGGCGAGTTATCAAAAAGAGCAAGTGACATCTCTTCGCCAAAAGAACAAGTGAAATATATATGTATCTATTACGTATCTTTATATATCTTTTTGAATCTACGTTGTTTTCAGTCAATGGCAATGCAACACTACTTGCACTCTACAATTTTGGGGAAGAGGAAGAACTTGATTCATAGTTTTCAAACGAACTAATAATTCCATCCACTGTAGAAGCACTTGCAATTGAATGTGTCTCAAATTCCTATTAAATAATAGAATATATAATGGTATCTCAAAAATAAATGATGTTCACGCAGAGTTACCTCAGATTTTTTCCACTGCGATAAACGTTATCTTAATTGGACGTATAATCCATACGACTTTCTGTCGCTGCCCACAATTTCTTTTAAATCGTCGTTATTTAAAAGCTTCAGCTTTTTAAAATCAAGACCAAGTTCTGAAATTTAATTTATTTTAATTTTAATTGGTGTTAAGTTAAAAAGACATTTGTTAAAATCAATCAAAACTTACCAATAAAAAATTACTGTAAAATTGTTCCAGTTCCCATGACAATAAAATATCGTAAAGCTGTTGGTCAAAGATTGGCTCAACTGCATCAGCTGCTTGAAGAATAGCTTGAGGTTGATTTGTTGACTCAAAATTCACAACTCTTATTTGTTGTCCATTTACTTCCAACACATGAAAGTTTTCAGCTTCCGGACTATCACTTGGATAATCTAAAATCGAATTTATAAATTCGTTACTCATTCTTATTTTTTAATTTAACTTTTACCACACTTAGCACGACAAAGAAAAATGATCTGCACGCTACTGACACTCACTCCACAATGTGCGTTATACTTGAAATGAACGTGTTTTTTCCTGCTCATTTATTTTCGTTCATTTGAAAATGACTATGCAATAGTCACTTTTGACTATTTCATTGTGATTTGTAATTACTTTTATAGTTATAAAAATAACTATACAAAGTCATTTTCGATTTTTTTGTTATCGTTTGTTACTATTATAATAGTTATAAAAATACTTTATAGATATTTTGACTACTTAATAGTTAAAAATGTATTATTCAATAGTAAAAAATGATTATTTGATAGTTATTTTGAAAAATCTCTATACTTACTATTTTTTGTGTCGCTTGACTACCATAATAATTAAAAATGACTACTTTGTATAGTTGCTCATAATTTGTAAGATTTCATAACTATTTGTAACTATTTTTAACTTATTTTTGCTGAAAAATAGTTATTTGCCGAATTTCGAAGAATTTAAACGAATGACTATTGAAATAGTTACAAAAATGACAATTTTTTTTCTGAGTGTAATGAACAAGGTGAACGTTTTCATCAGGATATGAAAATAATGGAAGACCGCTACCAAGGAATATGGGACAAACATATGATGGCAGACTATTGTTGGAGTCTTAATCGAGATGGTCCTGATGCTTTTCATTCTACAAAGTAACTAAAGAGAAGTTTTTCAAGTCGTAAATGATTCTTTAACTGATTTAACATACTCTAAAACAAGCTGTAGAAATCTTATCAGTTGTACAACCATTTTTAATTTGGTACTTTTTTAAAAGGTTATTGACAATGACGACACCGAACTTGTATTTAAATGTAAACCATGTTAATAAATTTAAGTCCCGCATGGGTTTAAAATTTAAACTACGTCAAATACTAAAACTTAGTTTTAGTCTTGCGTGGGCTTAAAATTTAAACTTTAAACTCTTATCGGTTTAGTTTAAAGCATTGAAGAACACAATCAGCACGAGCAAAAAATTTTATTGCGTGGCTCAGTTAGTTAAGCGGTTGTCAGTTTGATTTGATGAATCGACTGAACAGGGGCGTACCAAGACTATGTTGGATTGTTGGTTGGGGGGTATTATGGTAATAAGACCGACTGAATACCTTTAAGTCCCAACTTCTTTAATACAACATAGTTAAGTTAACCAAAATTATTCATTCGTTCGATCAATTTTATATAGTAGTATATGTGAACAATGTACTTTGTCGTACGCTTTTTTAGTATGAATAAGAACTGAACCTCCTTCTCCCAACCTCCTAAGACAGAAATTAACTTTTGCAGTTGGTTTTGCGCACGGCTAACTGCAAATTTGGCCGAATGAAGTTCATTATAGGTACGACTGAAAGTGAATTGGCTGACTGAAGATTGTTCTAGATATGTCTTGAAATGAAATAGCCGTCTAAAGTTAGTTTTTGGTATGGCTGATGGCTAACATGGAAACAAATGGTATAGAAATAGTTATTGTAAATAAAAATCAACATTTTAAACAAATTTCAGTAAAAAATAACAATTTGGCCTACTGTAAAAAAGTTAGGGGGGTAGCTTACCCCCCTTTCCTACGCTAGTTTCGCCCCTGCGAGTGAACCTGGTTCAATCTTCAGCTAAACCAATTTTTTTTTGACGCAGAATTACGTCTTACAGCGCGGTTTGTATGGGGTCGTTTTAACAGATTTTTTCAAGGTCATTAGGCAACGTTTTTGGCGAATACTTTAGGGTATACCTACAGCCTTTAATATTCTTCGTTCAAAGATAATATATATACTTAACTATCAGATATATCCAGCGCTAAATGAATATCTAACTTTGGACTTTGTCACTATTATATTAAAGTCACAAAATAGTAAAATATAAGTAGAAAAATACATGTTTTTATATAAGAAAATCAATCATCAGCTGCTTATGTGCCTGGTGCTTTATGCTTGATGGCTTTGGTTTTGCACGAACTGATTGGTTCGCTTTGGCAGCACTGTAAGCATTAGTTCGCATTGGGTTTCTGTATGCACTATTATTTTGAAACCAGAGTTCATGAACCTCTTTTCAACTCAGTCAATGAACTCAATCTGTCAAATTTAACGAAATGGGTCTGTGATCCGGTTAGATTTAACTCTTATGAAAAAAACGAGTTGGATCATATTTCTTTTTATGCTTTTACCCAATAGATGGCGTAAAATTGTAATTTTTGTTTTTAATGCAAATTAATTTGGATTCCACATCCCACAAGCACTAGCGAGTGTAGTTTGCAAACTATACATCGAACAGAAAGTGTAGCTAGCAAACTAAATATCAGACAGAGATGAAAGGAAAGGACATGTGCTCAAAAATCGGGGTCTTAATTTTAATTTGAAATTAGTAGTTAAACTGACTGTAGCTCGCAAACTATATATCGGGCAGAGACGAAAGTGGCACCAATGGAAAGTGCATTTGCTTCGCCTTCTTTTCAACTAAGTCAATGATGAACTCAACCTATCAAACTTGCTTGCTCATTTAACCATCCTTACTATTTAACTTTTCTTTGTTTTGGCATCGATAAGTAGTCCATAATTGAGTGTTATTCATTTATTTTTTAATTTTTGGAAGATCAATAAAAATACGTGCAAAATGACAAAACAATCGGACCAAAGAGACAAAGTAGAAAAGGTTACAACTTAAACGGAATTCTACGTCTACACTTACGATACTATCGAAACTGTTTCTTTTTTTGTTTTGTTTTTTTTATTATTACAATCTTATCTTATTTAATTTTAATTTAATGTTAAAATCAACGTTTAAAAAACTAAAAAAAAATTGAGTTGCTTTTGCTTTTGCTTTTACTTTGCTGTGCTAATTGAAAATAGAACAGCAACAGCTAAAGCAGCAGCATTAAAAATAATTTGTTTTACTGCGTAGTGCTACGAAAGCAAAAGAAATTATTTTATTGCTTTGCTTTTCATTTTGCTTTTCTCATTTGTTGCAGCACTACCAAAACAACAATTCGTTTGCTTTGCTTCGTTTTGCTGAGGGATGAAAATTGTTTCAGCAAAACAACAAAAGAACAGCAGAAAAGCAACATTTTGCTGCGGTAGTGCTACCGACAGTTTTTCAAAGTAGCAACATACATACACGACTGCGCACAAGTGTACAATTATTATGTACACACTGTACATATTATATAAAAAAAAAAGAAACAGTTTCGATAGTATCGTAAGAGTATACGTAGAACTCCGTTTAAGTAATAACCTCTTCTACTTTGTCTCTTTGGTCCGATTGTTTTGTTCATTTTGCACGTATTTTTATTGATCTTCCAAAAATTAAAAAAATAATGAATAACACTCAATTATGGACTACTTATCGATGCCAAAACAAAGAAAAAGTCAAATAGTAAGTATGATTAAATATTAAAGAAACAAGCAAAATTTCAAATTTTTTCGATCATTTTGTTAAGTTTGACAGATTGAGTTCATTGACTTAGTTGAAAAGAAGGCGAATCAAATGCACTTTCCATTGGTGCAACTTTCGTCTCTACCCGATATATAGTTTGCGAGCTACAGTCAGTTTAACTACTAATTTCAAATTAAAATTAGGACCCCGATTTTTAAAAAATCGTATGAATACTATATTTCACGCTGAGCACATGTCCTTTCCTCTCGTCTCTGTCTGATATTTAGTTTGCTAGCTACACTTTCTGTTCGATGTATAGTAAAAACTACACTCGCTAGTGCTTGTGGGATGTGGAATCCAAATTAATTTGCATTAAAAACAAAAATTACAATTTTACGCCATCTATTGGGTAAAAGCATAAAAAGAAATATGATCCAACTCGTTTTTTTCATAAGAGTTAAATCTAACCGGTTCACAGACCCAGTTCGTTAAATTTGACAGATTGAGTTCATTGACTGAGTTGAAAAAAGGGTTCATGAACTCTGGTTTCAAAATAGTATACTAGAACAGTAGTGCATACATAAACCCAATGCGAACTAATGCTTACAATGCTGCCAAACAAAGCGAACCAATCAGTTCGTGCAAAACCAAAGCATAAACAACGAAAGAAAAACAAAGAAAGCAGCAGGCACATAAGCAGCTGATGATTGATTTTCTTATATAAAAACATGCATTTTTCTTCTTATATTTTACTATTTTGTGACTTTAATATAATAGTGACAAAATGCAAAGTTAGATATTCATTCAGCGCAGGATATATCTGATATTTTAGTATATAAATTATCTTTGAACGAAGAGTATTAAAGGCTGTTGGTATACCCTAAAGTATTCGCCAAAAACGTTGCCTAATGACCTAGAAAAAATCTGTTAAAACGACCCCATACAAACCGCGCTGTAAGACGTAATTCTACGTCAAACATGCAAATAGACATGCGCATCTGAAACGACGCAGAAGAAATCACGAAAGCCAAACGAATACACAACATCCGAAAGCAAAGCGAAACTTAGCTGCTTAATAACTACTGCTGTCGTAGTGCTGTGACAAATTAGAAAAACAAAGTGAAAAGCAAAGCAATAAGATAATGTATTTTGCTTTCGTAGCACTTCGCAGTAAAACAAATTATTTGTAATGCTACTGCTTTTGCTTTGCTTTTCAAAATTCACACTGCAAAGCAAATTGAACAGCATAACAATGTTTTTAAAAACTGTCGGTAGCACTACCGCAGTAAAGTTTCGTTGCTTTTGCTATTCTGCTGAAAGCAGTTTAAACCCTGGTTAAAATTGCATTTTGTAACCTTTTCATTTTTTCCACATCCTAGGATCGTACCGCTAATCTGTTGTCTACTAGAGCATGAACAAAATGTAAACAAAATACAGATTTTGTTACCTTTTAGTTATTTTGTATTAAATTTGAAACCTTTAAAAAATTTAAATTCAAATTTTATTCCCAATTTATTAAATTTAGGTTTAGTATTGACTAAAAAAATTTCTAGTATTTTGAAAAGTATCAATTCTGATCAAAAAAGGATTAAAAAAAATCCATTATTCCAACTTAAATATTATATATATTACTTTAAATATTATTCCAAAATTTATAACCGTGTGCACACAAACCAGTTTGGCTGATATGACAGCTGCGAAATGCCAGGATTGTATTTTCCGAAGCCCAAAATGGATAACCCACTAGTATTTTTTAAGTTAAATAAAACTGCTTAAGTGTCAACCACCTTCAGGTAAAGATGGCAAGCCAATTGACGAAAAACATTAGAAATGTCTGAAATTTTTTTTCTTAATTTATATAAAAAATTGTAAAAAGCGAAAAGATAAGAAATATACTATAAATCCGCGAAAAGATAAAGCGGACTTTCGAACGCAGCTTTATAATCGACAAAGAGGGTGGATGTCGATTTGATTTTTGTAGATTTTTTTCCCAGGATTTGATGAAAACCACACTGATAAGGTCCAATCAGCGTTTTGGTATGCAGCTTCAATCTTTCACAAAAATCACTCGAAAGAATCTTGTACGCGATGGAAATAAGACTGATACTTCGGTAGTTGGTGCAGATTGTCAGGTCCCCTGTCTTTAGTATAGGACAAATACACTTGCACATGAAACATGTTTTAGAAATTTTTCTTTTTCAATATGCGATGAAACAACAAGACATTTGTATTAGAATAGTACAAGTGTAGTATTTATTTAACGATTGCTATATAGCATAAAGCGAAATTATTTTATATATGAATAATTTTGACTGCCTCTGTACGCTTATCAAAGTTTTTACAGAGTTATCCTTCAGACTTGGCATTAACTTAATACTTTTGACAAGTGTGGTTTCTTTACGATTAGTATTATGAAAATACTAGCATTGAGTTTGTTTACATTTTACTTATACAACTTATTTTACGGTCTGCTCTCCAGTGGTTGGCAATAAATATGCAAGTCAAAGGTTGAGCGTGTTTTAAATTGAAGTTTAACACACGAAACACTTATAAGACTCAAATAAAATTATATGGTTTAGTTTATTTTCAGGCGTGCTAGTAAAAGGTTTTCTATTCACTGGCACAATGGTGTCACCTAGTAAACTGTATATAGATCCACTATGCCGAGTTCACTGTTCGCAAGCAATTCTACATCCGGGTGAAGGTTGTCTTAAATTTTTATTGAGAAATATACACCGACAGGGAATATCAAGTGCAAAATATTTTTTACCTTTATTAATTGTATGTAAGTTTTGAGATGAATTCAGAGAAAAGTGATTTTTTTACAAATTTTTCAATTTGTTTCGGCTGAAGGGTCCATTATTTTCAAAATGGAAAACAATGGATCGTGAACTATTGTTGAGTGCGGTGAAATTTTATATGCAAACTGTTGGCTGTGCGACGGTCAGCGCAATATTTTTTATCAGCCAAATATGTGTTCTAAGGTTGGTTTAAAACAAAAAAACGGTATTTGAATTTATAATAATTATTTTTGGTTTTTTTATTTTTTTTTTTTTATTGCAGAAATTTGCTCGGCAGATTCTACAAACATACAGCTATTAGCATACCAGGTTTCAGTGGCATGTTGATATGTTGGTTTTTTCCAAAGCGAGTTACAAAACTTTATCTAATAGCAACATCCCAGGCTGTAATTATGCGCTCCGCTACGAAACACATGTTTCAGTGCAGATGTGTGAGAGTTGTTTGCCTTTAGTAAGAATACAATGGATGCAAATGTGCACTTAATTGGGTCAAAATGTAGTTGAATTTATTGAACGCAACTAAATTGAGTCAGCAAGAATGTTTATTTGTGAATGAATTTTTAAAATTAAACTAGATGCGTTTCAACTAGAAATGTGCGAGAGATTTTAATGAACTGTCACTTTAATGGATAAAAGATACATTTGCACATTGTTTGCTCTGCTCTCCGCATCTTAACTGACAAATGCTTTTATTTCTGCTACCCATTTATGGCTTATAATTTTGATTTTTTTTTTTCCCCATACAGGCTATTGAAGTTATGATACGTCATCGTTCAAACTTCTTAACACGTCTTATTTGTGATTCAAAAACTATTCAAACGCTACTATTTATGGTTAATAGTGCGCTTATTTTGCACTATAAGCGCTTAAAAATTTATAAAGGATTCTGGTTTATAAAACCAAATGATTTGTCTGACAACTTAAAGAATAAAGATGTTCATCATCTCGAAGAACAAGTCAAAATATCAGACTCAAGCAATTGTTCACATATAGGGCAAACCTGCTTAAGCTTCCTGTTGAGTGGCTTAAAAAGCTATTTGCTGATTGGAATATCACTTGATTTAATTAAAATGTTACTACGTGATAAAGTGACAGGTAGCTCGAAAGGATTTTTTAATACGATCTTGGCTAAATTCCGGAATCTTAAATTGCACAACTTTAAAATGTCAGCATTTTTCGCCAGCTATATTGGTATTTATAGGGTATGTCATGGCATAGTAATGACAAACAAAGCCTTTTTTTTAGAAAGTTTAAAAATAGTAAAAGCTTAGTCGAAAAACCGTAACGTTTGCGAGTTTAAAATTGACATAATTTAAAATACCATTTAAACTGAAAATTAATATTTTTTTTTCCATCCTTAGCTTGTACATTGCCTGCTTCACAAGTTTTTCAATGTCAAATCGAACCATCATTGTTCACACTTTGCGTCTGCATTCCTCGGTGGTACAGCTTATATGTTCCTCGATCAACTTACTATATATACATTATCGCTCGTCCTTACAATACAAATATTATGGCAAAGACTTTGCTCACAACCACAATCAGAGAAGAGTGAAGAATATTCAATTCTTGAAGTTTTGAAACGCATACAATTCGCACGAATCCTTGTACCCTTTAATATTAGCTATTTGGTGCACAACTATCTATATCGAGGCCATCTGGTTAATAGTCTGGCACGCAACTTCATAAACGGTGTAACGGACAGTAGGTGAGTTACAAAGTTTTGCCAATTTTTAAGATATTTATATAAAAAATAAACGCTTTTTTCATTTATGCATGTTTGTTAAAGGCCGAGACAAATTTTGGAAAATTTGACGACCAGCGATATGGAAAAAATTTTGAGAACTGCTGCATTGCATACAAAAACAATCACATTTTAATAGGGTTATTCACGATTCAGTGCACTTACCAGAGTATTTCAGGACTTGAAGACTTATGCAGTTGTGCAGTTAGGTTTTCGTGAACACACCGCACTTCTAACTGATATTATTATTATGATTTTTATTGAGATTATTTTTATAATTTGAATGAGATTATTATTTATCAAGAAATTGGTACTTAAACTCTTAAATGTTGCATCACTATTTTTCAAAGCTGTCAAATTTTGCAATATACACAACTACACAACTGCTCAAGTCCTCAAGTTTAAGGCTATAGTAGAAATGTAGTTGTGTAGATTTTTGACGTCCGTATATTTTATTTTTGTAAAGTGCACAAGTTCTCAAGTCCACATCTACACTGGCAACTGCACTGTATCGTGAATACCCCTAATAAGCTATATTATTTGATAAATAAATTGCTTCAAAAAGGTTCACAAACAAAAACTTAAATGTCTTGATATTCTTCGTAACTGCAAATTCTTAATGCTTTCAATTTATAAAAAACCTCTATAATATGCTATAATCACACCCAACTCAATTTTCTCAAAACTGTACTTATCTATACTATTTTCTCTATATAAAAATTAAATTTGAGTATTTGCTTGATTCTGTTTGTTGGCGGTAACCTTAAGATTCACAGCACCGATTTAAGTGAAACTTCCAATAATCGAACAATACCTTATTCTAGACTGACATGGCATTAAAAATATTAAAATGTGTTAAATAGCAAGCTTCCGATATACAAAAACCTTTCCTATATAAGTTTAAGTGTATATTTCATTTCCCTTTTTTTTAATTTTTTAGTGCTTAAATATAAAAAGAATGTTTAGCATCATATATAGTTAATAAGCACAGATTCCAAATTGACGTTTTGATTTCTGAACAGTAGAGACAAAGTAGGGTAAATTTGCAAATGAATTTGTAAAAGTTTGCAAGGTACTCAAACGCTGGATGTGCCCACTGCACCTTGTTCAAAACAGTATTTGTTGCCTTGAAGTAAAATTATTTTTGTGTGGGCAAAATAAAGAAAAAACCCTCCCCAAGTCCTCCACACCTGCTTACATTTTTCGAAATATCTTCTTTACCGTATACAACTTACATATGGCTGATTTCTTCAACAAGTTCTTAATCATGCTAGTCCGTTCTCTACTTAAACCACGGTTTGGTGCTGGAACTTAGTATTAAGGGTTAACTATAATATCCAGATGCTGGCAGACTGAATTGTTAAAATGAAAGCGAGCTCATATGAATATATAACTGAGTTTCAATTTACCCCGAGCAAACACCGAGTTAACTCCCTGTTGGAAACGTGAGTTGAGTTGAGTTTTGTTAAATCCACAAAACTTGTTGGATTTAGCAGAGTTCTGTCTATTCTGGTATCTTTTATGGTATTTTTCACCAAAAAAATGGCTGCTGCAAGAGTCTGTTGGAGTGCTGCGGGTACTTTGCTTTTAATAAATTTGACAAGTCTAACTCAACTCAACTCAAATACCTGGAAAATCCAAACACCACATACAAAAAGATCGCTAAGGAAGTTGGCGTGTGCGTAAAAACTGTCGGAAGGACCATAAAACGATACAAACAGCTTTCACCTTTATCAAAAACGCCAGGCTCAGGGAGAAAAAGTGGTACAGCGAACCAAACGGTGGCCCAGAACGTTAGACGGCTGTTTACTTAGAATCCAGGCACTTCGGTACATGATATGGCAGCAAAAGCGGGAACATCGAAGTCAAGTGTTCAACGGTTTAAGAAATTGTTCAACCTAAGGAGCTATAAAGAACAAAAAGTACCTGATAGCTCAGAAGAAATGGACACAGAAGCCAAGAAGAGGGCTCGAAAACTGTATCGCGATTACTTGTCAAAATTTGATTGCGTGATCATGGACGATGAAACTTACTGCAAAGCGGATTTCAAGTAGTTACCTAGACACGGATATTATACTTCGGTTAGAAGGGGTGGAGCATCCTCTAAATTTACCGAAAAACATACCAAATTTCCAAAGAAATACATGAGGTCTGTTCCCGTACTCTAAAGTTTTGGTCCAATTTAACAGTTTTTACCAGTTTTAGTCCGAGAAGCGTTCCCGTACACGAAAAAATGGTAAAAGAGAGTGCAATCGAGAGAGTAAAATATTTCCACTCCTTGTCAAAAGTTGCAAGTTTTAGTCCGAGAAATTTCTTCGGGTAAAAATGGTAAAAGTGTCAAACAGCTTAAAATCAGCTGTTTACGTGTAAGCAAAGAAATTGCGATACATCAAAACTTCTTTGAAACTATTAAAATGGAACCCAGAAACATGGGAAAATGTGTAAAAACTAATATACATTCTTAACTTGAGAATTAATTTTAATATTATTAAAAATCTAAAGCATTTCGTCTGCAATGCCGATGCTTCACATCAAGGCAATGCAAGAGAAGCTATCTTATTTGGCAGTTTTTACAATTTTAGTCCGAGAAGCGTTCCCGTACTTTTTTGTGTTTTTCTCTATTTTCGAAAGATTTTTTCTCATTCTCAGACTTTTGTCAGTTTTACCATTTTTAGTCCAAAAAGTACGGGAACAGACCTATGGTGTGGCAGGCCATTTGTAAATGTGGCCTTCGAAGTAAGGAATTTGTGACAGATCGTACAATCAACACCGAAATTTACATCAGAGAGTGTCTGGAGCGGCGTTTGTTGCCTTTTATACGTCAGCACCAAGGTTCAGTACTATTTTCAGTACTATTTTCAGGTTCAGGCCTGACCTAGCAACATGTCACTACGCCCAGAGAACGATGGATTCGTACCAAGCCAATAATGTCACTGTGGTACGAAGAGAAGCCAATCCTCCAAATTGCCCCGAACTTCGTCCAGTCGCTTTAATGAAAATAAATCTTAAGAAGACCAAACAAACTGCGAAAAACATCGAAATATTTCGACGTAAATGGCGTCGCGCATACACTAAGGTCAACGAAAGGTCGGTAAAAAACCTAATGGAGGACCTTAATCAAAAAGTGCATAATTCTTTTTAAGTGTATTTTTTCAGGATAAATAAAATTTTCAAATATTTTGTAATGTTCACTTAATAATAAACTGAAGGAATTTTAAAAAAACATCATTGGTTCTTTACAATAAAAACAAAAACAAAAGGACAGTTATTTCTGGGACAGTCTTTATGTAAAAGCAGTTAATATGCTTTCCTCCGAAACAGAGAAAACTGAATAAATTCTTCGCTAAACTTAAATATGTGTAAATATTTATTATTATTATTTGCAAATGTCCTTTCAGTTAATAAAAGTCATTACCTGCTGTTGCTGCAAAAAATTTTCTTTAAAATGCAGCCCAAGCTGGCGTAACACTAAACTCAAGAAAAACCCTAAATATAAAAACTAGGGATGCCCGTCGAAAAAATACATCGATTTTTTTCAGTTTCGAGGCCTCGGTAGTGGAGTGGTAATTAACACAAAGTTTTTCTGGAAATAACTTTGTATTTCATTCATGCAGTTAAAAAAAAAAAATCAATGCATAATGAACGCAAAACGAAGAAAAATCATAAATTTTTTCAAAATAAATTTTATAATGCAATAACGTAATGAGTTCGTGGATGTTTAATCGTGAAATTTCAAGCATGGATGGTATTATATTTATTCATGAAAATATGTCACATTTTTGAAAAATCAAGTTTCAACCGATAACTTTCAGGTATCATAAAATCCCGATAGGGATTAATTCGAATTCCCGATAGCGTTTTTCTATTTACGTTCCAAACTTTAAGGAACAACAGTCAAAAAGTTGTTTAAGTTCCATGACCTGCAAAATGCTACACTGTGTAATTTTACTATGGTTGTTTTCTCGACGCAAGATCGTTTTCGGTGGATATTTTGTAAAAATAATACAATATGACAAAAAATTTAACATTTGCAAAAACATTATATAAAATAGTGTCCGACCGATTATTCGGCTTCGGTAATCGGCATAATCGGAAGATATTTTCACCTTCGGCATCGGCTTCAGCAAAGATAGCCGATTATTTTTGCCGAATCTTTTTGCTTTGCTAAACAGTTTTTTTATAAGTTTTTAGAATTTTTTTTAATTATTCAGTGAACTCCGTCCATAATTCCACATTTGGAACATTTTCCATTGCTTGTTTTGTTTTTCTCTCCTTTTCTGTTCTTTCATGAGTTGGTGTTCACTCGTTGAAAATTTTATTCAAATGATAAATCATTTTTTATGAATTGGTTCGTTTTTCATCAAAATTTCTTTACATTCGGTTTAGCCGTTCAGGCGTTATTGAGCCATATCTATATAATTAATAGGCTAAGGTTTTTTTTGTGACTTCAACTCCTCCCAGACCAATGAACCGATTCTATCGATTTAGATGTCATTAAATCAGGTTTAGGCTGTATATGTGCAAACCACTTTTAAAAATTGTGATTTCACTTCAGGGGGTTCCCAACCTTTTAAAACAGAAATAAAATTTTTGCACAAAAATCCGTTATTTTATCGATTTGAAATTTAGTTGGAGAAGAGCTTATGAATTCTTCGAATTTGAATTTTTTTCAAAACTAAAAATTTTTTACCAAAATTATCTTTTATGCATTCCTCAAATGTCAATTGTCCGAAAAATGCAGTTCCAAAATAAAAAAATTCCACTTTCCGAGCAAACAAGTCAGTCAAATTTTAACGGTTTTCAAAATTTTTTTGTTTTTCTAAATTTTTGTTTAATTTTCTTTGAAATGTGTTGGCAATTACGGTAATTATCTTGCCAAATGTATTTTTAATGAATTTTCTTAATATTTTCTTTAGTTGTTTAACGTGTATTTTTATCAAACGCCAAGACAGAGAAAAAAACTCTCTGAAATTTAAAGTTCTGTATTTGGAAGCGAATATCTCTGCCACTTTTTAAAAAATTTAATTTATTTCTTTTTTATATTAAATTGCAATTAATTGACTTTAAAATAATTACAAAGTTTTTACCGTTACTTTATTATTTATATTTTAATCATTGCCTTTAAAAAGAGTCCAATAAAATGAATTTTTCCTCAAAAAATGTATTAAAAATTGTTTTTGTTGTCAAAATAAAAAAATTTCAAATTTGCATTTTTGATTTTATTTCATTGTATATAGTTTATTTAAGACGAATTTGTTTTTGTTTGACAGAAAAATTAATAAATACTATGTGTCATCGAAAAAACAAGGCTACCCCCTATGGTTTTTTGCTCGAAATTTTTTTTTTTAAAATGTTGTTCTTATAATTTTTAAATCTTCAATAAGCTTCAAAAACAATATATTTGAAAAAAATTTCATTATAGCTACAACCAATTAAAAGTTATAGCCACGAATCTGTTTTAATCATCCTGCTTATCTATATAATTAATAGGCTAAGGTTTTTTTTGTGACTTCAACTCCTCCCAGACCAATGGACCGATTCTATCGATTTAGATGTCATTAAATCAGGTTTAGGCTGTATATGTGCAAACCACTTTTAAAAATTGTGATTTCACTTCAGGGGGTTCCCAACCTTTTAAAACAGAAATAAAATTTTTGCACAAAAATCCGTTATTTTATCGATTTGAAATTTAGTTTGAGAAGAGCTTATGAATTCTTCGAATTTGAATTTTTTTCAAAACTAAAAATTTTTTACCAAAATTATCTTTTATGCATTCCTCAAATGTCAATTGTCTGAAAAATGCAGTTCCAAAATAAAAAAATTCCACTTTCCGAGCAAACAAGTCAGTCAAATTTTAACAGTTTTCAAAAAAAATTTTTTTTTTGGGTTTTTTGGTGTTTTTTTATCTAAATGTGTTATAAATTGATGTTGTAGGTGTTCTGTAAGTAGTTTTTATTAATTTTTGAAATATATCTTAGTATTATGTCTTAAATCTTTTTTTACTGCGTTTTTTTTTTTATTTAGTTATGTTTTATAGCTGGAAGAGTTAAGCTGCGATGTTTTCGAATAGTAATTATGTTTGTCTCAGTAGTAATATAAGTGTAATTCCGTCTTCGTATTTTGACAGTTACATTAAAAAATTTAGTGTCAGATCATACGTTTAAAGTCAAACCATTCAGATTATGATCTTTTATATCATTATTGAGACTGAATATATCGTTATTGAGTATAATAGCTTCTTGAATAGAATATCATATATTAAACGTTTATAATGTTTTTAACACTTAATTTTTATTGAATTGCTCGAATTCGGGCAACAGGTTTACTAGTATATTTTATTACTTTAAGCGCCCTCTATCGAAAGTTTAAATTTGGCTAAACGTTCGACTGGCTAAACGATTGGAGCGATTTTGATTAAATTGTACGAAGATTCTTCTGACCTAGTAATACAAGATAGACTTTTAGAAGTTATAAAAACTTTCAATAAGGGGCGCTTAAAGTTATAAAATATATATGGCTCAATAACGCCTGAACGACTGGCCCGAATGTAAAGAAATTTGGTATGAAAAACGAACCCAAACGAAGATGAACCGAAGGCTAAAGTAAAAAAGCGAAAACGAACTTTACTAAAATTTTGATTCGCTGTAATTTTTCTTCCTACGAATGAAATTTAATAGTTTTTTCACAAAAGTTTAATGATTTTTTATGAACTTTTGTTATATTAAAAAAATTTAAAGTTTTTGGGTTGCTTGTGTACTAATTGAGACCTATCCAAAGATATACTTCTTTTCACGATCGGGTTAAAACTGGTGAAGTTATACAAAAAAGACCATTTGTTTCATAAGCTTTCATATTAGGGGCGGTAAATGCAAACTTTTTTCCCATATGGGGTGACCCACCTTAATACTCATACCTCATGAAATAAAATTCACGAATTTTAAAATGGTATATCTTTTTAATGAATCATAAAAATCACTTTAATTTTTATATCATCAGAATCCTCTTATTACGTAGTCTATTTAACATTAATTTCAAATTTTTTCACCCGTGCCCATTGGAGATATTTGACCCCAAAGTTGGGGCAAACTTGAGATTTCTTATTTTTCAAAGCGTAAGCGTAACCCAAAAAGTTTATGATATAGTCACTTTTAAAAATTTATGTTTTAAGTTCTTACTAAGACGTACCTAATACCAAAAAAATAGGTCTGCCACTAACTTCCTTATATTAAATTTTTTTTAAAGTTACCAGAAATAACGATTATTTTCGGAAAATTTAACTTTTTTTTTAAATGAAGTAACGTCCCAATTAATTTTTCTGATATGCAAGATAATAGCCTAAGGTATAATTAATATTATGTTTATTCATTTATTACTGTATGTTGAATAGGAGCTGAGATATATTTTAGCCTCGAAAAGGCTAAAATGGCCACACTGCTCGGCGGAATGATCCATTTAGTAGCTTTTCTCGACTGGGTCAAAAATTTATAACATTTTTTTTTACGTTATCCTGACGTCAATAAATCAATTACAGAAACATCCGAATTTTGTAGAAAAAATCCTTACATTTAATTCGAATTTAATGATTTCATAACGTTTTTTTGTACTTGTAAATGAATATATAACAAAAGCAAAGAATAAATTTTTATAATTTTTTTGGCTTTAAAACATTTGTTTTTTATTCGGCTTCGGCTTCAGCCTTCGGCCGATTATTTACATTTTGCCGAAGAATCGGCTTCGGCTTCGGCAAAAATTCACATTCGGTCGGACACTAATATAAAACAATTTCTAAAATATTTCTAGTGAAAAAAGCGAAAAATTTCATTTATAAAATTTTAATGATTTTTTATGGGCTTTCCATTTCTGAAACCAAAATGGTACGTTAAGATGGTAGAAAGTGCGGTCCAATGGGTCAGTACTATAAGGGGTCAACTGAGCTCAATGAGTTCTATAGACAAAAAATCAGAGCTGTAAAATTTGCATTCATATTCAGAATTCTAAGTACAAGTGAATAAGGACAAAAGAATGCTATTCATTGAAAACAAAACTGATCCATGAATAAAATTTTCAATTCACATTCAATTTCAGAAAATTGATTTATTATTCATTTCGATTATTCATTTTTCTTTATTCAGAATAATGCATTCATTTTTTTATTCAAATGAATGCTATTCATAAAGAATGCAATTCACAAAGAATCGTTATTCATTTTGCATTCATGCATTCATTTTTTATTCATTATTCATTTTTTATTCATTATTCATTTTTTATTCATTATTCATTTTTTAATAATTATTCATTTTTTATTCATTATTCATTTTTTATTCATGAGAGAACACTTTTTGACTCAATTCACGCGAAGCTACCCAGTTGCAAATTTAAAACTGAAAATTTATTTCAATTAAAAATATAAAACAATTAGCCCAAGGCCCAAGTAATTGCGCTGTTGCACCAAAATAAAAATATACTACTTTGGTTGCAAAATTAACACCAATTAACAGGCATGAATAAAAAATGAATAATGAATAAAAAATGAATAATGAATAAAAAATGAATAATGAATAAAAAATGAATAATGAATAAAAAATGAATAAAGAATAAAAAATTAATAATGAATATGAAATGAATATTGAATAAAAAATGAATAATGAATAAAAAATGAATAATGAATAAAAAATTAATGCATGAATGCAAAATGAATAACGATTCTTTGTGAATTGCATTCTTTGTGAATAGCATTCTTTATGAATAGCATTCATTTGAATATAAAATGAATGCATTATTCAGAATAACGACAAATGAATAATAGAAATGAATAATTAATCAATTTTTAAAAATTGATTGTGAATTCAAAATTGTATTCATGAATCAATTTGCATTCATTGAATGTATTCTTATTTCATTATTCACTGATTCAAAATTTTGTAGAAGCAATCAAATTGAATGCATTCTTTTACAGCTCTGCAAAAAATAGGAAAATCCTAAAACAAAAACAAAAACAAACAATTCTTTAAGATCGGACGGGAAATACCGAAGTTATAAAGAAATATGTCGATGCGCGATCCCTACGTTCGGTCAAAAAAAAAATTTTTTATCGAAACCTCCTTTCAATAATGCTTCAGATTAGCTGGTGTGCGGCAACATTTATTTTTTTTCGCCTATAAGGCGAGACGGTCTAGTGTTCACTGCTTTTTGCACAGTTAGTGAATAGGGCCCCAGTTGCCAGCTGTTGAGTACGCTGAATGAAACCATTGTGAAACAGTTTTGTTCACTAAACGTAGCCAATAAAATTTGAACAATGCAACTCTGTGCCTAAATACGACTTTTGTTAATTTTTTTTATTGCTTTTGGTCTAACAGCTGTCAAAATTCAGAAATTTATCTTCGACGTACTTTTTATTAAAATTATATCATAAATCTTCAAAAATAAAAGTTTCCCATACGTTAATTACAATGCCGACAACCGAAAAAAGCACACCCAAAACCCCACAAATTCCAAAACAGTCATTTGTATCGCGTAACTTGGTGGCAATTGTAGTGATTCCTGGTATAATCCTAGTCCACTATGGCTGGAATGTACTGCAAAACAATCGAAAATTAGTGTCCGAAGCTGAGCAATTCGAATTGCCCATAATTACCGTGAGTACTTTAAAATTGCTGTAATCTATTGAGTTTTAACTAAAAAACCTTTTTCTTCAACAGTTCGCAAAATATTCTTGGAAACGCCTTATGGGAAATAGTCCAGCTGAAAAAGTACCTTCTGTGTCTGCAGCAAAGTGATGTGTTATACCTGAAAATTATTAAATAGCCAAAATAATAGCTCAATTAATGCACAGCGAATAACACTTAAAAAATTAAATGTAATATAGATGAAACAGGCGGTAAACAAAAGTAACCAAGGAGATGCTTAAAAAAAAATGCAAAAAATTTATAAGTTCAATTAAATAAAAATAGAACAGTAAAAAGAACGCTTTTAAAAATAATGAAAAAATCACTTTATGTGGTCTTAAATAAATTCTACCTAGTGAGCTTCGGTGCCATGCCCACTTTTAAGTTTCACAATAGGAACAAACTCTACGTCAAGTAAATGCCAAAACTTTCAAATAGCTGCAAATTTCAAATAGAAAAACAAAACGTAAACTTGAAAGTTTTGAGTCTTTTTGTTTTCCGCCACACTGCACTATGATTGAATAATAAATATTTATAAATAATTTATTGAATGCAATCTACTTTCTCTTCCGGTCTTTTTGATTTCAGGATATTTACTAAAGGCTTCAATGGTTTTAAAAAAAAAAAATCAACAATTAACTTGATTTACGTATTTTTCATTCTAGAACGGTGCTTATTTCCTGTTTAGTTAGTTTATTTACAGAAAAACTTCAAAGCTCAAGTGAGTATGAGTATGTTGCAATTTCTTGCTTTGCCAGTATTGTTCATCATTTGCAGAATAAAATAAAACAAATATTTTGTTTGAATATTGTACAGAAGTTGTTAACATTTTTACAGCTAACATTAATATTTTTATTTGTTTTTATTTTGTTAAAATGTAAATGATGTTTTTTATACGCTTACAACAATTATTGACTTAATTAGTGAAATTTTTTTTATATTTTTGAAAGATTAAAAATGTTAATCATTAATATATTATATATACTTAAATGTACAGTTACGACTAAACTAACCAAGATTATTTTTCAAAATATCTAAAATTATTGGTTGATGCACAATTATAAGGGATCATCATGGTTATCAAACTGTATGATAAAAATTTAATTTAAATTAAAAAACATTAATTTATTCAATTGAATACATATTTCAAATCTCTACATAGCTGTACTTAGTACTTAATATGTAAAATAAAATTCGTAAAACTTTACATGATGCCTAGAAACTCATTTATTTAACGGGTCTTAACAGCTTTAAGCCAGAACTTGAAATGAGTCTAAAGTAAGCTATAAGCTGTTAAGAACAGAATGTGCGGTATGCTTTTCTTTAGATCTCTGTTTTAAGTTAAGTAAGCCCCACCGTCAATTCTTGTTATAAATTTCAAAATTGACAGCACAGCACAACTTCCCAATTTATCAAGAATTGAGGCATAACTCATTTCATTTAAGAATATACAACCTCGTCAAAATCATGCCATTCGATTTTTTACAATGCAGCATTTCGCAATATTTTTTTTTTCGTTTTTCGTAATTGCGAAATTTTTTGAATTTATGTCTAATTGCAATAATGTAGAATTGTTTTAGGTTGAATGCGCACTTTTGAAATTATTATCTTAAATAAATGTTTTTCTATTAGAACGCCTGCAACGACGTATTATGACAGGTCTGCGATGATATGCCGTCCAGCGGTCACCAGATGAATCTACGGCATAATCATCAACATAATTGTTGTTGTTGTTGCTGCTGTCGGTCGCAGCATATCCATTGATATCCTTGTCATCGTAAGCATCATCAACAACCAATTTTGACGTAGCTCCTTCCTCTTCCTCCTCCACCTCATCATCCGCATCGTCACCAACCAGTTTCGCCTGCTTCTCAAAGTTGTCAAGAGATGCTTTGCCGCACATCCAATTCGCATACAAACCTCACTGAGTCAGCGAGGAGTTGATACTTAGATTATCGAGCTGACCATTGAAGAGCACATCGCTGATGAGCTTCTCGGCTATAATGCGTTGTGTGGGATTCATGACGCGCAACTTACTGGCCACATTAACACCAATAGCATCATACTCATCATCCTGACGCTGGGCTGTGCTGGTGGCATAACTGGCATTACTGAAGAGCGGTTGCAGATGTTCGCGCGCTATTTGAATGGTGGGAACTTGCTGGTGATGGATTTGTGCGAGTTGGGTTGTTTGTTGGCCCGATTGATGGTGTTGTAGTTGTTGTTGCATTTGATGTTGCTGCTCGAGTGAGTTGACAGCCTGAGGAAAGTTTGTGAATAAAAAAAAATCAATTAATTCTGTTTGTAAACAACATTTCAACCCTGCAAAAAATCAAAATCTGAGAACTAAGGTAGGCGCTAATTACACACTTTAGTTATTCCAATTCAAAACTGAAACTGCATTTAATGCATTCCTGTTTATTATAGCCTCAAGTTTATGTTTTTACTGAAATAAATGCAAATTTTTACCTGTTGAATCTCGCGCTGCGAATTAGAATCCAACGATGTGATCTCCAACACTTTTACGGCTGTCGTGTGTTGCGGTTGTGTTGCACTATGTTGCTGCGTCTGATGATGTTGCAGGTGATGGTGTTGCAAATGCTGTTGTTGGTGATGCTGCTGCTGCTGCTGTTGTTGATGTTGATGTGTTGCCATATCTTCACTTTTGACAAGAGTGACACAATCTGCGGCAGATACTGTTACTGTCTCCGGGACACCACCAGACTGTGAATGACCATCTGCTGTCTGAGAGCCACTTGCATCCAGTTGCTGTTCTTCTGACTCAAATTCCATGCTATCATCATGATCGAAACTAAGCGCCAAGGATCGTTTTGGCATCTTGTGATCCACTCCCACCAGACGCTTGGGATGTTGTTCGGCTATGAAAAGTAGTCTGTCGTAGTACCAGAGCCGTGTCTCGTAATTGGACTTGATTGAAGTCTTGCGATATTCTCGCCGAAAAGCCGATCGCAAGGAATTTATTTTGCGTACCACCATTGCACGATCCGGATTGGGTTCAACTTCTTTGAGTTTCTCTACCAACTTGTCGTAGGCTTTGTTGCGTATAGTATGATTGCTGTAATCCGGATGCTTTGGCTGCCAGAGACATTCTTCTGTCTGGTAGAGATCAATAAATTCGCCCAGCCAGTGGCGGGAGTAGCTCCGTAGGTCATTCAAAACGCTTACATTGGACATAGACATGATATAGATATGATCCTGAGTGGTGTTATTATTGAAGTGTTTTTTATGTTAAGTTCGATGTGTGCTTCTCCGACACAGTAGTTTCAGCTTGAATATCCCTTTACTAGTTACTTTGGTGAAATACCACACAAATATAATGTCGCGTTCACTTTGTTGTTAATTAACACATTTTGCCCAAAAAATTTTAAATATATTTGTTACAAGAAAAGCCATATATTTCACAAATGATGAATTTCGTTTGTTAACAACTCAAACGTCAGGCTCGGACACGAATGCTGTACGACCATTTTGATTTTTTTTTCTGTTGCGAAGACTTGTTCAATCAGACACAACTGGCTGACACTCATCTCTGTCTAACTTTCATGTTGCATATCATGTCTTATGTGCGTTAAAATGGAATAGCAAACTACAGTTTCGAACTAGATTTTAATTCCAAATCTTTTACCTTAGGAAGGACAGGGTATTGCAAATTGATTAAAACGAAAACAAATTTCGAACTACTGGGGCCCTGCAAAAAAAGTGTACACGATATTTTGTGCTTTGAGTTTCTGATTCACAAGCTTTGAGAATGAGTTTTACATATAAAATATGTACACAATGAAGATATTTTGTCACTGACATTTTTCAGTGAGTTTTTAATTTTTGTTGTTGTCACTAGCCATGGATTAGCATTAACGATACAGAACATATGCAGCTGAAGCAAGATTACATTAAGATGCGCTACGCACAGAACTTGAAAAAACAATAATGGCATTCCCTTAACGCCTTGGAAACAGCTTAATACTATGTTTACATATGGTGATTAAGAGCAAGTAGATTAAGCTAATCTTCTTCCGTAATCTAAACTGTTTACACTAGCTTAAAGAGATTAACTTTGACATTTCGTTGTTTTGTTTTGATCTTTTGTCTTCAGCCTTAAAGATTCGAATTAAGTTCAAATAAGCAAACATAATAACAAATAAGTAAACAAACGATTAAAAGTAATATTTATTTTATTAATATAGTTACACGATTAATAATTTATGTTAATATAATTAATACAAAGTGTAAATTTAATAAAAAGTGGCTGTTTCGCCGATTGGTCCAGTTGAAGCACTGTTTCTGTCCACAACTGATGGTACTTTCTTTTGCTGCCTGACCTATGATTAATAAAAAGCAATTACATTATTTAATACTAATTTTTTAATTCCACTGTACTCACGTTTTTGTAGCCATATCGAATTATCAATGATTTTCACAAATTTTCGACAATGTAAACAAAAAAAACAAATTATATATAAGCAATTGTTTGACATTGCGTTTTCTTGCTTCTTTACAGGGTTGTAGTTTTTTATGGAACTATCGCTACTCACAGCGTTGCAAACCTTTTTTGAGGAGATTAGCAAGTAGATTAATTTTTAATCTTGTTCTGAGGGGATTAACTTTTGGATGGTTAATCTCGTCAAATTCAACAAGATTAGCGAGTTAATCTCGTCAAAAGGCTTAATCTCGATTTAATCTCCATATGTAAACGTACTATAAACCTCGTAAACTGTTTAATTTTAAGCAAATTATGGGGATTCGGGGAATGATGGAAATATTTTGTATGGAGATTTTTTTACAATGTTTAAGCTACAATTTCAGTGCTTAAACAATGTAAACAAGTTTGGTTAAACTTTCAGCTGTCAAATTGTCAAAACGTGTATAGTGGTTTTTTATTTCTTTTGGAGCTAATTTGATCTTAATTGGCAAGCATGGAAGTGGATAGTGGCAGTGCTTCAAAACGGAAGAGAAACACTACGGCACATCGTTGGGTACTTTGTCAGACAGTAGAACTGCTGCAATTGGTATTGGATGAAGTTAAAGATTGCCCCGAAAAGTTTGAGGTAGATAAATACTGAGCACTTAAGTTTGGCAACTCACTCAATTATTACCATTTCAGAAACATACAGCAAACAGATTCTACGAAAAAATTTCCGGTCGATTTGTTTCCGCATGAATGAATTTTCATTTTTTTTATTGATCAGCTGTTTTTGACATGCATGACAAATTTATCAGATGTCTAAAGGTGCGTTCCTTTAACAGAGGCTCGGAATTTTACGAGTTAACGAAATGGGAAATTTTTATCGTTAAGGGAATACCATTAATGTAAACTTTTTCCTTCTAGCTTGCTGAAATGTGTTAAGTCAAATTTTAATATTGACCGCCAAGTTTTCAGCCGCCAGCAGCTGAAAAAGTAAAGAATTTTCGACATTTTCTTGTATTGAAAAGTGACAGTTTAAGATTTGTCACTTGATGTTGTTTCAATGTATGCACACGCATTGTAAAATGTATCGCTTTGGTTTGAGTGCAGCTCACTTTGCATTTTTTAGATTCTGAAAAAGTCAGTATCATAACAGCATGAGCGGAGTACAAAAAACACTAGGCACCAAAATCAGAAAAAGATCTCTACTCTGCATCCCACTATATTTTCTTACAGGTTTTACTAATTATTGAATAAAAATTACTATTTTTATGGCCAATTTCTTCACCGAGTATTAGCGCTGAATCACTTTCAAACCACGAATAAGTGAAAATGCATTTCTTCACCAAGTATAAAGGCGCTAAAACTCCGATTTAGAACAAGGTACCAGCTAAAATGCAGACAACCTGAACCATTGAAATCGGAGGTCTAGCGCTCTTAGTCCACGGATTCGCACAATTTTCCTTTCTTCAACAAATAAAAGCAAGAGTCAACTCGTTGTACACCCGTGGTTGAATGTTTTGTTTGTTTCCTTTCTATCAAAAAATAATATATTTACTTCTGTTATTATTATAGAATAGAAAGTATAAAACTTGTGAAATTAAAGTTTTCACTTGTGAAGTGAAGATCAAATCAATAAAGAATAAAAGTATGTTTACACCGAAGCTTAAACACGTTTTATAGCTATTGTGTTGTATTACAAAACACGACTGTTACATCGCCTTTATCAGGGGCCGAATTAAAACATCCGTGATCGAGTGAATTCTATCCGTTTTAAGTGATGATAGCTCTCGAATACGAATAAAAGTTATCGTTCGCCTGTTGTAAACGAGCAAAGTTTGTCAAAATTTGAGATTATTTCTTCCGTGAAGATATGTTTGATGTAGTATGTTCGAAATGTCATTCGATAGAGTTTTGGATGACGAGTTGGCACGAAATGTCTTGCACATATAAATTTTGAAAGAATACTGGGAGTACATGGTATAAGTGGTTTACCACAAAACCATGTTTATTGTTTATATATATGATTTGTTTTTTTTTTCTTCCAAAGTTAATTTAGAGTAAAAAAGTATTGCGGGCTTTGAAAGTATTGTTGTGCTTGAATTTCTAACCATGTACCGCTTTTTGTTGTTAGATTTTACTTCATTCATAATGACCAAAAGCTTTGCAGCCCAATTTCTATCGCTAATCACGTGTTCGAGGTTAAAACCTTTTCGAAAAACGTAGAAAATAGTCTTACACGAAGAGAAATTGGCACAATGCCAAAATTTTTGCAGAATGAATTGCAGAATGATGTGATCAAGTTTATGGTGGATTTTTATTGGAACTTGCATGGCGACTTGCAGTTGCTCTAGCTCTAATAAATTTCAAGTAATTTCAGCTTTTTTTAAAAAATTTTGACATTGTTGGTGCTGGAATGTAATTCCTCGTCCTATGTCTCAATGTAATCACACATATCTTCACTGTAGTGTTAAAAACTTTTTTTTACAAAAACATAAAGTTCTATTGAATAAAAATTTATTTAATGAACTTATTTTCGATGTGTTAGACATTTAGATAGTCTTCATTTGACAAGATTTCGATTACAATCAAACAAAAAATTTCGATTCGTGTTCGATCGAGTGCTGCAATACCAAAATATTATCGAAACGGAATTAAATTCGATTCGATTGCTCGCTCGTTCACGGATGCGGTGATTCGGCCCCAGGTTTTAGAAAGACTTTTTGCTTTACGGGGGTCTCAACAGGCAATAGTACATTGCTTTCCAACTGTCAAATTTCATTGCTGGCAATGAATAAATTTTAATGGTGGGCATTTCAAGTTAAGTTTTCAATAACCATTCTAAAAATGTCGCCAAAGAGCACAAATCGCTGCGCTCGAGCTCTTCAATTGCTTAAAAATGTTTTGTTTTAATTCATAAATTAAATTGTCTGTATAAATGAATTATATTATATTACATATTAAAAAAAATAGTGGTGTACACTCGATTTTACCGATTTTTTTCACTATCACGCTAGCTGAATTATGAAAATCCCCTGCTACACTGCAAGTGACAGCTATAACTTCAAATCTATATTGAGGCAATACCATGAGGTATTGTCCATGAGGTATTGAGGCTTGCCATGAATTACCAACCATTGCAATTGAGTGGTCTCCATTAGCAATAATTGCCAATTGACGGATAGAAAGCAATGAATTATTGCCTTTCGAGACGACCTGTTAACTTCATTCATGTTTTTCCATTTTTACTTCCAATATTCTCTTTTGCTCATATCCCACTTGGCGTTGTCACCCTTCATTTTCCGTAGTGTGTTTTGACCTTTACAGTGTTTTAATGGTGTCTAATAATAAAACACGCTCTGAGGTGGTTTTAATTTTTGTATGGTAAAGCACTTCAAAAACATCGTGTTTGGATCTTAAACGTAAATGATTTATTACACGTTTTGGAGGTTCAGTGTAAACATACTATAGTATAAAGGTGCTTGCTGTTGGAATATTTGCTAGACTCTTCACTTCGGCAGCTGAGCTTAGCATCATCTAATAGATGTTTTTTGATTACTATATATATATTTATATTGCAAAACTTTGAAATGCAATCAGGGGTTGAATTCTTCCGTGACATCTTCCGTGATCGAATGAGTTCTATTCATATATTTTATAAAATTCAGTTTGGTATAATGGCTTTCGGGAACGAGTAAAAAATATCGTTCAGCTGGTGTGAACGAGTAGAATTTATCGAATTTGGAATTATATCATTCGTGAATGAGCATTTCTGGCAGGTGGTTTGTTCGAAATGCTATTCGATTTATATTTAGCAAACAATTGGTTACAATTTGCTCGGAATCTATTCTTATGACAGCATTTTATATTTTTTTATTTTTAACAGCCATGCAAATATGAAATCCTAGACACAAAAATTTTACCACCATGATTTATTATTCGACAGAATTTTATTCTTCCATTTTTCAAATAATTTTGTGTTTACTTTGTTAAATTATTCCACCGAAACAATTCTAAAGCACCTAAAAAAAAGTTGAAAGCTTTGAAAAGTGGAAAAGGAATTTGATTTAACTTTGTACCACCCTTGGTACATCTATCAACCAATCATTGGAACAACTTATGTAATCCTAACGATAACAAACCACTAATCACTTTCATTAAAATTCGCGAAAATTACACATTCTTTGCATCCAATTTTATTTAAACTCATAAAGTTTTCTTATTTCAATGTACAGTAGGTAGATTCCAGGATTTGCTATCGCTAAAACTCTAAAAATCGCTAAAATGCTAAAAATCTAGTATTATCCGAAATTTTAGTGATTTCGCTAAAATGCGATTCACAGATCATATCCTATTTTCGTCGCTTAAGTTAAGCAATGAAAAAAATGAGCCGGATAAAAACAGCTGATTTTGACATTTATTTATTGCTAAAAAGTTGCTAATTTGCGATTCTGAGTGTTTTTCAATCGCTAAAAATTGCTAAAATTATCATATTTTTAGCAACAAGAAATTTTAGCCGCTAAAATTTTTAAAAACCTTATAGTACTTATAATAGGAATGAAAACAAGGTAAATTTCAGTTATCAACAACGTAACGCTGTCGTTTTCTAATTTTATTTCATAAAAATATTTTTTAAGATATGTACGCCAATAGAAAACGTATAAACAAAAAAGCAAAATTTTTTTATTCCAATGTTTAGAACGCGAATTAAATAAGACACAGTTGATAAGACACTCATACTGTTATTATAATTAATAATGTTTCTTATATAATAAATTTTACCGACACTGAAGCGTACAAGAATTTATTATTTTGACTTTAACCTCAATGCTTACACACACAAACAGAAAATCTGACAGCTCTCGTTGAAAAACTTGTGTGCCACTACGGTGGATAAAACAACTAGTTTTTAGCTAAGCGATGTGAAGTTCAGAATCGCATTTTAGCGAAATCGCTAAAATTTCGGATAATACTAGATTTTTAGCATTTTAGCGATTTTTAGATTTTTAGCGATAGCAAATCCTGGAATCTACCTACAGGTTTGGTCTTATAGCGATATAAAGTATGCACAGCTGCGATGATACAGACTAAGAATAAAAAGAATTAATGGCATTCAATAAAGTCCACAGAAAATGAGGTTCTGAAACTCCAGGCGCCTTGTTCGTACCAGCTAAGTAGCTAATAATTGCTGATGGAAAATCATTTTGGATTTGGCAGAAGCATAATTCGCTTTGATTCGATGAAATGTTAATTTTGGATTTGCGTCTGACAACAATTTGAGTGCAGCGTTTACTGTGGATTTATGCAATGAATCTGCAGCAACTTTATCTCTCCTGTTGAAATGACTCTTCTGCGATGGTGGTAGTCATTCCCGGTCTATCAAACAACCTAACGTTTGTTTTTTAGTTAAAACTAGCTGGTACCCAGCGCGTTGCTGCCGTCCTTGTCCAATGTCTGTTCCAGTTTGCCAATAGAAGGCCATCAACAGAGAGTAACTCCACACTGAGTTTCAATATTCTGTGGCCATTATTTCCAAAGCTTTTAAATATGAACAACTGTCTTTTATGGGCGGAACCGAATTCCTTGTCCAATACCCGCTTTAGTTTGCGACTATTTCGGAGTAGTAGAATATCACCAAATAGTAACTCCAAACCGAGTTTCTTTAATATGTGACTATTATTTCCAAAGTGATTCAACAGCTGTGTTTTTTATCAAGCGAGTAGTTAAAAAACGACCGCTTATCATATGTTTACTCGCTTAAATAACACAGGAAACTGTTAGTCGCTTAAAAGTTTGCCGACCAAACGAAAAAAAATGCTTCCAAGTTATGTTTCAATAATTGTATAAATTTCCTACAAAGGTGGCAACTATATCTCATTGATAGTCAATAGTGATGTATGAAATGAAAATTTTTTGTACCAAATACTTTTCACGAAATACTCATAATTTGCTTTAGATCAATATTTCAATAAAAATACATAATAATTTAACAGGTAAGATAAACAAAATTTATCAAATATACTCATTATGTAAAACTATGTTGTTTGCTTAAGCTTTTAGCACTGAAAATCTTTTGAGTATCGGGTTTGTTTTCAGAACCGAGTCTCCAATGCTTAAAATATGAAAATTTATGCATCACTAATTGTCAAAACTTTGATATATAAAATAAATTTGTCAAAAATTGTTTACAAAAATTTGATCAGAACTGAAACAACGTTTTTGACTTTTCAGAAAATGCTTCCAAGTTTTAAAAAAATTCTTAAGCGAGTAAGCAGTCGTTTTTTGACTACTCGCTTGGTAAAAAACACAGCTAATATAAAAAATGTCTTATATGGGCGGAGCCACACCCATCGCACAAAGTCCATTCTAGCATTCCATAAGCAGGACACCACCAAATATTAACTCTATTCTGAGTTTAAATGTTCTGTGACTTCTATGCTATTCGGTATCGAAAATTTCAATTGTATGGGCAGAGCCACGCCTCGTTTTCCAATGCCCGTGTTTGTTCTATAATTGAAAGACCTGGCCAATCAGTTGCTTCATACTGAGTTGCATTGTTATACGACATTTAGTTCCAAATCTAACCGCTATAAAAAAAATGTAATTTTATGGGCGGTGCCCTGCCCCCTTTCCAAAGATCGCTCAACTTTGATAGTCTAAGGGCACGGCTCAATAGTAAGTTCGTGCCGAGTTTCATTGATGTGTGACTTATAGACGAAAGTAGAACCAATAAATTTGTGTTCTTGAAAAAGTGCCACGCCCCTCACGGGTAAGAGGGTGAAAAATACTTTACCACCTATTCTCATATCTACCAAGTGTACATACAAAAGTTTCATTAAAATCGGTCCAGCCGTTTAGGAGGAGTTCAAACACTAACACCGTGACACGAGATTTTTATATATTAGATTATATTACGTACAAATCTACAAATCAATAATTCAATTATATTATTTATTATTAAACTCTATCCTGCCTAATGTACATGTTCTCTCATAACACAACACCTACGGTAATTGAATTTTGATTTCAGGGCAGTTTTAAGTATTTTTGAAGTGAAACTTCTTTGGCGGCGAGTGAAATTTCAAGGTCTCTTATTCGTGACGCTAGGCTAACGTTTTGAATTCATATGAAGAGCCTAAAAGTATGCACGGAAATTTTCTCTCTTTATGTTTGGAATGCTATACATTACGTAAAAAATATAACAACTGAGAAAAAGCAACATAGTGACGTATACACACTTTCATTGCTGCAATATAACAACTGAAATTAATGCTTTAATAACATTAATGTACTCTTAATTGTATTGCAACACTTCTGCATATTGTTTTTGTTGAATATCAAATCGTAGCTTAAAGCTACAAATGTCCTCAGCCTCACGAATATTAAGGGACGTTTTATTCACTATTATAACTCGAGAGTTATCAATAACTTTCGAATTTTTGTATGGAAAACTTGAAAGTTATTCAATCAAAAGTGCCTTTTCAATTTTCGACTGATTCTTTAACTGATATTTTTTCGGGGAAAAATAGAGTTACAAAAATAGTTACTTTTGACTTTTATTTTTTCGGTCAAAAATATCAGGCAATTTGTGTTTTTTTAAAGGCTCCTTGACAGATTGAACTGTTGACACCATGTGTAAAATGTCTCACCGAAAAGATGAAAATAATAGTATCAATAGTTTTTTAGTCGGTAAAATGACCTTTGAAAATATACAAGTTGATATTTTTGACCGAAAAAATAAAAGGCATGAAAAACTGTTATTTTGACCGATAAAATAAAAGTCAAAAGTATCTGTTATTTTTGAACGAAAAAATATAAGGCACAAAATAACTTTTATTTTTGTCGGAAAAAATAAAAGTTAAAATATAACAGTTATTATGTGACTTTTTCGATAAAAACCATAACCGGCACGGTCCCTGAAGTAAATATTGAATAAACAAAATATTATTCCATTTTGTATTGATTGAATTTCTTTTCATATACTTTCTCTCTCTATTTCACACTAAAATCTATCTTATTTTTTATTGTTTAAGAAGTTTCACTTCTGCCACATGTACGTTGCTACACGTGAGTTTTTTTTTGTTTAGTTTATAAGTTTACTTTTGTATATCAGAGACAACACGTCTCAATGATACCCACTAATGCCGAGAGAAAGCAGTACCAACTTAAAGAAAACAAAACACAATCGTATGTATGTCCCGGTTTATACTTGTCAAGAATTGACGGTCAATTGTTTGCAATTCCTTTTTGAATTTGCTCCCACGTTGATGTACGCGTCTCTTATCACCAAATGCAAGAAGTGACCGTCAACTCTTGACAAGTATAAACCGGGACTATTACACCGAAGCTTAAACACGTCTTATAGCGATTGTTTTTATTACAAAACACGACTGTTTGCACCGCCTTTATCAGGTTTTAGATTGAGATTTTTGCTTTAACTTCATCCATTTTTTTCCATTTTCACTTCCAATCTTCTCTTCTCTTTTGCTGATGTCCTCTTTAGCGTTGCCACCCTTCAGACATTTACAGTGTTCTAAAGGTGTTTAATAATAAAACGCGCTGTTAGGCGGGTTTTAATTTTTGTACGGTAAAATCTCGCAAAACATCGTGTTTTGGCTCTTAAACGCAATAAATGCGTTAAACACGTTTTGGAGGTTCGGTGTTAACATACTATTAATTTGAAAGTAATTTCAATGACAGATTTTCTACGGCGAAGTTACTTAATTTAGACATGAGTTATGCATAATTGAAGAACTAGCCGTAAATAACAATAGTGAGAACATGATATTTATATATAGAGTAATATTTTTATTCAACAAATTTCCACATAAAATATCAAAATTAAATCTGGGGACGAATTACAGCATCCGTGAACGAACAAGCATTTGTATCGAATGAAATTTCACTCCGATTATATTTTGGTATTGCAAGATTCGATCGAACTCAAATCGAAATTTGTTCCGATTGCCATCGAAATACTGTCATTTCAAAAATAAAAACATTTCATTAGTAAAAACATCAAAAAAGTAAACAAAGAAATTATTTTCGTATTATTGTATAATCTAATATATAAAAATCTCGTGTCACGGTGTTAGTGTTTGAACTCCTCCTAAACGGCTGGACCGATTTTAATGAAACTTTTGTATGTACACTTGGTAGATATGAGAATAGGTGGTAAAGTATTTTTCACCCTCTTACCCGTGAGGGGCGTGGCACTTTTTCAAGAACACAAATTTATTGGTTCTACTTTCGTCTATAAGTCACACATCAATGAAACTCGGCACGAACTTACTATTGAGCCGTGCCCTTAGACTATCAAAGTTGAGCGATCTTTGGAAAGGGGGCAGGGCACCGCCCATAAAATTACATTTTTTTTATAGCGGTTAGATTTGGAACTAAATGTCGTATAACAATGCAACTCAGTATGAAGCAACTGATTGGCCAGGTCTTTCAATTATAGAACAAACACGGGCATTGGAAAACGAGGCGTGGCTCTGCCCATACAATTGAAATTTTCGATACCGAATAGCATAGAAGTCACAGAACATTTAAACTCAGAATAGAGTTAATATTTGGTGGTGTCCTGCTTATGGAATGCTAGAATGGACTTTGTGCGATGGGTGTGGCTCCGCCCATATAAGACATTTTTTATATTAGCTGTGTTTTTTACCAAGCGAGTAGTCAAAAAACGACTGCTTACTCGCTTAAGAATTTTTTTAAAACTTGGAAGCATTTTCTGAAAAGTCAAAAACGTTGTTTCAGTTCTGATCAAATTTTTGTAAACAATTTTTGACAAATTTATTTTATATATCAAAGTTTTGACAATAAGTGATGCATAAATTTTCATATTTTAAGCATTGGAGACTCGGTTCTGAAAACAAACCCGATACTCAAAAGATTTTCAGTGCTAAAAGCTTAAGCAAACAACATAGTTTTACATAATGAGTATATTTGATAAATTTTGTTTATCTTACCTGTTAAATTATTATGTATTTTTATTGAAATATTGATCTAAAGCAAATTATGAGTATTTCGTGAAAAGTATTTGGTACAAAAAATTTTCATTTCATACATCACTATTGACTATCAATGAGATATAGTTGCCACCTTTGTAGGAAATTTATACAATTATTGAAACATAACTTGGAAGCATTTTTTTTCGTTTGGTCGGCAAACTTTTAAGCGACTAACAGTTTCCTGTGTTATTTAAGCGAGTAAACATATGATAAGCGGTCGTTTTTTAACTACTCGCTTGATAAAAAACACAGCTGTTGAATCACTTTGGAAATAATAGTCACATATTAAAGAAACTCGGTTTGGAGTTACTATTTGGTGATATTCTACTACTCCGAAATAGTCGCAAACTAAAGCGGGTATTGGACAAGGAATTCGGTTCCGCCCATAAAAGACAGTTGTTCATATTTAAAAGCTTTGGAAATAATGGCCACAGAATATTGAAACTCAGTGTGGAGTTACTCTCTGTTGATGGCCTTCTATTGGCAAACTGGAACAGACATTGGACAAGGACGGCAGCAACGCGCTGGGTACCAGCTAGTTTTATATATATATTTGAACATGATTCAGTTATGATTTTCCCCTGTGTGTGCCAGGTACAGATTTAGCAAAAAATTGAGGTAACAGTGGAGTATCGAGGTTAAGGTCTGTTTTGCTCTCTTCATTTAATAAACCAATAGGAGAAAGATAGTTAACTGAGCACCAGCTGAACTATTTGTGGAAGTTAAAGGTATCTCTTAATAATTCGTAATCATGGCTTACAATAATTTTTTTGTAAAGATAAAGCATAGCGGCAAATTGGATTAATCATAGCTTTTTTGTTAATTAATTTATTTGAATGTCATTTGTTAAAAGATTCACAGTTTTTATGTACATAGCGTCTTAAAATTTTCCGTTCTATAACCTCGAATTCATTGGGTTAGGTTGGCGATATTGAGAACCAGATAGGAAATACGTATAGCAAAACTGAACGCATGCTTACTTTATAGATCAAAAGCTTTGTCTTTTGACCAAGGAATTTGTTATTCAAAAGTATAGAAAACTTGCCTGTTAATTTATGAGCTTTTCTTAAATTTTCTCTTGCGTGATTGTTGAATTTGAGAAGATTGTTAAATTCTATGCCCAAATATTTAATGTTATTTTTGAAGTTTATTTGCTTATAATATAAGAAAAGCTTCAGAGTTTTGCTTTCTAGAGTAACAGTTTTTGCCACATTGCCAGACGCATTTCTTTTGAAAATAGCCTCGGATTTAGAGATATTGATTCGAATACCCCGGTTGGTGTAAAAATCATTGATGATTTTTAGGTGCCGGAGACCTTATTTAGTGCAGTTTGAACGATTAGTTTGGGTTACGGAGTACACACTAGACCTCCCATCACTACCGCAGCCTTGAGTGGTTCTTTCCAACTTGCGAATTCGAAAAATCTTTTACATTTTCATAATTTGACAGCAACGAAGTAAATAGGAAAGAACACGGAACAACAGAGAAAAATATTTGTCAAAAGTTTCGTAATTTCTAGTAGCTGTCATTCATCTATTTTGATAAAATTTTTATTCTTTGTTCCGATCACTTTTCACCCATTTGTTGACCTATTTGGATGGAACCCTCGCGTGAATCGTAAAACATTATAAAATTAAGTGATATTCGCAAAGCGCGAACTCGCAAACCTGAATGAAAATTTGCAAAATTTTGATAAAAGATTCAGAAAATCTCGAGTGCACATACAGGGTGTTGTTAAAAAATTAAAGAATGCAGCAAACGAAGTAAAATTATTAGTATTTTCAAAAAATTACTTAAAAAATAGTGAAAAATTTAAAGTGAATTTAAATGAAGCAAAATTAAATGCGTTGCATTTTATACTGGAAGATTGGCAGATATTCGGCTGTATGGCAGCGATTTGTAGACTAGAGCAACTGCAAAAACTACTGTAGTATCAACAAAACTAACAACAACAACAACAACAACAACAACAACGATAAGACTAAAGTCCAAAGTGCCATTGCTAGGTGGAGTGTAAGTTACCATTAATTATTATTTCTTAATGCACATAAAATTTGAATAAAAAACAATAATTTTTAGCCGCATGAAAAAATTTGAACATTTATTTTTTTCTGTCGATGAATCGCACCAAAAGAATTAATTATATAATAGTACAAGAAACAAGAGAATATATTTTTAAAAGTGAAACAACGGAAACGATGCAAAACACAAAAATAAAGGCAAACACCAGACAAGATTAGCTTAAAGGCAAAGAAGTATAATTCCATAAGTATAAAATTAAACAGATGATCGATGAGCAGAAGTTAGATACTTTGCTTCAATTGCAATAAGCATTGTGAAAAAATGTACTCTGAAATCTTATATAAAGTAGTTAGTTAACCAAAAAAAAAGCCACGTTTTTTTGCTCACAATTAGCAACTAGTTAGCTACTATTCTGCAGACTTTTCAAAAATCTTCTATTTCGCTTTTCATTGGCCCCCAAGACTTGTCTTATCTATCTTATCTTTTGAAATTAAACAAAGTTTTTATTTTATACATTAAAGATTAAAGCATGACTATAATTTTAATATAAGAACACTTGAAACACTATTTTTTTATGACCTAAAGAAGCTTGGGTAAGCTTTGAAAAATAATAGACCACTATCAACAAATGCTTAGCAGCTGTGCCTATTCTCTGTATGGTATTATTTTATCGTTTTTAATAATCTTGGAAAATATTAGAATTTTTCTATTTTATAAAATTTCAAATCAAGTTTATATAATAACACATGGCATAATTTTACTTTAGCGACCAGGCCCGAATATTTTTTTCTTATTTTTATTAAACTTAGACCTCCTTAACCCAATGGTGAAATAAAAAATTGTCGGTCTCGATTGGTTTTAGAGCTAAAATTCGCGAAATTCAGTGCAAATGTTTACGTGTGTGGAAGCTAATTTAACCTTTTACATTATGATGTCTTAACCTTAATGTGGATTTTTTAGGCTTATTAAAGGAAACAATGCAATATCGTGAAAAACCCAAAAAACTTTAACCCTTATAATAAGAAATTTAACTATAAAAAAATTGGTATATTTTAAGAAGAATAGAAAAATTGTCATAATAAATCGGCGCGATTTTCTTAAAATACGGTATTTATTTCCACTTTTCAACCACTGTGCGTGCCCTGTGTTAAAAAACTGTAATTTCATATGATGGTGAAAGAATTGAATCTATTCCTTGGTTACCTATCACATGGTAATTTCTGAACCGGTGCTTTTCTCCGTGCAGGCACACTGGTCGGCTTCGGCTCTAATTAATAACAAGGTTTTGCACGTCATGCATTATAAATAACCATATTTTTCTAATTATCAAATTGTAGACTTTGGGTCTTTCAGTCCCCGACCAAAATAGAAACTGATTGTGTGATTTTCAGAAATCGTAACTAGGAAAGGACCGGGAGACTTCACGTCATCGGTTAAATGCATAAGGGAAATGCCTATTTATATATTGTATTCAATATTAAGATCAATTAATATTCTGTATAAATTTTCGAAATCTTCTAATATATTTATAAAATTAGTTTAAGTGTAAAATATATTTGTTATTTCTTAAAAATACAGAAAAGATAATTCTTTTTACTGCAATTTTAAAATAGTATGTACATTTAGAATTTATGAAACTAGAAATGAAAACTTGTAACAAAACGAATTGGCCATTTTGCTCTTGAAATAACTTTTTGACCGAGCTGCTTATGATCAATTATGTTGTGGGTGGTATTAAATGTTTGAACATAATTAATCGCAAACTGGATCTACATTTTTATGTCGATTCCGAACGGCTTAAGTTCATGTTCTCAAGAAGCTTTATATGGCATTGTTTACTCTGTGATGTTTGCCATTGTCAGCAAAGACATGCCGGCCAATTAGACAAGTTAATGTCTATTGAGAAAAAACTTTCTGCCATATGTGTGCATTGCACTCGGGCTTCTGCGGATCGTAAACTCGCTGTGGTTCGTACACTTAGTAAGCACGTTCACGGCCATATAACGTAAAACAATGTCAATATTTCTTTTGTAGGACGCACAGTGAGTTATTCTGCTTTAAAGTTATTTGGTATATAACTAACGTTGCCATCCCTTTTTTCGCCAAAAAAGGACAGATTTTATAGAATTAACAGGATGTCTCATAAAAAAGACGAAATTTTCGTAGAACGCAGTTTAACCTTACATTAGTCGTGTACCTAAATTCTACAATGATTGGTCGTGCGTCCTTAATTTGTGTGATAAAAATTTTATGCTTGCTTATATAATTTCAAATCTTGTTATATATCAAAAAGAAAATAAATAAACTTTCAGTGCTTAGACAAAATTAACAAAGGCAGTAAAAGGAATTATTATGAAATTTTTAATTTCACATGGGTGCCTTATATTTTCGAAAGGGTTAAAGTTGAAAATTAGCATTACTTGTATGTTCAAAGAATTAAATACAGCATTTTTATTGATAAAATTATCAAATTTATTACTAAAATAATTTAAAATTATATCGAGGCATAACCGCGAAAAAGATGTAACCAGCAAATTACAAAAATTTGTTTTCTTTTCGAAACTTAGAATTTATTACATTATCAATAATCTATAGGTTTTTAACTTCAAATTCAACCTTTAATAATTCAAATTTAACTTTTTTCGTTTAAAATTCAACCTTTTACTGTTCAAACTAAACTTTTTAAATATCAAAACTTCTACTTAAAAATAAATCAGGGCCAAATATAATCATCATTCATATTATAATATTGGCTTTGATTTGATTGAAAAAACAAATATTAGTGAAAGGTGAAATGTAACAGACTGAATTTGAAATGGAACAAGTTTTTTTACTTGTAAAAAGTATCATTTAAACTTGAAGTTAAAAACGTATATAATTATAAAATAATAGTAATTATAATTATATAATTATTTATATGTTAGGATTGTGTAAACACATTATTTTTGCTAAAAATCTTAAGTCGAAAATAATTAAAAGAAATCTTCTCCCTGAAAATGTTTGTTATGATGGTAACATCTTTTTTGAAGTTATGGGACGATATGTATTCAATATAGAAATTGGTAAATAGAAAAATGTTTGCAATTTTTTTACGAAATTTTTCTTTTTAACTTGTATGAACTATGTTAAGTTTTTTAAACATACTATGGGTATTCACAATGACTTAGGTAGTTGGGTATGGGTACATTGAATACTTATGACCACTGGGAGCACCCTTAATTGCCATTGAGTACTTTGTAGAATAATTTTGGGCAGTGCGGCATGTTTTTTTGTATCTCTTACTTTTTACTTTATTTTAATAGAGTAAAAGAGTAAGTAAGCTTTAATTTTAAGCTCTCTTAAATGTTGTACCAACGATAACGGTATTTATTCTTAACATATTTACGTTTTGATTTGCAATTTTAAATTATGCACAAACATTTTTGTTTTGTAAAGAGACGGCTCGTGACCAATTTTAAAGTGTAAATATCATTGAACTTTTTGCTGTTTCTCATTAAAACAACCAATCATTGCATTCGCTTTGTTGACAACAAAGACAATATGATCTCCAAAGTTGAGATGGAGATCAAAAATAATTCATAAGTTTTTTCTTAGATAGATTCTCTCCAGTGGTGACCGTGGCATGCAGGTTAAGTGCGTGGCTTAGTATGCTTGGAGCCCGAGTTCGATCCCCAGTCGCGGCGAAAAGTTTTTTCAATAAACAATTTTTCCGATCGTTCACCACCTCTCTGCAGACAATGGCAAACCTCAAAGAGTAAATAATGCCTTGTAATCACTGTTGCCAGATTGAAGTAAATTTCCCTAAATGAGGTAATTTTTGACTCATTTTTTTGGCAGAGGTAAATAGGTAATTTTTGACTAAAAGTGGTAAATTTTTGCAATATAATTATTTTTTTTGTTACCTCTCTGAACGTACTCACAAGCAGTCCTTTATTATTGGTTGTCCCCTTTTTTACCAAAAAACAACAAGTGTAGGATTGTTTTAATTTTTTATTTGCTGCAAATTTTAACTTAAAAACTAACTAACTAAACACACCAAGAAATATGAAGTAATCAAATGTTTTGAAATTGCATTGAATATTGCTTAAAAGAATATTGGTTATAGAAATCCATGACCTTTTCCTACAAAAAAAGGTAATGCAAAAGTGGATAAAAGAAGTCCCTTACACATCGTGAATTGGAAAAGCTGTTGGAAAAAACGAATTGTTCAAGGCTAGCAAAGAAATGTTTTATTGTGGAAGCAGTGAAGTGAGTTATAACGACTGTTACTCAATTAAAATTTTGTATTTTTTTTAGAAAAAGGTAAATTTTCTCAGAAAGTGGTAATTTTTTTCCCAAATAGTGGTAAATTTCAGTTCGGCTCTCTGGCAACACTGCTTGTAATGCTTCTTGAGAACATGAACTTTAGCCGTGCGTAGTCGGCTAAAACATGTAGGTCCAGTTCTCGGTCAATTGTGTGCAAACATTTCATAACACACGCAACACAATTGATCATAAGAAGCTCGGTCAAAGTTCTTTCAAAGGCTGAAATGGCCAGTTTGCTTTTTTTTTTAGATTCTCTTCAGTATTATGGAGTTCAGGTAATACCGCACAGTAAAAGACGTTATTCTTGCGAAAATAAGATAATGATAATATCAATTTATATGTTTAAGGGTAAGTGATTGATTTCGCACCACGTAAATATAGAGTCTAAATCTTCTTATAGGAGGCGGCTTTGATTTTCCGATCTTATTTCGCAGAATAGCTTTAAATCGTCTGCAAATACACTACATTGCGAGTTTTTGACTACTAACAATAGGAAAAGTAATGGGCCAAGTGACTCCTTGCGGATCACCTGCGGTTGCATTAATGTGTTTATATGTAGAGTCATCAATTTTAACGCGCTGTTGACGATTTAGTAGGTAGGTTTTGATCCTGTTTGAGTGGAAACCCATCGCCAACAGTTTAGATATTAAGGTATAATGGTTGAGCTTATTCAAATCAGTAAAAGCAACATTCCACTATGATCGTTACCAAAGCAAAATATTATATTTTATGATATGGCAATAAACTCTATTTTTAATGTTACTGATTTAGACCTAGTTTTGTTGTTCGTTCATACCATACAGCTAATATTAATCTAACACCTATGTATATATTAAGAAAGTTCTTATAAATAGACATACACTTTAAATTCTATTCTAAAAGTAAATATTATATTCTGTAGTTATTCATAAACATAAAGTAATGCAGTTCGACTTCTGATATTGAATAATGATTTTCTTTTGGTCAGTTGTTTGTATAAAATATTGGCCAAAATAGTTTAGTATTTAATTGACAGCTAAAAACAATCTAAATAAAATTTTAAAAATTAAAAAGTTCTGATTATGTGACCCTTGCAAAATTATGTGAATTGATTTAATGGAACATGTCAAACTATTCACACAACAAATATTTTTAAATGAAACATACAAACACGTTTTCTTTTTTCAAAATTCCATAACGAGTACCCGGCAAATAGCAACTTGAAGTAGAATATCGAGGTTAAATAAAGATCGAATAACTATGTATTCAAAATGAGCTATTTATATGCTAGCCATTGAAACTGAAATGTATCGTCATAATAATAAAAAAAAAAAAATGAAAAATAAAACACGCGTTGATTGTACTTGTTTGTCCATTTAAGTTTATTCTAAGTTCGCAATCACAAGTCCATTGTGCGCACTATGAAAATCAAAATAATGATGTTGATGATGATGATTATGATGAAGGTAATGATGACAATAATAATTGAGATGATGATGTTAATAACAACAATAACAAAAACAAAGCGTGATATTACTTAAGTTTGAAATTGTTTATTAAACAAGCAAACGCCACTTAATGAGAAGATTTTAGTGGAGAGAGGGATGGTTGTTATTGTTATTTATTCTAATATGCAAATCTTGTGTTCTACATACTACTATTATATCTGCTCATACTATTTACATAGTTATGTGATCAATTTAAGTTTATTTAAAAATTGTAAGGTTTTGATTGAGGTGTAAACATTCGTGCTTACATTCGTTATAAAGATTCGTGTTCATAGAGTATTAGTCGTATTTTTCTTGTTTGTCATAATTTAAATATTGCTATTATTCACTTACGCCATTAAATTATCATTGCTATAAATAGAAAATTTAATTATTTATGTGCCGTTGTCACTGACAATTCAATTTTTCATTTAAATATTGACTTGCAATATTGAAAGTTAAGTAAAGTTGCTACAACCGTTATCAGCCAGAAATTTTCCTTCTCCCACAATCATAGCAAAAAGATCATTATTCGTTCAATTTATAAGAAGATAAGAGTTAAAATATGATTGCAAAATTGATCGACTTATTGTAAATTTAGTCGTAACGATGCAACCAAATGGTAATATTCTTAACTATATCAATAAAACTCCTTTATAATCTGGTTTTTTGTAAGCTTTATTATATTATTTATTCGCATTGTTGGTATGAATAAATCAGCTCAAGTGACTGAGACAGAGTTTTATAGGGCAAAGACAACTAATGGTGTAAAAGGATACTCATGGATCAAATATTTTTTTTGTAAACATTAAGAAATTTGTTTATCTGACAATAACCAAAATGGGTTTGGTTAGGCTTCCGTGAGGGCCTTTTGGCTCATTACGAAACCCTTATTTTATAATTTGTATCCCCTTAAGGTTGTTGTACCCAACCCGAGAAACAATTTGTGTCAGTACGAAAGGCACAAAAGTCCCGAATATCAGACACAATTTAATTTTTAAAAGCTACGAATAGTTACAAGAAATTGCGATAATAATGAAAAAAAAATGAATCACACATTAATATTGAGCCGAATGCAAACAAACTTAAGCGAACAAGACCCGAGAAAAAATGTATATATATTTTACCGAAAATAGTATCGTTACTGGCCTGAGTCTTAACTATAATCCACGAAAAACATATCCAACAAATCCCTTAAAAGTAACCTGAAATAGTACCGTAGTTAGTCTGTATTAAGTCCATAAAGGGTTAAAAACTAGCAACTTTATTCGGACACAATTAAGCAACGAGTGCCCGATTTCGGTTTTCGTTCGTACACAGTGCAAAATTATGAGAGTGGGTGATTGTTCCATTTCTTCCGGATTATTACAGTCTGATGACAAAAGTCTGATGCTGTAATGCCAATCCTATTGGCCATCACACCGATGGGGCAGTGGCTTCTTAGGACTTCTATCAGTGTCCGGTTTCCCCGTTTAGACAAGAGCAGAAGTCTCATAGTTTCGTTCTTGTTTAGTTCTGGCCTTAGTCTTGTTAAGTTTTTGCTTAGTTCTGGTTATTCTAGATATAATGCAGTCACTTCTGAAACTCCAGTTTGTGTTAGCATTATATCTGGCTTCGAGTTCGATACTTCTTTTGACGACGCCTATTGAAATGTACACGTTTGTAATAGTTCTGTTTGTATCTATCGTTACACCACGTCTTACCAGCTCATCTGCTTTGTCATTCCCTTCTACATTGTTGGTCCGGGGACCCAGCAAATAGTGACATTGTGTGTATTACAGACACTGTTCAGGACTTGTTTACAATTTAGTACCGTTCGGGCTTTTGTTGTTTTGCTTTCTAGCGCTTTGTTGGCCGCTTGGCTATCTACAAAAATTACTATCCTTGTGGGAGTTAGATTTTTGCTGTGAAAAACCTGTGCTGCTATTTCAATTGCATAAATTTCTGCCTGAAAAATACTGCAGTGATCAGGAAGTTTGTACGACTCCTTGATCTGCAGCGTTTCGCAGTACACCCCTGATCCTGTTCCTTTCTCCATTTTGGAGCCATCAGTGTAGAATTGGAGATTACCATAATGTTCTATGGTCGTATCTTCCCATTCTTGTCTGCTGGTAATGGATGTGGTGTATTAAGTACCGAATCCCACCCTAGGTGTGATGTAGTCGGTTGTTCTTTTTGATTCCTCAGTTCCATAGAGATTCAGAATAAATGCATTTCCGAAAATTTTGTTTTTCCAGGCTTATGACTCACTAAGGGGGGATTAAGGAACTTTTCTATGGATAGATAATGTAGCATAATTTCTAGACTCGCCTGTGGCGTAGATCTCATGACTCTTGTTACTTCTATGCATGCTAACCTTTGCACTCTTCTTAGAGAGCCAAGGTAGCTCCTCTTGTGCTCAATTGAACATACCAAAGAGCCGTAGGTTAGAATAGGTCTGACGATCGCTGTATACAACCAATGGATGATGTGTAGTTCCAGGCCTATTTTCTTATTGAAGGCCCTCATTTCTTATAGATGCCGTATTAATATTGTTAAAAGCGCCTTCGATATCTAAAAGGGTTCCTTCTATGACCGAAATCACATCATACAGTGCTATCTCCAATGATCTACTTTTGAGGCAGGCGTTTTCTGCTCTAAAGAGGTTAGTATCATTTAGAGATTCTTTTATATGCAGTTTTATTATTTTCTCCAGCGTTTTCATCAATAACGATGAGAGACTAATAGGCTTGTAATCTTTTGGTGTATGTCGGAGTGTATCGATTTCCCTGGTTCTGGTAAAGTTCCAAAGGTTCTGGTAAAGATTCTGTATCATTTCTGGGTTTCAGGCAGCGGCGTTTTTATCCGGATCTTTACAACCAGGAAAATGAGTTTCCATGAAAGGCGATAGCGTTTCTTGGCTGTATTCTGTCCGTCAGGCCTTCTAAAATATCCCGGGACCGACGGGTCTTTGGATAGCGTCTTACGAAGTATGGCAGCTTCACTTGTGTCCTGAATGAACTCGCAGAAAATTCTCAAAAATGTTCGCTTCGCGTCTCTTGAGTCTCTTGCGTCTTACGTCCTGATCTAGCTTGCTAAGAATGGCCTTCGGGTGAAGTTTACTGCCTCCGTTCGTGTCTTCTTAAGGTTGCTTGTGCATCAGCTTGCACTGGTAGGTTTGTGACATTGAGACTTGGCGCAGAATTTCTTGAAAGCTTTGATCATTTTTATACTCCACGCGTACTACGTAAGGGGTATATTGATTTTGTCACGACGTGTGTAACGCCCATAAGAAGGCGTGGTAGGTATAGAAAAGTATATATATATTTTTGCACTGCATCACCACCTGAGTTGATTTAGCCATGTCCGTATGTCTGTCCGTCTGTTCGTCATTCAGTGGACACGATTACAGCCGTAATTTTGAAGCGTGCTGTAATTCAATATTTTAGCTTTTTTCTAAAAAACTAAGATCAAGTTCAAGAATGGGCTAAATCGAATGAAAACCACGCCTACCTCCCATACAACCGAATTTTGAAAACTCCATAAAGATGCAAATATTTAAGCTACAAAACTTAAATTCGGTATTTGTGTAACCTAAGTCAAAACTGAGATGTGTTAGAAAAATAGGCGTCATCCACCCACTAGCACACCCACGTCCCATACAGCCCTAAAATTCAAAACAATATAAAGCTACATAAATAAAATTTAGTATTTATTAATTTCATATCAAAACTAAGGCATGTTCAAAAAATGGGCGTCATCCATCAACGAACACGCCCACCTCCCATGCAACCTCAAAATTGAAATGTTTAGATTAAATAGGAAATCGGAATAGGAAATAGGAAATATTGAAATCTATTAAATTAAATATATGTAAATAGGTTTCGGACATAGCTACAAAAGCAAAATTAGATATTTATTCTTCTTATATCAAAATTAAGATGTGTTAGAAAAATGGGCGTCATCCACCCATGAACCCGCCTACCTCCCATACAACCCCAAAATTTAAAATTTTATAAAAATACTTCTCTTTAAGCTACAGGAAAAAATTTGATACGTTTGTATTTTATATCAAAACTAAATTGTGAAAAAAAGTGGGCGTCATCCGCCTAAGAACACATCCACCTCCCATACAACCCATAATAGTGAAACGCTTTAAATACGCTAATTGTTAAGCTACTGAATTGAAATTGGGTATTTGTGTATTTTATGTCAAAACTGAGGCGTGTTATAAAAATTGACTTCAACCATTTAAGAACACGCCCACCTCCCATACAACCCCAAATTTAAAACTTTATAAAAAAGCTTGTATTACCTTTGCAGGAAAACAATTTGATATGAATGTACTTTACACGTCATTAAAATAGTAATTTTTTTCTCATAAAATCTCATAAAAGAAGAGCTTCAATTAAAGATTTTGTAGCTATTAAGACTATTACGAATCGGCCGTGGGGGTATTTTAACTTCGTCCAAGTCGAAGATATACCTTACTTGTTTTTTAGTGATTAACTCTACTGCATTGCCAATAGATGTATCGCGGGAGAAATATTCTGTGTCTGGATCTGCAACATTGTTCTTGATCCAAACTGAATTACTTTCCCTGTTAGTTTTCACGGGGTTCCTAATTGTTTCTTTATATGAGGGTCGCAATTTAAAGTAAAGATAATCTAAAAGTATTCGGAAAACGACTGCTTTCGTGACACCTCCCAATCATCCACCATTAATAGTGGTAGGATAGAATCTTAAAGTGGACGGAAAACCACACCTTTCGTGACCTATTCCCTATTGCTCACTTAAGTTTAGTCGATTATAACTTGCCTGATTTTGTTCTGAAAGATTGTCCTATTGTTCCTATTACATAGAATTAGAACCGTGAAAAGGATAAATTCGAAAGTAGACTCGCTTTCTTCTTGATGTCGGCACTGCTCCATCATTCACTAGTGATGAGCGTTAGAGTAGCAAATAGAGATGGGCGCGTGTCACGACCAATCACGTTGTTATCGTGAGCGAACCAATAAAAATATCACGAAAATTTCGTGATCGTGCGTGATTAAATTTTTCTCGTGCGTGACTTAAATTTATTCGTGTCACGATTTATGTACTAATTTTCGACTTTGCTTTTCAAATAGTACTAATTATTAATTTAATTCAATGGCTCTTAAATGTATTCAAATGTTAAAAAAAATTCACCCCTTTATTTTGTATCACCAAAAAGCACAGTAATCTAAAGAATTTGATTCGTTTTGTTCCAAACTTACTTATGTATTCATATAGTTTTAATATACAAGATGTATCTATATACAGCCGTTGACAACTAATTAGAAACGATTATTTTATTATAAGACATCTTCCGATTTCTTCTTTAACCTTTAAATTATCCATATTGACTTGCTAATTTCTGTAACTACACGAATATATCTTAAAAACAAAAAACTAGTTGAAAAGTTTTTAATGGTACCGTTGGTTTAAAAGAAAATTTTATTCTAAAACCTCAAAAATATCTGTGACAACTCATTAGAAACGCTTGCAAAATACATTATATTTAGGTTGAAATAAGTTGTAAAATATGTGAAAACTTAACAAGAGTGATGATTAAGGTATAATATTTTGTTGGAAAAACGGTTTGCTTTAAAACTACAACACATCGTCTTTGCATTGAGGACATCGTCTTGACATCGTTTACAAAATACCGCACCAAGCTTCCTTGACTCTTGTTAAAAAATCATCCAAGTTTGTTATGTTTAGTGTGTTTACGGCATTTTTCAAATCGTTTAATGAATGCTCGATGGAATTTAAACCCGACTTGACGATGAGCAGTCAAGAACATTCAAAGCACTTTAACAAAAAATTTGTTGGTCAGCTTTGCCGTATGCTTGGGATCATTATCCTGCTGGAATGACCAAATCACTGGGATATTGTCTACATACCAAAGCAGCATAACAATTCTTAAAATATAAACGTATTCTCGATGTTCATTGTGCCAGAAACACAGTGAATTAGACCAATGACATTCCAAAAAAATTTCCCCCAAACAAAGATTGATCCACCGTCATGGTTAACAACCGAAGAAGTGTACTTTAGATCAAGTTCATTACCTTTTGGTCGTTGGACACTATTTCTGCCATCAGTATCAATGCTATTGATTTTTGTTTTAACACTCCACACAACAAGAATTTGCAGTGCTTTACCGGACAAGATACATGATCTTTGGCAAATTCAATACGTTGTTTTCTGTACGAGCCTTTCACCATGGGGTTCTTGCGTGCAAGTCTTCCATGAAGGCCAGCTTCCACTAAAAGTCGTGCAACGGTTCATTTTGATACAATGACCCCAATTTCATCCACTATTTCACGCTGGATGACTGCTGTGGTCTTCCTTGGATCAGGTTTTGATGGTCGGACAATCTTTTGATCAATATGTGCTGAAGTTTTGGGCGGTATTTTTTGGAGTGGTACATTTTTCGTGGTTTTATATTGTCGAAGATGAGCAAAAGCATTGAAAACCATCGTTTTTAAGCATTTGAATTGATCCGTATGATAGCCCACCACTTTTCAATTCAATAATTGCTCTGCGGGTACCTGGCGTGCATCTTTTGGCTTTTTCCATTTTATGAAATTTTACTTTTACAGTTTTTTGTTGAAATTATGTATAAACAGTTCAAAATAATAAACCCAGCTAGACAGGTAACCGTGACATACGGCGTATGTTTGGCATACGCGTCACGACTTTGACGTTATTTTCATATAAAGCACTCCATACAAATGCACGTTACATTTGTTCTAGCAACATGAAAAATATAACGTACCGACACTTAAGTTTAATTACCGACACTCATCCGTGTGATCTGGCATCCCTGTCTACCACCCATGTTTTACCATAAGAAAAAAGTATATCTGAACTGCTCACACCAATTACAAATTCATGCTCTCCCTTCACCCCTGATACCTTACCTTTCTTGTTTAGCAACATTCACCTTAGCTAAAGAAAGAAAAACAATGCAGTATTGTAAATTTTTCTTTATTTTCATTTTTGTTTTAAATAGTTTCACTTAATTAAACATACAATTACATTTTTTAATTTAATAAAAATAATACAAGCAAAATAATAACATAAAATATTCCTATATTAGATGTCTCTTGTCCACAGTCTGTCCGTCCACTCACACCATCAGTGTTACCCACTTCTGCACAATCGAGAATCCTCCTATATATTTCCACAACCGCGATTTTAACAATATATTTCACAAACACGATTGCTTTTATTTAGTTTTAAATATTATTTTCACTTTTCTATCCTTAATTTGTTGAACTATTTTATTTTTATTTGTTAGAAAACTTCTTTGCGGTTTCAATATTTTTTGACGGCTTTTGTACCGACTCAGCTGTTTGACGCAGAAAAGAGCAAGCTATGCAATAATATATTGCTTGCTTTGTTTTACACAACATCTTAACGTAAGAGTGTATTAGTGAACACCAAAATTTGTTTCATTGTGTTCGTAAGCACGTTACAGCTGTCTAGCTGGGAAATCTTATCGAAATATTCAGAAAATATGCATAAAAAGTTTGAAAACTTTAATGTGAACAAATCGTTTCTAATTAGTTGTCACTGGAATAAATTATGTTCTCCTACTAAAACTGATTTTGCTGCAATAAATTACTTGGAAAAGTCAGTTTAATTGTTCTTGTAAAAAGATAAAAGAAAATTAAAAAATAAAAAAAATAAAATAGACCGTTACATTACCAAACGCACGTCCAGTGCGGTAAATGCAGCAAGTATGATATCGTTTCTTATTAGTTGTCAACAGCTGTATATCTATATAAGATACGAATTGAATTTACGTGTCTTTTTTTAAAAGCACTAAATACACTTTTATTAAACTTATGTGTTTTCTTCTTTCTATTAAACGTATTCGTGAGAACTCGTGAGTAAATATGCCATCGTGATCCTGCGTGATCGTGATTAAAAAAATTATTTTTAATCGTGCGCGTGCGTGATTAGAAGAAATCGCGTCGTGAGCGTGCGTGATCGTGAGTCAAAATCACTCACGCGCCCATCTCTAGTAGCAACCAAAATTTTAAAATTTAATCTACTGTGGCCTACAGACATGTTAGAAACAATTTTTATTGCTTGAATATAACAAGTTTCGCATTATGTTACAAAAAGTTTGATAAATTTTAAATATTAAATAAATTTTAAATATTTTAAATTAATTTTGGTTTGTTTAAGCCACATGCTTGTCTGTTTTTTTTTTTTTTTTTTTACTTTTAATGATTTTGATAACATATCCAATGATCCTGAGGCTGACATTTATCACAAACAGTTTATTTAAAACTTGGAAAAAATAAATTATAAAATCAACGTATTTTTTTTTTGGTTCCATATGAAATATTCTCAAAGAATTTAATAGGTATTAAATTGAGCTGTTGCCAAAAAAAAAAATTTCACATAAACACAAATATTCTATAAAAAAATTGAATATAATTCGAAAGCACGTGTTTACGAAGATATTTTCGCAACACTATCGTCATACCAATCAATTTTATCAGTTCATTATTTTATCCACTTTATTTCTCATTGTTATGACGCAATTATTTGTCATATTTGTATAGTTGCTACTGTCGTCGCATAAACCTTTTAATTTCTATTAATAAAAATACAATATTTAAATAATTTGCTTTTAATTTTTAATGTTCTGAGTTAGAATTTTAGGAATTTTTTTTTAACCTCAGACTTTTGATGTTATGAGTTTAAATTTGATCGTGTGTGGCGATAATGCACTTGTTATTTTATTAAATTTATCTCTCACGCTTTCTTTTATACTATTAGATCTACTTCTATCGTGCGTGGCTTATTTTTATATTATAATCACTTAACGCAAAGGTATTAATTTATTTTATTTTAGCACAAAATATTTATTGCTTTAAATAATCAACAAATACTAAAAATTTTACAAACAATTCAGTTTCAATGTAATTATATAGGGTGCTTATTTTAACATACAAACAATTATGTGAAGTCAATAAAGTTTTAATATTCAGAAGCCTGGCAAGTTCTAATCACATAATAAAACAGGCAAAAACAACAATTATCTCAAGTGTTGATATGCTTGTTTGTTGAATATTCCTATTCGAGTTGTTTGACAGTACCTACCTATAATAAAAAGCCATAAAACTGTTGCACTTGACTTATATAGATTGTTTTGTCTATAAATTAAGTTTACATATATATGAGTTGCCGCCATATTTTTGACTGAAACTGAGTGGAAAAATATGCATGTTTTTCTAAAATTTCTTTTAAATTCTAAAAGCTGCTCAAACAATATATCTTTCTTATCTTAATACATGCTGCTCTTGAATTGTTTTAATAAATAAAATATAAAAATGTACAGCTGCGTTCATAAAAACAACAGTGGTGTCGCAAAAAAATGTTTCAAGTATATAAATGAAAAATGTTTCAAGTATCGAAATGATTTTTTTGAATTTACATTTTTTATTCTGGATAAGAATAAAGTAAATAAGATAAGTTGGGTGTGAGGTTCCTAAATACTTTTAGGATGTATTAAATCTACTCAATAGATCCTGGTATAATTTGATGAATCCGATGATGCCTAAACTCGGGTTTGTCAATCTTGCAATGGATCATGTATTAATTACTTACTGAGATGACGCCAACAACCGAAGAGCGGTTTTGGCCCATTCTTAGATGTGGCGCCAGCCAATTCTATCGTGAGCTTGTTGCCGCCACACAGGACGGTATTATCAATTCTAGCGTGCCAAAAGTCACATCTCAAAAAGTATAAAGGATAGAGACTTCAATTGACTTTAAAAAATGGTCATAGCTTAATAAGGCAAAAAATGGGCGTAATCGGTCAACTACCACGCCTACCTCCCATACAACTAGATCATATATGATGACCTTACTTGGATTGTATACATGCTATGACAAAAAAAGTAGATTTGCTCATTTATGTTACAACGATAAGGAATTTGACACAATATGGGCATGGCTAGTTATCTGAAAAATATGAAAAATATTTAGAAAATATTTTAGAAAAATATGTATTTTAATACTTTTGTCTTGTTCATGATTAATATATTCTTATTCTGTATAAAATCTTAATGTTTATTTTAAATAAAATCTATATATTTGTAAAAAATTCTTCTGTGCATGGCTTTGTCACTGAAGTTCTCCTGAACGGCTGGACCGATTTTGATGAAATTTGTTGTGTGTGTGCGGCTGGGTCTATAGATTTTTAGGTCTAAAGTTTTCGCAACTTTGATCAGGAAAAAAATGCAAGGGTGTTATTTCCTACTAACCATTTCTACGTCTAAAGTCCGAAGAGCATTGCATGGTTTTATGAAAACCGAATGAGTTGAAACTTATAGAAACTTGGAAAGTGTGTTTCTCTGACAGAAATAAAAATGCCGCGGCTGTTATGATACAATAAATTGAATAGATATGTCTAAAGTCCGAAGAGCATTGCATGGTTTTATGAAAACCGAATGAATTGAAACTTGTAGAAACTTGAAAAGTGTGTTTCTTTGACAGAAATAGAAATGCAGCGGCTATTAAGGTTTAGTTGGAATACACTCAGAACTTAAAGAGAAAGTCTATCAAAATTGTTGTTCAAAGAAGATTGCTTATAAATAATGCAGCTAAAAATGGTGAGAAGGTAAGGCCTCATTAGAAGTCTTCGTAGATTCTAACTCCTTTGAAAGATGATCAAAACCAAATCAAATTGTTTGTCCAGCGTTGGCTTGATGTGGAGCATGGGCATTGCAGAGGAAACGCCTACGATTTTTAATAATATTGAAATTAATTCTCAAGTTAAGCATTGATATTAATTTTTACACATTTTTCCATGTTTCTGGTTTCCATTTGAATAGTTTCAAAGAAGTTTTGATGTATCGCAATTTCTTTGCTAACTTGTAAACAGCTGATTTTATATGCAATAACAATAGAGTTCAGCTACTACAGCTTTTTCGCACATTCTCAACATTAATATATTTGAAGCCACAATCCAGATCACATTGAAATTTTTCAATGTCATGAATTCCAGTGGCTCCAAACAAATTAATGTGGGAAAAATTTACCCACCATAAATGGATTGGGCTCAGGGACAACACAGGACATAACAACTAACCATGCATCCCAAACACAGATCTAATTACACAATAGCTTTCAATCTACTTTTGAGTTGACCTTTTGACAAACTAACATCAAAAAATGTACAGTTGTTAACAGAGGCACTCATGCGGTTCAAGGGAGCAGTAGCCATGTAATTTGTTCTACTAAATGGTAGATAAATTAAGTTGTTAGCATTTCTACTACTTCTACGGTTAGAGTTAAAGTTTAAAAGAGAAAGTAATTCCGGACAATCGAATACACCGGTTATGAGTTGGTGTAAATAGACGATATCCGCAGACTTCCTTCGTTCACTTAAAGATTGCATTTTTAAAAGTTTTAAACGATCCTCATAAGGAGGAAGGTTCAAAAAATCAATCCCACCTAAGCCCCTAAGAGCAAACCGGACAAAACGTTTTTGGATTCTCTCCATACGTTCAACATGCACACTATAACTTGGGGACCAAACTTGACTTGCGTACTCCAAGTGAGGGCGCACTATTGCATAATACAATGTTGTAGTTGTAATCATGCTATTGAATTCTTTGGCCCAGCGTTTTATAAATCCAAGCATTGAAGATGCTTTTTTACAAATGTAATCGATATGATTGTTGAACGATAGCTTAGAATCCATGCATATACCAAGGTCTTTGACGGCCTCAACACGACTTAAAGCAGTATCTTTAATATTGTAGTCAAAAATTAAATTAGTCCTTTTGCGCGAAAAGGTCATAGTTTGGCATTTAAGAGGGTTTAGAAACATATTATTTTTAAAGCACCAAACTTCAAAAGATTTAAGGTCAGCCTAGAGTAGGTTAGAGTCGTCTTTAGCATTTATTGTTCTGTATATTTTCATATCATCTGCATAAATTAACAGTTGAGAGTGTTTAATAATGTGAGTAACATCATTTATGGCTAAAATAAACAGAAGTGGACCTAAGTGACTGCCTTGAGGAACACCTGATTCCGCAACAAATTCAGGAGACAGAACTCCTCGGAATCGTATTTGATAAGATCGTTCTGTCAAATACGATTTAATCCAGCTGACAAAATATTGTGGAAATCCCAATAACTTGAGTTTAAATAAAATTAAATTATGTGGTAATTTATCAAACCCTTTACTAAAGTCAGTGTAAATGCAGTCGACCTGGTTACCTGATTCAATTGTATTAAGGCAGAAAGATGTAAAATCGAGAAGGTTGGACACAGTAGATCTGCCATTAACAAAACCATGCTGACGAGTTGTTATGACTTCTCCACAATGAACCTTTACACGATCGTACACAATTCGCTCAAAAAGTTTGGGAATCGACGAAAGTTTAGCGATGGGCCTATAATTGATAACGTCATTCCTGCAACCTTTTTTATATATAGGACTTATAAATGATTTTTTCCAAAAAACTGGAAAATAACTTTCTGTAATTGATTTGTTAAATAATAAAGAAAGTGGTTGACATAAAACGGAACCGCATTGAGTTAGCAATGCGGCAGGAATTCCATCGGGTCCAGCGCCAAAATCTTCATCGAGTGTCCCAATATACTTTAAAATATCCTCAGAGGTGAAGGATATATACTCCAAAGAAACTCTGGGTGAAGAGTTCATATAGTCAAAATACCCTTCATCAGGATTAAAAGAATCTGAACAAAAAGATTCCTTGAAAAGATTGGCAAAAAGCCCACAAATTATAGATGGATCGTCCGTAAATCCATCAAGAGTTTTGAAGGATGAAGGAAATCCATCAGATTTTTTCTTAGTATTTATGAACCCCCAAAATCTCTTTGGATCAGACAATATTCTCAGCTTAATATTGTCTAAATATTAATTATATAATACAGCTGAGAGATTCTGAAATTCCAGAAACAAACGTTTGTAGGTTTCTAGGTCACTTGAGCCCAAACTACAGACATATCTCTTCCAAGCCCTATTCCTGTTATTGCGAAGTGTTTTTAATTCCTTTGTGTACCAAGGGTACGCCGAGTTTTTCGCAAATTTGAGGCTATATGGTACGGACTGAGAAATTACAGCAAAGAGTTCCAAATAAAAAAAATTAATGGATTCATTAAGATTATGTGCATTTATATATTCTAAAATTACGTTAACTTTACTATTAAGTAATTGATTCTTCAAAAAGTCAGCTTTTTTAAAATTGAATTCATAAACCTTGTCAATTAAACTCGACACTGTTTGACACGTTTACCATTTTTACCCGAATAAATTTCTCGGACTAACTGCAACTTTTCACAAGGGGAAATTTTTACTCTCTCGATTGCACTCTCTTTTACCATTTTTTCGAGTACGGGAACGCTTCTCGGACTAAAACTGGTAAAAACTGGTAAATTGGACTAAAGTGTTTTATTAATACATGCAAAGCATTGGAAAATTTTGTCTAAATTATATCATAAATACACAAAAAAGTAAGTATTGAGCTATTTTCCCTCAGTTTATATAAAAACAAAATTTAGTTGTGCCGTTTTTTTCCAGAAATGGGACGAGGAAAACATTGTTCTGTTGAAAAGCAGGAAATGAAAAGAAAATTAATTTATGAGAGTAAAACATACAAAGAGGTTGAAAATCTGCTCAAATGTTCACCAACCACGATTTGCAATGCCATAAACTATGATAAAAAACTAGAGACACGTGGACGCAAGAAAGTTATGACGGTGAAATTGATTAAACGAGTGGTACGGTACTATAAGGCCAATCCATTTGCCTCTGCAGTACAAATATAAGAAGAGCTTAATGTAGCGCAAGTATTCGTACTTTACGTAGACTTCTTAAGGAATAATGTTTGAGTACCACTTTTGAAAAGTGCCACTTTTAACCAAGAAGAATGTTCTAAAAAGGATTCAGCTAGCTAAAGATCATTCTTCCTAGCCTAATGAAACTTGAAGGAACATTTGATGGTCGGACGAGTCTAAAATTGTAATGTACGGTGGTGATAAAGGGTTTCGTCAATATGTTCGACGTCCCAAAAAAGTCAGTTCAACCCGAAGTATACCACAAAAACCATTAAGCATAAATGGTTTCAAAATTATGCATTGGGCATGATTTTCTTTTTATGGTGTTGGTCCAATTTTTTGTATAGAAGTATTAGTAGATCAACATCTTTACGTCAAAATGTTACAGGAAACTATGCTCTCGTATGCCCAAGAGGAGTTGCCGCTGAAATGGGTTTATAAATAAGATAACGACATGAAACAAACGAGAAAACTTGCGAAGAAGTAGTTCTGGGACAATCAAAACGAGCTCTTGATGTAGCCTGCTCTATCGCCGGATTTGAGTCTGATTGAAAATTTGTGGTGTGATGTTAAAAAGGGCATTGCTGACTCTAAACCTCCAAACAAACATCAGCTTTTTGAAGAGGTTGAGCGAATTAGTACTCCATACCTATCAAGACATGTCAAGAGCTTGTGAACTCAATGCTTCGTCATTGTAGAGCAGTATTTGCTTACAAAGGTCATTCAACTAAGTATTAATTACAAGAAAGAATTACAATTTATCTGAACTGTGAAGTAAATTACCAAATTTTATGTTATTTTTCTATTTTTGTTGAACTTTTTATAGTCTCTACAATTTTTTTGACCGCTGTAATATGACGCAAGTGGCAAATATTTAAAGTTATTTTGAGCTACATGGCTTGTTTTAGTAAAAATTTTTTGTTAAATAAATTATAAGATATGGAGAATACCACTTCTTAAAAAAATTATTAAATCCTAGAACGTTCTAGTTTTATTTAAAATTTTTGTAGAAACGTTGTGGGCACTACCATTATTTTGACCGCAGCTGTACATGCAACAATTGAAGAACCGTTCCGGGTGTGACCAACTTCTTGTAATGGAAATGAAGAATATAAAGAAATTATTTGATAAAAAAAGTTTAAAAGTTTATGTAAAATATCAATATCGTTACTTTAGGAAAGTTTCATTTTTATCATAAGCCCATATTGCTTCTTAGGAAAACTATAGCATTTTTTTTGGACGGATGTGACACTGAAAAAACACACAGTTTAAATATTTTTTTCTTTACCAATCCGTTACCAATCCGTTTTATAAACTGTTCTAAGATAACATTGTTATCTTTTTTAACATTGCTAACCAAATTTTTTTTAATGTGTATCAAGAGATGGCTGTTTTCAACGTTTTAAATCTAAACAAAATATTTTAAGTTTTTCTCAACTCGGAGTTTGTTTACTTAAATTGTCAAAGATACATAAAAAAACCTTAAAAAAAACTAAAAATTGTTTTGCAACAGGAATAACTTTTATCAGCTTTTTTTTTCTTAATTATTGCAGGGCTGGAACTTTCCAATGAAAGGGAAAGCAATTTTCTAAATTTTAGATCAATTCGTACACAGCCTAAGATTCGAAATTGTATCTTTTGATTTTAAAATAAGTGAAACTTTTATAAAAATTTTTATTTATTTTTGTTTAAGTGATATATGGAATTTATAAGTTTTTTTCCGTTTAAAAGTTGTTTTTCCCTGAAGTGTGCAAACATAGACAATATAATGTGTTTACATTTTAACATTTTCACGGTCAACCAAATTGTATATGTTTTGTTTTTGATATTTTTTATCTATGCATGAAGGTGTGCCAAAATTGAAAAGCAAAATTACACACAACAAAATGACTTGATATTTTCTATTTTTAAAAATTCATATATCAAGAGGTATAACTTAGGCAAACAAAATTATAAACATTTCCATTTTCTACGATTCTCACATTTATTGTATACGCATTTAACCGAGTCCATGACATTGTAAATCAGTGTAATAACAATGTGTCTAAACTTGTTGGCAAATTCGCAAAATAAGAATGCTTGAGCACAGTGTCATCTTCGTGTCTGTAAGTTCTCATTCCTCATGAACCAAGGAAGCTTAACATTTAATTTCCTCTCATCGGGTCATAAAATAGCTCTGGCACTGTGTCTTCAGTACAGTATCCTCTCCAAAAATTAATGCAAAATGAAAAATAAAATAAGACAATATTGCAAGATATTGTTTGTAATATATTAAATGAAGAAATTTACTTAACCAGTTTTGGTAAAGTTGTAGATAGGTGATTATGCCCATATAATTCTGATGATTTAATGATAAATGTAATGCCTTTTTAAATAGTAATGCATTTAACTGGCAGAAGGTTCTCTATTTATTCGGAATATTAGTAGAATTCCCATTCTCCCTTTTAAATGCGTCACCAGTTACTTATTTACTTAGCTGGCGCTTGCAATCGTAAATTGGTTTTGACCTAGTTATCTAGACGCAGTTCTTGCATATTTCGTAGTTCTACAACCTCTCTTCTAATTTCCTCAATTATTTTTAGAAAGAATATTTAAGGTATAAATTATATTGTGGCGGCAATGTTTGCTAAGTATTACCTGGTAGACCCAGTTTCAATCCTCCCGTCTGAAAGAAATTTCTTTCAATATTAATACATTTTTCTGATCAGCCGACACCTCTCTCATGGCAATAGCAAACCTCAGAGAGTAAAAACTTTCTGTATATAATACTTATCTAGATTCTAGAACGTAAACTTTAGCCGTTCGAAACCGACATAAGACGTGTTGGTTCGGTTCTTGTTTAATTTTGTACAAACATTTAATAACACCAAATTTGGATCTTGTCACTCACTTATTAAAGTCAACTTTAAGTGTATGGTACAAAATGATCTCCACTCTGCTCATAAAACAATAAAACAATTTTTATTTTTCATTTATTATTGCTTTTTAGTTCTTTTGCCTTTGTATTACAGCCCAGAAGTACAGCGTTATAATATGTTAATACAAAAATGCTATTTTTAATTCTTACATAATCTTATTTGATTAATTAGCTTTTTTGTTTTAATTCTGTAGTTATTATAACTTTATATTCAACATGTTAGTATTGCAAAGTATTGTAGTAATCATCAAGTATATCTTTATTTTTTGGTTTTTTTTTTTAAGTAATACCAGTTGATCGATATGAATTTCCAATTAATTTTCAACGATGTTAAATAATAAAAGGAATGGCTTTTTATATAAATGATGATTATAAATATAAGCTGAATTTTTTTTTCAGGTTAAAATCTAGATCTGGATCTTTTTTTACATTGAAAACACAAACAACAATTGATCCAAAATGAAACTTGAATCAATTCTTAAATCTAAATTGGAAGTGTTGAGAACATAAATTTTTGGTTTACCTACTCTCTAATAGATGTCAGTGATCAAGGTTCTTGGCACCGATATTCATTTGACATTTGTCAAAAATATAAATTTATATTTTTGTTTTTTTTTTTCAAATTAAATCTTCTATGCGCAGAAACGCTCGCCCTAGATATTTTTCGCCGATGTTTAGCAGCTCATTTAAAAAGCGGTTAGCGAGTAGATAATTTCTTATAATGGCCACCACGACTATTTTGCACAAAGGTCATTCTAGAGGTCCAATTTTCGACCACCTTTTCAAGCATTTGAGGGCGTATTTCAGCAATGACACGGTTTATCCACATAAACTAATGACTTTACGTATATCCACAACAAATAATCAAGTGGCGTCAAATCACACGAACGCGGAGGACAATTCACCGGTCCATTTCTCGAAATAATGTTGTCGTTGAAATATTCTTTCAATAAGTCGATTGTTTCGCCCGCAGTATGACAAGTGGCACCATCCTGTTGAAACCACATTTCGTCCACATCCATATCTTGAAGATTTGGCATCAAAAATTCATTGATCATGAAATGAGATCGTCCTTCCTCATTTTTAAAGAAATAAGGACCGATGATTCCACCAGTCCATAGACCGCACCAAACAGTACATTTATCGGAATGCATTGGTAGTTCTTGAACGGCGTGTGGACTATCTTTGCTTCAAATACGGCAATTTTGCTTGTTGACATATCCATTCAACCAAAAATGCGCATCATCACTGAAGAGAAAAAGCGGATGTTCGTCTAATTGATTAAGCGACCAATTACTGAATTCACGGCGCATTTGATGATCGTGTGGCTTTAATTGTTGCACCAATTGAATTTTGTATGCCACCAAACCCAAATCCTTACGCAAAATTTTCTATAAATTCGAGCGACAAAGTCCAACTTCTTGCGCACGACGACGAATCGATAAATTGCCGTTTTCTGCGACACTGGCCTCAACGACAGCAATATTTTTTTCTGTACGCACTCTTCTCATTCTTCTCGGTGGCTTGGCATCCAAAAGAGTGAATGTAGACCGAAATTTGGTAATTACGTTCTTTATGGTTCTGAATTCACGAAATGCTCTATAAACATTTTTAATTGAGCACTGTTTTTGAAATAAATTTCCACGATTTAGAAGCGGTGTTCTGGAGTTAACCTATTCATGATAATTTGCCAAGCAATACTGAGTAGAGACGTCACTTTAAGCTGTCAAAACAACTGTTAGACAATAGAGTAATCCATATTGAAAAAAAAACTCATAAAAAAACACCCTTTATAAATAAAAAATCCACTACAGCTCGGATAAGGTATTTGCGAAAAGGCTCCAGAATAAGCCATAGTTGTGGTGACGAGTATTACCATTTTATGTCCATTTAGAATCTTAATTTTTTATGAATAAGGGGAAGTCAACCGTTGAAACTTCCTGATGGTACACTGCTAATGCTGCATAACTAATTTTGCATTTTTAACCACAGTCCATGAAAAAGCAAGCGTTCTTCGTAGATACCGATATGGCCACCACGTCAGACATTAGCTAAAATTTGGTCCTAGGGGCGCACAGTGTAACGAGAGGGACAAAATGCAAAATATCGATTTGTTTATTTGAGAAAAAAAAGGATGAGAATGTGTTCAAAACATTCTAATTAAGTTTATTCCAAAAGGGGCTTAAGCTATTAATTTTAGTTTAGCCGTGAGAAGTTTTGAAACAAAGATTTTCCATAATTTTGAACTTTTTGGTTTATTCATTAAAAAAATTGCCAAAATTGCGAAACAGACGTTAGGAATAAAATTTTTTTTATAATATATTAGTAATATATTGTAAAAACTAATAAAATTAAATTTGAGTGATTATTCAAACATTTATAATTTAATTTTAATAAAATTCTAAAAAATATAGAAAATATTTTTTTTGAAATATGGAAAAAACCTCACCTGCTGCCGCATTAGCACTTTGCCTAAATATGTCTCAAAGTATCTTAATTAAGAATAAATAATATTAGCTGCTACAAACGTGCACTTTTTTTATAAATGATTTTTGATAAAAACTTCGCATAATAAAAATTGAAAACATTGTAATTACATTTTGTGAGTAATGAGAAATATAAGTCATTTAAAAATTAATATAAGTGCTAGTTTTTTTAATTATCCAAATATGCACAAATTACTTTAACTCAGCAACAGTATTTTCAGTTTTGTTAATTATGTTTTGTGAATTGCCGTTACCTTTAAAAAGCATTAAATTTTCAATGGGCGTCCGCCAAGGGTGCAGGGGAGGAAAGTTTCCCCCAATGGCCTAAAAAGAATGAAGCGTCAATGCTTGTAACGTTGTATGTTTTTTTGCGGTTAGAAGTACTCTTCCAGATATTTTAATTGAAAAACTGAAAAAGCATTTTAAAGATTTATATTTAAAAAACCTTAATATTTAAATTTAATTATAAAAAACCCTGTGTACTTAAAATATACACTTTGTTTAAATTAGTTAAATGCGTTCCAAATTTTATTTTTTTTGCCCATATGTAACACTTTTTATAGCGTTGAATCATTATATGGTAAGTGGGCGTATACGTAAAAAGATTACGCCATTTTTTTGTAAAGTCTTAGTTTTGATGATAAATACACACATACCAAAGCTGGAATTGTTAATTTAATGAAAAAAGTTCCAAAATTCATGTAGCTTAAGTATATGCCTCTTTATAGAGTTTTACTCTTGTGGGTTGTATTGGAGGTGGACGTGGCTGTGGGCGGATCACGCGGATCACGTACACACTTTAGTTTTAGTGTTACATATAAACATATCAAATTTTATTGCTGTAGCTCAAATATATGCCTCTTTATAGAGTTTCACTTTTGTGGGTTGTATGGGAGATGGGCGAAGGGCGAGGCCGATCTTGATAAAATTGTGGTGTGGTGTTTTATATTTACAAAATAATGATACATGCCAAATTTCATGTTCCTACGACAACACCTTCTATTTTTGTCCCTCATCCCATAGACATCGTTACACTGTGGGACGTACGTTCACACTCAACTACGGTCAAGCTTGCAAGAAACATCAGCGGTAGTAGTTTTCTTTCGATAGATGCGAAATATATAGATTGCTTGAGATTTTACTTCATTTAACAGTGCGAGACGATTTTGGCTGAAAATAATTCTGTATTGAAATTATTTTATTAAAATAAATTTCAAAACATTTGACACCTGTCAAAACATTTTTAAGAGCCATCTATTGGGTAACAGCAAAACATAAAAATTATCCGAGACGTTTTTTTCAAGAAAGTTAAATCTAATCGGATCACTGACCGAAAAAAACGCAGCTATAGTTCTAATGAAACCAACATCAGTTTCTCCGTTGGGAATTTGATCAGTCTGATTAATAAGCAAAAAAAGCTCTTAACAGCCTTGACCCACACTAAACAAAGTAAAAATGCTTCCCAAGAAGCATGCATACAAAGGGATTATAATATAGAAAGAAAATAAAGACAATTACGTTTAGTTAATTTAGTTTATTAGTTTAGTTAATTTAGTTTAGAATAAAGTTAACTTATCCTTAAAAATATTATTGGAATTTAAAATTTAATGAACCGTATTACTTCGTTGATATGCTCAACACATGTTATTATGCGATCTATTAAATGTTTGCTGTTTATTTATCAGAAACCTTATTTTTTACTTAAGGTATAAAAAGAGACAATCTTGCTATCTGTTTAAAAGATATTTTTGCATAAACTTGTCAATCTTTAGACAGTATTCTTCAGTTCATGCTCCTTCTTTTTTTTTTTGTTGTTTTTGTGTTAATTCATCATTATATTTGAAGCAGTAATTATGATATTTAATGAAATGAAACCCTATAATAGAATAAATCTAATTTTATTGTTGTAACCTTATCCCAGCAAACCAGATTTCGCTAGTAACGTAAAGCGATATAATTTCAATCTCGAAACATACTAACACACATGGCACATCTTGAAAACGTGACATCATAAAATTCATCAAGAACTTTGGCGTTGCACGAGAAAATTGTCTTCGCATTTGCAGGAAGTACAGGCAGACTTTCGAAACTGTCAACACGACAGCCCATAGAAAATCTGAAAGCGACATGTCTGCGTAGACAACAATAATTATTTCTTTCTTACGCATTCTATGATGTTTTTCTATTAGGTTTTTCATCTACCTTATTTTATTCTTCCATGAATCGGTTCATATTAGCCTCACTCACTTTGCCGTCTTTAGAAGAGATGAGGAAATGGGCATTCATTAGCATTGAATAGCATTCATTATGAATAGCATTCATTTGAATAACAAAATGAATGCATTATTCAGAATAACGACAAATGAATAATAGAAATGAATAATGAATCAATTTTTAAAAATTGATTGTGAATTCAAAATTTTATTCATGGATCAATTTTGCATTCATTGAATGTATTCTTATTTCGTTATTCACTGATTCAAGATTTTGTAGAAGCAATCAAATTGAATGCATTCTTTTACAGCTCTGGTGCATACTGTGTTGAAAGTATGCACAGAAAAGTTATTTGATACTAATCCATGATCACCATTGGTTCCAACACCCGATATAGCACGAGCTTTTATACTATTTTTTATTATAATTATTTAAACAACGTGTTATAATTTGATTTAACTCAACTATAACATAAGATATTAATTGAATTTTTACGTTTCAGTCTGCAATGAGCCGCCTTATTGAAAATTCGAACCTTGCAATGTCAATTACGTCAACTAACAGTAGCTCAAGTTCAACGCCAACATCTACATTAGTATCAGCGACAGAAACAACAGCCACCAATAAAGCTGAAAACGATAACATCCTAACAACATCATCAATAACAGCAGCTAAAACTGTTATCAGCCTCGAAAATATAAAAAAAACATCTACACCGAAGAATAGAGGTAAATTCCTGAATGTGATGCATTTTTTATACTTTAATACTTCTAATTTTTATCTTCCCATTTTCAGTACCTTCTAATTTCGATGAAGTCTTCATCAGTTTGTTTTCCGGTGCAGCTGCGGGAGCTCTTGCAAAAACAGTTATAGCGCCTCTCGATCGAACTAAAATTAATTTTCAAATAAGGTAACAACTGTAAAATTGGCGCTATGAGATAAAATGCCCCAGGTATTAAGTCCTCAAAATATACAAATAATTAGCGGTGTAATTTTGGGCGTCTTTGAACCCATTTTCCTGGGGCTTTATTTCATAGAACCTGTAAAATTTGCTTTGTACGCAAATCGATCTTTCGTTAATTCGAAGTTTGAAGCAACCGAAGCATTTCTTGATTAAAAATGTTCTATTCACTTTCAGCAAAGATGTCCCCTACTCATTTAATGCCGCTTTTGATTTTCTAAAACAGACCTACCGTAAAGAGGGAACGCTTGCGCTATGGCGCGGCAACTCCGCGACAATGGCGAGAATTGTGCCTTACGCAGCCATACAATTTACAGCGCACGAACAGTGGCGAAAAATATTGCAAGTGGACAAGGATGGAGCTGAGTGAGTGCCTTCAAACACGATATTCATCAAAATATATAAAATGTATATAAATACGTTCTATTTTTTGCGATGGCAGCACCAAAGCGAGACGTTTTATCGCTGGTTCTCTGGCTGGCATTACATCGCAGTCTCTGACATATCCTTTGGATCTGGCCAGAGCGCGCATGGCAGTCACTGATAAATGCACAGGATATCGGTAATTTTGCTGGTGTCTATTGTTTTAAATATATGTAAAAATTAATAAATTTTCCATCAAAACAGAACATTGCGACAAGTCTTCGTTAAAATATGGGTTGAGGAGGGAGCGCGTACACTGTATCGTGGTTATTGGGCTACAGTGCTGGGTGTAATACCGTATGCGGGAACATCCTTTTTTACGTATGAAACGCTGAAGCGCGAATATTACGGTATGTTTTGTGCATATATATAGTTAAATACGTCATTATTTGATTTATTATTATTTTTATTATATGTTTTTTCAATGTAGAGGTTTGTTAACGGTACCATTAGGCTCAAAATTATATTTTTAGAAATTTGTAGCTTTCGAAATTTAAAATAACCGACGCCAGTCTCGATTATGAATTTGCTGTTTTCTCACAGCAATATATTAATAATTTTTGAAGCAATTAACTACTAAGCTTGCATAAGGGACTTGAAAAACGGGTTTTAACCGATTTAAAGCCACAATTTGAATTAAAAATTCGTTAGACTTATTTAAGTCTAATCTTGTTTTTTTATTAGTGATGCCGAAAAGATTTTACAATATGACCAGATCTCAGCCTCTATGTTCTCGAAACATGATTTAATCTTCCTAGCGCTTAATTTCCAGCTATACAACTATAAAACAAAAGATAGAATATAGACTTGAAAAGTACTGATTTACTACTTTGGAATAAAATATAGAATATAGAGGCTTTAAAAATCTTGATAATTTTTCCCTTAATGCCGAATAGACTAAACAGGACTGACATTTCTTATACGACCACCGCAGATGAGCAATTGCGTTGTTTCATAGAAAACATTACTTATCTCTTCGAAAAGTATGTCTCCAAAAATACCAATCAATCAATGAAAAATCTAGGTCACTATAAAACCTAAGTTACCTAAGAAAATTTTACGGTTCTTAGCCAGCGCCAGGCAGAGAAGAGGGTTTGTAGATTATTTCTCCTTCTCGTCTCTGCAGCTTCGACAGAAATCGTTATGGAGGATGTTTAATCTTCGGGCATAGTTTCAAATTAAGAAGTGCTCTGTTAGGACACCAATAACAGTATTCATTTGATGCCTTCTAAGAAAAATTAGTTATTTTCAGCGCTATAGGTTCAGGATTGGCGAATCCTGCCGCGCCGTGTGGCATGTGTTTTCCCGAAGACCACCTTATGTTGGTTCTTTTAGGAGATAACTCATTTGTGAGGAATGTGCATATGGTAAGAGGAAACAACCAATTATTTCGTTGTGGTCAATGGTCAGCGAGTCTAAAAGCGATGTTTAGTGATTCTAGTGAACCCACTTTGTCATCCAAATTTGAACTTATAGTGCAGATTTTAATTGCATAACTAGATGGAGTGTTTCATCTCTACATCTCCACGCAGTGCGCACTGAGATTATGGAGGCAGTATTTTTCCAAACTGCTTGCGAGCGACGATCCCAACAATTCCGCCTTTGAGAATGTAGTCCTACCCCACTAATCGACGATGATGGAGTGGACATTTTACCACCTAGCCATGACGAGGTTAAAGTTGCGACTCATCAAGCTACTCAAAAACAACAAAGCAGAGGGTGCTGACGGCACAATAGTTTGAAACTGGCGGCGGTGAATTGATAAGGTGCATGCATCAACTCATCATCAAAATATGGCTAGCGGAAAGCTTGTCCGTGGATTGCAATCTCAGTGTGCTTTGTACTTTTAAAATGGAAGGAGACCCGACAATCTTCAACAACTACCGTGGTATCAGTCTTATTTCCATCGCGTACAAGGTTCTTTCGAGCGCATTGTGTGAAAGATTGTTGCCGCAAACCAAAACACTGATTGGACTTTATCAGTGTGACTTTCGCCCTGGCAAATCCACAATAGACCAGCTTTTTACACTACGCCAAATCCTGGGAAAAACCCACCGTCTATTTGCTGATTATAAAGCTGCGTTCGATAGACCGATTCGGAATTGTCTGTACGCAAAAATGTCTGAGTTCGGTATACCTTCAAAGTTGATAAGACTGCAGGAGGACGTTGAGCAATACATGCAGCTCCGTTAAGGTAGGAAATTATCTCTCCGAAACCTTTTATACCGAATGATGTTTCAAACAAGGCGACCCGCTATCATGCGATCTCAATTTCATCATGGAGGGCATCCTACTAAAGACAGGTGTACATAGCTATGGTACCATATTCTACAAAGGTATCCAGTTCCTTGCGTATGCTGATAATATCGATATTATCGGCCTAACCAAGAGAGATGTACCCGCTGCTTTCGCCGCTATCGAAAAGGAATTAGCCAAAGTGTGTTTGACGGTGAACGGGGCAATACAAAGTATATACTGTCTGCAAATAGAGAAGCGCGGCGTCTGGGCTCCCATATTATAGCAGGCAATTATAACTTTGAAGTTATCAAGAAGTCTTCATACCTTGGATCGCCGCAAACAGCAACAACAATGTCAGCCTAAAAATTAAAAACGAAAAACAATTGCTAATAGGTGCTACTACGGACTAAGTAAGCAATTAGGTTCCAGAGCACTCTCTAGATCAGGCTTTATCAGCGAAATTAATAAAAGGGCCAAAACCTAATTAAGAAAGATAATCGCCTGATTAAAATAAACAACAAAATACATTACCAACAACAAAAGCATACATTTTAGCGTCACCAACATCGACGGCAATCGTACTTTGATGCTTTTTGGAAGTGCAATGGATGTGTTGATAAAAAAAATCCAAAAAACAAAATACATATGGGCATCTCCCAGTGGCACGGACGCGACATTCGCACGGTTTTAATTACTCGAAAAACAAGAAAGAAGCAAAATGAGCCGATATATATATAAGTGCTCTAACGCGACGATAGATTGCTACATTTTATAAAAATATTGGCGAGATTTAGTACAAATTAGTACAAAGTAATAAGCAATCATTCAATAAAACGGACGCGACAAAAAACAGAAGTTTTTTTAAGCTCGTATAGAAATACGCAAAATTTAGCAAATTTTGAGAACTTTTTTTTATATATAATATACATGTTAATGGAGGTCAAAGGATAACTATTCTTAGTAGACTTATGAAACATAAAAATTATCTCTTATCTTTTTTTAAATAGGTATAGCACGAATACGGACGCGACATCATGGACGCGACAAATTTTTCCACAGTAGTAAAATACAGTAAAGATGTTCGTTATAAATTTTAATAAAAATACATCATAATAAGTTGAATTCAAGTTCATAGCAGTCATACTAATCAAAATAAAAAAAAAATAAAGTTATAAGCTTTTAGAGTGCTTTATTTTAATGTTTTTCTTCATTTTTGGTGGACCTTTTTTGGGAGATGCCCATATGTGACAAGCTCGTCAAGATCGTTCGAACGCTTGGTGAAAAAAAATTTGGCGAAGACATCAGACTGAAGCAAAGGCGTCTGGCGAGAGCTGAAAAGTCGGCCGTTACCCGACCACGAGTTGTCCTGGGGCAAATAAGGTGGAAGGTTTCAATCTCTCACTGATTTCTGGAGAGCATGGATACATATAGCTTTTTGTAGAAGACAAGCTTGTGCGTGATGTAGTAAAAGATTTTCGGTATTGAAGAAAATAGTTTCCTAATGATAGTGTGTTCAATTGTACCTCTTCTCCATTTAGAATGGTTTTCAGTGCTCCGTTAATGCATAGCTCAGGTGATCTTCGAACTTTGCGAAGTTTATAGAGGTATGTTTGTTTGTTCAATGTAGGCCATCAGGCTAAAGCACAATATCATCCTAATAACAGCTGTATAAAGCCATTCGTAACACTTGGTTTTAGTTCCCACTTGTTACCCACTACTTTTTTGCATGAATTAGGGGTATATTGGCTTTTTTGGCTCGCTCTACAGTTTGGCTTCCAATTTAGTTTCCTAAGATGAAATATGAGCCCCAGCTATTTTGCTTGATCCGAGAAATTATGTCTTGTATTTTTTCGTTTTGGACGACGTAATTTTGATTATGATTAGTAATCAATTAGATTATTTTTCAAAAAGAATTATAATCATTATATAATCCTTAGGTGACAAGTTTCTGATAAGTAATTGATTTCAATTTAAAATAATCAAATTTTAATCACGATTACTTAAAATTACGAAAATAATCAAAAGTAGTCAACAAAAATAATCCGATAACTTCAAAAGATTACTTTTGATTCTTTTTGATAATATTAAGATTTGAGCCCAAGTAGCAAAAATGCTTTAAATATTGAAAAAAGAATCAAAAGTAATCTACAAAAATAATCGAACTTTTTTGTGAATTACTTTTTGTTTTTTTTTTATTATTTTCGTAATTTCAAGCAATCGTGACTATAATTTGATTATTTGTAATCGTAATCGCTTGATAACTGAGCCAAACAGAAAATAATCGTACTTAATCAATTATTTATTGATTATGTTTTATAAAAATAATCTAATATATAAAGTTAAGATATGACTGAGATAAAAGAGATAAAAGATGAGATAACACTTGAACCTAAAAACTTGTAAAACTAACCGATTACCATTTTTCACCTAATTTTAGAAATGACCGGTAATAGTAAACCAAATTCTCTAGTCTCACTTGCATTTGGCGCAGCCGCTGGTGCTGCTGGTCAAACATCAAGTTATCCTTTGGACATTGTCAGAAGGCGTATGCAGACCATGGGTGTAACTAAAGACGGCAGCAACAGCTATCATGGCATTTACGCAACACTGAAAAAAATTTATACGTATGCAAAAATTTCCCAAATTAAAATTTATTTTTCCAAATTTTCACCCAAATATATTTGCTTCACAGTGAGGAAGGCATTAAAAATGGCTTCTATAAAGGACTAAGCATGAACTGGATCAAGGGCCCTATTGCTGTGGGCATCAGTTTTTCAACCTACGATCTGATCAAGGAGCTGCTAAGAGAACTTTACCATCTTAAGCGTGGCAGAGACGAAAGCTAAATAGTTAAATTCTATCATATAGTTTTATTTCTGTCAGTTTAAACATTTAAAGTTCTCATTATAATTTCCTTATGAACATTTTTATTTCTTATCGTAGCATAGATGAAAAACTAATTAATGCTTTAAACTGTTATTATATTTTTAGTGCGTTACTAGTGCTTATATTAGCAGAAATGCCAATGTGACGACCCTGTAAACTATGTATAAATTTAATTTAAATTAAAAAGAACTTGTTTCCAATTTGTTTTTATATAGCTAAATAAGAATCAAAAATTAAATTAAATGAATTTTATACATTGCAATTAAAAAAGTGCTGGCCCATTTGTTTTGTTTTTTTTTCTCTCTTTTATGCTTTTTGTTTTAATTGTAAACTTGTTTACATAGATATTTTGTTCCTAAAAAGAAATTATAATTAAGTTTTCTTAAAATGTGAGGCACAACCACAGACAATAATTCATGAAAGTTTAACTGAATTTATATTGTATATCGATTATTTCAAATTTACAATTACAACTTATAGATGTTGAAGAATTTATTAAAATGTACACAATAAAAAAAAACAAATAAAAATAATAATTTAATATCAAGTGTATTAGTAAGAGTTTCTTGTAAAATTAGATACTTTTATTTTACTGACATAAAATTAATGTAAAAAAATAATTAACAAAATAAATTTATAAATAATATACAAACTTACAATCTTTTTCTTATAAAAAAATCTTTGTTTAAAGTTTAAAGTCCCGAAATGAAGAATTCCATCCAAACTCTATATCCGAGCATGAACATTTTCCAGCTGGCTCAAAACAGTCTTACTATTATTAATTTGAAAAATTGTAAGGCTTTCATTTTATGCTACTCGGTGTTTTTTTTTGTTTCGTTATATAGTTAAAAATTGCTTAGAAATTTTCTGTGAATTAGAATCGTTAAAATATGATTTATCATATGGCACACTAAATACAAAACAGTCACAACTCAAAACTTTTCGATATCGATTTTTGTTAGAAATCAATTCAGAAAACACTATCTTTTTCATTATTTTCTTCACTAACTAGAAGAATAAAGTTTGTGTGTTTCAATTAAAATTGCTTTTCTTCTGCATTTTCAACCAAAGAGTTTATTTTTCGTTTCTCGCGAAAAGTTATATTTTTTTAGTTATGACTGTTTTGTATTTAGTGTGTGATGTATAAGAGGTTAATATTAACTTGAGCAAATTACTTTTAAGAAATAAAGCTTTACGACTGAAGCGAGTCAGACATATTTAGGTACATTTAACTTTGAAATCTTTATTTGTTCAGTCAAAAATTAAATTCTCAACTATTAAGAGAAACTTAAAATTCATTTGTTCTTAAGCTCACATCGCGTATTATTTTAAAGACATTTCTTGTCCGAAAAACAATGTCATATTTCAGAAAGTAGCAGATACATGTCCGGTGCCCGTGTTAGCAAATGCCTAATGCCGAGTGCTTTGGTAAACACACAAATTGTTGCTCAAATTACATTTCTACGAGAACAATTAGAAAAAAAAGGAAATAAAAAACTAAAAGAAAACATAGTTGAGTTAAGTGCAGCTATAAATTTAAAATATAAAATACTTATTTTAAGTATTTTTTTTCATAATGTTTATTGCATATTCCTTACTGTGTCTCTGGGGTTTTTTTCATTATTCAAATTTATGAAACATAAAAATCCATATATTTTATAGACTTGGAGAACTTTATGCAATAGAAAATTTAAAGTTGTTTTTATTAGCATTTAAAGATTTTCTTTAAGAAAATAGGAGTGAAATTGTATTGAAATGAAACAATTGTATCGAAAATATCATACCTGGTACGAATTCAACTAATCAGTGTTGCGAATCAATAAGTTCTTTCAACACTGCACTAAGCCAAGGTTGAACAAGTACTTGCTTTCGTACTATTTGGATTAAGTTTTTATTTTTGAATAATCCCGTACTTTTTTTAGCAATTCCCGGGACTGTCGGAATTGAAAATTCCGATCCCGGGAATTTGCGTGTTTTTTCGGGACTTTCTTTTGCCTATGTTTCCTAATGATTTTTTCAATAAAATGATTTTTAGTTTATATTTTTTTATATTTAAACAATTCATTATTTTAATTTTTTTTAGATCTCTTCCAGTGTACTAGACGTACGCACGATCCGTGGAGCTAACATAGACTTGATCATTATCTTGTCGCAGCCAAGATCCGCACATGTTTGTGCGCAGCTAAGAATGCTTGCAATCCTACACAAAGAAAGCTAGACGTCGACAAGCTGCAGGCAAAACGGACGGCCGAAGCCTTCGCTACTCGACCCTTACTCCTGCTTCAAGAAAGCACTCCTCCGATCGACGATATATGCGGACAGTGGACTCACTCTATGCGTACGGCTACCGAAGAAGTGATAGGTTAACACCGCCCTCGCCGAAATCAGAGGCGCGACCAGGAGTGTCGCAACCACTACAGAGAAGTACAACGCCTACAAAGCCACCATGCAGTCGGTTGTAACTCGTGCTATTATGGAGTGATTCCGTGAGAAGAGGAGGGAAGAGAGACGCATTTTCAGGCGTAAAGCGAGAGGCGGAAATGCGATAGTGCGAGGAAATTGAGATGCATGGCGACAGGAATGAGACTCGAACATTTTTCGAAAAAATAAGACGCCTGGCCGATGATTTTAAGACCGGTGCCTCTTGCTGCAAGGATGAAAATGGAAATCTAGTGACAGATATGCAGAGTACACTGATGTTATGGAGGGAGCACTTCTAGTCTAGTCTTTTAATTGGTGGCGCTAACAACAATCCCTACAGTAAAGCTGATATCCCAGAAACCACAATTATGAATGACAGCTATAGTTCAGCTTAAAAACAACAAAGCTGCAGAAGCTGATGGCCTACCGGCTGAGCTGTTTAAGACCGGTGGCGAAGCTCTGTTTAAATACATAGACTTCTTTGCAGAATATGGTCAGAAGAATGCATTCCAGATGATTGGAAGCTCAGTGTGCTCTGCTCAATCCAGAAGAAAAGAGATTCTACTATTTGCGCCAACTACCGTAGGATTAGCCTTGTTAATATCGCATATAAGGTCTTGTCGAGCGTATTGTGTGAAAGACTGAAGCCCATCGTCAACCAACTGATTGGAGCTTATCAGTGTGGCTTCAGACCTGGAAAGTCCACCATTGACCAGATCTTCACGCTCCGACAAATCTTGGAAAAGACCCTCGAAAAACAAATCGACACGCACCATCTCTTTGTTGATTTCAAAGCCGCCTTCGACAGTCCAATAAGGAGTCACCTATACTCCATCATGTCTGAATTTGGTATTCCTGCGAAGCTAATACGTCTTTGCAGGATGACACTGTACAACACCAGCAGCGCAGTGAAAATCGGGAAGGACCTCTCCCTTCCGTTCGATACCAAGCGAGGTTTCAGACAAGGTGATTCCTTATCGTGCGACTTCTTTAATATAGTTACACAATTTTTTTTAAAGTTACACAGAAAAAAATCCTTCGCAAGATCTATGGTCCAATCTGCGTCAATGGCGAGTACCGAATACGATGGAAGAACGAGCTGAATGAGCTATATGCCGACATCGATATAGTCAAGCGTATTAAAATAGAGCTGTTTCGCTGGCTAGGTCATGTCGAAAGAATGAATGACGAAGCTCCAGCGAAAAAATTATTGGATTCAGTAGTACCCAGCGGAGGCCAACGCAGACGAGGAAAGACCGCATCTCGGCACAATTACAATTTCCTGAGGATCGCGATTTGAAAGTGTTTTAAAACAACAAAAAAATAGGTTTGATCGAAAAAATATCGATATCTCATATAGTTTTCGATTTTGTAAAATTGTTTACTTGTTACAAGATTTGTTGAAATCTATATATATAGATTAACATCTATATCTCTTCCGATATAAAATAGATTTTATATATTGACACAGTGTTGGAAAGATAATTAAATTATCTGTTAGAAAAATATACAAAAAAGTTCATTTCGGCAATATGTAGATTTTTTAAAAGATTTTATATTATATTCGTCGTGGATGTTCTTAATAGGTTTAAAAAACATTATAAGCAGTGGGAAATAATAAATAATTAAAAGTTTTGCACTATATTAAGGTTACTTTTAAATCCGAATCCTCTTATTACCTTGCCTGGTAAAAAATCGAAAAAAAATTAACTAAAGAAGCTTTTGCACTGTTGACTTCTGGGATTCCTGGTTCATATTCTTTACAAAATTTAGACGAGACTACAATATCATCTGAAAGTGAACATGAAGAAACATACGAAGAGGCGGGTGAAGAATATTGATGAAGATGAATTATAAGCACAATATTTAAATAATTTAAAACATAATTATATTTAATTTTATAGTAATATACTATAATATACACCTTATTGGGACAAGCAAATATTTTTGAGCGGTTTTTCGATTTAAATACCCCTATGTGGGTCGGTTAGATTATTCATTGCGAATTTTTCAATTGTGAATACGCGAACACTGCATATCAGCTGTTTTATGTCTACTTTTTTTGTGATTTTGTGCCGTGAAAAGTGTAAATTTAAACAAAAATTAATATGAAAATAAGGTTGTGCTCACACGACAATTAAGTGCCGGAATGAATTCAAAATTGTTGTTGTTTGTCCAGCTAAAAAAAAATTAACTCTCTGTGAGAGAGAAACTGAACTTTGAATACGTCAACGCTTCCATGGTTCAATAACAAGGTTGCTGCAAAACTGACTGTGCTCTCTTTCGCATATCCGAAAGTGTCAAAATCAACTGGCTGTCGAAAAAATAGAACAACAACAACAACAACAGCTGAAGCAGTTCGCTTTGCGGCAGTCGTGCTCTCCGTGTTGCGGCTACCTTATTCAGTGCATGATCGAATAATAAGGTAGGCGCATATTGGAGAGGAAGTGAGCTAGATGTCAAAGTCAGCTGTTCGAATTTAAGTTTTTCTAGTTGTTGTTGCTGGATTTATTGTTTGACGTTTATAGCACTCACAGCTTTGTTAGTGTAAAATTAGACATTTGAGCAGCCGTGAAAATATGAGCCTACCTTTTTATTCTGTCAGTTTTGAACTACGGCTGCTGCTTAGTAGTAAGACATTGATAAGAAGGTAGTAGATTTAACAAAAAAGTACTTTATGAGTAAAAAAAGCAGTTAATTTCTTTGAATTTAGTGAATTGTGCATTGTTTTTAAAATATTAAAAATGAGAAATTAGCATTTCCTGCACAAGACAACTGACCGATTATTTTATAAATGCATTCCAAAGAAAAAAATAATAACCGGAATATTGATTTATTATTGTATAAAATTGTCCTTAATTAGAAATAACAAGAAGTACAAAAAACTAGAAACGTTTATTCCGTATGAATTCAAAATTAGAAGTGAGAATATATTTTTCAATATTTGACAATGATAAAATTAAATTATAAGGTATATAAACAAAAGTTGAACTTCTATATACAAAGTAGTATAGGACCTTCAGATTTAAAACCGAGTTCTTCTAACAAATATCCCAGATAGCAGGCTTCTTTTGCAGCTTCGGTTAATGCAACATACTCGGATTCTGCACTAGATGTTGCGATGACCTTTTGTTTTTTCGATTCCCACGATATTACTCCACCTGCGAGAATAAAACAAAAACCGCTTTGAGATTTTCTGTCATTAACGTCTTGAGCCCAGTTAGCATCAACAAAACCTATAATTGGTAAACCAGTTTTAATAACATGTAGAGCAGCATTCAAATGTTGTCTTCGAGGATCTTTTGAAAACTGTGACAGCATATTCACGGTACAAGCAATATCTGGACGACTGTATAGTGAAATATGTAACAGAGATCCAATAATTTCTTGGTAAAAAGTTTGATCTACTCGCTCTGCTTCCCCTGAAATTGTTGGGTCTTTCTCTAATTTTGTATTTGCTTGCATAGGAATTTTGACAGGTTTTGCATTTTCGAGACCATACTTTGATATTAAATTTGAAATATATCCTGGCTGAGAAATTGTTAACAATCCTTTTTGAACTTTTATTTCCAAACCAATACAATTTTTAATTTCTTTTAAATCGCGTATATCAAAATGTTCTTGGAGTTTTTTAATAAAATTATCTGTGTAGCTATCATCATTTGAAGCGATAACTATATCGTCTACATAAAGTGTTAATAACATTATTGTGTTAGATAACCTATAGTGCCCAACCAGCAAAATGAGTAGAAATTCGCGTTTGAGTTCCCTTTAAAGCTGTTTTAAGCGGCAAAATAAGTTCCATGGCGCTTCGAAGCTGCTCTATGGTCCGTTGTAGAACTCGACACACCTAAAGCTGCTTAAAGGTACGTTGTGGAACTTGCCACACCTAAAGCTGCTTTATGGTGTCAATTTCAGGCAATAGATCTTGTAGTTCCAAAAGTTACAAGTTATACTTCTGTGCAGGTTTAAGATAATTAAGTTCGAAAGGAGTTCTGAAGTGCCGCTTGTGCGTCTTCTTTACATTTATTTTGAACTTAAAGCTGCTTAATGGTTCGATTGAACCTAATTTCGCACCTTAACGCTGCTTATGGGTACCTACGACAGAATTAGCTGTATAAATGAAAAATCTTCGTTTCGATATAAAGCTACATGGCAGAATGGCTAAGGCGTCGGACTTCAAATCGGCGAGACACGGGATCGAACCCTGGCAAAGGCAACATTTTAATAAAAAAGTTTGTTCACTGCGAATCAGATGGTACAAGTTGAGAACAAAAGCGGTAATGGTAGAAAAAGAAGAAAATAAAAAAATATAAAAAATAAAAAAATAAAAAAATTAAAATCAGAAATAAAACAAGGAAAATATTTTTTTTTAAAAAAAGTTTTCGAAGTTCGATTAGAACGCTGCTTCTAGCCACACGTGCCAGTAACAGTTCGAAAAACTCAATACATTCTCACTTTTTCACTAATACATTCACACTTTGACATCGACAGCCAGCACTGGCATTCCACTGGCAACAACTTTTACAGAGACAGTGAATTTTGACAACCGCAGACAGTGGAATCAAAATAGGAAAAACAGTGTTGCGTTTTCTCCCTATACTATTCCAACTTGAAGTATGTTTTTTTTTTCATGACTTGTAGTGAAATAAACATGCAATTATTTTAATTACCATTGTTTAACACATAAAATATGATATGAAAAAGTTTTTTTTTTGAAAATATTTTAATAAATATATTGTAAATATTTGAAATCAACATAGCTTTTTCCCCATTTAAGTTTTGTGCTGTTTTGGAATAAAAGGCATCACTGAATAAAAGTAAACAAGAGAGGAAAGTTGTTGAATTGTTGCTATAGCAATTCTATAGAACCTTTAACTTTGACAACATTTTGCAAGTGAACTTTTACTTCCACGTGTGGCCGCAGCGAAATTTGTTGCTTATTTCATGCTTATTTCGAAACATTTTCGAAGTTAATACATATTTTTTACTGGCAAGACATTACTATCACGTGTGGCTGCAGGGTTAGCAGTCTATGCAACGTTCTTGTTGATACCTCAAAGTACGAAAAATTACTTAAATTTTGGGCTGCTTACACTGCAAAGCAGCTTAGAGAATTCGCTGTATAAGCCAAATTTAGAGCGTTTCTTGCTGGTTGGGTGGTAAAGACATTGATCGTATTTTGATTGTTGGAATCCAAACTGCTTAATGACTGCATAAATTTTCTTAAACCACTGCCTTCCTGCTTGCTTTAAGCCATAAATGGCTTTCTGCAACTTACAGACTTTATTTTTTGACGACTCCTGTATGAATCCTTCTGGCTGTTCCATAAATATTTCCTCTTCTAAGTCTCCATTTAAAAAAGCAGTGGAGACATCTAACTGTCTTAATTTCAAGTTGTTTTCCACTGATAACGCATATACTAATCTAAGTGTGCTCTGGCGCACCATAGGTGCAAAGGTATCCATATAGTCTACTCCATATTGCTGTGAATAACCTTTTGCCACAAGGCGAGCTTTTCTTTTTTCAATGGAGCCATCTGGACGGTATTTAGACTTCAATACCCACATGCAACCTACAGGTGTTCTTCCTTCGGGTAAATCAGTCAACGTCCATGTTTGGTTTTTTATAAGCGAATTGTACTCATCCTGCATTGCAGTTCGCCACTCTTCAGCATTTGGTGAGGAATAAGCACTTCGTACAGTTTTTGGATCTTGACATTTATCATTAACTGCTTGACTTGATTCCTGTCTCTTCCCAAATGTCCAAGACCTAAGTCGCTGCTTAATTGAAGATTCAGATGCCTGTTCAGATGATACATTATCGATTTCCGAAACATCTTCTGTAGGGTACACAACATCAGAGCTATCTTCAAACTCGTCTTCAGAGTCATAATTGAAGCAATCAGATACAGTTTCTGTTGACGGTTTTTTACTTTTGATTTCAAACTCATAAAATTCTTTCGTGTTCGATTCCTTTTCATTATTATTGAACTGATTTTCTAGAAATTTAACATCCCTACTTTTCACAACTGTGTTTGAGTTTGCTTTCCACAATCTGTAAGCTTTTAACTCTTCTGAATATCCAATTAATATAAATTCATTGCTTCTTGGTTCCCATTTTGATTTATTTAGTCTTTTTTCTAAAACAAAACCTTTACAACCAATTTTACGTAAGTGGAAAATCGATGGAGTTTTTCCACTCCAAAGCTCTTCAGGCGTTTTGTCATGATTAAGATTTGTAGGACAACGGTTGCGGATATATGCAGCAGTATGAACGAGTTCTGCCCATAAGCTCTGAGGTAAGTTTGCTTCCAGCATAAAGCATCTAGCCATTTCTACTAATGTTCGGTTCATTCTCTCTGCTACACCGTTCTGTTGCGGTGTATACTCAACTGATAATTGGCGTTTAATTCCATTGGCTTTCAAAAATTCACTAAATTCATGACTGACTAGTTCGCGAGCATTATCGCTGCGAATTGCTTTTATCCTTCTGCTTGTTTCGTTCTCTACAGCTTTTTTAAATTCCTTAAACGCTTGCAAATAAGCGTCTTTTGTTCATAAGAAATAAACGAATACCTTTCTAGAGTGGTCGTCGATAAATGTTGCAAAATACAACTTTTTGCTGAACGATTCCACTCTCATTGGACCACATAAGTCCGTGTGCACTAAGCCCAGTATTTCGGAAGAAGACTTTTCATTCTTGTGTGGAAAGGGCAATCTACTTTGTTTGCTTTGAATACAAGCCACACAGTCGATTTTTTGGTTTTTAACCGAAGGTAATCCCAATAACTTCTTTGCATGAAGTTGAGCTAGCTGAGAGACATTCAGATGGCCATACCGTTTATGCCAAAGTTCTGTTTCGGATTCAGAATTGTATTGAGCAGATCTGCGACAATCGTTGTTGTCATTGAACTATTTTACTAAAAATAGCCCGTTTTCTTTAAAAGCTTCTATCATCTTAGTTGCATGCCTCGTAACTAGAGCTCTGTTTGTCGTTATTGATACCTTACAACCGTTTTCAGTTGCCTTTCCTACAGAAATCAAATTGCAACGTAAGTCTGGTACGTAGAGCGTATTATAGAGATTTACTTTCTTTCTTTTTCCCTCAACTTCTACTGTAAGCTCTACAGTCCCAATTCCTTCAATGTTAAGCTCTTTTTCATCAGCAAGTCGAACTTTTCCACGATGATTCTTATTAATATTTATAAATGCTTCAGTACTACAACACATATGGGAAGTTGCTCCACTATCTAAGCACCAATGTGTGAACAATGCATTCTTCAATGCACTAACTGACTGAACTCTATCCACTGTGTCTACTATTGCGATCATACCTACAGAAGCTTCTACGCATTTTGTACTGTCATTATTGACAGCCACTCTGCAATTCTTAGCCATATGTCCCTTTTTCCCGCAGCGATGACAATTATAAGGAAAATATGATTTCGACTTACCTTCGTTCTGTGTTTTTAAATTCTGGTTACCATATGTTGGTTTCTTCTTGAAACGGTTGACCTTCATTGCGCTATTTTCTGAGGTTTCCTTCTTATCGCCAATTTCTAGCAGCCTTGATCGTAGAACATTTATGTTTGGAAACTCATTTGCAGTATCTATGGCAGCCTTTATAGCATGATAAGCGCTTGGTAAAGCATCAACTAAAATTACTGCAAACAATTCTTCATCGAGTTCCACGTTCATCTCACGTAGACATGAAATGCACATATCAAATTCGATTAAAAATTGTAAGATCGTTTGATTATCGCTCATTTTCAAATTAAGTAACTTACGGAAGCTCTCTGCCTTGCACCTTATTGACTTGCGGTCGTATGTTTCTTTTAAATACATCCAAATATCCCTCGCTGTTTTAAAATTTTTCACCATTGCCACAATGTTGGGTTCCAGTGCTATTAAAATTTCTGCCCTAGCGTCCATGTCAATATCGTTGTACTGTTACAGACGCTCTAGCTCCTTTTCATATATTTGGCTCTCCGCTGCTGTCGGCCTTTGCGGCAATCGCGTGATTTCCGGCTTCTTCACTTCACCCAACACCATTCGGAAGAAACGGTTCTTGTGCAAAATAGCTTCCATCTGAGCTTTCCAAGTTCCGTAATTGGATCCATTAAATAGGGAATCCTTCCAGTGTAGGTTGTCATCTTTGTGAAAATTTTCTTTCAAGCCTTTTCTAAACTGAACACTGACTTCTAATCCTTTCAAATTTTTCGTATTTCAGGACAAATTTTCCGGTATATTTTTTTAGGCGTTGTTATGGCCTGGGCCCATAACCTATTATTGTATAAAATTGTCCTTAATTAGAAATAACAAGAAGTACAAAAAACTAGAAACGTTTATTCCGTATGAATTCAACATTAGAAGTGAGAATATATTTTTCAATATTTGACAATGATAAAATTAAATTATAAGGTATATAAACAAAAGTTGAACTTCTATATACAAAGTAGTTTTTAACAAAGTACATATATTTTATTCAACATGATTTGCTAATGAAATCAATTTCAATCCTTAAAGATCAACATTTTCACTGTCGTTCTCCTTTTTTGTAAACTTTTTTGTAGGCATAACGATACTAGTTGCAAATAGTAGGTAGCAGAAAAGCCTGCGTCGACGGTTCAGTCAAACAACCACGTGTGAGCAGACTTCAATCAAATCAACTCAGAGAGAGTAAAATCAACAAAAAAATCCCGTTATGCTTCAATCATTTGATGAACGTGTGAGCACAGCCAAATACTAGGACTAAGAGCCTGAACAGAATCAAAAGTCGTTGCGACCGACGATATCGCAAAGCACAACAATACATGAAAATATATGAACACGTCCAAAATCAAATCGCAACATAGATGCCAACCAAAATACACACTCGAAATCACTAAATCACACAACATATATGTAAAAATCACTCGTGTGACACTCACAGCAAAAAAATCACGCACATAGAAAAAAAATCACGCAAAATCACACAAACAGAACAGAAAATCACGCAAAAATCACACACAGAACAGAAAATCACTCAGAAGCAATTCCAATTTTACAGCATAAAAGAGCATTTAATAATAAATAATGAGATATTTTCTGTTATTTGGTAATATTAACAAAAGCTTATTGTTAAAAATTTATTAATATCGTATTTACTAGATCAAAATTAAGAAGATATGAAAATTTTTGGTAATTCAATATAATATATATCAGTAGAAATAATTTAAATTGTCTGAATTTGTAATATAAACTTAATATTAACTTTTTAAAAGTTTAAACTTTATACCTGCGCTAGCAAATTTCAATTGCAGTGTTGGGTTTGTTCGTTAATATTAGTGTCCGACCGAATATTCGGTTTCGGTTTCGGCCAGTTTCGGCCCTTTTTATCAGTTTCGGCTATTCGGCATCAATATGGCCGAAACCGAAACCGAAACCGAATATTTTATCGGACACTACCTATTCGGTTCTTACATATATTTCAATGGTAGATGTGAGTTCGCTTTCATCCAAATTTTTAATGGTGTTAAGTAGAACAAAAGCGTGAAATTCAGTCATTTGATTGACCGTGTGAGTTGAGTCCAGCACAAAATGATAAATGTAGTTTTTTTTAGATTCTAATATTAAGTTATTTAACTTTAAATTCTAAAAAGTTCCTTAAAGTGGTATTAAAATGATCTCCATATTTATTATTTTAAAGTTGAACATTAATATTCAAACGGTCATATTCATAAAAATATCTTGAAATAGATTTAAAGTGCTCAATAGTCAAAAAGCTTTTTAGAGATAAAATGTTTTTTTAAAATTTTGTTATTCATAAAAATATTGTTTCAGCTTATTTGTTAAAATAGGAACTCTCTCAATTTGAAATGGTTCGTGAATTTGATAAATTCAATAATTTTTTGTTTATTTGTCACAATTTTATCAATACTTTGACATGCAAACAGTCAAAAAATTGTTTAATCTATGTTCTTCTGTGAAAAAATTGTCACTTATAATTTTTATTTTCAATATTTTGAAATGTTTTGCCATGTTTTCATATTTTTTGAAACAGTTTGAAGTATTTTTATTAATATTTGTGCTCACATTAGATTAAAAATTTTAAAAAAGGCTTTATCAAGGGTTTATTGAAGGTTACTCATTTAAGAAGCCTTTATAAGAGATTTTTGTCGTTATTGGACGTTTATGGATACTGTTTTTGAAATTTTTTTTTGTAAAGGCTTTATACGAGGTTCGTAAATTTTTATGAATAAAGGCAAAAGAATATTTATCGTATATATACGTTATTATAATCTGTTTCAATTGTTATGTTTTTGAAAGCTTTTAACTAAAAAATTAATAAAATAAATTGTTTTTAAAACAATTTTCATGTAGACATTCAGTTTCGGTTTCGGTTTCGGCCGAATATTACAAAAATGGCCGAAATTCGGTTTCGGTTTCGGTTTCGGCCAAAATTTTGGTTTCGGTCGGACACTAGTTAATATACGTGTTTTCGCATTTACTTCAACGCACTCTTCAACAATAAAGTGAGTGATTAAAAAAATCACGCATGAGTGAAAAATCACTCGCTTCATTTCAGAAATCACACATTGTCACACAGCCCTCAAAAAATCACGAAAAGTGATTTATCACACGAAACTGGCATCTATGAATCGCAACTCGTTGGTCGCAACGATAAATCGCTGACTTAAGGGCCAAATAGACTACACAGACTGTCGGTCAGACAGGTGTTTTTTTTCTTGTCATTGCGACGACTATACACTACACAGACTTCATGCACGCAGACTTGGTGTTTTAGTTCCCCTTTGTTGCGCGATGAGTGAATACAGCGATGCTTCATGATTTCTATCTTTATTTTCATCACTAACACTTCATATTCATTGTTTTTAATATTTTTTCAGAATACTTTATGCTTTCAATCCTCCAAAGTGACGACAGGGATTTAAAAAGCTGAATAAATTCAGCTAAATTTATCCTTTCTTTCGCTGCAACACGTCTTTGCACAACGAAAGTTTCGCAAATCTGTGAGGTTTCACCATACACTACACAGACGGTCCGTCAGACACGACCGAAAATTAAAATATTTTAATTTTTGTCAGACATCTGAACAGACCTTCAAACAGCCAAATACACTATTAGACCTGTATAGTCTATTTGGCCCTTTAGAATCTATTCTTTTTTTGCTTTTGCGACCGACGATTTTCCATAGAAGTAAAAAATCTCTTATTTCTATGCGATTTTCTCTCTGAGAGCCATTAGTGGTGCCATATTTTTGCTTATAATTGGGTACGTTCAAAGCCATTTTCCTAGTTGTTATTATGAACTGACGTTTTTTGTTTGCTTGTGTTGTATTTACACTAACACTTTTTTGCTTTTGTTGTATTTACAAAGTGTAAACTACAACTAATTGCTAACGAAAATAAAAAAATCGCAATCGCTTCATTCTGGACGCATTCGCTGCGTTCGACGACCAGAGAGGCTCGTTGGTCGCAACGACTTTTGATTCTGTTCAGGCTCTAATGAACAAAAAAATCCTGTTATTCTTCAATCATTTAGGCGGCCTTAGGCTGTGCTTACACGTTCATCAAATGATTGAAGAATAACTGCGGGGAAATAAATGAGTTGATAACCCTGTTCTGCTCACACGTGGCTTCTTGGTTGAACCGCAGACACATATCAGATACACATTGACTGCAACATGCGACGAACAACAAACGTCAAAAAATAGAACGCATATCTTCTTATGTAAATGTAATTTTTGCCTGCAGCACGAAAAAGAGAGGATGCGACGACAAATGTTGCAGCTGCAGCCGCAGACTTCAATTTCAATTCAATTCAATAAAGATTTTATTCAATAATCATTATATAACGAAGTTAACAATATTAAAAATACTTATAGCAATTAATACAAAGTGATTAATAAAACCTATATTCTGTTGTTTATTACGAGCAAGTGGCGAATGCAGTTTAACTTAGAAACTAACTATGTTCATAAAAATTATTATAAATTATAAGTAGCTTAGTAATACACGAAGTAAACATTATAGAATAATAATTTGGTAAAGTATAATTTAGTTTAATTTTACAATCTTCAGTGGGGTCTTAACAGGAACAGCTTAATACATTTTATAAATAATATTAATGATACAGCGAGAATGTAAAAAGAATAGAAAAAAACAAAATATAGACTTATAAATACAATCCACATACATTTATAATAGAACAGAGATAATGGAGTTTATAACAATAGCAGTATTCACGATCTATAGTTTATGGTCTTGTATTCTGCATTTTTGATAAGTTTGATATTTGCAGTAAATTTGACAATTGTACACAAAAAAAACATATACATTTTCCAATTACTATAAATACTAAATTTACAATGGTGGATCCCTATTGTAAATTTTTCATTATATTTGTGTATTTGACGAACAGCTGACTTGACGGTCCATTTTCGGTAGCAAATTCTTTTTAATTTACTAAAAATACTACAAAAACTTCAGATCGTGAATACCGCTATTGAAATCATAACGAAATAACCAAGATTTCACTTCATTTAGAAACACAATTTTGTTTCATATAGGACGTATGTTTACCGGTAAAATATTGAAAAGTCTGGGAGCAACACAAGTGTAAAAGTAAAAAAAGCGACTAATACTATGTTCACACTGAGATCAAATTAGGTAATTTCGTGAGATAATTTCGAAATTGTGCAAAAGTGTTCACACTAGGCTTGAATAATTTCGTTTGACGTTTGGTTTATTTTTTTGTAAACTCATTACTGACCACATTCAGCACTCTCAACAGTTGCCAACTTACATGTTGAATTACAAATAGAAAATTCTTACTCAAAGTAAGTTTGCAAAATTATTTCGCACATAGCCGTAAATCTTATCAATTGTACAACTTTAATTCATTGATAACATCGCTCACCTAAATTTCACTGAATGGGTTGCTAATCGAAGGGCCAAAAAAGGTAAGTATCTGAATGTGGCCATTCTCATGTGTCATGTATAATTTTGACGGCTCAACTGAAATGGATAACAAGATTGTTAATACGTCACAAAAAGGCTGTGTTTAATTTACACTATATTCAGATTTTAGGGTTGCAAGTGCATTTTTGCATAATTTCGTGACTAATTCAATCGAAATTACCTTGTATGAGGTAATTTCCAAATCAACAAACTGTATGGGAAATTACCATGGTTTTTAGATCATTTCAGTCGAAATTACACAAAAGCTCGAAATTACCTAATTTGATCTCAGTGTGAACATAGTATAAGATAATGAGGTGGAATAGTGACAAGACATTGGTAATTCATTCTTAAATTATAGCTAGCATAGAACCTGTGTAATATATAACCAGTAGCTCGTTTCTGCAACTTTTGCGACAAATAGTCACTTTTTCTCTCGTCACACTATTTCGTTCCAAAATACTCACTTTTACGAAAGCTAGTGTTTCTGCATTAATAACCCTGCAGCCACACGTGATAGTAATGTCTTGCCAGTAAAAAATATGTATTAACTTCGAAAATGTTTCGAAATAAGCATGAAATAAGCAACAAATTTCGCTGCGGCCACACGTGGAAGTAAAAGTTCACTTGCAAAACGTTGTCAAAGTTAAAGGTTCTATAGAATTGCTATAGCAACAATTCAACAACTTTCCTCTCTTGTTTACTTTTATTCAGTGATGCCTTTTATTCCAAAACAGCACAAAACTTAAATGGGGAAAAAGCTATGTTGATTTCAAATATTTACAATATATTTATTAAAATATTTTCAAAAAAACAACTTTTTCATATCATATTTTATGTGTTAAACAATGATAATTAAAATAATTACATGTTTATTTCACTACAAGGCATGAAAAAAAAATACATACTTCAAGTTGGAATAGTATAGGGAGAAAACGCAACACTGTTTTTCGTATTTTGATTCCACTGTCTGCGGTTGTCAAAATTCACTGTCTCTGTAAAAGTTGTTGCCAGTGGACTGCCAGTGCTGGCTATCGATGTCAAAGTGTGAATGTATTAGTGAAAAAGTGAGAATGTATTGAGTTTTTCGAACTGTTACTGGCACGTGTGGCTAGGGGGTAAGTGAGAAAATACTGCTCTGTGATGAGAAAGATACATAAAAGTGCCCCTACACTATATGTTCAACACAAATGACTTGTCAAAAAAGTTTCATTTCGAATTTCATATGTATGTCAATATTGAACTTTTGTCAAACAGCTCCTTTCTTTTGACCACAGACTATCTGACACGATATTTCTGCTAAATGTTTGAGTTTTCCGGCAATTTCGTTCATTCGAAGCCACGCCAGTGCTCAATAAGTTGCAAAATGATTTCTTCTGTCCAATCAATCTAAATAATTGTTAAAAAATATAAATTTGTGGAATAAATAATTAGATTTTACATTTTCTTGATTTTTTTTTATGGCATGTTATTGTTTTTTTTTTCAAACTTCAAACTTTTACATATGAAAAACAGATCAAATTAGAAACAGTTCTAATTCAAATTTGTACATACGGAAATACAAACGACTTGTCAGAATTTGAATTCCATATGTTCCACACTATATGTATGTCAAAGCTATCTGTAAAATTTGGCATGTCATATGTATGAAACATATAGTGTGGGGGCACTTTAAGTGATAGGGAATATATAAATTTGAAACAATTGACATTTTTTTTTTGTTTTGATTTTTTCAAAAATAAAAAAATAAACAAAACAATTTTTTCATGTTTTGACACTTAGTGATGTTGATATTTATAAAACAAAATCTATCCATGCGTTGAGAGTCGAGTATTCTTTTCATGCGGTTGCTTAATGTAGTAATACATATTTTTTTCATGGAATAAATCTCATTAATACAATATTTAAGTTTGTATATTCAATAATTTATACATAGTAATACTTATAATATTGTGTATATTATATATTTATAGTCTAAATGAAAAATTTAAGTTGATACCTTGTACCGGGTAGAAGTATTAGTAACCACTTCATTGAAATCGAAAGTTGCACTATCAACCAAAAATTGTATACATATGAAATTCGAAATGAAACTTTTTTGACAAGTCATTTGTGTTGAACATATAGTGTAGGGGCACTTAAACCTTCTTTTCCGACAAATAATCCGAATAACATGTTTTTTAGCGGTTAACAATAGATTAATTTTATTCAAATCAGTACCACCCCAGCAAACAATGCCATATTGGAGTTTAGAATGGAAAATACCATGGTAAATACACGTAAGCAGTTTTGTGGAACAGAATGCATTTAAAAGATATATCAGTGTGCAGTGTGATATAACCATGACATTTTCCAATCAACTATTAAATAAAGATATTTTAATGTTTTAACACAATCAACGGATATACAATTCTCAGAGCAATGCCGAGAATCATCATAAGTTGTTACGTGCTGAGAAAAACTACAAATATCGTTTTCAATTAATTATTTTTCACAGCCTGCACAATGAAAGATTAACTCGTTTAGTTTTAACTCCGCTACATTATAGTACATTAATTTGCTTTTATCGCTCAAAACTAACTTATTCTTGTTGTTTAGACCATAGTAATTTAGACCATAGTAGTTACTGCAAAAATTCAAAAGTGCGTCTTCAGTAGACGAACCTTCTCTGAAACCATACTGACAGTCACTAAAAAATCTGATTTCCCTAAAAAATCAAGTATTCTTTTTTTTAACAGCCTTTTCAAATACTTTAGAAAAAACAGGCAGAAATGAGATCGGTCTATAATTAATCAGATGAGTCTTATCGCCTATTTTAAAAAGTGGAACAACTAAAGCTTTTTTTAGATCATCCGGGAGAATTCCAACCATTATGCTTTTGTTAAAAAGTTTAACAAAAACATTAGAAAAGGTACCATCTTATGATGAATTAGTATTTTTAAGACACATTATTAATTTGTAGACTTCATAAGATGAAATTGTTCAAAAAAAGAAACTAATTTGGCTAAAATGCTCCATATCAAAACATTAACATGAGTCACTTCAATCTATTTCTAATTTGACAGACGACAAAAGAGTACTTTGGAGTTTGTTTACGTTTTTATTTTAATTATATTCAAGCTAGCTTTGCGTTTTCCATTGTGTGAGTCTTGTGATTATTGTTTTGTCTTAAAGGATGTTAATAAATTAAATCAAATTCATCTGCAACACAGCAATACAGATTGTTGCTGTTGCATTCATTATCATCAAATCGTCGAGAACACTGCGACAATTCTCTCTGCAGTCAATGTGTATCGGCTAAGAGGTTGCTACCTATTGTTTGCGTTAAGCAACCACGTTTGAGCAGACTTCAGTCAAATACTCTCAGAGAGATTAAAATTAACATAAAAATCGCGTTAGAGGTACCGCACACAACAGACTTTTAATCGGCCGATGTCTTATGGTGTCTTATGTAAGTGCGCACACCTACCGATCAAATGAAACCCAAATAAAAAAATCAAATGGGTTATTCGATTTTCACTTGATTTTTTAGTTGGATTTCATTTAATTGGTAAGTTTGCGCACTTACATAAGACATCGGCCGATTAAAAGACAAAAGTTCAACCTTTTGACATAGATACCAACCAAAATTTAAACACTTAATCACACAGTATATATAAAAATATCACTTGTGTGACACTCACGCACATAGAAAAAAAAATCACGCAAAATTACACAGAACAGAAAATCACTCAGAAGCAATTTCAGTTTAACAGCATAAAAGAGCATTTAGTAACACAAAATTTAAAAAATAATGAGATATTTTCTGTAATTTTGTTATAGTAGTAACAGTTTATTGTTATAAATTTATTAATATCTTATTTACTAGATCAAATTTAAGAAGATATGAAAATTTTTGGTAATTCAATATAATATATATCAGCTGAACTAATTTAAGTTTTCTGAATTTGTCATATGAACTTAATATTAACTTTTTAAAGTTTAAGCTTTATACTTGCGTTAGCAAATTTCAATTGCAGTGTTGGTTTTGTTCGTTAATATAAGTGTTTTCGCATTTACTTGGACGCACTCTTCAATAATAAAGTGAGTGATGTAAAAATCAGGTATGAGTGAAAAATCACTCGCTTCATTTCAGAAATCACACATTGTTAAACGGCCCTCAAAAAATCACGAAAAGTGATTTATCACACGAAACTGTCGTTTATGCCGTTTGATTAACTTGTAAGCACGGTCAAAGTAGAAGTAGGCAATTATTTGTTTCTCTTATGGAATGCAGCCCTGAAAACAGCCGCCGAAGACAAAAGCGAGACCAACTTCAGTCGCTTGGCGCAATCAATTGTTGAACATTTCTAAAATACTTTGCAAGGTATTATTTCTATTTATAATATAATAGATACTTTAGTAAAGAATTTGCATGCAATATTTTGCAAAAAGTGAGTTATTTTCACACATCTTCAACGAAAATGAAATTAAATTATATATATATGAATTATCTGCTGTGATTGAAATCTTAATAAAAAAATCTGCTGACCAAGTCTTAACTAAAAATTAAAATTCTTGGAATCACCGCGTTGCTTCGTTTTGTGATAAATTTTGCAGGCGTTTTATCAACCTGTTTAAAATATTTAAATCTATAAAATAATATACAAAACGATATAAAGGAAGCCAGAAAGAAAAAATTAAATATAACATGTACATCTATTGGTCTGCGTTACAAGTGCAAATTTTGTGAATAAAAAAGAAGAAAAAAAAAACGAACGAGTAAAGGAATTTGATAAGCGACGGAATAGAAAAACGATATAAAGAGGAAGTGAACACAAAGCGTAGGTGAGTTTATAAAGCGAAAAAAAAATAGTTGAATGGTTTCATTGAACGGCTGATTGAAATATAATTCTCAGGCCAACGTATCAAGAGATACAAAACTCTGGAATACGCTTGAATGCAGTTTTAATTTATTCTTATAATATATTTTAACTATATTGTAATTTAATTGCTTAGGCATAAGGAATGCGCACAGCGACGAGAGCATTTTATTAAAAAGTGCAAATAATACCAGCGAATTTAACTAAATTGCTGGTTAAAAAATTTATAATGTGAAAATTTGTATCAGAACTGAACTGAATCCCATCAATATCAATGATATTTAAGATATAAATAAAAAGGTACCAATAAGTAGTGCGACAACTAAAAAAACTACGGCGCAGTAATGTCAATAGTGCAGTGCTGCCATATTCTTCATAGCAATAAATTGCACTTTAGTTTTTCGTAATTATCTTAAAGATAACAATTTCAATTATACAAGATATTTTCAATGGTACTCCATTGAAAAGATTTTTATCCCACAAATTCACGATTTTCAAGTGTTTTTGAGATCTGAAATAAAAGGAGGATTGTATAATAATGCTTTGCAGTCAGATGAATAACAAGGCTTAATAAATTCATCTGTACATATGAAGTTTCTTGATTAAGTTACGCTTAACACTTGGTATCAGCTTCAACTGCATATTTGATTTATATTGTGTTCATATTTTGTTTATAGGAACAATTGAAGATCACTGGAAATGGACTTTTTTTATTTTTTTTTATTGCAAAATGTGTATATGGAGCTAAAAAAGATAAGGGTGAAAAAATTTCAGGCCGCTCGCAAGTAGTTTAGAAGTTATAGGGGTCAACGTTTGTGAAAATGGGCTTAAAAACTTGTGATTTTTTTTTTGTTTTCGAACAAAAGTAAACTTTATGGATATCGAAAGAAAAGTGATGCTAATACCTTTTCAACGAGCTATTAATCCTAAAAATCTATGCGTTAATTCGGAAGATATAACTGTTTTTGTACTCAAAACATTTGAGGTGTACCAATTTTGTATGTCCCTTTGCAGTGTTTGTCTTTGAAACTAGATAAATCCTTCCGGTTAATCTCCTCACCATGGAGGGTGTAAAGCTCCAATCGATAATAAAAAATCAATTTTAATTAAAAACATCATATAAAGTTTCGAAGTGGTTTAAGTAAATATACAGTCAGTTGCGCGGAAGTCCCACTTCGAGCTTTTGAGATGTATTCGTTTAATATAAAAAAGTGAGAGCGTTCGAGTTTTCGATAAGCAATCACATGTACTTGATAATAAATTTTAACTAAGGATACAACAAACATAATTGGTGATGGCGTTTTAATCTTCGGATTGGCCAATTCAGCTCTAGTTATTCTACGGAATTCTAGAGTAACTTCAAATCAAAAAAAAAAAAAAAAAAAAAACTAGATAAATAAATGTTTTCATAAAAGTCGTGCAAATATTGTTGTGATTAAGAAACAGTGGATAATATTTATAGTTTTTAATTATTATTTCGTAAAAGGGTGAACAGTCAAGAGTGCACGATAAATTAAGTGTTACCTATGTCTTAACAAGTAATGTCAGTATTTGTAATTTTCAAGATTGTTGTACACTTTTAATATATTGAGATAAAAAAAGCGCCGCAGGCGAAAAACTTTTATAAAAAATCGCGCGATTTTTTATAAAAGTTTTTATGTTCTGCCATTTATATGTAGCTGGAAGGGTAAACTGTCAAATGTGCATATTATATAAAATGCAATATCTTCAAAAGTAATCTATGGATTCTTTTGATTAATGGCTCATTGAAAAGGTTACAGCATTACCTTTCTTTCGATATCCATAATGTTTAGATTTGTAGGAAAATGTAATTAAAATCACAAGTATTTCAGTACGATTTTTGCAACTTTGTACCCCCTATAACTTCTCAACAACTCGAGAGCGGTCCAAAATTTTTCCATAATTGGACTTAGAAGATCTAAATACATATAATAACAACAAAAAAAAAGTAAAATTCGAGTTTCCAGTGATCTTCAATTATGCCTGTTTATATTTTATAATGTACAAATAACTGCAAAAGGTAGCCAAAACTAGTAGATAATCTTGTATCAACGTGACATTCGGTGTGAATATTTTTATACCACCACGCGTACTGCGTAAGGGGTATTTTATTTTTTTCTCGACGTGTGTAATGTGAGTATTGTGTGCTATATGGATGCAACCTTGCGATGAGTAGGTTACATATTGTTCGGTCAAATAAGTGACTTCTGTGCAACTGCTGTACAATAAACGCCATTGTATCGCTAAGATCACCCTTTACAAAAATCAGTTGGAAGTCAGTTGCTGTGCTGTCAAATACATCACATCATCTGCAGTAGTATTTCAAAACAAGCACTGCAGGAAAATATGTTTTGACATTCAAAAGAGATTGGTCGTATGTCCAAAACATTGATGCTTCGAAAACAGAATTTATGTCATAAACAAAAGTACCTTCGGACTAAATTTTCGCAAAACAGCCATTTGTGAGATAACTAGATGAACACGATTTAAGATCACTTATTGGCTGTTTATTTCGAAAAATTTGTTTATTTCCATCATGATTGTTTTGCAGTGGAAATAATTGACTGAAATAAGTCTGAAATCTTTATGTTACTTCTGTTCATCATATTACTACCTAAATGGTGGTAGCTTAATCTATCGATGCAATAAATGCATCAATGCATCAATACTCTGTTGTCTTCTTTAATTCAGCTCGCAGAAATTGTCTCCAAATTGTATAAATTGCACCAAAACCTTAAGACGTTTGACGTTTTCAAAGCTTAATTATCCGAATGCGTGCTTAAGGCCGCGTTCATAATAACGCTAATACTGAAACTTTTTACAGCTGCTGAAAACTGCTTTATGTACAATCATATGGAAAAAGCGCAGTGTTCCAGCGTTACCAGTTTTGCACTATAAATAGTGCTTTCGGTATTTTTTGAGCTCTTGCGAGATGCTGCGGGAGAAAGTAAAAATCATCGCTTAATGTGAGAAAAATTCTCATGCGAGAAAATTTTTACCACATGTGCGATTTTTCCCACGCGAGAGAATAAAAATACCGAAATTACCACAAATACCTCACATTACCAAAAAGAGATTTCTACCTACTGTGGTAGAAGTACGCGTGAATGAAATGTGTACAGAAAAGGTTAACTGAGTGAATGAGCTTGTTGATGCATTCTTCATTCTTCTTGTTGGTAGTTTGTTTGTGTTTAAAGTTTTCAATATTTAACAACAAAGGAACGTAAATAATTTTTAATAGCAAAGTGAAAAATAAAATAATTATGTCTGGCAGAAAAAGATCATTGTCGCATAGTTATTCAAAAACTCTGTAAGATTAAAGTATTTTTACATTTTAGGCGCATTTAAATATTATGAATGTGTTAAAAGAAAAATTATGATGAGCAGTGCGAGGACTGCTATAAGGCTGGATAAATTTTTCTGAGAAATAATTTTTGAACTCAATAAAGAATTGAATTATTAAAAATTATTGTTTTATTAACTGTTGATAACACAGTGCGACACGAAAAAATAACTTCAAATATCTCAATGGTTTCTAGTAGTGCATGGTCTATATATTATGCCCTCATACTCAGTTTTATCGGATTAGGTCAAATAAGAGAGAAATTCAAGGTCAAATTTCACCTTTAAGTCACAAGTTTGTTCTTATAACTCTTAAACTAAATTCAAATCCTGTGTAGTAACTGCATCTAAATATTTGCAATGGATGGTTCTTAACATTTTGAGACCATTTTTTACTCAAAAGGTTTCGTAAGGGGGTTAATTTTTTCTTCAAAAACAGGGCTTTTTTAAAATGAAAAAAATGTTCAATAGTTCAGTTCCTTTGTATTTGTATTCAAAAGCAATCAGATTTTGCTGAATTTTTGCATACACCTAAAGTAAAATAAAGTTATCCACCTCTGAAAAGATCACAACAGTTACATGTGCGCATCCAAAGATATTCGGATTCAAAGATTACCAAAGATGGTAACTTCGTTAATGTAATCCCTAGAGTAAAATCATTCAGATGAAAATTATAGACCCAACAATTTTCTTCAAAACTGTTCTTAACATCTTTACCGAAAGAGTTACCGTTTAAAAGATATACGCGTAAATATGTAACTACAACATGTATGAAAAATTTTGATCTTGGGAAGAAATAAAAATAAAAATAATTTTTATTTTTACCGTTTTAATTTTTCATATATGTTGAAATAACATATTTACGCTCATATTCTTAAAACGGTAACTCTTTCGGTAAAGATGTTAAGAATAGTTTTGAAGAAAATTGTTGGCTCTATAATTTTCATCTGAATGATTTTACTTTAGGGCTTACATTAACGAAATTACCATCTTCGGTAATATTTGAATCCGAATATCTTTGGATGCGCACATGTAATTGTTCTGATCTTCTCAGAGGTGGTTGATTTTATTTTACTTAAGGTGTGTGCAAAAATTTAGCAAAATCTGATTGTTTTTGAAGACAAATATGAAGTAACTGAACTATTGAAAATTTTGTTTTTTATTATAAAAAGGCCTGTTTTCGAAGAAATAATTTGAGCAAAAAATGGTCTCAAAATGTAAATAACCATCCATTGCAAATACTTAGAGACAGTTACTACACAGGATTTGAATTTAGTTTAAGAGTTATAAGAAAAAATTTGTGACTTAAAGGTGAAATTTGACCTTGAATTTCTCTCTTATTTGACCTAATCCGATAAAACTGAGTATGAGGGCATAATCTATAGACCATGCACTATTATATACCATTGCGATATTTGAGGTTATTCCAATTGGGCCTTAAATTGTCGCACAGTGTAATTAATATGTTGCAATTTCAGTTTACTTTCGTCACATAATTTCATACTTTGCTATAAACACCGCTTAAAGTGATATTTTAGGTAATTTGAGGTATTTTATTGACTTGCGGTAATTTTGTGGTAATTTGCACAATTTTGAGGTAATTTGAGGTATTTTTGACGTGTGGTAATTTGAGAGAATTAAATGCGAGAATAAGGTAATTTTGGAGGTATATTCATCTGACAACGCTGCAGTGTTCATAGTGCAAGCTTAAATTCAAGGTTACGCCACTTTTGAGGCTTTTTGATACTTTTTTTTCTTCCATCTCACTCCGGTAGACTGTGTTTATTTTTTGTTTCGTGTCGTACTTATGTTTTGCTGTTTCATACTTTTTAACGCTTTTTTTCTTTTTCAGTTTTCATAATTCTGCTGTTTTTTTTTATTTTGACGTAGAATTACGTCTTACAGCGCGGTTTGTATGGGGTCGTTTTAACAGATTATTTCAAGGTCATAAGGCAACGTTTTTGGCGCATACTTTAGGGTATACCTACAGACCTTAATACTCTTCTTCAAAGATAATATATATACTAAAATTTCAGATATATCCTGCGCTAAATGAATATCTAACTTTGGATTTTGTCACTATTATATTAAAGTCACAAAATAGTAAAATATAAGAAGAAAAATGCATGTTTTTATATAAGAAAATCAATCATCAGCTGCTTATGTGCCTGCTGCTTTCTTTGTTTTTCTTTCGTTGTTTATGCTTGTATGCTTTGGTTTTGCACCAACTGATTGGTTCGCTTTGGCAGCATTGTAAGCATTAGATCGCATTGGGTTTATGTATGCACTACTGTTCTAGTATACTATTTTGAAACCAGAGGTAATGAACCTCTTTTCAATTCAGTCAATGAACTCAAATTTAACGAAATGGGTCTGTGATCCGGTTAGATTTAACTCTTATGAAAAAAACGTATATTTCTTTTTATGCTTTTACCCAAAAGATGGCGTCAAATTTTAATTTTTGTTTTTAATGCAAATTAATTTGGCTTCCACATCCCACTAGCACTAGCGAGTGTAGTTTGCAAACTATACATCGAACAGAAAGCGTAGCTAGCAAACTAAATATCAGACAGAGACGAGAGGAAAGGACATGTGCTTAGCGTGAAATATAGTAACCATACGATTTTTTAAAAATCGGGGTCTTAATTTTAATTTGAAATTAGTAGTTAAACTGACTGTAGCTCGCAAACTATATATCGGGCAGAGACGAAAGTGGCACCAATGGAAAGTGCATTTGCTTCGCCTTCTTTTCAACTAAGTCAATGAACTAACCTGTCAAACTTAACAAAATGATCGAAAAAATTTGAAATTTTGCTTGTTTCTTTTTGCTTGCTCATTTAATCATACTTACTATTTAACTTTTTCTTTGTTTTGGCATCGATAAGTAGTCCATAATTGAGTGTTGTTCATTAATTTTTTAATTTTTGGAATTAAAGAATTGCTCAAGAAAACTTGCTGAGTGGAAACGCAAATGGCAAGTTCAAAAGATAATTGAAAACTTGCTGGCAATAAAACATGCCGTGTGGAAAAGGGGACTTATTAAGGCATCTCAAAAAACCTATAAAAGCGCAAGAAGAAAGCGCGCACTATGAACACCAACAGCAAGTAAAAGTGCACTATGAACAGCAACAGCAAGAAAAAGTGTCTAAAAGCGCGACCAAAAAGCGTACACTATGAACAGCAACAGCAAGAAAAAGCGTAATGATATCGCTTGAAAAAGCTTAACCAGCTTCAGCTTTTCTTAGGCCGCGTTCATAGTGGAAGCTGAAGCTGAAACTTTTTACAGCTGCTGAAAACGCTTTGTGTACAATCATATGGAAAAAGCGCGAAGTGTTCATAGTGCCAGCTTAAATTCAAGGTTACGCCAGTTTTGAGGCTTTTTGATACTTTTTTCTTCTATCTCACTTGGGCACACGGTGTTGATATTTTGTTTCATGTCGTACTTATGCTTTGGGTTTCAGCTTATGTTAACATACTTTTTGGCACTTTTTCTTCCATCTCGTTTGTGTACACAGTTTTGATTTTTTGTTTCATTTCGTACGTACGCTTTGTGATGTAGGTTATTTTCATACTTTTTAAAGCCTTTCCTGGCTGTTTTTTTTTATTTCTTGTTTATGTTTTGCCGCACTGCTTTTGTTTTTGTACTTTTCGGCAGCAATGCTCAGCGCTTTAGTTTTTTTTTGTTATTTTATTTTCGCATTATCGGTTGATACGTGTTGTTGTTTTTGTATATTTAACAATGTCTTAGTTCTTTTGTTGTTAGTAAATTCAGCATTCAATGCGTGTTGTTGTTTAGATTCGTTTTGTTGTTGGTAATTTTTTGTGGGCATCGCTAATTTTCGACGCTTTTTCTTCTTCAGATGCTTACTTCAATCTTGTTTCATTTCTTGGTATGTGTGTGAGTTGCACCCCAATCAGCCAAACAAGCTTGGAATAAGCTTTAAACAAGCTTACAAACGTAAGCCTCAAGCTTGGATAACGCTTTCATTTACTATTGTAGAACGCTAACATGTAATTGTAGGATAAAAGAAAGTGAACCCTTGGAATAATATTCCTTACTTCAAGCTTAATCCAAGTGTTGTTTTTTCAATTGGATATAAGTGTTTTAATAAGCTTTTTCCAAGTGTGCTACATTCAACAAATCAATTAGCACTCGCGAAAAATTTTTATTCCGTGGCTCAGTTGGTAAGCCACTTGTTTATTTGAATTGTTGTGATTTGGACATCCAAGGTTCAATTCCCAGCCGGAACATTTTTATTTTTATTTATTTTTTATTTTCGTTTGTAAATATTTATTATATGAAAAATTGCATGCCTTCAAAAATTTTTGTGCTTGCTACACCAGGGATCGAACGCGCGAACCACCGCATATGAGTCGGACACTCTAACAGCTTGCCGTAAGCCTTATGGCTGCTGAGCGAACAAAATGAAAATAAAATACATTTATGTATGTATATATGAGAGCATCACAACTTTGAACAGTTGTAAAACTATTACCGTTGTCAGCGTTTTTTAAGTATGATTGCAAAACACTTACTTAATGCAAGTCTTTCCAAGTATTATTGTGCATCACTTGCTTTTTGTGTTTTACGCAATAGTTATACAAAGGAACTTGGAAATTTATTACATGGGCAAGTGTTTTTCAAGCGTGCTTGGATAAGGCTTGCTTTTTGTATTGCATGTAAGCTTAATCCAAGCACTATTTCTAAATGGCTGATTGGGACGTATTCAATTTCCTTTGAATGCATTTTTTGTTGTTATGATCTTATGTTATTTATCTTTATTTTGTGCGTAAAATATAGACAAAATATTTTATTTGTTGCTTTGTGGAGGATAGGTTTCCAACTTTTTTCTACACTTGTTGCTTTTGAGCTATTTCGCCGTTATCTTCGGTGTTATTTATCTATTATTTGAATATTTTTGTGAAGAACTTCAAAATATGCATTAACTTTCCAAACTACAACAAATAATTAAAACAAAACATAAACCAAGCGCATGCAAAAAGCGCGCACTATGAACAGCAACAGCAAGAAAAAGTATCTAAAAGCGCGAAAAAAAGCTCGCACTATGAACAGCAACAGCAAGAAAAAGTATCTAAAAGCGCGAAAAAAAGCGCGCACTATGAACAGCAACAGCAAGAAAAAGCGTCATGATATCGCTTGAAAAAGCTTAGCCAGCTTCAGCTTCCACTATGAACGCGGCCTTAGGTTAAAGAAATTGCGCAAAAATTCACTTGAATACTTTAAACATTTGGAGTTGGAAATAAAAGCTTTCGTAAATGAATCAATCGTACGCGTTTGGTTTTTGGCGGTCTGTCTGCTGATATTCGCTGAAATGATCTGTTGTAGACTGTTTTTGCCATAGCTAAAAATTTTAGCGAAGATCTGAGTCCTTTTGAAATAAACTACACACAGAATGTAGCTGAATTCGTCTGTCGATGGCTTCAGTAAAAATGGAGATATAAAGTGATTTCGGCTCGGCTTTTAAACTCTGAAGAATTTCTAAAGCAAGATTTTGATGGAAAAAAGCTTTGAATCGCATTAACTTTTGGCTATTCGCAACGGAGAGAAATTATGAGTGAGAGAGCTTTCCGTATTGCAGGAGCTCTTCATCAAACGTTTCTTTGGAGATGCTGCTTGACCTTCGCACTGCTATCTTCACGCTTTACGATGAGTAAACATGACTCCAAAATATGCAGCTAAACCATTTTCAACCCTTAACATTTTATGTAATAGGGCTCAATCAAGTGCAACCGTTACGAACTGTTCCACTGCTTACTTACTTACTTAGATGGCGCTTACAACCGTTGGTCGGTTTTGGCCTCGTCTAAGAATTTAAATTCCAATTCTACCTAACCAAGAACTGGACGCACTTCCACCCGGGCTCAAGCTGTGGCTTCCAAATCGATTTCTAAGCCGATCGGAAATTAGGTGCATGCTAATAATACTTGGAAGCTATCTCTTCCTCTAATGCTGAAACAAGCATTTAACGTTCAAACGACTTCATTAAAAATGCTGTGCCCAGTAGCTTGCTGAAACTTATGTGATAAAACCTCATGCCCTAAGTGATAATATTGCTTTGGAAAAAACTGGAGCAGGCCTTGCTGTAAGTCACTGTACACCTGAAGTCCTGAATCCACGAATTCACAACTGACAATACAAGAAATCTCAATACGATTCTAGAAGTAGAATAGTTTTAGAATGCCTAGATTACGACTAGGCATATAACTTCCCAGAAGGAAATTGTAGAATGTATGACTTTAAGAACGCATGAATTCTTCGTCGAAAAAAAACGAGAAAAAAGATAGATGATCGAGTAAACTATTACTGAGTTTCCATGGCGAGTTAACTCAGTGTTTACTCGGGGTTAACTCGCTATGGAAACGCGAGTTGAATTGAGTTTCATTAAATCTACGAAACTCCACGAAACTTGTAAGATTTAACTAGGTTCTATCTGTCAAAGTATATGATATACTGAGTTTCCATGGAGTTAACTCGGTGTTTACTCGGGGTTAACTCGCTATGGAAACGCGAGTTGAGTTGAGTTTCGTTAAATCTACAAAACTCCACGAAACTTGTTAGATTTGACTAGGTTCTATCTGTCAAAATGATTGCTGTCATTAATAAAAAATTACAAAAAAGAATTGACAAGTTCAACTCGACTCGGTGTTGTGCATGGAAACACTATCGAGTCAGCAAAGTCATTTTGTCAACTCAACGAAAACCCAAACCCAGAGTTAACTCGCCATGGAAACTTAGTAATAATATACTGAGTTTCCATGGCGTTTTTTGACTAGTTTCTGCGGCACTCCAAAAAACTCTTGCATTCGACATTTTAATATTTTTGTTAAAATAAAAATTTTCATTATTTTTTCAATATTAATGACAGCAATCTTTTTGACAGATAGAACCTAGTTAAATCTTACAAGCTTCGTGGAGTTTCGTAGATTTAACGAAACTCAACTCAACTCTCAATTCCATAGCGAGTTAACCCCGAGTAAACACCGAGTTAACTCGCCATGGAAACTCAGTAATAGAGTTCGAACCAAGGCTTATTTATATAAGGTTGCATACATTTTTGACGTTTTCTCATTTCGGCACCCTTATTTTGAAATGAGAGCAAAAGAGCGTAGTCATTTGAGTAAAGAACTGACACGGTTGCCTGAATATAATACTTTTGGTAGTTTTTTGTAGTACTATTTGGTAAATAGAATACTAAAATTTTTGTTTAGTACTTTTATTGGTCCTTTTTTTATTCGGATGTCCTGATAAAATTAAGTCATTGAGTTTGATCTACCCCCATAATTTTAGTTTTGATTGAAGGATTTCAGTACTATGAGTATAAATCAACCTTGAGTTCGAACTATTTTTTTAACGAAAGTTTTGTTTTTCTAATAAATCAAGTGTCAGTGAATTGAAAATAATTCAAAATGAAAATAAATAAACAAAACAAACATTTGAAAATAACGAAGTAAATCAGTTACTTGGTGTATCTTCATAGAATAAATTCTTAACCGTAATGAAAGATTTCAAAAGGTTGTACAAGCACTAACATGAATCTAATTTTTCTCTTTTTCTCAATTGGTCCATTGCAATCTGCATTGCTCCATCACATTTCACTATATCGTATTGCTTTCAAACGTTAAAAATCACGTTGCAAAGATGATCATCTGGCAAAAAAAAAAAAAAAGAGATAAATTTAAAAAGAAATCGACTCAAAGTCTCTCATAGTCATATGTGAAAAGATACATATATTTTGAACAAGGATTTTATTCATGATAAAAACATGCCATATTTCTAACATTCTTTAGAAACGCAAAAGGGATGCACGACTTTCCCATGACATCGCCGTGTAAAAAATCATGCGTGTTTTTGAATGTATAGTCCACAGGAGAGATACATTCTAAAAAAACATTACTATACATGATCATTTCCTTTTGGGATGTTACAATAATTTTATGTTTCGATTTTTAATAAAACTATTCAAGTGGTGGCCGTGGTATGCAGGTTAAGTGTGTGGCTTAGCATGCTTGGAGCCCGGGTTCGATCCCCAGCCGCGGAGAAAAATAAAAAATTTCAATAAAAAATTTTTCTGATCGGTCACCACCCCAAGTTGTTTTTAGACCGCCGTTTTTGAATCCCGTACTCTAATGCTCGAGCACTCACAAACTCTTATTTTTAAGCACTTGCACGCAAAGCACGCCGTGTCATGCAAAAATCACGACACGAACACACCTCCTCTTCTTAACATATTTCTTAACATAAAAAACAGTATTTATTAAAGTTCATACATATATAATTTTGAATAAAAGAAAGTATTAGAAAACGCAGTACTAAAATGCGTCTTTAAGTAATATTTATTTAGCATTAGGAAAAAGTACTTTTATTGTCAAATATCTGGATAACTTTTCATGCTTCATTTGGAACAGCAAAAACTACAACTCAATTTCAACAGACAGCAATTTGTTCAACTCAGAATTTTCTTTCCTACCACGAGTGAAAAGTTTACGATTGGCACACAGCCTAAGTAAACATTTCGATTTCACTTCTTATTGCTTCGTTGCATGAACAGCTGACTTTTTGACAGTAGCCAGTCGACTCTCGTGAGAAAAAAGGCAGTTGTCAAGGTTACCTTCTTTTCGTTATATCATGGCTCAAGCTCTGGCCAGAGATAAAGAGATGGGAGACTTCGAGTTTAATCAAAATAAAAAAATTTTCGCGCGTCTAGTTTGCTTTTCTACCAATTTTTTATGCACACACGTATTGTGAATGTGAATTCACCTCATAATTGCCAAGTTCAGCTGTAAACAGGGTTACGTACAAATTAAAACGTACTAATAAAAAAGAGTTGCCTTAGTATAATAGGCGTTTTCGTTTATTTGTTCAGAGCAGAGCAAATAATGTCAATAAACTTGTTCATGATTTTTATTTTATTCAGTGTGATAACAGCAGCTTGATCGATTTTTTGTTTTCACTCATAGCACAACAAGAGTACTCTCAATGCAACTCTATATGCTCTGTATCAAACATTCGAGCACGTAGAACATATATCAGATAATACTAACATGATATAAATGAAAACGAATAATCTTTAACAAAACTAAAAGAAAACAATTTAAATAATAATTTTACAAAAAATACTCTTAAAACATAGCTAAGACATTTGATGGATGGTTTGATTTTTTATTAATTCAGAGTTCTCTGAACTAAGTCAGAGTAAAGTATTTTTGAAATTTACTCCACGCACTCTAGCTCTTTGATCTGCTCTTCTCTCAACATAAAAACGAAAAGCCTAATGACTACATTTCTTTATTCATTCCGGAGAAAAAAACAACAAATAGAGAAGAATGTTGTTTATCCAGATTGGAACGAATAAACAAACAACATTGAATGTGTTATTGAAAATGTTTTGTAAATTTCAAACTTTGTAGTTCATAAAGGGACCCATACACGAATAAACATAACCCACAACATGTACGAGTACCCAGATTTCGGTTTGCCACACACTACGAAAACTTGTATGCAGCCTTGTTGTAGTGCCTCAAAAATTCATACGTGATGAGCTGGATTTGTTTAATTTGTGTTTACATTTTTGCTTCCCTTCGGTAAGAAAACCTAATATTTCCAATTTTATACCTCAAGTTCGGAACTGTTTCATTTAATATACTAGTCTGTACGTTTCTTACAAAAAGTAACACGCTTTGCTCGTTTTGTACTTATTTTTATCAAAGAAGATCTCTAAAAAACTTTAAAAAATTCTCTAAAAAGCCCAAGCTTGTTGTCCATAATCTTTGCCATTTTATGTGATTATTTTATGAAACAAATAAAATTGCCAATTTGTGCTTCAAAATTCAAAACTTTGACTTACAGTACGTGGACACCACTATTAACTGAGAAAACTGTTGTACAACCTGAAGCTCCTCTCTCACAAAATCAAAAAGTTTTGATTTTCTTGAGACCAACTCATGAATCTTCATATGTCTGCCAAAAAGGCCACAAACGAACAAACATTTCATGTATTCATCCATAATAATATATATAGTATATAAATTTTTCATCACATATCATCAATTTTTGCTGTAAGACCTTAATAGTTCCAAAAAAAAAATTTTATTCTAAAGCACCCAAATATTTTTTTTACTGACCCAAATATAGACACGACCTATGAAATACCTTTAATAAAATAGTACTAGTACAAGACTTTTTAAATTCGTACTGTAACAATAAAATCTACTCCATATTATAAAAACTACGCTTTCAGGCAACTCTGCGATTAGGTTAAGACCGTGGTGGGTAACATATTAAATTCAGTGGCCGCTTTCAAGCGACACAAGTGTTTTGACAGTGACAGTTTAGTTAGCGCTGTTTTATATTATTAAATAGTTACGACAAATGTCAGGCATATTGCCCAAATGTTAAAATACAGGTGCATGTGTCAACTAGTTTAGCAAAATAACAACGAATGCTTATGTTATTGCAGTGTTAGTGCATTTTTTACACGCAAATCTTAAAATTTTAAGGGTTTAATAATCACTTCGTTATATATTTTAATAGTTGTGATTTAATAGCATACATATACTTCTTTGATTAAATGACAACAGTCACTTAAAAGTTCTAAAATTCAGCGCTACTTGGAAGCATTTAAGTTCGCTGAATGCATTCAATGAGTTGCCACCATGGTGAAAACCTGAACCTGAACCCAATCCAGCTGAGTTGGATTAAAGCTGAACCCAAACTAGCTGAATTTTGGTGAACATGTTACTAACACACTTACAACATTTGTGTTAGTGTTGAACATTTTTGACATAAGGTGCACATTATGCTATCCCTTTCATACAAGAAGTTTCCAATCTCTTTATCTCTGCTCTGGCTGTGAGAGTAACACACCAAACAGCACGGCTGCCCTGTTGTGTGGGGAGTTGCTCGCAGTTGGGTCTCTTGAGCAATGTTGCCAACAATCTGACATCGTATTTATTATGGTTTTCAGACTTGAATTATATATAGGGGACTGTCACGTAGGTTGAGACGGCACGTAGGATGAGACACCCCCATTTTTTTTTAAAATAACAGCTTTCAGCCATGTTATTCATTCTCTAAAGTTGTTGTATCATTCGTAGCAAACTTTTCATAGTATATAGACGTGTTTTCTCATACTCCTTGTTTGTGAACCAGACCAAACGAAAAAAAATTGAAAAAAAAAGTGTTTTTCGAATTTTTTGCAACGTAAAAAAGTGAATATATTCCAGTTTCTATAAAAGGTGAGCATTACATTTACACTACAGTTTAGAGTCTATCTTAATATTCGGAGTGATTTCGAACATTTCTTGCGATGAAAAAAAAAAAAAATATTGCGTCATGTCAAAATGGCGGCGAATCACGTAGGTTCAGACACTTTAGTCATGTAGGTTGAGACACTTTGCAATGCTATAGAAAAACGTTTAGAAACGTCATTTGATGATTGTTTGTGTTCAGAAATGCTATTAACATATCACATAGCTATTCACATATACACATATATATCACACATATATGACACATATCACACAAATGTGTTAACATATCACGAAGCTATTTCACTTGCCAGAATTGCGATTCTGATGCCGACCTCTTCGAATGATAAAAAATTAATTTTTTTTTACTTTTTTTAATATTTCTTGTGGCAGAGGCCTTCCAAATGATTGAATAAACAATAAACACTTGAAATCTGGAGTATACGCTTTATTTTGTCTAACCCACATTCAATTACATTAAGTGTCTCAACCTACGTGACAAATTTTTTTGGGCCAAAAATTATGTGTTCAGAAAATTGGTCATAACTTTTTTGTCTTGAAACAATCCAACTAGTTACTTAGTTAAAATAAAGCCAAAGAAATTACCTTTCCAACAATATAAAGTTTTTTGTACTATCACTTTTGAGTAAAAAGTTATGGCTAGAAAACAAAACCCGTCTCAACCTACGTGACAGTCCCCTACATATTGACAGTAAACATTTTTTCCTGTTATGTCTGATATATAAACGAATTATTATTTTGTTATTTATTGCAAATGTTATTCATCGACACTAACGCAATCTCGTCGGATTGAAAGCTAAATACAATAGTTCAGATTTAAAATTGGTTTTTATGGCACCACTAGCTACTTTATTTGCAGTCAATTTTTTGCTCAGAGAGAAATATAAAAGTGCGTGAAGATAAATTCGTAAATCCGTTGCGATCTTAGCAAAGACACAAACCCATATTTTTTATCCGGATAAAGTTAAATTCGTACTATTTTCACAGTACGAATTTAACTTAGTGCAAAGTACGAATTTAACAAACATTTCCACGAATTTAACTTTCTTGAATCACTTAAGCATTGATTTGTTAATTAATCGTAAAGATAGAAACTTGTAAAATATAAAAAAAAAATTTAATAAAATTAAAACAAAACAAATTCAAGATTCTTCGAATCGAAAATATAAAAAAAAAATATTTATATTATAGATATCAATTATATTAGAATGACTTAAAAACATATCGTGTAGGGACCGATATGTACATTACATTAACTTAGATTTACAAAAATACTTCATTCGTATGTTATATGTATAAACCACCACACAGGTAGTTGAAGCACCTTCTCATCGATATATAATTCATGCGAGAACACTCAGGATTTTGGCCAAAATGATTTTTGGGAAAAGTATTAAAAGATAGGTTCATTCAATTAACTTGGAAAGGCAAAAAAAGGATATCCGAAATACAGACATGGCATGATATGCATACCACTGGACAGGTAATTGAAGCACCTTTCCAAGGATATATGACTCATTCGTGCACAATCAGGATTTTGGCCAAAGGAATTTTTGGGAAATGTAGTAAAAGCCAGGCTCATGGTACTACCTTGGAATGGCAAAAAAAGGATATCCGAAATACAGACATGGCATGATATGCATACCACTGGACAGGTAATTGAAGCACCTTTCCAAGGATATATGACTCATTCGTGTACAGTCAGGATTTTGGCCAAAGGAATTTTTGGAAAAAGTATTAAAATATATGTTCATGGTACTAATTTGGAATGGCCAAAAAAGGATATCCGAAATACAGACATGGCATGATATGCATACCACTGGACAGGTAATTGAAGCACCTTTCCAAGAATATATGACTCATTCGTGCACAGTCAGGATGTTGGCCAAAATAATTTTTGGAAAAAGTAGTAAAATATATGTTCATGGTACTAATTTGGAAAGGCAAAAAAAGGATATCCGAAATACAGACATGGCATGATATGCATACCACTGGACAGGTAATTGAAGCACCTTTCCAAGGATATATGACTCATTCGTGCACAGTCAGGATTTTGGCCAAAGTAATTTTTGGAAAATGTAGTGAAAGACAGGCTCATGGTACTACCTTGGAAAGGCAAAAAAAGGATATCCGAAATACAGACATGGCATAATATGCATGCCACTGGACAGGTAATTGAAGCACCTTTCCAAGGATATATGACTCATTCGTGCACAGTCAGGATTTTGGCCAAAATAATTTTTGGAAAAAGTAGTAAAATATATGTTCATGGTACTAACTTGGAAAGGCAAAAAAAGGATATCCGAAATACAGACATGGCATGATATGCATACCACTGGACAGGTAATTGAAGCACCTTTCCAAGGATATATGACTCATTCGTGTACAGTCAGGATTTTGGCCAAAGGAATTTTTGGAAAAAGTAGTCAAATATATGTTCATGGTACTAACTTGGAAAGGCAAAAAAAGGATTTCCGAAATACAGACATGGCATAATATGCATACCACTGGACAGGTAATTGAAGCACCTTTCCAAGGATATATGACTCATTCGTGCACAGTCAGGATTTTGGCCAAAATAATTTTTGGAAAAAGTAGTAAAATATATGTTCATGGTACTAACTTGGAAAGGCAAAAAAAGGATATCCGAAATACAGACATGGCATGATATGCATACCACTGGACAGATAATTGAAGCACCTTTCCAAGGATATATGACTCATTCGTGTACAGTCAGGATTTTGGCCAAAGGAATTTTTGGAAAAAGTAGTAAAATATATGTTCATGATACTAATTTGGAATGGCCAAAAAAGGATATCCGAAATACAGACATGGCATGATATGCATACCACTGGACAGGTAATTGAAGCACCTTTCCAAGGATATATGACTCATTCGTGCACAGTCAGGATGTTGGCCAAAATAATTTTTGGAAAAAGTAGTAAAATATATGTTCATGGTACTAATTTGGAAAGGCAAATAAAGGATATCCGAAATACAGACATGGCATGATATGCATACCACTGGACAGGTAATTGAAGCACCTTTCCAAGGATATATGACTCATTCGTGCACAGTCAGGATTTTGGCCAAAGTAATTTTTGGAAAATGTAGTGAAAGACAGGCTCATGGTACTACCTTGGAATGGCAAAAAAAGGATATCCGAAATACAGTCATGGCATGATATGCATGCCACTGGACAGGTAATTGAAGCACCTTTCCAAGGATATATGACTCATTCGTGCACAGTCAGGATTTTGGCCAAAATAATTTTTGGAAAAAGTAGTAAAATATATGTTCATGGTACTAACTTGGAAAGGCAAAAAAAGGATATCCGAAATATAGACATGGCATGATATGCATACCACTGGACAGGTAATTGAAGCACCTTGCCAAGGATATATGACTCATTTGTGTACAGTCAGGATTTTGGCCAAAGGAATTTTTGGAAAAAGTAGTAAAATATATGTTCATGGTACTAATTTGGAATGGCCAAAAAAGGATATCCGAAATACAGACATGGCATGATATGCATACCACTGGACAGGTAATTGAAGCACCTTTCCAAGGATATATGACTCATTCGTGCACAGTCATGATTTTGGCCAAAATAATTTTTGGAAAAAGTAGTAAAAGACAGGCTCATGGTACTACCTTGGAATGGCAAAAAAAGGATATCCGAAATACAGACATGGCATGATATGCATACCACTGGACAGGTTATTGAAGCCTCTTTCCAAAAATATATGACTCATTCGTGCACAGTCAGGATTTTGGCCAAAGGAATTTTTGGAAAAAGTATTAAAATATATGTTCATGGTACTAACTTGGAAAGGCAAAAAAAGGATATCCGAAATACAGACATGGCATGATATGCATACCACTGGACAGGTAATTGAAGCACCTTTCCAAGGATATATGACTCATTCGTGCACAGTCAGGATGTTGGCCAAAATAATTTTTGGAAAAAGTAGTAAAATATATGTTCATGGTACTAATTTGGAAAGGCAAATAAAGGATATCCGAAATACAGCCATGGCATGATATGCATACCACTGGACAGGTAATTGAAGCACCTTTCCAAGGATATATGACTCATTCGTGCACAGTCAGGATTTTGGCCAAAGTAATTTTTGGAAAATGTAGTGAAAGACAGGCTCATGGTACTACCTTGGAATGGCAAAAAAAGGATATCCGAAATACAGACATGGCATGATATGCATGCCACTGGACAGGTAATTGAAGCACCTTTCCAAGGATATATGACTCATTCGTGCACAGTCAGGATTTTGGCCAAAGTAATTTTTGGAAAATGTAGTGAAAGACAGGCTCATGGTACTACCTTGGAATGGCAAAAAAAGGATATCCGAAATACAGACATGGCATGATATGCATACCACTGGACAGGCAATTGAAGCACCTTTTCAAAAATATATGACTCATTCGTGCACAGTCAGGATTTTGGCCAAAGTAATTTTTGGAAAATGTAGTGAAAGACAGGCTCATGGTACTACCTTGGAAAGGCAAAAAAAGGATATCCGAAATACAGACATGGCATGATATGCATACCACTGGACAGGTAATTGAAGCACCTTTCCAAGGATATATGACTCATTCGTGCACAGTCATGATTTTGGCCAAAATAATTTTTGGAAAAAGTAGTAAAATATATGTTCATGGTACTAATTTGGAAAGGCAAAAAAAGGATATCCGAAATACAGACATGGCATGATATGCATGCCACTAGACAGGTAATTGAAGCACCTTTCCAAGGATATATGACTCATACGTGCACAGTCAGGATTTTGGCCAAAGGAATTTTTGGGAAATGTAGTAAAAGACAGGCTCATGGTACTACCTCGGAATGGCAAAAAAAGGATATCCGAAATACAGACATGGCATGATATGCATACCACTGGACAGGCAATTGAAGCACCTTTTCAAAAATATATGACTCATTCGTGCACAGTCAGGATTTTGGCCAAAGTAATTTTTGGAAAATGTAGTGAAAGACAGGCTCATGGTACTACCTTGGAAAGGCAAAAAAAGGATATCCGAAATACAGACATGGCATGATATGCATACCACTGGACAGGTAATTGAAGCACCTTTCCAAGGATATATGACTCATTCGTGCACAGTCATGATTTTGGCCAAAATAATTTTTGGAAAAAGTAGTAAAATATATGTTCATGGTACTAATTTGGAAAGGCAAAAAAAGGATATCCGAAATACAGACATGGCATGATATGCATGCCACTAGACAGGTAATTGAAGCACCTTTCCAAGGATATATGACTCATACGTGCACAGTCAGGATTTTGGCCAAAGGAATTTTTGGGAAATGTAGTAAAAGACAGGCTCATGGTACTACCTCGGAATGGCAAAAAAAGGATATCCGAAATACAGACATGGCATGATATGCATACCACTGGACAGGCAATTGAAGCACCTTTTCAAAAATATATGACTCATTCGTGCACAGTCAGGATTTTGGCCAAAGTAATTTTTGGAAAATGTAGTGAAAGACAGGCTCATGGTACTACCTTGGAATGGCAAAAAAAGGATATCCGAAATACAGACATGGCATGATATGCATGCCACTGGACAGGTAATTGAAGCACCTTTCCAAGGATATATGACTCATTCGTGCACAGTCAGGATTTTGGCCAAAGTAATTTTTGGAAAATGTAGTGAAAGACAGGCTCATGGTACTACCTTGGAATGGCAAAAAAAGGATATCCGAAATACAGACATGGCATGATATGCATGCCACTGGACAGGTAATTGAAGCACCTTTCCAAGGATATATGACTCATTCGTGCACAGTCAGGATTTTGGCCAAAGTAATTTTTGGAAAATGTAGTGAAAGACAGGCTCATGGTACTACCTTGGAATGGCAAAAAAAGGATATCCGAAATACAGACATGGCATGATATGCATACCACTGGACAGGCAATTGAAGCACCTTTTCAAAAATATATGACTCATTCGTGCACAGTCAGGATTTTGGCCAAAGTAATTTTTGGAAAATGTAGTGAAAGACAGGCTCATGGTACTACCTTGGAAAGGCAAAAAAAGGATATCCGAAATACAGACATGGCATGATATGCATACCACTGGACAGGTAATTGAAGCACCTTTCCAAGGATATATGACTCATTCGTGCACAGTCATGATTTTGGCCAAAATAATTTTTGGAAAAAGTAGTAAAATATATGTTCATGGTACTAATTTGGAAAGGCAAAAAAAGGATATCCGAAATACAGACATGGCATGATATGCATGCCACTAGACAGGTAATTGAAGCACCTTTCCAAGGATATATGACTCATACGTGCACAGTCAGGATTTTGGCCAAAGGAATTTTTGGGAAATGTAGTAAAAGACAGGCTCATGGTACTACCTCGGAATGGCAAAAAAAGGATATCCGAAATACAGACATGGCATGATATGCATACCACTGGACAGGCAATTGAAGCACCTTTTCAAAAATATATGACTCATTCGTGCACAGTCAGGATTTTGGCCAAAGTAATTTTTGGAAAATGTAGTGAAAGACAGGCTCATGGTACTACCTTGGAAAGGCAAAAAAAGGATATCCGAAATACAGACATGGCATGATATGCATACCACTGGACAGGTAATTGAAGCACCTTTCCAAGGATATATGACTCATTCGTGCACAGTCATGATTTTGGCCAAAATAATTTTTGGAAAAAGTAGTAAAATATATGTTCATGGTACTAATTTGGAAAGGCAAAAAAAGGATATCCGAAATACAGACATGGCATGATATGCATGCCACTAGACAGGTAATTGAAGCACCTTTCCAAGGATATATGACTCATACGTGCACAGTCAGGATTTTGGCCAAAGGAATTTTTGGGAAATGTAGTAAAAGACAGGCTCATGGTACTACCTCGGAATGGCAAAAAAAGGATATCCGAAATACAGACATGGCATGATATGCATACCACTGGACAGGCAATTGAAGCACCTTTTCAAAAATATATGACTCATTCGTGCACAGTCAGGATTTTGGCCAAAGTAATTTTTGGAAAATGTAGTGAAAGACAGGCTCATGGTACTACCTTGGAATGGCAAAAAAAGGACATCCGAAATACAGACATGACGTGATATGCATGCCACTGGACAGGTAATTGAAGCACCTTTCCAAGGATATATGACTCATTCGTGCACAGTCAGGCTGTTGGCCAAAGGAATTTTTGGAAAATGTAGTGAAAGACAGGTTCATTCAATTAACTTGGAAAGGCAAAAAAAGGATATCCGTAATACAGACATGGCATGATATGCATGGGCAGGTAATTGAAGCACCTTCCCAAGGATATATGACTCATTCGTGCACAGTCAGGATTTTGGCCAAAGGAATTTTTGGAAAATGTAGTGAAAGACAGGTTCATTCAATTAACTTGGAAAGGCAAAAAAAGGATATCCGAAATACAGACATGGCATGATATGCATACCACTGGACAGGTAATTGAAGAACCTTCCCAAGGATATATGACTCATTCGAGCACAGTCAGGATTTTGGCCAAAGGAATTTTTGGAAAATGTAGTGAAAGACAGGTTCATTCAATTAACTTGGAAAGGCAAAAAAAGGATATCCGAAATGCAGACATGGCATGATATGCATACCACTGGGCAGGTAATTGAAGCACCTTTCCAAGGATATATGACTCATTCGTGCACAGTCAGGATTTTGGCCAAAGGAATTTTTGGAAAATGTAGTGAAAGACAGGTTCATTCAATTAACTTGGAAAGGCAAAAAAAGGATATCCGAAATACAGACATGGCATGATATGCATACCACTAGAAAGGTAATTGAAGCACCTTTCCAAGGATATATGACTCATTCGTGCACAGTCAGGATTTTGACCAAAGGAATTTTTGGAAAAAGTAGTAAAATATATGTTCATGGTACTAACTTGGAAAGGCAAAAACAGGTGCTTCAATTACCTGTCCAGTGGTGTGCATATCATGCCATGTCTGTATTTCGGATATCCTTTTTTTGCCTTTCCAAGTTAGTACCATGAACATATATTTTACTACTTTTTCCAAAAATTATTTTGGCCAACATCCTGACTGTGCACGAATAAGTCATATATCCTTGGAAAGGTGCTTCAATTACCTGTCCAGTGGTATGCATATCATGCCATGTCTGTATTTCGGATATCCTTTTTTTGCCTTTCCAAGTTAGTACCATGAACAAATATTTTACTCCTTTTTCTAAAAATTCCTTTGGCCAAAATCCTGACTATGCACGAATAAGTCATATATCCTTGGAAAGGTGCTTCAATTACCTGTCCAGTGGTATACATATCATGCCATGTCTGTATTTCGGATATCCTTTGTTTGCCTTTCCAAGTTAGTACCATGAACATATATTTTACTACTTTTTCCAAAAATTATTTTGGCCAACATCCTGACTGTGCACGAATAAGTCATATATCCTTGGAAAGGTGCTTCAATTACCTGTCCATTGGTATGCATATCATGCCATGTCTGTATTTCGGATATCCTTTTTTTGCCTTTCCAAGTTAGTACCATGAACATATATTTTAATACTTTTTCCAAAAATTCCTTTGGCCAAAATCCTGACTGTGCACGAATGAGTCATATATCCTTGGAAAGGTGCTTTAATTACCTGTCCAGTGGAATGCATGTCATGCCATGTCTGTATTTCGGATATCCTTTATTTGCCTTTCCAAGTTAGTACCATGAACATATATTTTACTACTTTTTCCAAAAATTATTTTGGCCAACATCCTTACTGTGCACGAATAAGTCATATATATTTGGAAAGGTGCTTCAATTACCTGTCCAGTGGTATACATATCATGCCATGTCTGTATTTCGGATATCCTTTTTTTGCCTTTCCAAGTTAGTACCATGAACATATATTTTAATACTTTTTCCAAAAATTCCTTTCGCCAAAATCCTGACTGTGCACGAATGAGTCATATATCCTTGGAAAGGTGCTTCAATTACCTGTCCAGTGGTATGCATATTATGCCATGTCTGTATTTCGGATATCCTTTATTTGCCTTTCCAAATTAGTACCATGAACATATATTTTACTACTTTTTCCAAAAATTATTTTGGCCAACATCCTGACTGTGCACGAATGAGTCATATATCCTTGGAAAGGTGCTTCAATTACCTGTCCAGTGGTATGCATATCATGCCAAGTCTGTATTTTGGATATCCTTTTTTGCCTTTCCAAGTTAGTACCATGAACATATATTTTACTACTTTTTCCAAAAATTCCTTTGGCCAACATCCTGACTGTGCACGAAAAAGTCATATATCGTTGGAAAGGTGCTTCAATTACCTGTCCAGTGGTATGCATATCATGCCATGTCTGTATTTCGGATATCCTTTTTTTGCCTTTCCAAGTTAGTACCATGAACATATATTTTAATACTTTTTCCAAAAATTCCTTTCGCCAAAATCCTGACTGTGCACGAATGAGTCATATATCCTTGGAAAGGTGCTTCAATTACCTGTCCAGTGGTATGCATATTATGCCATGTCTGTATTTCGGATATCCTTTATTTGCCTTTCCAAATTAGTACCATGAACATATATTTTACTACTTTTTCCAAAAATTATTTTGGCCAACATCCTGACTGTGCACGAATGAGTCATATATCCTTGGAAAGGTGCTTCAATTACCTGTCTAGTGGCATGCATATCATGCCATGTCTGTATTTCGGATATCCTTTTTTTGCCTTTCCAAGTTAGTACCATGAACATATATTTTACTGATTTTTCCAAAAATTCCTTTGGCCAAAATCCTGACTGTGCACGAATGAGTCATATATCCTTGGAAAGGTGTTTCAATTACCTGTTCAGTGGCATGCATATCATGCCATGTCTGTATTTCGGATATCCTTTTTTTGCCTTTCCAAGTTAGTACCATGAACATATATTTTACTACATTTCCCAAAAATTCCTTTCGCCAAAATCCTGATTGTGCACGAATGAGTCATATATCCTTGGAAAGGTGCTTCAATTACCTGTCCAGTGGTATGCATATCATGCCATGTCTGTATTTCGGATATCCTTTTTTTGCCTTTCCAAGTTAGTACCATGAACATATATTTTACTCCTTTTTCTAAAAATTCCTTTGGCCAAAATCCTGACTGTGCACGAATAAGTCATATATCCTTGGAAAGGTGCTTCAATTACCTGTCCATTGGTATGCATATCATGCCATGTCTGTATTTCGGATATCCTTTTTTTGCCTTTCCAAATTAGTACCATGAGCCTGTCTTTTACTACTTTTTCCAAAAATTATTTTGGCCAAAATCCTGACTGTGCACGAATAAGTCATATATCCTTGGAAAGGTGCTTCAATTACCTGTCCATTGGTATGCATATCATGCCATGTCTGTATTTCGGATATCCTTTTTTTGCCTTTCCAAGTTAGTACCATGAACATATATTTTAATACTTTTTCCAAAAATTCCTTTGGCCAAAATCCTGACTGTGCACGAATGAGTCATATATCCTTGGAAAGGTGCTTTAATTACCTGTCCAGTGGAATGCATATCATGCCATGTCTGTATTTCGGATATCCTTTTTTTGCCTTTCCAAATTAGTACCATGAACATATATTTTACTACTTTTTCCAAAAATTATTTTGGCCAACATCCTGACTGTGCACGAATGAGTCATATATCCTTGGAAAGGTGCTTCAATTACCTGTCTAGTGGCATGCATATCATGCCATGTCTGTATTTCGGATATCCTTTTTTTGCCTTTCCAAGTTAGTACCATGAACATATATTTTACTACTTTTTCCAAAAATTATTTTGGCCAACATCCTTACTGTGCACGAATAAGTCATATATATTTGGAAAGGTGCTTCAACTACCTGTCCATTGGTATACATATCATGCCATGTCTGTATTTCGGATATCCTTTTCTTGCCTTTCCAATTTAGTACCATGAACATATATTTTAATACTTTTTCCAAAAATTCCTTTCGCCAAAATCCTGACTGTGCACGAATGAGTCATATATCCTTGGAAAGGTGCTTCAATTCCTGTCCAGTGGTATGCATATTATGCCATGTCTGTATTTCGGATATCCTTTATTTGCCTTTCCAAATTAGTACCATGAACATATATTTTACTACTTTTTCCAAAAATTATTTTGGCCAACATCCTGACTGTGCACGAATGAGTCATATATCCTTGGAAAGGTGCTTCAATTACCTGTCTAGTGGTATGCATATCATGCCATGTCTGTATTTCGGATATCCTTTTTTTGCCTTTCCAAATTAGTACCATGAACATATATTTTACTACTTTTTCCAAAAATTCCTTTGGCCAAAATCCTGACTGTGCACGAATGAGTCATATATCCTTGGAAAGGTGCTTCAATTACCTGTCCAGTGGTATGCATATCATGCCAAGCCTGTATTTCGGATATCCTTTTTTGCCTTTCCAAGTTAGTACCATGAACATATATTTTACTACTTTTTCCAAAAATTCCTTTGGCCAACATCCTGACTGTGCACGAATAAGTCATATATCGTTGGAAAGGTGCTTCAATTACCTGTCCAGTGGTATACATATCATGCCATGTCTGTATTTCGGATATCCTTTTTTTGCCTTTCCAAGTTAGTACCATGAACATATATTTTAATACTTTTTCCAAAAATTCCTTTCGCCAAAATCCTGACTGTGCACGAATGAGTCATATATCCTTGGAAAGGTGCTTCAATTACCTGTCCAGTGGTATGCATATTATGCCATGTCTGTATTTCGGATATCCTTTATTTGCCTTTACAAATTAGTACCATGAACATATATTTTACTACTTTTTCCAAAAATTATTTTGGTCAACATCCTGACTGTGCACGAATGAGTCATATATCCTTGGAAAGGTGCTTCAATTACCTGTCTAGTGGTATGCATATCATGCCATGTCTGTATTTCGGATATCCTTTTGTGCCTTTCCAAGTTAATTGAATGAACCTGTCTTTCACTACATTTTCCAAAAATTCCTTTAGCCAAAATCCTGACTGTGCACGAATGAGTCATATATCCTTGAAAAGGTGCTTCAATTACCTGTCTAGTGGTATGCATATTATGCCATGTCTGTATTTCAGATATCCTTGATTTGCCTTTCCAAATTAGTACCATGAACATATATTTTACTACTTTTTCCAAAAATTCCTTTGGCCAAAATCCTGACTGTGCACGAATGAGTCATATATCCTTGGAAAGGTGCTTCAATTACCTGTCTAGTGGCATGCATATCATGCCATGTCTGTATTTCGGATATCCTTTTTTTGCCTTTCCAAGTTAGTACCATGAACATATATTTTACTACTTTTTCCAAAAATTATTTTGGCCAAAATCCTGACTGTGCACGAATGAGTCATATATCCTTGGAAAGGTGTTTCAATTACCTGTCTAGTGGCATGCATATCATGCCATGTCTGTATTTCGGATATCCTTTTTTTGCCTTTCCAAGTTAGTACCATGAACATATATTTTACTGATTTTTCCAAAAATTCCTTTGGCCAAAATCCTGACTGTGCACGAATGAGTCATATATCCTTGGAAAGGTGTTTCAATTACCTGTTCAGTGGCATGCATATCATGCCATGTCTGTATTTCGGATATCCTTTTTTTGCCTTTCCAAGTTAGTACCATGAACATATATTTTACTACATTTCCCAAAAATTCCTTTCGCCAAAATCCTGATTGTGCACGAATGAGTCATATATCCTTGGAAAGGTGCTTCAATTACCTGTCCAGTGGTATGCATATTATGCCATGTCTGTATTTCGGATATCCTTTTTTGGCCATTCCAAGGTAGTACCATGAACATATATTTTACTACTTTTTCCAAAAATTATTTTGGCCAACATCCTGACTGTGCACGAATAAGTCATATATCCTTGGAAAGGTGCTTCAATTACCTGTCTAGTGGTATGCATATCATGCCATGTCTGTATTTCGGATATCCTTTGTTTGCCTTTCCAAGTTAATTGAATGAACCTGTCTTTCACAACATTTTCCAAAAATTCCTTTAGCCAAAATCCTGACTGTGCACGAATGAGTCATATATCCTTGGAAAGGTGCTTCAATTACCTGTCTAGTGGTATGCATATTATGCCATGTCTGTATTTCAGATATCCTTTATTTGCCTTTCCAAATTAGTACCATGAACATATATTTTACTACTTTTTCCAAAAATTCCTTTGGCCAAAATCCTGACTGTGCACGAATGAGTCATATATTCTTGGAAAGGTGTTTCAATAACCTGTCCAGTGGTATGCATATTATGCCATGTCTGTATTTCGGATATCCTTTTTTGGCCATTCCAAGGTAGTACCATGAACATATATTTTACTACTTTTTCCAAAAATTATTTTGGCCAACATCCTGACTGTGCACGAATAAGTCATATATCCTTGGAAAGGTGCTTCAATTACCTGTCTAGTGGTATGCATATCATGCCATGTCTGTATTTCGGATATCCTTTTTTTGCCTTTCCAAGTTAATTGAATGAACCTGTCTTTCACAACATTTTCCAAAAATTCCTTTAGCCAAAATCCTGACTGTGCACGAATGAGTCATATATCCTTGGAAAGGTGCTTCAATTACCTGTCTAGTGGTATGCATATTATGCTATGTCTGTATTTCGGATATCCTTTTTTTGCCTTTCCAAGTTAGTACCATGAACATATATTTTACTACTTTTTCCAAAAATTCCTTTGGCCAAAATCCTGACTGTGCACGAATGAGTCATATATCCTTGGAAAGGTGTTTCAATAACCTGTCCAGTGGCATGCATATCATGCCATGTCTGTATTTCGGATATCCTTTTTTTGCCTTTCCAAGTTAGTACCATGAACATATATTTTAATACTTTTCCAAAAATTCCTTTGGCCAAAATCCTGACTGTGCACGAATGAGTCATATATCCTTGGAAAGGTGTTTCAATAACCTGTCCAGTGGTATGCATATTATGCCATGTCTGTATTTCGGATATCCTTTTTTGGCCATTCCAAGGTAGTACCATGAACATATATTTTACTACTTTTTCCAAAAATTATTTTGGCCAACATCCTGACTGTGCACGAATAAGTCATATATCCTTGGAAAGGTGCTTCAATTACCTGTCTAGTGGTATGCATATCATGCCATGTCTGTATTTCGGATATCCTTTTTTTGCCTTTCCATCCTTGGAAAGGTGTTTCAATAACCTGTCCAGTGGCATGCATATCATGCCATGTCTGTATTTCGGATATCCTTTTTTTGCCTTTCCAAGTTAGTACCATGAACATATATTTTAATACTTTTCCAAAAATTCCTTTGGCCAAAATCCTGACTGTGCACGAATGAGTCATATATCCTTGGAAAGGTGCTTCAATTACCTGTCCAGTGGCATGCATATCATGCCATGTCTGTATTTCGGATATCCTTTTTTTGCCTTTCCAAGTTAGTACCATGAACATATATTTTACTACTTTTTCCAAAAATTATTTTGGCCAAAATCCTGATTGTGCACGAATGAGTCATATATCCTTGGAAAGGTGCTTTAATTACCTGTCCAGTGGTATGCATATCATGCCATGTCTGTATTTCGGATATCCTTTTTTTGCCTTTCCAAGTTAATTGAATGAACCTGTCTTTCACAACATTTTCCAAAAATTCCTTTAGCCAAAATCCTGACTGTGCACAAATGAGTCATATATCCTTGGAAAGGTGCTTCAATTACCTGTCTAGTGGTATGCATATTATGCCATGTCTGTATTTCGGATATCCTTTTTTTGCCTTTCCAAGTTAGTACCATGAACATATATTTTAATACTTTTCCAAAAATTCCTTTGGCCAAAATCCTGACTGTGCACGAATGAGTCATATATCCTTGGAAAGGTGTTTCAATAACCTGTCCAGTGGCATGCATATCATGCCATGTCTGTATTTCGGATATCCTTTTTTTGCCTTTCCAAGTTAGTACCATGAACATATATTTTAATACTTTTCCAAAAATTCCTTTGGCCAAAATCCTGACTGTGCACGAATGAGTCATATATCCTTGGAAAGGTGTTTCAATAACCTGTCCAGTGGTATGCATATTATGCCATGTCTGTATTTCGGATATCCTTTTTTGGCCATTCCAAGGTAGTACCATGAACATATATTTTACTACTTTTTCCAAAAATTATTTTGGCCAACATCCTGACTGTGCACGAATAAGTCATATATCCTTGGAAAGGTGCTTCAATTACCTGTCTATTGGTATGCATATCATGCCATGTCTGTATTTCGGATATCCTTTTTTTGCCTTTCCAAGTTAATTGAATGAACCTGTCTTTCACAACATTTTCCAAAAATTCCTTTAGCCAAAATCCTGACTGTGCACGAATGAGTCATATATCCTTGGAAAGGTGCTTCAATTACCTGTCTAGTGGTATGCATATTATGCCATGTCTGTATTTCGGATATCCTTTTTTTGCCTTTCCAAGTTAGTACCATGAACATATATTTTAATACTTTTCCAAAAATTCCTTTGGCCAAAATCCTGACTGTGCACGAATGAGTCATATATCCTTGGAAAGGTGCTTCAATTACCTGTCCAGTGGTATGCATATCATGCCATGTCTGTATTTCGGATATCCTTTTTTTGCCTTTCCAAGTTAGTACCATGAACATATATTTTAATACTTTTTCCAAAAAGTATTTTGTCCAACATCCTGACTGTGCACGAATGAGTCATATATCCTTGGAAAGGTGCTTCAATTACCTGTCCAGTGGCATGCATATCATGCCATGTCTGTATTTCGGATATCCTTTTTTTGCCTTTCCAAGTTAGTACCATGAACATATATTTTACTACTTTTTCCAAAAATTATTTTGGCCAAAATCCTGACTGTGCACGAATGAGTCATATATCCTTGGAAAGGTGCTTTAATTACCTGTCCAGTGGTATGCATATCATGCCATGTCTGTATTTCGGATATCCTTTTTTTGCCTTTCCAAGTTAATTGAATGAACCTGTCTTTCACAACATTTTCCAAAAATTCCTTTAGCCAAAATCCTGACTGTGCACAAATGAGTCATATATCCTTGGAAAGGTGCTTCAATTACCTGTCTAGTGGTATGCATATTATGCCATGTCTGTATTTCGGATATCCTTTTTTTGCCTTTCCAAGTTAGTACCATGAACATATATTTTACTACTTTTTCCAAAAATTCCTTTGGCCAAAATCCTGACTGTGCACGAATGAGTCATATATCCTTGGAAACGTGTTTCAATAACCTGTCCAGTGGCATGCATATCATGCCATGTCTGTATTTCGGATATCCTTTTTTTGCCTTTCCAAGTTAGTACCATGAACATATATTTTAATACTTTTCCAAAAATTCCTTTGGCCAAAATCCTGACTGTGCACGAATGAGTCATATATCCTTGGAAAGGTGTTTCAATAACCTGTCCAGTGGTATGCATATTATGCCATGTCTGTATTTCGGATATCCTTTTTTGGCCATTCCAAGGTAGTACCATGAACATATATTTTACTACTTTTTCCAAAAATTATTTTGGCCAACATCCTGACTGTGCACGAATAAGTCATATATCCTTGGAAAGGTGCTTCAATTACCTGTCTAGTGGTATGCATATCATGCCATGTCTGTATTTCGGATATCCTTTTTTTGCCTTTCCAAGTTAATTGAATGAACCTGTCTTTCACAACATTTTCCAAAAATTCCTTTAGCCAAAATCCTGACTGTGCACGAATGAGTCATATATCCTTGGAAAGGTGCTTCAATTACCTGTCTAGTGGTATGCATATTATGCCATGTCTGTATTTCGGATATCCTTTTTTTGCCTTTCCAAGTTAGTACCATGAACATATATTTTACTACTTTTTCCAAAAATTCCTTTGGCCAAAATCCTGACTGTGCACGAATGAGTCATATATCCTTGGAAAGGTGTTTCAATAACCTGTCCAGTGGCATGCATATCATGCCATGTCTGTATTTCGGATATCCTTTTTTTGCCTTTCCAAGTTAGTACCATGAACATATATTTTAATACTTTTCCAAAAATTCCTTTGGCCAAAATCCTGACTGTGCACGAATGAGTCATATATCCTTGGAAAGGTGCTTCAATTACCTGTCCAGTGGTATGCATATCATGCCATGTCTGTATTTCGGATATCCTTTTTTTGCCTTTCCAAGTTAGTACCATGAACATATATTTTAATACTTTTTCCAAAAAGTATTTTGTCCAACATCCTGACTGTGCACGAATGAGTCATATATCCTTGGAAAGGTGCTTCAATTACCTGTCCAGTGGCATGCATATCATGCCATGTCTGTATTTCGGATATCCTTTTTTTGCCTTTCCAAGTTAGTACCATGAACATATATTTTACTACTTTTTCCAAATATTATTTTGGCCAAAATCCTGACTGTGCACGAATGAGTCATATATCCTTGGAAAGGTGCTTTAATTACCTGTCCAGTGGTATGCATATCATGCCATGTCTGTATTTCGGATATCCTTTTTTTGCATTTCCAAGTTAGTACCATGAACATATATTTTACTACTTTTTCCAAAAATTCCTTTGGCCAAAATCCTGACTGTGCACGAATGAGTCATATATCCTTAGAAAGGTGCTTTAATTACCTGTCCAGTGGTATGCATATAATTTCATGTCTGTATTTCGGATATCCTTTTTTTTGCCATTCCAAGGTAGTACCATGAACCTGTCTCTCACTACATTTTCCAAATATTCCTTTGGCCAAAATCCTGACTGTGCACGTATGAGTCATATATCCTTGGAAAGGTGCTTCAATTACCTGTCCATTGGTATGCATATCATGCCATGTCTGTATTTCGGATATCCTTTTTTTGCCTTTCCAAGTTAGTACCATGAACATATATTTTACTACTTTTTCCAAAAATTATTTTGGCCAAAATCCTGACTGTGCACGAATGAGTCATATATCCTTGGAAAGGTGCTTCAATTACCTGTCCAGTGGCATGCATATCATGCCATGTCTGTATTTCGGATATCCTTTTTTTGCCTTTCCAAGTTAGTACCATGAACATATATTTTACTACTTTTTCCAAAAATTCTTTTGGCCAACAGCCTGACTGTGCACGAATGAGTCATATATCCTTGGAAAGGTGCTTCAATTACCTGTCCAGTGGTATCATGCCATGTCTGTATTTCGGATATCCTTTTTTTGCCATTCCAAGGTAGTACCATGAACCTATCTTGTAATACTTTTCCCAAAAATTCGTTTGGCCCAAATCCTGAGTGTGTCGCATGAATTATATATCGATAAGAAGGTGATTCAAATTCCTGTGTGGTGGTATATATTACATACGAATGAAGTATTCTTTTAGTTCAAAGTTAATTCAATGAACATTTCGGTCCCTACCCTTTATGTTTTTAACATAAACATTATTTTGTTATATTTTCGGACGTCTTTAATCCGAAGTTTGTACAGTTGAATCTTGAATTTGTTTTGTTTTTAATTTATTTAAAATTTTAATATATTTTATAAGTTTCTAACTTTACGAATAATTAACAATTAACAAAACAATTTTAAAGTGATTCTCATCAAAATAGTTGAATTCGTGGAAATGCGAAGTTAAATTCGTACTTGGCACTAAGTTAAATTCGTACTGTGAAAATAGTACGAATTTAACTTTATCCGGATAAAAAATATGGGTATGTGTCTTTGCTAAGATCGCAACGGATTTACGAATTTATCTTCACGCACTTGAAATATAAATACATTAAAATCTCACCATGAAATGGGAGATGAAATTTTTTATTGTTGTAGTTATTTCAGTATTCAAATATTCAAATGTTTCTAAGAGGATATCAGTACGATCTGAAATGTCGTAGTGGTATGTTATTAAATAAATTTCCTTAACCTTTTCAATAGATTTTTCCATTATATTGGACGCATCAGAAAATTATTTTTTTCCAACATCTTTTTTAAAATCAAATACGTTGGTACTATGAAATGAAGTTGTACCAACATGGCAAGCATTAATTTGTTTAACACAAATTTGGGCGTTTAAAGATGCATAAGTTTATCATATTTTGAATAAGCTGTTAACATCTTCTACGTATATAAAAATTAATGTGTCAGGAAAACTCTAGCAAAGTCTGAAGAGTGTTTCTGTGAAGTTTGGTACCGATGGAACATGGGGGCGTGGCAACTCCCTTACAACAATAATTTTCTATATCGAATAGCTTTAGAATTACATGCTGCACAGCTCCAAAGTTCGGTATTCGAGCTCAAATTCCACGTGCTGTTTCACATTTAAAGGCGTTCCAAAGGGGGCGCCCTCAGCCGCGGCGAAAAATTTGTTCAATTAAAAATTTTTCTGATTAGTTACCACCTCTCTGCCGACAATGGCAAACCTCAGAGAGTAAATAATGCCATGTAAAGCTTCTTGGGAACATGAACTTTAGCCGTTCGGAGTCGGTATAAAACATGTAGGTCCAGTTCTATAGACACTTTTTAAGATATTTCACAACAAGTTCGTCAAAGTTGTACTCTGTTTCGCTGTGAAAAATACTCGCAACACTTCTCTTGCACCATTTTTTCACGACAATTTAATTGAACTGCCTATTTATTTTGAAGTAAAAAGTGATAGTTCTGGTAAATTTTTTGTTTTAATGTATATATTTGTCTCTATTTTGAAAATGAAATCATGACATTCTTAAATTTTTCAATTTCTTCGCAACAAAATAGGTCTGTTCGCGTACTTTTCTAGTAAAATAATGAAAAAAGTCAAAAGAAATTAAATTGAGAGAGATTTACTTCAACACTTAAAAGTAAACGAACGATTTTCTGACAATAAACTGAAAAATGTCAAATCAAAATTATTTTTCATATGAATCTATGGCCAGCACTTCACCAACGAAAGGTTTTTCATTCAGGTTTTTCATTCAACTTGCTTTCAATTTCTTTTGCCATCAATATTCGTAAATTCAAGTGCTTGTCCGAAACAGCAAATAAAAAAATAATCAAACTGAAATTGTTCGTTTTTTCATTGCAAAAGACTTGCAATGTTTTTAAGTAACTTTAATAATTTTTAGCCCAATAAATTATAATTAATTCATAATAATAATAATGTGCTTTTCCATTGCACTTTGCCTGGAAATGTTACATTCGCAAAGTGAAGGTTGGTGTTGTACTCATAATAAAGATGATTTTAAAGCCATTAGTTATGCATTTAATGAATTCTTATCTTTTACTGTCACATTTCAAAACATGCATTGCAATGAAAAATTGTTTTGGTATTCACACAAATAACGAAGTGGCACCGTTTATCGAGTGACTACATTAATTCGATCTTCTCATTATTATATAATATTTCGAATTACTAAAATTGTGGCTAGTTAAAAGAAAATTATTAATATCTTAAAGAAATGAATGTGAATTTTGAAATTATATTGTTTTTTTTTATTCAATATAATTTCACTCGACTTCAATACACTCATTCCAATGATTCTCAAATAATTTTATACCATATCTGTAATGGTTTTTCCGGTAATAGCTTCTTCATTCGACGAAAAATGCTTACCACGAAAGAATTGTTGCAAGTTTCGGAAGAGGTAGAAATCACTGGTAGCTAAATCAGGTGAAAACGGTGGATGTTGAAGTAAGTTGTGTTTTAATTCGTTTAATTTAGCCATCATCAAAACACTTGTGTGAACACGTGCACTGCTTGATGAACATTTTATTTTTTCTTTCGCATGAACTTTTTCGTTCAGCTGAAAGCAAAACATTACAATAATATTCTAAGTTAATTGTTCGAATCTAATATTGAAATTTTTTGCATCTTAAATATTAGCCTATTTATAGAGTTATCACTATTGTGGGTAGTATGGGGGGTGGGCGTGTTTATGGGTATTTGACGCCCACTTTTTTGCCATACGTTAGTTTTGACATAACCGAATATTGTAGCTTAAATATTAGCCTCTTTAGAAATTTTTAACTATAGTGGGTTGTAATGGAGAACGGCATGGTTTTCATCCGATTTAGCCATCTTCGATCCATTTTCGAACTTTATCTTCGACTTTTGAAGATCAAATATCAAATGAAGATCAAATATCGAGTTTTATTACGAAAGTTTTCCTACCACGCCTCCTTATGGGTGTTAAACACAAATTAATAAATCCATAACGCCGTTCGCGATGGTGTATAAAAATGATAGTCATCCGTGCAAGAACACGGCCGCCTTCCATAGAATCCACAATATTTTAACCTGCAAGCAGTTACATATAAAGAACTAAAATAGCTTTAATATATATTTAATTATAATATTAAACTATTGCAGTTTCCTTTCTTTAAATTTTAAACTCTATTAAGTATATTAACCCTTTAAGTTAAACTTACATGCCTACTAGTATACCATTTTCATTTATATTCTGACTAGGTCTGCCAGATTGTTTTTTTTTTAAAAATCTGGATTTTGCACTCTTGTTAACGTTTCATTTATTTAAAGAAGTTTATATTTATTTTTACAACACATACTAAATATGTGGTAAGTGTAGCTAGCCACTGCCCCTAAAAGAGTTAAAGAGAAATTCTGCACTATATGTACAAATTTCGGTGTTTTTATTAATGCTAAAAAAAAATAAAGCATATTTTATCAGTCATTTTTGTAAGATATTTATTGATGCTTAAACAATAAAAAAAGAAAAAAATGAAAAAAGAATTTTTTAAAATTGAAAAAAAAATTACAGGTTTGTAAAATGGGTTGTGATAGTGGATAGCGTTTGGTGACCGTGGCATGTGTGTTAGGCATGTGGCTTGTATGCCCGGAGCGCGAGATCGATTCCCATTCGCGACAAAGTTCGTTTCAATAAAAAATTTTCTTTACGGTCATCACCACTCTGCAGACAATGGCAAACCTCAGAGAGTAAATAATGTCATGTAAAGCTTCTTGAGAACTTGAACATTGCCGTTTGGAGACGGCATTAAACATGTATGTCCAGTTCTCGGTCAATTGTGTACAATAGGCTCGGTCGATTTTTAAACCGATGTTGCCTGGGTGATTTTCGGTTCGGGCCTGAAAAGTTATTAAAAAAAAAAAACAAAAAAAAGGGAGTTGGAGGTACACTTTACCCCATCGCACCCTCAATTTTTTTTAATTTTTTCTATAGGAATTTTAAAAATTTTTTTTTTTTTAAATGTGCACAGCTAGGGCAAAACTAATGCCAGATATGAAATCCTCTCACCCGATTCATCCAAAAAACGGTCTAACATGTATACGTTGTCATAAAAAAAATTACCGTAACAAATTCCTTAAGAAAAAATTTCACTAAATTCAAAGTATATTCTTATCGTTGGTGCGTATGTAATTGTGACCATCACGTCTGAACCACTGCAGCTATCCACCTTATATTTGCATCATATCTTATATGGTATCATATATATAAGTAAATGTATACAGGAATACCTCGCATAGTACGGTTAATCCGTTCCACCATTTTGCCGTACTATTTGAAACCGGACTAATCGAGGCACTCGGGACCAGTGCGCCTATTAACAGGTCATATACCCCTATGAAGGAGGTTAAGGGACATTAAAGGATAATCAAGTCAAAAAACGATAAATTGTTACACATAATTTGAAATTGTTGTTGTTTTACATGTTACAGGTTGAAGTTGCTCAAATTTGCCTCTGCTCTTCGTGAATACTAAAACCAGGGCTGCCGAATGATTAAACAATTGCCTCTTGAAATGTACCAATAGCAACCTTATCTTTAATCGTCATAATGATATCAGTTAATTTGTTTATCGTTATGTATTACCTGATACTTTTTTTTTAAATACTGGGCAGCTGTTTTTTTTTTTTATTTTCCCATCAAACACTTACGAAAATGTAATAAATAAACAACACTTCAAACCCTTTCATAAAAAAAATCCATACGTTTGTTTTTGCCGTGCCAAACGGCAACCATAAACTCACTACAAAGAGCGTAAGAATCTAATTTGTATGTACATACATACATACATATGTATGTATGTATTTTACTCTCTTGTATGCAAGCTTTTACACAAGCATGATGTCATCGCAATTTTAAGCAAAAGACAAGAAAGTAACAATTTTTTCGAAGAAAAAAAATTTTTTTTTTGAAAATTTCAAAACCGTACTATAGCGAAACCGTACTGGTCGAAGCAGTACTATGCGAGGTATTCCTGTATTATATAAATCGGTAATGAAACTGCATAAAGATTGTGCCCACGGAGCCACCTAGGATGAATTTTCAAACACAAAAAATTCCGTAGCACCACACAAAGATATGGTGTGAATAACTGCAGTTAATAATAAGGTGGATAACTGCAGTGGCTCAGCCGTGATGGTCACAATTACATACGCACGAACGATAATAATATACTTTGCATTTGGCTCATTCCATACAGACGAGTGTGACGTTATGACTACTTTATCGTGCTGAAAATGGTATTAACCGGTTAAAATTTTAGCAATTTACTAAAGGGTATTTTAGAAGATGCCCCAAGGTTTCAAAATGCTAAAACATAATGCAATTATTTATACTAGTTTAATAGTTACATTCGCTTAAACACCTGGGACGGGTGTGACGAGCACAACTTTAAAAATTAAAAATTCTGAGTTTAACATTGAAATTCAGTCCATCTGCTACAATGAGACCATTTTTGACTTGCATATGTTAAAATTTAATATATTTTCTGTTGAATACCAGTGAAAAATATTTTGAAAAAATGGCGATAACCATTCTTTTTTAAACTTTTAAATGGGACGGGTGTGACATAACATTGTCCCGGGTGTGACGAGTGCGAATGATGTGGGAATTATATATAAGAACTTAATGGGTATAATAACTTTCACATATTTTTGACACTTAAATCAAAAAAATATGTTTTTAATTAATATATTAATTAAAAAAAAAAAATATTTTTTTGCAAACAAATTTTTTGCACCTGTACAAAAATATCAAGTTTTTAATATATTTAAAAAAAAAAATATTTTTTTGCAAAAAATTTTTCGCATGAATTTTTGATCAAATTAATACCTTTACAATTGATTTCGCTTTACATGAATTCACAAAACTTGTTTTAATCAAAGAATTTATTCATATACTTGCAAAAATTTCATTATTAGAAAAAAATGCTTGTTTTAATCAAAGAATTTATTCATATACTTGCAAAAATTTCATTATTAGAAAAAAATTTTGAAAACCGTTCCGGGTGTGACAAACTTCTTGTAACGGAAATGAAGAATAAAAATAATTTATTGAATGAAAAAAGTTAACAAGTTTATGTAAAACATCAACATCCTTACTTTAGGAAAGTTTCATTCTTATCATAAGCACATGTTGCTTCTTAGGAAAACTATAGCCTTTTTTGGGACGGTTGTGACACAGAAAAAACACTCAGTTTAAATATTTTGTACTTTGAAAACGCAGTAACCAATCATTATTGCAAACTATTCTAACACAACATTAACATCTTTTTAAATATTACTGACCTTATTTTTTTTAAAGTTGTATCAAAAGATGACTGATTTCAAGGTTTAAATTAAATCAAAATATTTAAAAAATTTTTTCAACTCGAAGTTTGTTTAGTTAAATTGTCAAAATAATATAAAAAAGCATTTAATTTAAAAATATTTTTGCAGCAGGACTAACTTAAGATTCCACTTCAATTCGAAAATCAAAAATTACTTCAAATACATGCATTTTAGAATTCATGTTTCCGTTCCTCATTTCTGTGGAATGAGCCATTTAGTGAAATTTTTTCTTTAGGAATTTCTTTAGGTAAATTTTTGTATGACAACGTATTCATGTTAGACCGTTTTTTGGATGAATCGGGTATGAGGATTTCATACCTGCATAAGTTTTGCCCTAGCTGTGCACGTTTTTTAAAAAAAATTTTTTTTTTTAAAATTCCTATAGAAAAAATTCAAAAAATTGAGGGTGCGATGGGGTAAAGTGTACCACCAACCCCCTTTTTGTTTTGTTTGTTTAATTACTTCAGGCCCGAACCGAAAATCGCCCAGGCAACATCAGATTTTTTGTCTCCATACAAATCGACCCAGCCTAGTGTACAAACATTTAATAACACTCACAGCAATACAATAGATCATAAGAAGCTCGGTCAAAGTCCTTTCAAGGGTTGAAATGGCTGTTGTGAATGGGTGTTTGCCTACTTGACATGATTCCAACTCTTCTGGTGATCTGATGAAAAAAGAACGTCTTAATCACAGAAATTACAAAAAGGTTTTTTATTTTACAAAATGACTGCTTTGTTTGAAATCGATTTTTTGCCCTTTTTCATATTTTTGAATTTTTTAAAAAAAGTAGAAACCAGTTATAATAACACTATGGACCAAATTTTGGTTAGCAAAAGTTAGGTCGATTCTAAGAGTGAGGGGTGAAAACAGAGGCTAAATTAGAAGTCCCGAATCGCGGTGTTTGTTTATGTTAGTTCGAATGTTTTTTAATAGACCTTCGAACTATGCAGTCCCCTCACTCTCCGAATCGACCTAACTTTTGCTAACCAGAATTTGTTCCATACTGTAATTATAGGTCCAACAATAGAGTCATATATTAAGAAGATCCACAACATATTTCATTAGAACTTGCAAAATCACGTCAGACTTTTAAGAAAAAGTAGTTTCGAGAAAATCTCGTTAAACCTTAGGATTACTGAAGATTTTTTTCGTGCGAATTTTACGAATACCCATCCGGGTGACCAATAATATTTTGCTTTTATTTTGCCTAGATGTGCTACACTTTTTTATTTCATACAATTTAAAAAGCTCTTGCTTTTGACAGTTAGTTTAAATTTATTTAGCACTAAACATGTAATGAGAGTGGTCTTCATATTTCTTTTCGTTGCTGAATAATAAAAAAGTGAAAATCTGAATGGTCACCCAGTTAAAAACTGATTTTTCTAATTTTTCTTTGTATTGTTAAAATATCAATAATTGCGTTCGTTTCGCCAGCCAATAATCAATTAATGTCGCTTATTTAAAAATTTTTATGAGAAAAAAATAACAATGACTCCAGCTAGGTGAGGATAGAGAAATCCAACTCAACCGATTGAGTTGAGTAAAGTTGCGTTGCCAAGTTCTTATTTTTTTTAGTTGGTTTGTGTACGGAATAGGATAAAATGTCATAGATTCTGCCAAAATGTGGCGTGAGTGCAACAAAAAAAAAAATTTCTTCAAGCTGTCAACTGTTTAGTTTTGATTTTTATCATAAATAAAATTCCACAAAAAAAAAAATAAAAAAATTCAGTTTTTGTAATTGTTTGGCTACCTCTTAAAATCCCCCAAATTTGGTCAAAATCTAAGACATGCTACTTTCTCTTGGCCGATCTGACGAGATTTGCTCCATATATTATAAAAAAATGGCTGGTAAAAATATTTTTTTTTTCTTTGTGAACTCATTTAATATTTCATTTTATAAAATCTAATTTTTTAAATGCTAGATCAATTTTTTATTTTAAAAGGTTTAAGATTTGCTTCTTATGATCACTTATTGACTCACTGAATTTATTTTAATTTTGTTTTTATTCATTGTCATAATGTTAATGGTTGGTTTTATCTCCAACACCCTCCAACTTTTAGTAACTTTCGCTTGCTTAATTGAATACATTACTATTTATTCACTTATAACGAACTTTTTTCTAAAACAAACCAATTTCAAAAGTACGTTCTTTAATTTTAAGAAACTTGCTGTTTTTCGGTTGTAGCGAACTTTATATGTATCCAAAACTTGTTTATTTTTGATTAAAACGAACTTAGAAGTGGAGCTATGGACAAAATATAATATTTTTGCGCTGGCAATACTGTAACACCAGTTGTGTTTTTTTATTAATCTAAAATTAATGATTGCGTAAGCAATCTAAGATTTTTTGTCAAGTCGCTTGAAATTCTTGATAACTTGGCTTAAGTGGAAATTTATACAAATGAAACTAATTAATATTAATGCCAAGCAAACTAAAATAACTGATTTTTCTGAGAACTAAATTATTTATATTTAAGTATCCTAACAGCGTTTTTAAAGGAGTTATGCATACTAGTGCACATGCACAAATTTTGTTCAAGGCTTGGTTTAAAGCAAACTTCGTTTAAAACGAAACATTTAGCTTTAAGCGAAAAGTACTATATTTCCACATGAAAATTCAACAAATTCTATGCTACGTTGCAACAACTCACAATTACTGATTTTCCTATCTCTCTCTTTTTCCACCTGTCTGAAAAACAATTGCATAATTCTTGTTTTTACTATTTTTGCATTTGTTAATTCTTTTTATAGCAAATATAAAATTATTTGCTATGCCCTATATTATGATTGGCGTTGTCTGCGTCATTGTCATTTTTTTCTCAATGTTGGCATCAGCATCACTTCAATGTTACATCGGTATGTACTAAGGATATTGTGTTCTTGCCGACATTTTATCGATAATTTGAAAAAATTAAATGTCACCTCAAAACTTTTTACGTCAGCCGTTTCCTTTTTATACCCTAAACCTGAAAGGTCAGGGTATATTAACTTTGTGCAAACGTTTGTAACGCATAGAACGAAGCGAGTCCGGTATAGAAAAGTATACATATTCTTGATCAGCGTCACCACGTGAGTCGAGCTATCCATGTCCGTCCGTCCGTCTGTCCGTCTGTGTGTTGTCCGTATACACAGGATAAGAAGAAGGAGTTGAGATAATTGGATGCGACTTGGTACACATGGTCACATGCACCCAAGGATCTGCACTATTGAATATTTTTGGAATCCGCCCACGGACACGCCTACCTTCCATACAACGCAATAATGTAAAACTGCATAACTCAGCTCATAATAAGCCTACAACAATAAAATTTGGAATGTATATGTTTTATATCAACGCAAAGATGTCTTTGAAAAATGGACGTCATTCGCTTACGGACACGCCCACCCCCATACAACCCAAAAGTTTAAAATGCAATAAATAAGCCTCTGTTTAACCTACAGAGCTAAAATTTGGCACATATGTTTTTTGTAACAAAACAAATATAGTTTTGAAAAGTGGACATCATCCGCCCACGGACACGCCTACCTTCCATACAACGCAAAAATGTAAAACTGCATAACTCAGCTCATAATTAGCTTACAACAATAAAATTTGATATGTATGTGTTTTTTATAAGCACAAAGATGTCTTCGAAAAATGGACGTCATCTGCTTACGGACACGTCCACCTCCCATACAACCCAAAAATTGAAAACGCAATAAATAAGCCTCCGTTTAACCTACAGAGCTAAAATTTGGCACGTATGTTTTTTATGACAAGACAAAGATGGTTTTTAAAAATGGACGTCATCCGCCTACGGATACGCCTTTTTCCCATACAACCCAAAATGTTTTAAACTCAATAAATAAGGTTATGTTTGTCATAGAGAAATTAAATTTGGTATGCATGTATTTTAGACCAAAACTAATGTGTGTTAAAAAATTGGAAGTAATCCGTCCATGAACACGCCCACCTCTCATAGGGAAAGCACAATAAAGGCATTAACTGTGAGCTACAGGAATAAAATTTGGTATGTGTAAATTTTTCATCAACATTTAAATGCATATAAAATATATGCTTCATCCATCCCTTGGATTTACAATAAAAATTTTTTGTTTTTGAAAAGTGGGTTTAGGGTATTTCATAGTCGGCCTAGACCGACTTTAGACTTTCTTTACTTGTTTTTTATTTCAATTTACAATAAATTGCCCATTACAATAAAAATTTTTTGTTTTTGAAAAGTGGGTTTAGGGTATTTCATAGTCGGCCTAGACCGACTTTAGACTTTCTTTACTTGTTTTTTATTTCAATGTTGTATAGAAAAATATTCTTTGTTTAGGATATCGATTTTAAGTGAAAGGTTCCGACTCTCTCTAACTACTTCTTCTCTTCTTCTCTTTCTTTTCCGCTCGCGTTCCTGAAACAGATGCAGTCCGATTTAATATTGTTTATTCTAATAATACCTCAATTTTTTATAGAAAATGTTAATTTTGTTTATATGCACTTCAAGTTTCCTGAGCGCATTAAAAGAATAATCATTTTAAGCATACGTAAAAGTGTCTTCCGCGAAGAGTAGTCCAATTGAAGCAGGTATATTTTAAATATAATTTAAATGTGGAAAGTCGTGTATTTATAATAAAGTAAAAAATATTGGAGTTGGAGCAGAACCCTGAGCTACCCCACTCAAAGAATCGCAGATGTTTGAATTTGTTAGTCCAACTTGGATAAAGAATTTTCGTCCCGTCAGTCATCTGTCCAGCAGATGAAAGATCTGAATTGGAAATTTCAACCTCAGAATTTTAAACAGCAATCCCTCCCGCCAGACGTTGTCAAACGCTTTTTCTACATCTAAAAAACACGCTGCAGTGCATTTTTTGCTTATCTAAGTCCAACCACAATGTCATTGTGAACCTTCAATCAGTGTTTCCAGAGACCCGAACTGAAATTTACCACTATTTGAGAAAAAAATACCGCTTTCTGAGAAAATTTACATTTTTTTAAAAAAAAATGACAAAATTTTAAATGATTACCAGCCGTTATAACTCACTTCACTACTTCCACAATAAAACATTTTTTTGCTAGCCTTAAACAATTGGTTTCTTTCTATTGCCAACAACTTTTCCAATTCACGATATGTAAGGGACTTCTTTTATCCACTTTTCCATTAACTTTTTTTTGTAGGAACTGGTCATGGCTTTCTATAACCGATATGCTTTTAAATAATATTCAATGCCATTCCAAAATATTTGATTACTTCTTATTTATTGTTGTTCAACAAATTTCTTGGTTTTTAAGTAAAAATTTGCAGCAAATCTAAACTTAAAATAATCCTACATTTGTTATGTTTTGCTACACAAGGGGACTCTCAATAATACTGCTTTTGAGTACGATTAGACTGAAAAAAGTTGAAAATATTTGGAAATCTAAAAAATAATTATATTGCAAAATTTACCACTTTTAATCAAAAATTACCTTTTTTACCTCTGCCCAAAAAATGAGTCAAAAATTACCTCAATAAGGGAAGATCGGGTCCACTTGACTTCTTTGCTTGCCTGAGAAGTAAAATATCCTGTTGAAGGCGGTAGCAGCGCTGAGGACTCGTTATTACAGACAAAGATATGTTGCGGTTTGTGGACTCTAGCAAAGTTATTTTGAACCTCATTAACTAAATCCAGGTCGAAAGAAGGCACTCTTTCTTGGAAAACTTCTTCAAAGTAATGGTTTTGTCATATATTGTGATTTTCACGCAAAAGGATTTTTTTTCCTTCAAATTATTCTAAAAACTTATTTGAAGGCGTGAGGGCCTGGAACGATACCTGCTAGTCTCTCTCTAAATTGATTATTAAGTCAAATCCTAATTTTGTCAGAAATAATTTTTTAACGTAAAGTTATTCTTCTCGAAAGCTCCCTATAATCTCTGCGAACCCTATTGAAATTATTGTGTAGATATTCTTTAGTTGATTTTGCCATGTGTGTTTGGTTTTACACAGGGTTTAAATTGCTTTCAGCAAAATAGCAAAAGCAACGAAATTTTTACTGCGGTAGTGCTACCGACAGTTTTTAAAATCATTGTAATGCTGTTCATTTTGCTTTGCTGTGTGAATTTTGAAAAGCAAAGCAAAAGCAGCAGCATTAAAAAGAATTTGTTTTACTGCGAAGTGCTACGAAAGCAAAATAAATTATTTTATTGCTTTGCTTTTCATTTTGCTTTTCTAATTTGTCACAGCACTACGACAGCAGCAGTTATTAAGCAGCTTAGTTTTGCTTTGCTTTCGGATGTTGTGCATTCGTTTGGGTTTCGTGATTTCTTCTTCGTCGTTTCTATGCTGCTTCGTTTCAGAGGCGCATGTCTATTTGCATGTTTTTTATATAATACTAGCTGATACCCGGCGCGTTACTGCCGTCCTAGTCCAATGCCTGCCCAGTTTGCCAATAGAAGGCCATCAACAAATAGTAACTCCACTCTGAGTTTCAATATTCTGTGGTTATTATTTTCAAAGCTGTTAAATATAAAAAATTGTCTTTTATGGGTAGAGCCAAGCCCTTAGTTCCATACACGTTTTAGTTTGCGAGTACCTCCGAGTAGAAGTATACCGCCAAATAGATACTTCAAACCGAGTTTCTTTATTGTGTGACTATTATTTCCAAAGCTATTTAATTTAAAAAAAAATGTGTCTTATATGGGTGGATCCGCACCCATTGTACAATGTCCGTTCCAGTAGCAGGACACCACCAAAAAGTAATTCCATTCTGTTTTCCAATGCCTGTGTCTGTTTTATAATTGAAAGACCTGGCCAATTAGTTACTTCAATGTTATACGACATTTAGTTAAAAATTTATGCGATTAAAAAAAATTGAATTTTATGGGCGGTAGCATGCCACCCTTTACAAAAATCGCTAAAATTTTACTGTCGAAGGCCAAGACTCAATAGTAAGTTCGTACCGAGTTTCATTGATGTGTGATTTATAAACGAAAGTTAAGCCGAAAATTTGTGTTCTTGAAAAAGTGCCACGCCCCTCGCGGGTAGAAGGTTGAAAAATACCTTACGACCTATTCTCATACCTGCCAAATATACAAACAAAATTCATTAAAATCGGTTCAGCCGTTTCGGAGGAGTTCGTACACTAACACCGTGACACGAGATTTTTATATATTAGATGTACACTTGTGCGCAGTCGTGTATGTATGTTGTTACTTTGAAAAACTGTCGATAGCACTACCGCAGCAAAATGTTGCTGTTCTGCTATTCTTTTGCTGTTTTGCTGAAACAGCTGAAGCAAAGCAAAAGAATTGCTGTTTTTTTAGTGCTGCGACAAATAAGAAAGGCAAAATGAAAAGCAAAGCAATAAAATAATTTATTTTGCTTTCGTAGCACTACGCAGTAAAACAAATTATTTTAAATGCTGCTGCTTTTGCTGTTGCTGTTCGATTTTCAATAAGCACAGCAAAGTAAAAGCAAAAGCAGCTGAAGTTTTTTTAAGTTTTTTAAACGCTGGTTTTAAACAATTTTTCATTCAATATGCTTATCAATTTCACTGTTGACGAGATTGGTGGCATGAGAAGGCATACTATTCAACAATTTTTCATCTAACTCCTCTCTAAATAGGTGCCAGTCTGTTTTTCTAAGATTTACTAGAAGTACATTCTGCAATAGGAATTTCAACAGGATCTATGTTAATATTAAGCAGCACAGGAAAGTGTTCAGTAAACGCTGGAAGTGTTCGTAATGAAAAATTATGGTCTACTTGATTAATCATATCAGAGGATACCAAAAAGTGGGTAAAAAAGAAGAGCTCCTGGGAAATGTAGGAGTCTCAGGCGTGACATTTACTAGGGAGGGAAAAAAAATACGATACCATCTCTAGATTCTTTCCGTTCAAATTATAAAAACCATCTCCCCAATTAGTGCTTTTAGCGTTTAAATCTCCTCCAATTATCGCACCATTAAAACGTAAAGACAACCTATCAATTACATTAAGTCCCTCCAACAGAGTCTCAGAACCACAGTTAGTAGGTATATCGATGGATCTGAACAACGCTTCCAAATTGTCCAAGTTTATTTAGAAAATAATGGCTCTGTTCGAAATTTTCATAAGAGAATTTTGTTTAGCGATGATGCTCACTTTTGGTTGAATGGCTACGTCAATAGTGGCCATATCTTCAAGTGAAGATAATCCTCAAGAGTACGTTGTGACAACGTGACATCCAGTTAAACTGACTATTTGGTGTGCTTTATGGTCTGGTGGAAGCATTGGTCCGTACTTCTATAAAAACGATGCTGGCCAGAACGTTACAGTCAATGGTGACCGCTATAGAGCCATGAGTACGGACTTTTTCGTTCCTAAATTGAACAACCATGATGTGCAGGAGCTGTGTTTTAAACAAAACGGCGCAACATGTCAGACAGCTTCTGCCACAATTGATTTACTAAAGAAAACGTTTGGTAACTGCATAATTTGGTAACGTTCCGAGACTTTGTGGATATGTGAAGTCGCTAGTCAACGCCGATAAGCCCGAAAGGATCGACCACTTGGAGGACAACATTCGCTGCGTTCTTGCCGATATATGCCAGTCATAGCGGTCATATGCCACAAATCATATTTAAATTATATGAATTAACATAATTTTGGAATTATATTGTAAAAATTTCAACCAAATCTTATGACTACTTTTCTTTTAGCTAGTTTTTTTTTGTATAGACAAGTCAGGCTAAAAATCATAAAATATGCACACTTATCATAACTTTAAATGCAATTATCTCAAAACCACTTTTTCGCGGTTAATTGTAATAAAAAGTTTTCGAAAAAATTTTCAGATTTTAATAATTTTTGGACCACATACTTTGAAAAGTAGTCATTAAAGTCGGTACTAGAATCATGAGGGTTGCTCCAAAAACAACTTAGCTGGACCTATTTTAAGCCTTGAAAAATAGCTGCTTTTGTAAATTTTGACTTTTGGTTGTTATAGTTTCGTTATTTGTTGAACGATCCTCTTGATTCTAGTACCGACGATAACGGCATTAATTCTTACCATATTCCCGTTTTGGTTTTTATTTTCAAATGAGACCAAACATTTTTTGATTACAACCAGCGGGATACCTTAAAGCAATTTTCAGCAGCTGTAAAAAGTTTCAGCTTCAGCGTCTACTATAAACGCGGCCTAAAGCTTTTGTCAAAAACTGATCAATGGAAATGGTTTCAAATCGTACAGACGTCATTCGTTAAATCGAATGACAACAAAAAAATTGTATTCGTTATACAGAATAGCCAATGAAGATATTATGCCGTTCCTTATATTGAACATTTGTTAAATCGAATATTCGTTATATTTGACGTCTACTGCATTCCATTCTATTATTCAATTTTGAATTATTGTAATACTTTTATTATTTTTTTAAGTCACTTGATTTTTTTTTTTAAATAATTGAAATTTTTTTTTTAGCTTATCTAAATTTTGTTTTAATTTCTTTTGTATGCTTTTTGGAAAGGTGGGTGGGTGGTTGTTACCTCGAACACACTTCCATCCCTTGCTTTTACTTGTTTATTTTTATTTTATCCACTTAAAAATTCAACAAATTCTATTCCAGGGAGCAAAAAGTCGCAATCATCTTTCCCCCTCTCCTTACTCTTCCTACTCTCTCTCCACCTGTATTAAAAACAATTGCATAATTTTTGTTTTTACTATTTTTGCATTTCTATATTCTTTTTAGGGTGAGACATAACATTCGCGGCAGTGAAAACAGACTTTTTTAAAAATTCATAACTCAGTCAAAAACAAACATTTTTACAAATTTTTTTTATTATTGTAGAGAATTGAACAAATTACAAGAAAAAAATTCAAAAAAATATATTTTTCACTACAACATAGTTTTATAGAGCTCCAAACTGGCGGCAGAGAAAAAAAACGGGGCCTCGTGGTTGCAGCGCTGGGAGTCGCAAAAATTGTTCGAAATTAATTATCGTATGACAGGAGCTTTTTTAACATTTTTTTTTTCAATTTTTGGTGATGTTCCAAATTTGAAAGTGTGTTTTTTTCAAAAAAAATATTGACTTTAAAAAATCATAAAAAATGGAAAAATTTTTTTACAAAAAAAGCTCGTGTCATGCGATAGCGAATCAGGTTTAAAAAATTAAAAAAAAAAATTTCAAAAAATGAACATGGTTTCGAGATAAACGCGTTCAAAGTTTGTGAACAAAGAAAAAAAAAGCGCGAAAATTAAAAATGCGCTCTCACTAAACCGGCTGTAGCTTTTGAACCCGTAGGAATTTTTCTTAAGAATATTTACTAAAATACAAAATTATAAAAAAAAGGCCAATTGCTATTTTCGATTTAAAAAAACCCCCTTAAGCAAAATATAAATTTAATGTTGCCGTTTCTGTTGCTGAGTTTCCTGGAAAAAGAGGTAAAAAAAGAATTCGAACTCTAAACACAGCTAAAGCATCGACAATAGAACAACAAAAAATTTACATATTATGTGTTTGCCTTAAAGATGCCACCTTATGGAAAAGTACTCGAATTAATAAATTTGTCTGCATTGTTCTGACTAACTGATATGGCTGTGAGCAAGTTATTAAATTTTGGAAATAAATATTTTGAATACTCTTGACTAAAATGTAAGTAAATATTTGTAATAATAAAACCGAAACTGCTAGCATCGAAGTTGCATATACAGTATTGTTCAAAACCTCAGCAACTCGTCCTACTCATTTGCTATTACAGCTATTCTAACAAATATAAGACAAATATAACAAATATAAGTTTATGAATTCCGTCGACTTAGCTTAGTCGAATTTGATATCGTTTGATGTTAAATTTTATCCTTATTCTTTGGTTTTTAGATTTTCTTCTAATGTAGTCAAGCAAGGTTTGACGATCTTGGCGAAATTTTAGAAAAGATTTGGGCTAAATAATAATGACAGTCAATCAATAACGGCTATTTCTTTCAAAATAAATATAATTTTATTGACCTCAATATATATTATAGAAGTTTGTTATATTACAACATCCACTAAAGTAAAATGTACTCCTCCTCATTTAAAAGTAACATTTAATTTTCAAAAACAATCTTGTGGAGGAAACTTTCCCTCAAACATATTTCAAGGGCTCAAACAAGGGCTAAATTAAAAGAAGAAACTTTAAGTCTATCTTTTAGCCCTGTGTTTTTTACAAACCCTCCCAAAACTAGAATTAAGCTAATGTAGATGTGTTGAACGCTGACTGTTGAGTTAGTAGAATAGTATTCATCTTAGCAAGAAACACTTTTTTTATATTTTTTAGTGAGGTGCATTGTATGTCAGTATGTAGGCAGTGATTTCTTGAAAGAAAGTATTGCTTTGGTGGAATACAATAAAATTTTACTGAACCATATTTTACCTGTAAGCGAATTTTGATGTGGATTGAAGTCTTCATTTAAATATATATGACTAATGTCCCTTAAGAAAATAAAAGAAATTTTATTACTTGTAATTGCTTATTTTATTCAAAGAGAGATATTTTTTTCACATTAAGTTTTTCGAGGTGATCATTTTGAGCTCACATCTGTAACTTTCTCATTTCGTTATTAACGAATCAACTATAAATTCATAAAATTTATAACTTTTTAGAAAGAAAGAAAGAAAGAAAGAAAGAAAGAAAGAAAGAAAGAAAGAAAGAAAGAAAGAAAGAAAGAAAGAAAGAAAGAAAGAAAGAAAGAAAGAAAAAAAGAAAGAAAGAAAGAAAGAAAGAAAGAAAGAAAGAAAGAAAGAAAGAAAGAAAGAAAAAAAGAAAGAAAAAAAGAAAGAAAGAAAGAAAGAAAGAAAGAAAGAAAGAAAGAAAGAAAGAAAGAAAGAAAGAAAGAAAGAAAGAAAGAAAGAAAGAAAGAAAGAAAGAAAGAAAGAAAGAAAGAAAGAAAGAAAGAAAGAAAGAAAGAAAGAAAGAAAGAAAGAAAGAAAGAAAGAAAGAAAGAACAAACGAACAATTGTATAGAATTTTATACAGGGTTTCAAAAATATTCCAGAGATTCTTTAAACCATCATGGAAAATTATGAAATGATATTGAACTTTAAATGATTTTACGCTTCAATCATAATCATGGGAATTGTGTGTATATTTGTAAATATACAATATAAATAAATAACAAGGATTTCCGCACTCTTATTAAAAATATTTCAAAGAATTAACTCAACAACGTTAAGTACTCAATAAAATACAAAGGATTACAAATTCATAAATTATTCAAATCCTATAGAATGAGCAAGAATTAAGCCAGCCAACTGTTTTACCTCGACAAACATTTTCTAAGAAATAAACTGTGAAAACTTTTACAGAAGACCATATACGGGGGTCGTTCGGAAACTTCTTAGCACGACACAGATATGACATAAAAACAGCCTGTTAAGACTGTTGGAAACTTTCATCCATCGTATAAACACATGTTAAATTTAATTTGGATCTAGCAACTCTTTCGTATAAGAATAGCTGTTCAAAAAGGGTTTTTCATTGATTTGTGATATAATGGACAAATTTGAAATTCGTTGTGTAATAAAATATTTCCATAAAAAAAGGTTTACCGGGGCAAGAAATTCATAATGCTCCTACATATAGGCATCTCCCAAAAAAGGTCCACCAAAAGTGAAGAAAAACATTAAAATAAAGCACTCTAACAGCTTTTAACTTTATTTTTTTTTTATATTGATTAGAATTTCTGCTATGTAACTTGAATTCAACTTATGATGTATTTTTATTAAAATTTATAATGAACATCTTTACTGTATTTTACAACTGTGGAAAAATTTGTCGCGTCCATGATGTCGCGTCCGTATTCGTGCTATATCTATTTAAAAAAAGATAAAAGATTATTCTTATATTTCATAAGTCTACGAAGAATAGTTATCCTTTGACCTCCATTAACATGTATATTATATATAAAAATGTTCTCAAAATTATCTAAATTTTGCATATTTCTATACGAGCTTAAAAAAACTCGAGTTTTTCGTCGCGTCCGTTCCATTGAATGATTGCTTATTACTTTGTACTAATTTGTACTAAATCTCGCCAATATTTTTATAGAATTTAGCACGCTTTCGTCGCGTTAGAACACTTAAATACATACAGGCTCATTTTGTTTCTTTCTTGTTTTTCGTGTAATTAAAACCGTGCGAATGTCGCGTCCGTACCACTGGGAGATGCCCATATGCAACAGTAAAAAACTGGATTGCAGAATTTAAACGTGGTCGTTCAAGCATTGAAGATGAACCTCGAAGTGGACGTCCAAAAAATGCAACATCAGTAGAATGATAGCAAGAGTACATGTTATGATACTAGACGATCGACGAGTGAAAGTGCAGCTGAATAGGTGATGCCATAGGCATCATTAATGATCGAATTCATTTGATTCTGCATGAAAAATTAAAAATGAAAAAATTATCTGTAAGATGGGTGCCGTATCTGCTTACGGTTGATCAAAAACGCATTCGCATGAAAATTGCTCAAGACTGTTGGATAGATTTTTGCGAAATAAAATGTATTTTAAGCGTCGTTTCATAACTCCAGAGATGTAAGAGCAATCAAAACAGTGGACTGAAGCTGTTGGATGTGTACCAAAGAAGGCAAAAGCAATTCAATCGGTTGGAAAAGTAATGGCAACGGTTTTTTGGGATTATAAAGGAATTTTGTTGATTGACTATCTTCAAAAAGGTAAAAGAGTTACATCAGAATATTATTGCAACCTTTTGGACCACAAGAGTCTTAAAACAATGGCAAAATTCAACGAATTAAAGTACGAATTGCTTGACCATCCACCTTATTTTCTGAGGAAGGAAGAGAGATGCCTTTTCAGACGTAAAAAAAGAGAGCAGGAAAAGCGTGAGCGAGAAAAAATTGAGGTGTATCAGGGCAGGAAGGATGCTCGAAAATTTTACCAGCAGGTTAAGCGTCTAACCCAAGGTTTCAAGCCCGGAGCATCCAATTGTAGAGATGAGAATGGTGATCTGGTAACAGATACGCAGTGCGCATTGAGATTATGGAGACAGCATTTTTCCAATCTGCTTGCAGGCGACGATACCAACAATTCCGCCCTTGGAGAATGCAGTCTGACACCACCAATCGACGATGATGGAGTGGAAATTCCACCACCTAGCCATGAAGAGGTTAAAGTTGCTATCCAGCGACTCAAAAACAACAAAGCTGCAGGTGCTGACGGCCTGGCTGCTGAATTGTTTAAAACCGGCGGCGGTGAATTGATAAGGTGCATGCATCAACTCATCAGCAAAATATGGCTAGCGGAAAGCATGCCCGACGATTGGAATCTCAGTGTGCTTTGTCCTATACTTAAGAAAGGAGACCCGACAATCTGCGCCAACTACAGAGGTATCAGTCTTATATCCATCGCATATAAGGTTCTTTCGAGCGTATTGAAAGATTGAAGCCGCATACCAAAACACTGATTGGACCTTATCAGTGTGGCTTTCGTCCTGGCAAGTCCACCATAGACCAGATTTTTACACTACGCCAAATCCTGGAAAAAACCCACGAAAACCAAATCGACACCCATCATCTCTTTGTTGATTACAAAGCTGCGTTCGATAGCCCGATTCGGGATTGCCTATACGCAACAATGTCTGAGTTCGGTATACCTGCAAAGTTGATTAGGCTCTGCAAGATGACGTTGAGCAATACATGCAGCTCCTTCAAGGTAGGAAATGACCTCTCCGAAACCTTTAATACCGAACGAGGTTTCAGACAAGGCGACCCGCTATCATGCGATCTCTTCAATTTCATCATGGAGGGGATCCTACGAAAGGCAGGTGTACATCGAAATGGCACCATTTTCTACAAAGGTGTCCAGCTCCTTGCGTATGCTGACGATATCGATATTATCGGCAGAACCAAGAGAGATGTAACCGCTGCTTTCGCCGCTATCGAAAAGGAATCAGCCAAAGTGGGTTTGACGGTGAACGAGGGCAAAACAAAGTATATGCTGTCTGCAAATAGGGAAGTGCGGCGTCTAGGCTCCCATGTTACAGCAGGCAAATATAACTTTGAAGTTGTCAAGGAGTTTACTTACCTTGGCACCGCCGTAAACAGCAACAACAATGTCAGCCTGGAGATAAAGCGAAGAACAACAATTGCTAATAGGTGCTACTACGGGCTAAGTAAGCAATTAGGTTCCAGAGCCCTCTCTCGATCGACAAAACTAACACTCTACAAGACGCTCATCATACCTGTGCTTCTTTATGGCGCTGAAGCATGGGTGGTATCGCAAGCAGATGCAGCCGCTCTTGGGGTGTTTGAGAGGAAAGTTCTTCGCAAAATCTTTGGTCCTGTTCGAGTTGGCGACGACTATCGCATTCGAATGAACCACGAACTGTACGAGCTCTACGACGACATTGACATAGTCCAGCGTATAACAATTCAGCGACTACGTTGGCTGGGTCATGTCTTTCGTATGGATGAAGAAGCTCCAGCTCCAACGAAAAGGTGTTTGAGGCGAAAGCCGAGGGTCGACGACGAAGAGGAAGGCCATGCCTCCGATGGATTGACCAGGCCGAGGAAGCCCTTACCGCGCTTGGTGAAAGAGATTGGAGACGGCGCGCGCGAAGCAGAGACGCCTGGCGAGACCTGATGAAGTCGGCCGTAACCCGTCAACGGGTTGTCATGGCCACCTAAGTAAGTAAGTAAGTAAGCTCCCTCTGACTTTTAAATGCAGCTGTAAACGCTTATTTTGCAGAGCTTCAGGAAAATTATTTTAATCAGGGGATAGAAAAGCGTTGGACTAAGTGTGTTGAAGTTTCAGGAGATTATATTGAAAAATAAAAATAATTTTAAAATTCTAACTATCCTCGCATTTAATGCTTCTATATTGGCAGCAATCTACTTTATCTCATGATACAATTAATAATATCTATAGGTTTTGATAACAGGCTGTTTTCTAACGAGATCGCTTATGGATTGTCAAAATCAATATTAATTCCTATATCAGCCATTCTTTTACGCGCTCTGCTTTAATTGATTTTTGATAATTTATATTGTTAAAACCGTGTTTAATTATATCATGCTTTCTGTGTGAATTTCAACACTGAAGTCAAAGAGAGACAGCCTATATTAAAATTTTTTTTGTTGACATTAGTACACTCAGAAAAAAACACATATCTTTCTCCGATAAAAAATTTCTCTATTTTCGATAATAGCAATTTTCTCTTTTTCAAATACAATTTTCTTCAATAAGAACAAATTATCACATTTTCGAAGAAATACAGTAATCCCCGTTTAATTGCATCGCACTTAATTGATTTCCCTGCTTAATTGACCGAAAAATGTGTCAATCTTACGCTTCCATATGAAATGTATAGTGTAATTCCCGTTTTATTAATTCCAGCTTTATTGAATTTCCCGGTTATATGCACAACAAAAATTTGGATCTTTTAGTTAAATCAATATAAAAAATCCCGCTTAGTTGTCCCCCAAAAAATTACATCATTTTAATAATGTTTAACGAAACTTTAAGTGGTAATAATTTAAACAGCTGTTTTTGGCAATACATATTTGTGCTGACAAGTGTTTCGACTTTAGCCTTTAACGGGACTTCATTGATTGTCGACAAACAACGCTATGGATAATTAACCAACTTGGAAATCGCAGAGAGCGTTCTTACAGATTCATCTCGGATGAGACTGATGCGGAGAAGGAGGAAGTCTTAAATAAACCCATCCACCGAAAGAACTGCTGGGAGCAGTTGAACTTTTTCAACAACATTTTCTCACCGAAAATTCATTTAGGCACGACAAATAACAAACAACAACAACGAACTTCTTGGAAAATTTTAAGTTTAAAATTATTTAAGTAAAGATTTGGGAAAACATATAAACTACTTATATTTTCTTCTTATACTTTTGGTTTTCTTTCCAAAAAAGTGGTTTTGCATAATTGAACGAAAAGTGTAGTTAAACGGGTTTTTTTTTATTGAGCAATTGTTCAATTAAGCGGGATTTCGTTAATTGAATTTCCCGTTTATTTGAACAAACGTGTGAACATTTTTGCTTGTGCAATTAAGCGGGGATTACTGTATTTCTTCACTTCTAGGAAATGGGAATATTTCAATATCTCTAAAAATAATAAATATTTTTCTCGCACTAAAACATTCTAATTTATAGAGAAAAATTTATTGAAAATGACAAATGTTTACTATATTTTGATAAAAAAATATGTGTGTGGCCGCTACGCACGGCCCGTTACAATGGCCCGATTGGCCATTGAATCATACAGTTTAAAAATTCGTAGCGTACGGTTGGAAATTGAAGCATAACGTTCTTGTTGAAAATTCCACCACAATTCAAAAAGCACGTTCTAAAACTTTGTTGGTTAATTCGTCTGTTCATTCGGACTCAAACCATTGTTTCATAATTTTTTTCCTTCGAATTTATAGGGTGTTTCGAACACTTAATTTCAATTAAATTTACCTAAATTCACCTTAATTCGCCGCCGTTTCATTCGTTTCATCGGTTTTACGTCCTGTGTCGTTCGGCGTATGTTTTATACGCGGCTAAAGAAGTTTCAATTCAAAAATTCAATATTGTAAGAATTTTCTTCAATAAAAACAAATGTTTTCTCAAAAATAGAAAGTTTTTTTCTCTAAAAACGATATATTTTTATATATTTATCTTTTTCATAGTAGCTTTTTACCATTTTTAAGGTATTTTTAGGATTGCATTAGACAAATGCATTCTCTGAAGCAAAGTCTATATCATTTTTCTCTAAATATGATGCTTTTTTATCATATTCCCAGGAAATTTTTCTGAGTGTATGTTTGCATATTTGTGAACAGTGTTGCCACTCAATACAATTTTCCCTAAACGAAATGTGTATTATAAAAAATAAAAAATATATGGCACATTGAAAGTCATAAATCAGGAATAATATTAAGATTTTAATTGATAAATTTCATGTTATATTTTCAAAAATAACTTGACAAGAAAAATAAAAAGTAAAAAATTGTGCTCAGAAATTTTCAAGCTCGATCATGTTGGCAGAGCTTCCAATTCAAGTGCAATATTTTTGTCATTATGTGTGTACAAAAAAATATTCATCGAAACTATTTGCTCATAACATAATTGCTGATTGAAGACGAAACGCAAACTGATTGTCTGGTAGCATCGCTGAAGTTCGGTAGCTTCGAGAACTCGACTTGTACGTGAAAGTCGAGTGGCTCCGTGAGGTTCTCCTGTTATGCACTGGAATATATTTATGATATTGATAAATTTATGGTACAAAAATTATACTATTTTGGAGTAAAATAGCTGTTTGAATGGATATGCAAGTTTTATACTATGGAGTGTGATAAAAATTATCATAAATTTGGCATAAAACTAGTTTATACTACAAGAATGTTATAAAAATGATAAAATTTACCCTCGAATGTTTTTAATGTGTAGAAATAATAACACTTGCTTTCACAAATGGCACATCTAGTTTTTTAGATATCCTAACCGAAGGGATCAAAAAACACTATTTTTGCCTATGTTTGAGGTTTTCAAAATTATACCTATTTCAAATCGTATGCAGGTAGGAAAAACCACTACTTATTGATACTCTTGGGATCCAGTTAAATAAAGTGCAATAAACATTAATAAGAATCGTAAATTATTGATTAACCCTGTAGTTCCAAAGTGACGATTTTTGTGCATCTCCACATTACCTTTTTTCCCCATGAGTAAATAGTAGCACTCAGTTGCGGGACACCTCCATATAAGCAAAACTTTTTTATGTTTAGTGTATATTTTTTAAATAAAGAAACAATTCTTTTTTTATAGATATGTCTATTTCAGCCAAGTTGTTCCACTGCTTAATTATTGAATCATTTAATGTAACCTGACTGGATTTTTATAAATAAAATTTATTTATTACACCGAGGAACAGGTGAAAACTTGCAACATTAACGGTTATCAATTCTAGATGAATTTTGAACGCAGATTTAAAGAAAATTTTCCCCCATCATATCGAGTTTTAAAGATTTAAAAAAGAAATCTGAAGACCAGTATTTTTTTTCAATAATTTGACTATATCCTATTAATGCGTTGGCCAGTTTTAATCGCCTTTTAAATTTCTGAACAAAAAATTGGATGAATCTTACTAGTTTTCAAGCTGAAAACTGAAAAATGTTCAAAGCTGAGCAAATTCAGAATGTTACAAAAAAGACATTTTGAAAATCCCTTTAGTTTTTTTTCTTATTCTATATTAAGTTTTCAAATAAATATTTTTATATGTTGGAAAAACTTTGAAGTTGTGGAAAATTTTGATAACTATGAAAGAGTAGCTATTTAAAAAACTTTGTCGCATTGAAGCTTTTCATTTTAAATGTTGCAAATTGACTACAATTGTAGCCCAACGGCAACCCTGTTTGTGAATTACTACAAAGAATAAAATGTCAACGCTATCCAGGCTCGGTTGAGATAAAAAATGGTGACACCAACAATGTGAAAAATAATTAAAAAATTTAAGAAATTAAATGCACTCAGACCCGGATCCTAAACCTGTAGAGTCAGGGTATATTAACTTTGTGCAAACGTTTGTAACGCATAGAACGAAGCGAGTCCGGTATAGAAAAGTATATATGTATATTCTTGATCGGGGTCACCTCGTGAGTCGAGCTATCGATGAGTTGAGATAATTAGATGAAACTTGGTACACATGGTCACATGGACCCAAGTATCTGCACTATTGAATATTTTTGGAATCCTCCCACCGACACGCCTACCTCCCATACAACGAAAAAATTGAAAACTGCATAACTTAGGTCATAATTAGCCTACAACAATAAAATAAAATTTGGTATGTATGTGTTTTGTATCAACACAAAGATGTTTTCAAAAAAATGAAAATGGGTATCATCCGCTCACGGACGCGCCCACCTCCCATACAACCCAAAAATTGAAAACGCAATAAATAAGCCTCTGTTTAACCTACAGAGATAAACTTTGGCACATATGTTTGTTATGACAAAACAAAGATGGTTTTGAAAAATGGACAACATCCGCCTACCTCCCATACAATGCAAACATTTAAAACTTCATAAATAAGCTTATAATTAACCTACAACAATAAAATTTGGTGTGTATGTGTCTTGTAGCAACACAAATTTGTCTTCGAAAAATGGGTGTCATCCGCTGACGGACACGCCCACCTCCCATACAACCCAAAAATTGAAAACGCAATAAATAAGTCTCTGTTTAATCTACAGAGATAAAATTTGGCAAAAAATTTTCTTATGTATTTCTGCTCATTAAAAAATTCGACACTTAGGACACATAGGAAGGACGAGTTGCTTAGGTATTGCACAATACTGTATATGCAAAAATCCCATTTTATTTTTTGTTAAAAAATGTGATATCGAAGTTTGCTTAAAATTAGTTCAATTTTTTGATATGTCCTTTAATCACAAAATGGTAATGAGTTTCGTCAAAATTTATAGCTTCAAAACAAAAAGTTATTGTGCTTCTTCGTATCAATAATATAATTTTACATAAAATAGACAAAAAAAAAAATCAGTTTAGCGGATTCGACGAAAATGCGACGAACTGAAAACAAAAAAACTCCAATTTAAAAATGTTCCTTTTTTTTCATGGCAACACTGCTCATGCTTTCCGTTTAATTAGTTTGTTGGTTCACGTTTACTCTCTGACTGGGTTGCTTGAATGTTTTTTTAACTGTCGTCATGCACTTTAAGTTGCTATTGCTTTTGCTCTTCTCATTCCAAATGTTTGTGGTGTGACGTAACGTTAAAAAGAACGCCAAAAAGAATTTATTTTTATTTTATAAAAGACGGACTCCATTTAAGTCAAAACCGCTAAACAAAAACGACAGCTATTACTTTAACCACTTCTTCCTCCTTTTTACGAATTCTTGTTGATTTGAAATTGGCAATTCATGCAAAGTTTTTGTTTATATTTGCTATTCTATGAATGTTTTTTCAATTGATTAAAATTAAAAATTAGCATTCATAAATTTAATTAAATTAAATGTTGCATTTAAGGCGGTCTTCTCATTCAAAACCCGTTTTTTTGACCCTTTTTAAAAAAATTCTTATTTGAAAATGCAAAGAATAATTGAAAACTTTTTTTATTTATTGTATTACAAAAGTTTCAAAGTAAATAAAAAATTTTTTTTTGCCTCGATACGTGGGCTGTTCAAAAAGTAATGAGACTTCAAAGTAAGTGCGTGAAGATAAATTCGTAAATCCGTTGCGATCTTAGCAAAGACACAAACCCATATTTTTTATCCGGATAAAGTTAAATTCGTACTATTTTCACAGTACGAATTTAACTTAGTGCCAAGTACGAATTTAACTTCACATTTCCACGAATTCAACTATTTTGATGGGAATCACTCTAAAATTGTTTTGTTAATTGTTAACTATTCGTAAAGTTAGAAACTTATTAAATATATTAAAAATTTAAATAAATTAAAAACAAAACAAATTCAAGATTCAACTGTACAAACTTCGGATTAAAGACATCCGAAAATATAAAAAAATAATGTTTATGTTAAAAACATAAATGGTAGGGACCGAAATGTTCATTGGATTAACTTTGAATTAAAAGAATACTTCATTCGTATGTAATTTATACCACCAAACAGGTAGTTGAATCACCTTCTTATCGATATATAATTCATGCGACACACTCAGGATTTGGGCCAAACGAATTTTTGGGCAAAGTATTAAAAGATAGGTTCATGGTACTAACTTGGAATGGCAAAAAAAAGATATCCGAAATACAAACATGGCATGATATGCATACCACTGGAAAGGTAATTGAAGCACCTTTCCAAGGATATATGACTCCTTCGTGCACAGTCAGGATTTTAGCCAAAGGAATGTTTGGAAAAAGCAGTAAAATATATGTTCATGGTACTAACTTGGAAAGGCAAATAAAGGATATCCGAAATACAAACATGGCATGATATGCATACCACTGGACAGGTAATTGAAGCACCTTTCCAAGGATATATGACTTATTCGTGCACAGTCAGGATGTTGGCCAAAAGAATTTTTGGAAAAAGTAGTAAAATATATGTTCATGGTACTAACTTGGAAAGGCAAAAAAAGGATATCCGAAATACAGACATGGCATGATATGCATACCACTGGACAGGTAATTGAAGCACCTTTCCAAGGATATATGACTTATTCGTGCACAGTCAGGATGTTGGCCAAAAGAATTTTTGGAAAAAGTAGTAAAATATATGTTCATGGTACTAACTTGGAAAGGCAAAAAAAGGATATCCGAAAAACAGACATGGCATGATATGCATACCACTGGACAGGTAATTGAAGCACCTTTCCAAGGATATATGACTCATTCGTGCACAGTCAGGATTTTGGCCAAAGGAATTTTTGGAAAATGTAGTGAAAGACAGGTTCATTCAATTAACTTGGAGGGGCAAAAGAAGGATATCCGAAATACAGACATGGCATGATATGCATACCACTGGACAGGTAATTGAAGCACCTTTCCAAGGATATATGACTCATTCGTGCACAGTCAGGATTTTGGCCAAAGGAATTTTTGGAAAAAGTAGTAAATATATGTTCATGCTACTAATTTGGAAAGGCAAATAAAGGAAATCCGAAATACAGACATGGCATAATATGCATACCACTGGACAGGTAATTGAAGCACCTTTCCAAGGATATATGGAATTTTTAGAAAAAGTAGTAAAATATATGTTCATGGTACTAACTTGGAAAGGCAAAAAAAGGATATCTGAAATACAGACATGGCATGATATGCATACCACTGGACAGGTAATTGAAGCACCTTTCCAAGGATATATGACTCATTCGTGCACAGTCAGGATTTTGGCCAAAGGAATTTTTGGAAAATGTAGTGAAAGACAGGTTCATTCAATTAACTTGGAAAGGCAAAAAAAGGATATCCGAAATATAGACATGGCATGATATGCATACCACTAGACAGGTAATTGAAGCACCTTTCCAAGGATATATGACTCATTCGTGCACAGTCAGGATTTTGGCCAAAGGAATTTTTGGAAAAAGTAGTAAAATATATGTTCATGGTACTAACTTGGAAAGGCAAATAAAGGATATCCGAAATACAAACATGGCATAATATGCATACCACTGGACAGGTAATTGAAGCACCTTTCCGAGGATATATGACTCATTCGTGCACAGTCAGGATTTTGGCCAAAGGAATTTTTAGAAAAAGTAGTAAAATATATGTTCATGGTACTAACTTGGAAAGGCAAAAAAAGGATATCTGAAATACAGACATGGCATGATATGCATACCACTGGACAGGTAATGGAAGCACCTTTCCAAGAATATATGACTCATTCGTGCACAGTCAGGATTTTGGCCAAAGGAATTTTTGGAAAATGTAGTGAAAGACAGGTTCATTCAATTAACTTGGAAAGGCAAAAAAAGGATATCTGAAATACAGACATGGCATGATATGCATACCACTGGACAGGTTATTGAAGCACCTTTCCAAGGATATATGACTCATTCGTGCACAGTCAGGATTTGGCCAAAGGAATTTTTGGAAAATGTAGTGAAAGACAGGTTCATTCAATTAACTTGGAAAGGCAAAAAAAGGATATCCGAAATACAGACTTGGCATGATATGCATACCACTGGACAGGTTATTGAAGCACCTTTCCAAGGATATATGACTCATTCGTGCACAGTCAGGATTTTGGCCAAAGCAATTTTTGGAAAAAGTAGTAAATATATGTTCATGCTACTAATTTGGAAAGGCAAAAAAAGGATATCCGAAATACAGACATGGCATGATATGCATACCACTGGACAGCAAATTGAAGCACCTTTCCAAGTATATATGACTCATTCGTGCACAGTCAGGATTTTGGCCAAAGGAGTTTTTGGAAAAAGCAGTAAAATATATGTTCATGGTACTACCTTGGAAAGGCAAAAAAAGGATATCGGAAATACAAACATGGCATAATATGCATACCACTGGACATGTATTTGAAGCACCTTTCCAAGGATTTATGACTCATTCGTGCACAGTCAGGATTTTGGCCAAAGGAATTTTTGGAAAAAGTAGTAAAATATATGTTCATGGTTCTAACTTGGAAAGGCAAAAAAAGGATATCCGAAATACAGACATGGCATGATATGCATGCCACTAGACAGGTAATTGAAGCACCTTTCCAAGGATATATGACTCAGTCGTGCACAGTCAGGATTTTGGCCAAAGGAGTTTTTGGAAAAAGCAGTAAAATATATGTTCATGGTACTAACTTGGAAAGGCAAAAAAAGGATATCGGAAATACAAACATGGCATAATATACATACCACTGGACATGTAATTGAAGCACCTTTCCGAGGATATATGACTCATTCGTGCAGTCAGGATTTTGGCCAAAGGAATTTTTGGAAAATGTAGTGAAAGACAGGTTCATTCAATTAACTTGGAGGGGCAAAAGAAGGATATCCGAAATACAGACATGGCAAGATATGCATACCACTGCACAGGTAATTGAAGCACCTTTCCAAGGATATATGACTCATTCGTGCACAGTCAGGATTTTGGCCAAAGGAATTTTTGGAAAATGTAGTGAAAGACAGGTTCATTCAATTAACTTGGAAAAGCAAAAAAGGATATCCGAAATATAGACATGGCATGATATGCATACCACTAGACAGGTTATTGAAGCACCTTTCCAAGGATACATGACTTATTCGTGCACACTCAGGATTTTTGGCCAAAATGATTTTTGGGAAAAGTATTAAAAGATAGGTTCATTTAGATATCCTTTTTTTGCCCCTCCAAGTTAATTGAATTAACCTGTCTTTCACTACATTTTCCAAAAATTCCTTTGGCCAAAATCCTGACTGTGCACGAATGAGTCATATATCCTTGGAAAGGTGCTTCAATTACCTGTCTAGTGGCATGCATATCATGCCATGTCTGTATTTCGGATATCCTTTTTTCGCCTTTCCAAGTTAGAAACATGAACATATATTTTACTACTTTTTCCAAAAATTCCTTTGGCCAAAATCCTGACTGTGCACCAATGAGTCATAAATCCTTGAAAAGGTGCTTCAATTACCTGTGCAGTGGTATGCATATCATGCCATGTCTGTATTTCAGATATCCTTTTTTTGCCTTTCCAAGTTAGTACCATGAACATATATTTTACTGCTTTTTCCAAAAATTCCTTTGGCCCAAATCCTGACTGTGCACGAATGAGTCATATATCCTTGGAAAAGTGTTTCAATTACCTGTCCAGTGGTATGCATATTATGCCATGTTTGTATTTCGGATATCCTTTATTTGCCTTTCCAAGTAAGTACCATGAACATATATTTTACTACTTTTTCCAAAAATTCCTTTGGCCAAAATCCTGACTGTGCACGAATGAGTCATATATCCTTGGAAAGGTGCTTCAATTACCTGTCCAGTGGTATGCATATCATGCCATGTCTGTATTTCAGGTATCCTTTTTTTGCCATTCCAAGGTAGTACCATGAACATATATTTTACTGCTTTTTCCAAAAACTCCTTTGGCCAAAATCCTGACTGTGCACGAATGAGTCATATATCCTCGGAAAGGTGCTTCAATTACCTGTCCAGTGGTATGCATATCATGCCATGTCTGTATTTCGGATATCCTTTTTTTGCCTTTCCAAGTTAGTACCATGAACATATATTTTACTACTTTTTCCAAAAATTCTTTTGGCCAACATCCTGACTGTGCACGAATAAGTCATATATCCTTGGAAAGGTGCTTCAATTACCTGTCCAGTGGTATGCATATTATGCCATGTTTGTATTTCGGATATCCTTTATTTGCCTTTCCAAGTTAGTACCGTGAACATATATTTTACTTTTTTTTCCAAAAATTCCTTTGGCCAAAATCCTGACTGTGCACGAATGAGTCATATATCCTCGGAAAGGTGCTTCAATTACCTGTCCAGTGGTATGCATATCATGCCATGTTTGTATTTCCGATATCCTTTTTTTGCCTTTCCAAGTTAGTACCATGAACATATATTTTACTGCTTTTTCCAAAAACTCCTTTGGCCAAAATCCTGACTGTGCACGAATGAGTCATATATCCTTGGAAAGGTGCTTCAATTAGCTGTGCAGTGGTATGCATATCATGCCATGTCTGTATTTCGGATATCCTTTTTTTGCCTTTCCAAGTTAGTACCATGAACATATATTTTACTGCTTTTTCCAAAAACTCCTTTGGCCAAAATCCTGACTGTGCACGAATGAGTCATATATCCTTGGAAAGGTGCTTCAATTACCTGTCTAGTGGCATGCATATCATGCCATGTCTGTATTTCGGATATCCTTTTTTTGCCTTTCCAAGTTAGTACCGTGAACATATATTTCACTTTTTTTTCCAAAAATTCCTTTGGCCAAAATCCTGACTGTGCACGAATGAGTCATATATCCTCGGAAAGGTGCTTCAATTACATGTCCAGTGGTATGCATATTATGCCATGTTTGTATTTCCGATATCCTTTTTTTGCCTTTCCAAGTTAGTACCATGAACATATATTTTACTGCTTTTTCCAAAAACTCCTTTGGCCAAAATCCTGACTGTGCACGAATGAGTCATATATCCTTGGAAAGGTGTTTCAATTACCTGTCCAGTGGTATGCATATTATGCCATATCTGTATTTCGGATATCCTTTTTTTGCCTTTCCAAGTTAGAACCATGAACATATATTTTACTACTTTTTCCAAAAATTCCTTTGGCCAAAATCCTGACTGTGCACGAATGAGTCATAAATCCTTGGAAAGGTGCTTCAATTACCTGTCTAGTGGCATGCATATCATGCCATGTCTTTATTTCGGATATCCTTTTTTTGCCTTTCCAAGTTAGAACCATGAACATATATTTTACTACTTTTTCCAAAAATTCCTTTGGCCAAAATCCTGACTGTGCACGAATGAGTCATAAATCCTTGGAAAGGTGCTTCAATTACATGTCCAGTGGTATGCATATTATGCCATGTTTGTATTTCCGATATCCTTTTTTTGCCTTTCCAAGTTAGTACCATGAACATATATTTTACTGCTTTTTCCAAAAACTCCTTTGGCCAAAATCCTGACTGTGCACGAATGAGTCATATATCCTTGGAAAGGTGCTTCAATTACCTGTCTAGTGGCATGCATATCATGCCATGTCTGTATTTCGGATATCCTTTTTTTGCCTTTCCAAGTTAATTGAATGAACCTGTCTTTCACTACATTTTCCAAAAATTCCTTTGGCCAAATCCTGACTGTGCACGAATGAGTCATATATCCTTGGAAAGGTGCTTCAATTACCTGTCCAGTGGTATGCATATCATGCCATGTCTATATTTCGGATATCCTTTTTTTGCCTTTCCAAGTTAATTGAATGAACCTGTCTTTCACTACATTTTCCAAAAATTCCTTTGGCCAAAATCCTGACTGTGCACGAATGAGTCATATATCCTTGGAAAAGTGTTTCAATTACCTGTCCAGTGGTATGCATATTATGCCATGTTTGTATTTCGGATATCCTTTTTTTGCCTTTCCAAGTTAATTGAATGAACCTGTCTTTCACTACATTTTCCAAAAATTCCTTTGGCCAAAATCCTGACTGTGCACGAATGAGTCATATATCCTTGGAAAAGTGTTTCAATTACCTGTCGAGTGGTATGCATATTATGCCATGTTTGTATTTCGGATATCCTTTATTTGCCTTTCCAAGTTAGCACCGTGAACATATATTTTACTTTTTTTTCCAAAAATTCCTTTGGCCAAAATCCTGACTGTGCACGAATGAGTCATATATCCTCGGAAAGGTGCTTCAATTACATGTCCAGTGGTATGCATATTATGCCATGTTTGTATTTCCGATATCCTTTTTTTGCCTTTCCAAGTTAGTACCATGAACATATATTTTACTGCTTTTTCCAAAAACTCCTTTGGCCAAAATCCTGACTGTGCACGACTGAGTCATATATCCTTGGAAAGGTGCTTCAATTACCTGTCTAGTGGCATGCATATCATGCCATGTCTGTATTTCGGATATCCTTTTTTTGCCTTTCCAAGTTAGAACCATGAACATATATTTTACTACTTTTTCCAAAAATTCCTTTGGCCAAAATCCTGACTGTGCACGAATGAGTCATAAATCCTTGGAAAGGTGCTTCAATTACATGTCCAGTGGTATGCATATTATGCCATGTTTGTATTTCCGATATCCTTTTTTTGCCTTTCCAAATTAGTAGCATGAACATATATTTACTACTTTTTCCAAAAATTCCTTTGGCCAAAATCCTGACTGTGCACGAATGAGTCATATATCTTTGGAAAGGTGCTTCAATTACCTGTCCAGTGGTATGCATATCATGCCATGTCTGTATTTTGGATATCCTTTTTTTGCCTTTCCAAGTTAGTACCATGAACATATATTTTACTACTTTTTCCAAAAATTCCTTTGGCTAAAATCCTGACTGTGCACGAATGAGTCATATATCCTTGGAAAAGTGTTTCAATTACCTGTCCAGTGGTATGCATATTATGCCATGTTTGTATTTCGGATATCCTTTATTTGCCTTTCCAAGTTAGTACCGTGAACATATATTTTACTTTTTTTTCCAAAAATTCCTTTGGCCAAAATCCTGACTGTGCACGAATGAGTCATATATACTTGGAAAGGTGCTTCAATTTGCTGTCCAGTGGTATGCATATCATGCCATGTCTGTATTTCGGATATCCTTTTTTTGCCTTTCCAAGTTAGTACCATGAACATATATTTTACTGCTTTTTCCAAAAATTCCTTTGGCCAAAATCCTGACTGTGCACGAATGAGTCATATATCCTTGGAAAGGTGCTTTAATTACCTGTCCAGTGGTATGCATATCATGCCATGTCTGTATTTCAGATATCCTTTTTTTGCCTTTCCAAGTTAGTACCATGAACATATATTTTACTACTTTTTCTAAAAATTCCTTTGGCCAAAATCCTGACTGTGCACGAATGAGTCATAAATCCTTGGAAAGGTGCTTCAATTACCTGTGCAGTGGTATGCATATCATGCCATGTCTGTATTTCAGATATCCTTTTTTTGCCTTTCCAAGTTAGTACCATGAACATATATTTTACTGCTTTTTCCAAAAACTCCTTTGGCCAAAATCCTGACTGTGCACGAATGAGTCATATATCCTTGGAAAAGTGTTTCAATTACCTGTCCAGTGGTATGCATATTATGCCATGTTTGTATTTCGGATATCCTTTATTTGCCTTTCCAAGTAAGTAACATGAACATATATTTTACTACTTTTTCCAAAAATTCCTTTGGCCAAAATCCTGACTGTGCACGAATGAGTCATATATCCTTGGAAAGGTGCTTCAATTACCTGTCCAGTGGTATGCATATCATGCCAAGTCTGTATTTCGGATATCCTTTTTTTGCCTTTCCAAGTTAATTGAATGAACCTGTCTTTCACTACATTTTCCAAAAATTCCTTTGGCCAAATCCTGACTGTGCACGAATGAGTCATATATCCTTGGAAAGGTGCTTCAATTACCTGTCCAGTGGTATGCATATCATGCCATGTCTGTATTTCAGATATCCTTTTTTTGCCTTTCCAAGTTAATTGAATGAACCTGTCTTTCACTACATTTTCCAAAAATTCCTTTGGCCAAAATCCTGACTGTGCACGAATGAGTCATATATCCTTGGAAAGGTGCTTCCATTACCTGTCCAGTGGTATGCATATCATGCCATGTCTGTATTTCAGATATCCTTTTTTTGCCTTTCCAAGTTAGTACCATGAACATATATTTTACTACTTTTTCTAAAAATTCCTTTGGCCAAAATCCTGACTGTGCACGAATGAGTCATAAATCCTTGGAAAGGTGCTTCAATTACCTGTGCAGTGGTATGCATATCATGCCATGTCTGTATTTCGGATATCCTTTTTTTGCCTTTCCAAGTTAGAACCATGAACATATATTTTACTACTTTTTCCAAAAATTCCTTTGGCCAAAATCCTGACTGTGCACGAATGAGTCACAAATCCTTGGAAAGGTGCTTCAATTACATGTCCAGTGGTATGCATATTATGCCATGTTTGTATTTCCGATATCCTTTTTTTGCCTTTCCAAATTAGTAGCATGAACATATATTTACTACTTTTTCCAAAAATTCCTTTGGCCAAAATCCTGACTGTGCACGAATGAGTCATATATCCTTGGAAAGGTGCTTCAATTACCTGTCCAGTGGTATGCATATCATGCCATGTCTGTATTTTGGATATCCTTTTTTTGCCTTTCCAAGTTAGTACCATGAACATATATTTTACTACTTTTTCCAAAAATTCCTTTGGCTAAAATCCTGACTGTGCACGAATGAGTCATACATCCTTGGAAAAGTGTTTCAATTACCTGTCCAGTGGTATGCATATTATGCCATGTTTGTATTTCGGATATCCTTTATTTGCCTTTCCAAGTTAGTACCGTGAACATATATTTTACTTTTTTTTCCAAAAATTCCTTTGGCCAAAATCCTGACTGTGCACGAATGAGTCATATATACTTGGAAAGGTGCTTCAATTACCTGTGCAGTGGTATGCATATCATGCCATGTCTGTATTTCAGATATCCTTTTTTTGCCTTTCCAAGTTAATTGAATGAACCTGTCTTTCACTACATTTTCCAAAAATTCCTTTGGCCAAAATCCTGACTGTGCACGAATGAGTCATATATCCTTGGAAAGGTGCTTCAATTACCTGTCCAGTGGTATGCATATCATGCCATGTCTGTATTTCAGATATCCTTTTTTTGCCTTTCCAAGTTAGTACCATGAACATATATTTTACTACTTTTTCTAAAAATTCCTTTGGCCAAAATCCTGACTGTGCACGAATGAGTCATATATCCTTGGAAAGGTGCTTCAATTACCTGTCCAGTGGTATGCATATCATGCCATGTCTGTATTTCAGATATCCTTTTTTTGCCTTTCCAAGTTAGTACCATAAACATATATTTTACTACTTTTTCCAAAAATTCCTTTGGCCAAAATCCTGACTGTGCACGAATGAGTCATATATCCTTGGAAAGGTGCTTCAATTACCTGTCCAGTGGTATGCATATTATGCCATGTCTGAATTTCGGATTTCCTTTATTTGCCTTTCCAAATTAGTAGCATGAAAATATATTTACTACTTTTTCCAAAAATTCCTTTGGCCAAAATCCTGACTGTGCATGAATGAGTCATATATCCTTGGAAAGGTGCTTCAATTACCTGTCCAGTGGTATGCATATCATGCCATGTCTGTATTTTGGATATCCTTTTTTTGCCTTTCCAAGTTAGTACCATGAACATATATTTTACTGCTTTTTCCAAAAACTCCTTTGGCCAAAATCCTGACTGTGCACGAATGAGTCATATATCCTTGGAAAAGTGTTCCAATTACCTGTCCAGTGGTATGCATATTATGCCATGTTTGTATTTCGGATATCCTTTATTTGCCTTTCCAAGTTAGTACCGTGAACATATATTTTACTTTTTTTTCCAAAAATTCCTTTGGCCAAAATCCTGACTGTGCACGAATGAGTCATATATCCTTGGAAAAGTGTTTCAATTACCTATCCAGTGGTATGCATATTATGCCATGTTTGTATTTCGGATATCCTTTATTTGCCTTTCCAAGTTAGTACCATGAACATATATTTTACTGCTTTTTCCAAAAATTCCTTTGGCCAAAATCCTGACTGTGCACGAAGGAGTCATATATCCTTGGAAAGGTGCTTCAATTACCTGTCCAGTGGTATGCATATCATGCCATGTCTGTATTTCAGATATCCTTTTTTTGCCTTTCCAAGTTAGTACCATGAACATATATTTTACTACTTTTTCTAAAAATTCCTTTGGCCAAAATCCTGACTGTGCACGAATGAGTCATATATCCTTGGAAAAGTGCTTCAATTACCTGTCCAGTGGTATGCATATCATGCCATGTCTGTATTTCAGATATCCTTTTTTTGCCTTTCCAAGTTAGTACCATGAACATATATTTTACTACTTTTTCTAAAAATTCCTGTGGCCAAAATCCTGACTGTGCACGAATGAGTCATATATCCTTGGAAAGGTGCTGCAATTACCTGTCCAGTGGTATGCATATTATGCCATGTCTGTATTTCGGATTTCCTTTATTTGCCTTTCCAAATTAGTAGCATGAACATATATTTACTACTTTTTCCAAAAATTCCTTTGGCCAAAATCCTGACTGTGCACGAATGAGTCATATATCCTTGGAAAGGTGCTTCAATTACCTGTCCAGTGGTATGCATATCATGCCATGTCTGTATTTCAGATATCCTTTTTTTGCCATTCCAAGGTAGTACCATGAACATATGTTTTACTGCTTTTTCCAAAAACTCCTTTGGCCAAAATCCTGACTGTGCACGAATGAGTCATATATCCTTGGAAAAGTGTTTCAATTACCTGTCCAGTGGTATGCATATTATGCCATGTTTGTATTTCGGATATCCTTTATTTGCCTTTCCAAGTTAGTACCATGAACATATATTTTACTGCTTTTTCCAAAAACTCCTTTGGCCAAAATCCTGACTGTGCACGAATGAGTCATATATCCTTGGAAAAGTGTTTCAATTACCTGTCCAGTGGTATGCATATCATGCCATGTCTGTATTTCAGATATCCTTTATTTGCCTTTCCAAGTTAGTACCATGAACATATATTTTACTACTTTTTCCAAAAATTCCTTTGGCCAAAATCCTGACTGTGCACGAATGAGTCATATATCCTTGGAAAGGTGCTTCAATTACCTGTCTAGTGGTATGCATATCATGCCATGTCTGTATTTCAGATATCCTTTTTTTGCCTTTCCAAGTTAGTACCATGAACATATATTTTACTACTTTTTCTAAAAATTCCTTTGGCCAAAATCCTGACTGTGCACGAATGAGTCATATATCCTTGGAAAGGTGCTTCAATTACCTGTCCAGTGGTATGCATATCATGCCATGTCTGTATTTCAGATATCCTTTTTTTGCCTTTCCAAGTTAATTGAATGAACCTGTCTTTCACTACATTTTCCAAAAATTCCTTTGGCCAAAATCCTGACTGTGCACGAATGAGTCATATATCCTTGGAAAGGTGCTTCAATTACCTGTCCAGTGGTATGCATATCATGCCATGTCTGTATTTCAGATATCCTTTTTTTGCCTTTCCAAGTTAGTACCATGAACATATATTTTACTACTTTTTCTAAAAATTCCTTTGGCCAAAATCCTGACTGTGCACGAATGAGTCATATATCCTTGGAAAGGTGCTTCAATTACCTGTCCAGTGGTATGCATATCATGCCATGTCTGTATTTCAGATATCCTTTTTTTGCCTTTCCAAGTTAGTACCATAAACATATATTTTACTACTTTTTCCAAAAATTCCTTTGGCCAAAATCCTGACTGTGCACGAATGAGTCATATATCCTTGGAAAGGTGCTTCAATTACCTGTCCAGTGGTATGCATATTATGCCATGTCTGAATTTCGGATTTCCTTTATTTGCCTTTCCAAATTAGTAGCATGAACATATATTTACTACTTTTTCCAAAAATTCCTTTGGCCAAAATCCTGACTGTGCACGAATGAGTCATATATCCTTGGAAAGGTGCTTCAATTACCTGTCCAGTGGTATGCATATCATGCCATGTCTGTATTTTGGATATCCTTTTTTTGCCTTTCCAAGTTAGTACCATGAACATATATTTTACTGCTTTTTCCAAAAATTCCTTTGGCCAAAATCCTGACTGTGCACGAATGAGTCATATATCCTTGGAAAAGTGTTTCAATTACCTGTCCAGTGGTATGCATATTATGCCATGTTTGTATTTCGGATATCCTTTATTTGCCTTTCCAAGTTAGTACCGTGAACATATATTTTACTTTTTTTTCCAAAAATTCCTTTGGCCAAAATCCTGACTGTGCACGAATGAGTCATATATACTTGGAAAGGTGCTTCAATTTGCTGTCCAGTGGTATGCATATTATGCCATGTTTGTATTTCCGATATCCTTTTTTTGCCTTTCCAAGTTAGTACCATGAACATATATTTTACTGCTTTTTCCAAAAATTCCTTTGGCCAAAATCCTGACTGTGCACGAATGAGTCATATATCCTTGGAAAGGTGCTTCAACTACCTGTCCAGTGGTATGCATATCATGCCATGTCTGTATTTCGGATATCCTTTTTTTGCCTTTCCAAGTTAGTACCATGAACATATATTTTACTGCTTTTTCCAAAAATTCCTTTGGCCAAAATCCTGACTGTGCACGAATGAGTCATATATCTTTGGAAAGGTGCTTCAATTACCTGTCCAGTGGTATGCATATCATGCCATGTCTTTATTTCGGATATCCTGTTTTTGCCTTTCCAAATTAATTGAATGAATCTATCTTTTAATACTTTTCCCAAAAATCATTTTGGCCAAAAATCCTGAGTGTTCTCGCATGAATTATATAACGATGAGAAGGATCTCCAACTACCTGTGTGGTGGTATATACATATAACATTTGAATGAAGTATTTTTTTTAAATCAAAGTTAATGCAATGTACATATCGGTCCCTATACGATATATTTTAAGTCATTCTAATATAGTTGATTTCTATACTATAAATATTTTTTTGTTTTATATTTTCGATTCGAAGAATCTTGAATTTGTTTTGTTTTAATTTTATTAAATTTTTTTTTTATATTGTAAAAGTTTCTATCTTTACGATTTATTAACAAATCAATGCTAAAGTGATTCCCATCAAGAAAGTTTAATTTGTGGAAATGTTTGTTAAATTCGTACTTTGCACTAAGTTAAATTCGTACTGTTAAAAAAGTACGAATTTAACTTTATCCGGATAAAAAATATGGGTTTGTGTCTTTGCTAAGATCGCAACGGATTTACGAATTTATCTTCACGCACTTCTTCAAAGTTGGTGGTGAAAAAAAAGGTGTCGTCACGGCGGCCACGATTCCGGGTATCCGGAGCGTCTGAAATTAAAAACAAAAAACGGGGTTATAATCAGTATAAATGTAATTCTCGGGTGAACCTCAAGCTTAATTTTGTGATTTTTTTTGACGAAATGGCGGCCATTCAAAAAAAAAAAATTCAATTTCGGGCTTTTTTTTGTAGTTTAGTGTAAAAAAAAAATAGTAAAAAATTTTTTAAAATTATGGTCGAGGTTCACCCGAGAATGGTGACAATTCTGCGTCGATTCCACTTTGTTTCATGAAAATCGGTTCAGTTGAACTGGAGATATCATGGCCGCCAGTTCGAAAAACGTGGTTTCGAGATAAACGCGTTTAAAGTTTGAAGTAACTCATTTTGACGAAGACCTTGCTTCACAAAAAAGGCTGTATCTTCTAAAGTATTTCGAATTTCTAAAAATCCTTTGAGGGGCATATTCACAACTACCCAAGCTATAAATAAATGAAAAAAAAAAAAGTCGTAAAAAAAGTTACTCAATGAGAAGACCCCTTAATTTGATATAATAAAACGGAAAACATATGTTTCTTGTACGCGGAAATACATAGTTGATACACATTGACTGCATCATGCAACAAACGTCAAAAAATAGAATGCATGTGTTCTTATGTAAATATAATTTTCGGATGCAGCACGACAAAGAGAGGATGCGAACACAATTGTTGCAACCGCAGACTTCAATCTATTTGACAGACGACAAAAGAGGACTTTGAAGTTTGTTTACGTTTATGTTTTAATTATATTCAAGCTAGTTGTGCGTTTTCCGTTGTGTGAGTCTTGTGATTATTGTTCCCAGCAAACATTATGACTCTTAAAAGACTCTTTCAAGCCTCATATAAATAAGGTTTTTTCGTCATAATGCGCTCAAAAAAAACTTATGAGTACATTTTCGTATGTTGTGGGCTCCAAAATATGATTCATAAAAATGATTGTTTTAAGAGTCTTTTTGGACTCATAGTAATGACGGTTTTAAGACTCACATTTGATACTCTTTTAAGACTCATATTGCGTACTCTTCCAAGACTCATATTTAGTACTCTTTTAATACTCATATTTAATACTCTTTAATAAGAAGTCTTTTTGCAACGAACATATGTTTTAGTTCAATTTTAATGTATGTTTATCGCCACAAACAAACAACTCTCCGAAAAGCGACGCCAGGATAGCATGTGCGCATAACGGACAGTTACAAAGTCTTATACAATTAAAAAAAAGAATATGCTCGATTATTTATTAGATATGGTGCTTTTGCAATAATCCGATTCTTGTGAGTCTTTTTTATGATTACGCTTATATCAAGCCATATATGATCCTTTTATGAGCCTTTTTTTATGAACAATCATATCACCGTCATATTTAGGACTCTTTAATGAGTCTCTTTTATGAGTACTCATAAATCAGATACAATAATGACTCTTGTATGAGTCTTATTTTTGAGCAATCATTTAACAATCATATTACAGACTCTTTCATGAGTCAATCATAATGAAAAAAAAAAAAAAAAACAAATTGGCCATTTCAGCCCTTGAAAGGACTTTGACCGAGCTTCTTATGAGCTTTTGTGTTTTTGTGTTATTAAATGTTTGCACTTAATTAACCGAGAACTGGACCTACACGTTTTATGTCGACTCCGAACGGCTAAAGTTCATGTTCTCAAGAAGCTTTACATGGCATTATTTACTGTCTGAGGTTTGCCATTGTCTGCAGAGAGGTGGTGACCGATTAGAAAAAATTTTTATTGAAAAAACTTTTCGCCGCGACTGGGGATCGAACTCGGGCTCTGAACATGCCAAGCCACACACTTAACCTGCATGCTACGGTCACCACATACTGCATACTGGGAACTGAAATTTGGTACAGGGCTAGGTTGAATTCTAAAACCTACTTCAAAATCACTAAAATGTAAAAATAATTTTTAATTACTTGTCCTATTAATTTCTTGGTTAAATTTGATAATTTATTTATATTTTATATTGTTATATTGAAAATGTTATTATAAAAAAATAATAAATTTTTAAACAAAAATTTGTGCCGCTTGGTGCCGCTAGAGTCAAAGAATTACCGAAAACCATAATTACGATTTAATTCAAATCATAGTTTAAGTTAAAAAAAATCTATATTTATACCCCCACGACGCATAAGTTTATATCAGTTGCAGCAGTTTTAAGTCGAGCGTAGTCCATGTTTTTAAAGTCCTGATAACTAAAGCAGCTGGTAGTATCATTAGGGGTATTCGCTGTCTTCCAAAACCCTTGCAAAGTGTAAGAATTGCAAAAGTTGCAGAAGCTTGTAACCCGTGCAACGACACAACAACAAAAAAAAAAGCGATAAAATTTTCGCAATTCGTGCAATTTTTGCAACAATGATACCCATGTTTTGGGTGGACGTGCAACCGTGCACTCTCACTGAGACAAATTTGTTCATTTAATTGGTGTGCGTTAGCGAAAGAATTTAATTTTTTGTTTTCGCCAGAGTTCGCGGCATTTCTTTACAATTTTTATAGGGGAGAGTGGGGTGTTGTGAGACATGGGGTGTTGTGAGACACGTCAATGTCTGACATAGTGGTAATGTTATGAATGGTCATAACAACTGTAAGATATTTTCTCAATGGGATCTCACTTATTTCAAAACACTGTTCGATTGAATGATTTGCTTTTAAGTAAACAATTTTCTTTGTTGAATGAACGTTTCAAAGTATTTTTGTACTGTTAAAATCATCTGTTGAAATATGTTTGTGCTTATATTGAATTGTCAATTTTTTTCCAAGCAATAGTTTTTATATGTGTTTTGCTATATTTATATTATCGTTGCCAGTAGCTCAGTGGATGTGCAGTAGACTGTCATGCGGGAGACGTGGGTTCGAACCCTAGCTGTGTAAGTATCAAAAATTGTAATTTAATAATTGAAATAATAATAATTCTGTTTCATTAATTGTTTGGTCAAAAATAACCTTCAAAATAAAATGCTCACAATCTCGCAAAAAACAAAAAAAAAAGCAAATATCGGGTATGTTCGAGCTGCAAACACTGCGGCTGTGTTGCATGATTTGTCAAAGCATCACGTTCTATGCAAATTTCTGGCAACATTGGCCAAAGCAAAGCGTTCTAGCGAACAAAAATTTTACATTTGATGCGCAGGAAATACGAAAAAGCGGCAACACAAAATTTTTGTCTGCAGAATAATACTGCATGAAGAAAAGTAAGACAAATGTTTATTTATTTTATTTTTTATTATTATTATTGGCCACGTATATTAATTTACTAATAATTCAATCGGAAATGCGTGAAAATTATATCACCAGGATATAATTGAATGGTTTTAAAAAAAATTCTTCTTCTCTTCTTAAGTCTCTTAATTCTTGTTTCTTCTAATTTCAATAACAAACTTTTATCATTTTCTATGCTATACAAAATTAAACTTGCTCAAAAATCTATTCTTGCTTTAATTTATGGAAATTGTGCAAAATACGTGCAGAATATCAGCAAAGTATCAGCTGAGCATCTGCAACAGTGTTGCAGGCGTGTAGAAAGGCTGCAGTATTGCCGCATTTATTGAGTGCCTCGAACATACCCATCATTTTTTATTTAAAAAAAAATATTTTAAATAAAAAAAAAAATTTTTATTGGCCTTGCTGGATTTGAACCGTGGACACTCAAGTACTAGACGCACACGTTAGCACACTCGGCCATACATGAATTTTCAAACCAGTGATCAAATTTCAATAAATAAGTTTTTATACGGGTTTCGTGTTCCATAGACCAACAGTCAACCGACTGTTGATTTGAAAGTTTCATTTGTTGGATGGTATTTAACAGTTAAATCTGTTATTTCAACCCATGATTTGTTTGATAAAACAGCATTTTTTCCCTGAGTGTACAATTTCCTCAATAAAGGCAGTTACATGTCTGTGTTTGGCATTTTTTTTTTCCAATTGGGTGCAAGCAACGAAGTGACGCTCTTTCTATTGGGGCGTTACGTCAGTTGAAATGAGGCAACTAGGAGAATTTGTTTATGCCCGATACACAAACGACAACCGCTGAAGAAATTTCAACGTCGAAAACAAAGTCAGGTTGTACCAGACCATCCGGGAGTGTGTTCAACTGTTGCCATCGGTTACACACACACGGTTCATCCACGCAATGATGAATGTTTCTATCTCCGGCTGCTTTCGGTTAATGTTCGTGGTCTCACTTCGTTCGAGACGCAACAAAATGTTAATGGTGTTTTGTACACACAGTGGATCGACTGGAAAGAAAGGGTGGAATTAGGAAAAACAAAAAATCGAAGTTAGAAACGCGAAGTTAAATGCGACTTTTTCTATTCATAACTAACAAAAGTTTATATTTTCAATAAAATAAATGATTGGTGTTGTTTAAGGAATTGCCAGCACAAACAAAAAGCATTCGAGATTTTATAAATGTAAAATTTTTTTACATTGCTTGTTGTTAACTTAAATTTGTGCGGTCTTATTCATAAAAATATCTTGAAATTTTTTTAAAATGTTCAATAGTTAAAAAGCTTTTAAGAGATAAAATGCTTTTTAAAATTTTGTTATTCATAAAAATGTTGTCTCAGCTTATTATTTGTTAAAATAGGAATACTCTCAATTTGAAGTAGGAATAGTGCCAAGAATGGTTTGTGAATTAGATAAATTCAATAATTTTTGTTTATTTGTCAGAATTTGATCAATATTTTGGCATGCAAACAATCAAAAAAATTTTAATCTATGTTCTGTTCTGAAAAAATTGTAACTTAGAATTTTTATTTTCAATATTTTGAAATGCTTTGACATATTTTCATATTTTTTGAAAAAGTTTGAACCATTTTGGACGTTGACGTTTCTGTAAGAAACTTCTATCTGTCAAAAAATATAACAAAGAAGAGAGAAACAATCCACCATTGCATACAATTAATTTTCACTGGTCTCATTCAGCCTACTCAACAGTCGGCAACTGTTAAGTCAAAACTTGATACACATAAATATGAAGTTGCACATTAAAAAGCATTTAAAAATAGAAAATTTTTATTTGTCGATAAAATTTTCATTAGTATTTGATACAAAGCTTGACATCTTATCAACTTGATAATATTTCTGATACTTCAATACCGATAACAGCGCTCCCCGATTTGTCACTATCACAACATTTGACACAGCTGAAAGTAACCAACGCACATAACAACGAACAGCGAATGTTTTTGACAAGAGTTCCTTTACTTGTAGCTGAGAGAATCAACACTTGTCAATTCTGCCTGGATAAAGTTATTATATCATGGGTTTATTGAAGGTTTCTTATTTAACATTTTAAGCGGCAAAACCGTCTACAGACGGTCTTCGCTCGAATCCAATAATTTTTTAGTAAAAATTAAGTTAACTGTCTAAAGCATTTAAAGCAAATTAAATATTAAATATAAGAATTTGAAAAAAAATCTCCAATAATCGCCAATTCAAAAGCTAATACATAAATAAAATATCGAAGGCCCTTTTCAAATTCAATGTTCATAGTTTAAAAAATTTTATAATTTTTTTTGTAAGTCTACATAAAATTCATTTTAAAAAAAATTATAATATTTTATTTTAAGGTCACAGAGTTCACAATATTCATAATATTATACATACGGTCTTTCGCCTTTTGTACTTGGCGGCTCAACCAAAATAAAAATTGACAAACGGACTACAGATTTGAGTTCCTCGTACCAAAATTACTATGCAACCAAAATTCTCAATTAAAAAAACCTGGCATTTTTATCTTGCCGCTTAAAGGGTTAAGAAGCCTTTATCAGAGGTTTTTGTCATTATTGGACGTTTAATTTAATAATTTTTGTTTATTTGTCGCTATTTTATTAATGTTTTGATATACAAATAGTTAAAACAAAATTTTGTTATCCATGTTTTGCTCTGAAAAAATTGTGACTTATGATTTTTTTTTTAACTCTCCATCACTAAGCTTAGGGTGGAATAAACCCAGTCACACTTTCTATGTAAGATTTCTAATACAATACTTGCGTGACGAACTAACAGTCAAAATCTTATCTCTATTCAATATTTTGAATTCAATAATTTTCAGTTTCTGGTAGTCTCCGAGATATAAGCGTGTCAGCACGATTAAATTAAGAAGTGTTTGGGTGCTTTACACCCAGGTTAGTTATAAAATACTTTTTTTTTCGGTGTATTACACCCAGGAAGCTTAGTAGCAAAACTCAGACAACGGACTCTAACAGTGATAAATACATTTGGTAAGAACACATTTATCCAATTTGCACTATGTCTGTAACAGTATGTCCTTTACGCAAAAAAAAAAAAAAACAAATTGGCCATTTCAGCCCTTGAAAGGACTTTGACCGAGCTTCTTATGATCAATTGTGTTGTGTGTGTTATTAAATGTTTGCCCACAATTGACCGAGAACTGGACCTACATGTTTTATGCCGACTCCGAACGGCTCATGTTCTCAAGAAGCTTTACATGGCATTCTTTACTCTCTGAGGTTTGCCATTGTCTGCAGAGAGGTGGTGACCGATCAGAAAAATTTTTATTGAAAAAACTTTTCGCCGCGGCTGGGGATCGAACCCGGGCTCCGAGCATGCTAAGCCACACACTTAACCTGCATGCCACGGTCACCACATCACCACGTCCTTTACGCAACACCTTCGCAAAAATGGAAAACTACAGTTCTGTAGAAATGACACGCTTTTTTCAAAATCTATTGTATTTTCGTTTTTTTTTAAATTAACTCATGAACTAGTTTAAAATTTTTTGTTTAACACTGCAACAACCATTCTTTTCATAACAAAAAATTTTAAAATGGCGAAATATGTATGTATGTATGTATGGAACGATATATGGAAAACAGCTCTTGCTTCATGGACAATCATCGACGTATAGGTATGAAAACGGCGGACTGGATATTGTGAATGGATAGGTGCGAATCTTACCTATGGATGAATTTTGAAGCCTTAGAACTTCTGCAATTCAGCAAAATCAGAAAAACAAACAAAAAAAAAAGGCGGCAGCAAAAAAATTTCACAATAATCAAGAAATCGTTCATATTAAGCGGAAAAAAACCATTTTGAAACAAGCCTATGATAATAATAGCATGAATAACAACTTTAAGCAAAATGAGGCGACAGTGCTACTAAGAATCAAAGGTTGAATTGAAGTAGACTATAAACGCCAATTTCGGCGTTTAAAAGCTGCTTACTTACGTAGTTGTTAAACATGTTTATGAATAAAGCTCTATTATTTAAAGCATTTTAAAAGTATCGCAGCCACTAAAATTAGTTTATGAATAAGGCTGGAAAATCTAAAATCAGTAGTTGTTTTCGGCATAATCAGCCAATATTTTGATCTTCGGCTTCGGCTGAAATAGCCAATTATTTTTGCCGAATGCTTTTGCTTCGCTAAACAATTATTTTTAAAAGTTTTTAGAATTTTTTTGAATTATTCAGGGAACTCCGTTCAAAATTCCATATATGAAAAATTTTCATTCTTCGTTTTATTTCGATTGTTTCCATTTTGCCGAAGATTCGGCTTCGACAAAAAATCCCATTCGGTTGGATGCTAGTAAATACTAAAAACGCATTAGAAAATTAATTCAAATATCTGAAATTGATCCTTTGCTTAGGTGCGCGTATAAATATAACATTTTGGATTCTGTAAAAGAAATGAAGAAAACATTGTGATTTTTGTATTTCACAACTTACTACGAATATGGTTTACTAGTGTTTGGTACTGTATCTTAAATTCTCCACTTAACAACTCATCAAATTTCTAAAATTTTCGTTGCTTTATAGGATTGGGGTCTGGATTTTAAGCCGGCCTATCCAAAATATATAAGTTTTACTTCTGAAGCCAATACTTCACAATATTTGCTGTGTGTTTTGGGTGTGACATGTTCTCAAATGCAAATGGTTCCATGTGGTTCTTTAGTGTATCTTAATACATATTTTAATCCATTATTTCTGGTATACGAAAAATTGGTCCAACGGCGTGACAGGAAAATTCTTCCCAAGCCATTAAGTTGCCTCCTCCATGCTTTAATGATTTTGTTTTTTGTATGCTTCTGCTTCAAGTTTTGGAATTTAGAGCACCGAACAAATGTTTTTTAATCTGGTACCCAATCAATCTATTCAATTTAATTTCGTCAGTCCAGAGTACATTTTTCCAAAATCGGTCGCATGTATTAAAATGGGCCCTTGCAAACGCTAAGCGATCCTTCAAATTTTGTTTTGTTAAGAGCGGCTTTTTTCGGTTGCTGCGTCAATTATGTAGTATCTACATACATTATGTAGTATCTGCTAGATATTAGTTTTCTTGATACATTAGGGTTATTTTCTTCATTTATTTCCCTATTTACTATAAGTTTATCAGTAGACAAACGATTTACGCGGTCAAGGATTGCATGGCTTATTCTCAAAATTATTTCAACCATTTGATTTAGCCAACATTAGTGCATTATAGACCATTTTACTCGAAATTTTGAGAATATTAACGCGAAATATTGAGAATTTCCGCAATTTCAGTTTTGCGTTTAGTCTTTAGTCTAATTTTGTTACCTTTTCGGCTATGTTCGTGAATAACTGATCGGTTTTCCGGAGTGCAATGTTTTCTACGACCCTTTTTAATCAGAATTGGCTTAATTCACTGAATAAACCACTAAAATTTGTACCAATACCCGTTCTTGTTAACTCCTAGTCACGAACTGACATGTGTGCCTTTTATATGACCACTGTAGATCGTTCATATCTTTACAAAAACAAATGGCCTGAGCAAATAACATCCTGAGAGACGTAACGGAACATATCACTCGGAATTTTTTATTACAACTAAAAAGATAACATTTGTGCTATTTATGTGTCCATGGCTGTATTTTAACATGTGCAGCATTTATCATTGCTTTGGCTTGCTTCTCTTGCAATACTTCAACAATTGTTACCATTTCCTTGTACTGATTTTTCTTAGAATATGCTTTAAAAGCTTCATTCAATTGTACATTTTCAAATAAATCATGAATACGACTTGTGTGGTTAAAGTCAGATACTTCACAACTGTCTTATTTGATTTTTAATATTCAATATTTTTAATATTGATTTTTAAGATTCTTAGAAAACTCTTATTTGTTTCGATGATTCTCGATGAAACAATTTTTAAAAAAAAAATTTGTAATTTTTTTGACAAAGTTATCATAAAACATATCTTATATATTTTCTAATCATAAAATTTTTTCGATAATCGCAAAACAACTTTTAACTAAAAACAAAAAAAAAAAAAAACAAATTTGCCATTTCAGCCCTTGAAAGAATTTTGATCGAGCTTCTTTTGATCAATTGTGTTGTGTGTGTTATTAAATATTTGAACACAATTGACCATTTGTTGGGGACTACATGTTTTATGCCGACTCTGAACGGCTAAAGTTCATGTTCTCAAGAAGCTTTACATGGCATTATTTACTCTCTGAGGTTTGCCATTGTCTGCAGAGAGGTGGAAACCGATCAGAAAATTTTTTTCTTGAAAAAACTTTTCGCCGCGACTGGGGATCGAATTTGGGCTCCGAGCATGCTAAGCCACACACTTAAACTACATGCCAGGATCACCACACCAGAATCAATTGACAACAACTTTTATATTTGGCTCATGGCTCTAGGGGGAGGGGGGTTCCAGACCCTTGGACCCCCCATACCGACGCCACTGATGTGGATGTTGTTGAAAGCTCTTTCAATATCAAGAAAGACAGCTAGTGTGAATTGATCGAAATGTAAGAATCTCTCAATGGTAAACGCAAAAACATGACATCTTCGACTTTGATTGTAGCAAACATATTTATTTTTACTGTAAATATATATTGCAATTCTGACCATACTTTGTTGTTATACTTGTTGCTTTTTGTGGCAATCATTTTAATGTTTGCTTCTTATTCCAGGAAACATATTTTCATTGATGTGATAAAAAACTAGTTTTGTGGATAACATGCCGCAATATGTTAGTAACAAAAATAGTAATTTTTTGCCATAAGCATAACGTGCTTGTGAGAAACATACAACATGATCGTATTTAATAAAATATGTTCATGCAATAATCGTGTTCGGTTTGCGTGATTTTGTTTGCATTTTGTTTGCTCACGAACATGAGCTACGGTCCGCGTTCTAATCCTGGTGATGAAAAATTGGTCAATTGTAATGATATGCAATTTTTCCTTAAATTATTTGCTTGCGTAAATTTTAATAAAAAAATAAATTAGAGCTCGTTTTCGCTGAGAATTTTCCCAGTGATATGCAAATCAAATTAACAAACCAACTGAATCACGATATTAAAATTTTTCTCGCACTCTAATTGTATACTTAGCTTAATATGAACTTAGTTTCCTCGAAACTGGTCACAGTAAACATATATATTTATTGCGCATATAATAATAAACGCAGAAAATTTAAACGAAATTAAAGTTCAAGTTCAGTTCTGTATTAACTAACGAGCAACGGTAAAAACGCATGTTTTGTTATATTTAGTTTATTTACTTTATTAGTAAACAAGAAGAAGTTGCATTTTAATAATTTTAAAATTTGGGTGGCAGCCACAAAATGTAGTCATTGAAACCATGCAGTGCAGTGCAGATTGAATACTACTTTCTGATATATAAATTATGGTGGATGCAGTTTTTATTCTAATGGTGACATCCGCAAAGTCTTTAGCCATTCCATCGGCTTGCCTCGTAATTTTTTGTGTCACAAGTCTTTTCAAATTTCACCGAAATCATGGCGCGTCATTCAACAGCCATGCGATGTGGCTAAGTACTTCCACAAAAAAAGCGCTTTTTAAAACGCTAAAGTGTCGTTTTCCAAGCATTAACTCAGACGACTTCTTTATAACTTTACATGAATGATAAAATGTTTCTTTAATTTTTTCATATAATTCATCTATTTTGGTTTCCTGTATAACTACTCTTGTCTTTTTTCAGTGTTCTTTCACTATTGAAAACACATTTTCTAATCTGGGTTCTCCTGTTTAAATACAGAAAATTCTTATCTTAAAAATAGTTTCATGTAATATTTTTGCAAAGTTTCTTTTTGTTTATATTTTCTTATAATAATGTCTTCTGATAATTTTACTTCATAGTGTCGTGTTAAGCCTTTAATAACCCGGTGTCGTTTTCTAGAAGAACACATTTAAGTGTGTTTTAATCAACACACTTTTATGGACCCTTTTAAAGAAAATCTAATGGTGCATTTTTCAACGACACAGTACTTAGTGCTCTGGTTTTTTAGTGTTGTTTAAGCTTTCTTGTAGTTTCATTTTCTCTTTGATTAAACACTCGTTTTCTGGTCACTCGGTTTTTTTTTTTTTAAATCCAAACTTTCCTTACTTATCCTTTTTTTTCTGTCTTTCAGTAGAAGTTAATTGTTTTTTCCTCTGGCATCTTCCAATCAGATTTAGTACAGGTTATATTTTAGATATTCAATTAAAATTTCAAAATAATTAAATTTAAAAAAAATTTAAAAACGTTACGTGCGGGTCAGAGTATCAAAGCTGATATTGTTGAAATACCGATTTTCATGAAAAGCTCTATAAAAAGGTTTTTGTCGAATGTACACAACTAAAATTAGGTTTTCTTTCATTTTATAACAAAACTAAGACGTGCTAAAAAAATGGGCGTCATCCATTCACGAACACGCCAACCCATTTCCAAAATTATTAAACGGGGTCTCGGTCACAAGTTGATCATAAGCAGCTCGGTCAAAGTCCTTTCAGGGGCTGAAATGACCAATTTGTTTTTTTTTTTAAACGGGGAGGGACTCCGCCCATACAAGTCAAATTTGCTATACAGAACAGCTATGAAAATAAGTCACAGGTAATTCCAACTTGAAATGGACGGCCATTCCATATGTTACGGGTGGAATAATTGAACACTTAACTTTTTAACTAAAATGAATTTGAAGCATTCTCTACGGCGAAATCAGGCTAAATTGCTCTAAAGTGACCGGTCCTGTGACAGTTCTTATTTAATCTATCATAGGACAGGTTCGATATAACTCAGAACGGGACCAATAGTTTTTAAATGTGTTTTGCTATATTTATCTTATCGTTACCAATAGCTCAATGGAAGTGCGCTAGACTGTCACGCGGTGGATAAAATTCTTATTCAATTTCATTAACTGCTTAAACAAGAATAACCTTCAAAATATATTTGCTTAACACCTTGAAAAAAAAATTGAAAATTTAAATTTTTATTTAAAAAACAAAAAAAAATTTTGTGCTTTTGCCGGGGATTGAACTCTGGGTCAGTCGAGCACTAAGCACGAACGCTAGCAAGCTCGTATAAACATGAATTTCCAAAACGTTGATTCAATTTGATTAACAACGTGCGTATTCTAAAAACAGTGTTCCGTATTCTAAAAATAGACCGGCTATTGATTAGGTCCAAAGGTGTATATCTATGAGGTGTCAATTGACACCTGCCGATATATTTTTGAATCGGTTCTAAGATTGGTTCAAAGGTATCTAGCCGTGTCTATTCACCCCAGTCAATGAAAACGCCATGTAAAAGGGACCGGTTGGTGTCAGAATTGGGACCGGTCACTATCACTTTGAAACCTATCAAGTGATAGTTTTTAAATCGGTTCTTTTGTCCGTAGGGTTTTGATGAACTCACAGAAATATACCATTTGCAGGAACTTATTTTTAACAAAATTGTTTGCTTACAATATTAATAAAAAAGTTATGTTCCTTTTTTATAGTGTTACGAGTGGAACCGCACAAAATATTATTTAAGAGATTCATTCAAAGATGATTAAATTTCTTAAAATTTTAAATTATATTTCTTAAAAAGTCATTATAATAATAAACACATTTTCATTGTTTTTGTTTTTAAATTAAATATTTTTTTATTTATTAATTTGAATTAAAGCAAACATATATTCAGCGTTACGGGTGGGCCGTTACGGGTGCGACATAAAAAAACACTCTTTAGATATTGCTTTTATTTAAGATTGTCACCACTTATAGAAGTAAATGTCTCCTAATTTTTTTAATTTTTGCACATCCTGGGCTCCTTCAACCTGCTTTTTGTCGTTTTTATAATTTGAAAGAAGTTCACTTATCAGCGTATCGTCTTTTACTTGCATGGCAGCAAACTTTGACATTGTTTCATACAACTCTCAGAGGGAGCAATTGTCAAATTTTAATTAGAGATTGTTATGAGAAAAAAATTTTTGGAATGGAATGGTCGTACTTAGTGATGTTCGTCTTCTAAAAAACCGAGACGGTCATTAGACAAAGGGGTGTGGCTCCGCCTATACAAGCCAAATTTTTGTTATAAAATAGCTTTGGAAGTAGAAGTCGCTAAGCATTGAAATTCAGAACGGAGTTACCATTTGGTAATTTCCTTCTACCGTGGCTGCCGTGGTCGTGGGTTCGAAGTGTGAGACATGCAAACTAACGGATTCCGAATAAAATCACCACCTCGGGTAAAAGTTTTTTTATATTTAATAATAATAATTTTATAACACTGTACAACAAAACTGAAATTTTTAAAAATCCCAAGAGGTTTCACAACAGTTTCCTAAGGTTTTCGGTTCGCTGAATCCGAATCTGAAGTCAGAATTTTCGGGTCACCCTAGGGCTTAGAGCTAAAGGGGAGGCTGCAGACTAATCCCCTACTGTTAATGAAATCAATATGACCGACCCCAATTACTTTTTTAAGAGGAACATTTTTTGCCTTGGAACCCACCTCCTCCGACCCCTCCGTATGGGGGCTCCCATACAAATTTTATGATTTTCATATATTTTTTATATGAACTTTTTTATTTAAAAAAAAAACTTACAAATTTTCTGTTTGCCTATTTATAATTATGTAGAAAAATTTTCATGTCAAATATATACAAAAATCATAAAATATATATGGAAGCCCCCATACGGAGGGGTCGGAGAGGATGGGTTTCAAGCCAAAAAATGTTCCTCTTGAAAATTAATGGGGGTTGGTGATATTGATTTCATTAACAGTAGGGGATTAGGGTTCAGCCTCCCCTTTAGCTCGAAAACCTAGGGTGACCCGAAAATTCTGACTTCCGATTCGGATTCAGCGAACAAAAAACCTTAAGAAACCGTTGAGAAACCCCTTGGGATTTCTTGAGTGTTGTACCGTGTAATTAATTAAATAAATAAATAATTTTATATTTTTAAATAAATTTTCTGTTCGATAAGGAGAACAACTAACTACTGCCATATAAATCTTCTGTAGAACATGAACTTTAGCCGTTCAGAGTCGGCTTAAAATGTTTAGGTCCAGTTTTCGGTCAATTGTATACAAACTCGGTCGAAGTTCTTTTAAGAATAGAAATGTCCAATTTGTTTTTGTTTTTTGTATGTCCCTCTACTAGAAAACTTGGCCAGGCTTTGGACCCATATAAACTAAATGTTTTATCAAATAGTTTTGGAAGTTCCAGATGAAGTACTTGTGTTTGTTTTATGCATACCAACGGGCGCCAGATATCACTAGTATCTTAATATTATTTGTTGTCTTGAATCTATTTGTCACTTTATTATTATAAATAGTTATGTTTAAAATTTGGAAAGTTAAGCTGTGATGTTTTCGAATAGTTATAATTTTTGTATCAATCCATCTTCCTATTTTTTACGGTAACATTTAAAAAGCTAGTGTCATGTCTTATCGTTTTAAGTCAAAGCATGATCTTTTGTCTTATAATTGAAACTTAATATATAGCTATTGAGGGAAAAAAGCTTCTTGAATAGAATAGCATGTATAAAACGTCTGTAGTGTTTCAAACATTTTTTTTTTGATTGAATTGCTCGGATTCGGGCAACAGGTTTAGGGTAGAGCGAGGATGATTTGACGAAAGAAGGTTTTGACATTTTCAAATTTAAAGAAAACCATAACGTTTTTTCGCTTAACTCTAAGAAAATAACCAAGTGGAACATGTTTCTGTAGATACACACAAATGTTTCAGTTCTGTTGCTCTAAAGCTTGCCGTAGCACGTACTTTTTGGTTTTTGTAAGTATTTTTCTTATGTTTTTGATTTTTGAAAAGTGCATAAAAGTGTTATTAAGCCAGAAATAAAAAAAAATGGTGCTTTAAAATAAATTTCTTCTATGTCTTGATCTCAGTAAGCAGTGAAATGTTTTGTGAAAAGTTGTGTTCTTGTTCTGTAATTCTTTTTGCAAGGATTTTTTCTTTTTCTTTGGCTGTGTCGAATTCTCCTCAAAAGTAGGAGGATTTGACGAACATTTATACTCTGACAAAAACACAATTATTACGAAAAGTATAATATATACAATATTGAATTAAATTCAGATTTTATGTCAAATAATTATGCAATGATACCACTTACAAAGGTTTTAGATATATGTACTTTTAAGTTTGCCTAAAAACTGAGAAAATGCATTTTTTTGTGAAATCATCCTCGATCTACCCTACTTGTTTTCTATTATTAGGCTCGTTATGATTTTATTTCAAGCAAATAAAACAAAGTTATTAACCTGATTTATGTGAATTTTTATTAACTTATTAATTGAAATTCATCACGTCTCTTATTAGTTTTTTTTTTGCAAAAGCAAACGTCAAATTCTAAGGAAAAATCCCCGAACAGTTTAATACCTGCTACCATACAGCTACGCCAGTATTCATTGTTATCTCTATGTTAATTTAAGCGGATCGACTAAATGAAATAAAATAATTATAATCTAAGTTGCATTTAATTTATTAAAACAATTTCTCTCACCTGAAAGTAATGGTGCGAGCGGTGTGTCAAGCCAATTCGCAAGTATCGATAAAAACAAATATTTATAATAAATTCACATAAACCTATTCATTAACACATACAAACACACATACACACACACACACACACACACACACACACATTGATACATATAAATGATGTGCCTATAAAATATATGAAAACAGAGCACAGAACAACAAAGTCAAGCAATGTGCCGGAGCTACTCACACGTTAAGTCAACAACGTATAGCCGTGACTTTCGCAAGCGAATTCGCAACCATTGGTATGGCTGTGGAATAGATTATTTTCGCTGCTGCTGTATGGTATGATTGTATGTATAATAAATGCTTAAATTTTAATATGTTAAAATATCTTTCAACACAAATGTTTGATACGCTTAGAGATAACAGCGTGCCTGTGAAATTTTTGCTATCAAAAATAAACCAACAAAAAATAACATATTTGTTTTTTTTACTTGTTTCCGATTTCTAGTATTTGTTAGTGCTTTGCTCTTCAAGTGTTTTACACTTACGTGTCGTCCTCTCATTTCGGTTCGGCGCTCTTTTTTTCTAGAGTCAGTGTTTAAATTTTACTTTTTGTATTTGTTGCTATTAATAATTTAATTTTTATTTTAGTATAACTACTTGTTTACTAACTATAACTAAACCAATAAATCTCCCTGCGTCCCTATTTCACAAAGATAGGCCAACCACAAGCTTTTAATTTGTAAAACATTTCTAAACACATTAGTTTGAATTGCTTAATAAAAGCAAAAACTTCATTGATATCAACTTTTCTCCATTTACTTATTTATTTTAGCTTAAAAGCTTTATTTTTACCCAGTTGAGTAGTAAAAAAAACAAAAAAAAAATTTGTTTGCACTCAACAGAGAAGTCCGAGAAAAAGTTTTTATTTTGGCAAATGTTTTTCCCCATAGCATTTTCCTCTAAGAAAGTCCAAAAAGAGCTAAAAAATTAATAAGCGCTGCTCTTAGTTCAGCTGATTTATAGCAGAATCAATGAAATAACGTTAATATGCTGAATTACGGCACTTTGGTAAAATTCAATTAAAAGTAAAGATTTTCATTCTTATTCATAAAAATATCTGAAAATAGCATTGAAATGTTCAATAGTAAAAAAACTTTTTAGAGCTAAAATGTTTTGTGACATTTTGTTTTTTATTCATTCAAATCTTGTCTCAGATTTTTTTGTAAAAATTCAATTTAACAAAAAAATTTAAAATTCACTTTCAATTTGAAGTTGGAAAAGTGTTAATAATGGTTTGTAAGTAAATTTGTTGCATTCAAGAAGTTTTTGTTTATTTGTCACAAATTTTTGAATATTTTGACATTGAAACAATTTTTTTATCTATGTTTTGTTCTGAAAAAATTGTCGCTTATGTTTATCTAATAGTAAAATAATAAGTTAGATGCAGCGCTGATTGTGCTCTCGTCTTCGTTAACAGCTGTGTGGTGAGTACGTGGCTTGCAGTTCATTTTTCTTTATTTCATTTTCATGCTAACTTCAACTATTTAACTTACAGCCTTATCAGAAAACGATTTAATGGGACGAATTAATTAAGTGAGTGAAGTGGAGTGAACTCATTTTCACTCGCATTTACTCTGATCGGTATGAATAAAGCATATTAATAAAAAAAACTCAACTCCACTCTACTCATGTTTTTTTTTGCCGTTGAGTGTTCACTCATCGCATCCTTCAGTACGCTCAGTTTTTGTAAATTTCATATTAAGGTGGGACATAACTAGTGTCCGACCGAATATTCGATTTCGGTTTTGGCCCTTTTAATCAGTTTCGGCTATTCGGCATCAATATGTCCGAAACCGAATATTTGGTCGGATACTACTAATTCGGTTCTCTCATATATTTCAATCGTAGATGTGAGTTCGCTTTTATCAAAATTTTTAACCTTTACATTACCGCGATATGAAGAGTTTGTATCGCCATAGAAAATGCCCAAAACATGGTTGTTATATCTCCTATATAACTTAGGTAAAGTTCCGATCATAGGTCGCATCGATATATCGACTTTCCGGTAATGCCGGCGTAAAAAAAAAAAATTGGAAATCCTGAAATTCACTGGAAATTGGTTCCTATAGGTTTTTGGGGTCCTAGAAAACGATGGTGATATTAGTTTTTGTTATTGTAAAACCTGTTATTTTTAGGCTATAGTGACTCTCCTTTGACATTACACAGAGCCAACTACGGGGACGTAGAGAGACTCATTTTCCTCATTATTTTCCACATTATTTTTTTTTTTATCTTTTTGATACATATATTTGCTTGAGTCATATCACATACTCTAAGTTGAGGTACATATGTCCACGTAAGAACCAGTTTATATGATTATATATGTATCAATATACACATGAATATACTCTCATTTATACTTTTATTGATGTTAGTTTATTTATGTTAGAGTTACTTACTCTACCGAGTCGACATATCGATTTTCCGGTTTTGTAAAGGTTAATGGTGTTAAGTAGAACAAAAACGTGAAACTCACAGTCATTGGATTAACCGTGTGAGTTTGGCCCAGCACAGAACCATAAATGTATATTGTTTCATTTTGTAAATGCAGCCATGCTCTTTTTTTCAGACTGTAATATTAAGATATTTTAATACTTTAAATACTAAAAAGTTCCTTAAAGTGATATTTAAAAATGATCTCTTTATTTATTATTTTAAAGCTTAACTTTAATATTCAAAGAATATTTATCGTATATTAACATTATTATAATCTGTTTGAATCGTTATGTTTTTGAAAGCTTTAAACAAAGAATTAAAAAAATAATGTTATTAAAAAAAATTTTCATGTAGACATTCAGTTTCGATTGCGGTTTCGGTTTCGGCCGAATATTACAAAAATGGCCGAATTTCGGTTTCGGTTACGGCCAAAATTTTGGTTTCGGTCGGACACTAGACATAACATTCGCGGCAGAGAAAACCGACCTTTATTTTAAAAATTCATAACTCAGTCAAAAACAAACATTTTTCCAAATTATTGTAGAGAATTGAACAAATTACAAGAAAAAAAAATTCAAAAAAATATATTTTTCACTCCAACATGGTTTTATAGTTTTTTTTAGTTTGGTTACTCCAACATGTCCTCGATTTCAAAGGTTTGTGAATCTCTAATAGCACAGCAGATTTTCAACCACATCAATTCATTCGATCTTATGTCAAATCTTCAATCTGGCTTTCGTCCCGGGCATAGCTGTTCTACTGCTATTGTCAAAATCTTAGACGATATCAGAATACCCTTTTCTAAAGCGTTCGACACTTTGAACTATAATGTTTTGTGTAATAAGCTCAAGATTAACTGCGGTTTTTCTGACACGTCAGTTTGTTTTCTGAAAATTTATTTAGGCGGTAGGAAACACCTCCCCAGGGTTCAGTACTTGGCCCCTTACTTTTTACCATGTTCATCAATGACATCTTTAGCAAGTGCATTAACGTCACAATGCATGCATATGCTGATGATCTTCAACTGTATCTGTCAAGGCCTGTTGGGCTAATCGAAGATATATGTATTAGAATAACCGAAGACTTGAATATTATAACAGAATGGGCTAAAGATAATAAACTTTAATTGAATCCCAAAAAATCATACGTCTTACCGATCTGCAAAAATCCTCTCTCTTATATTGATCTTCCCTTCATTCTTCTCAATGAAATCAAATTAAAATCTGTTGTTAAGGCTTCCAATCTGGGTTTTTATATTAATTCTTCTCTGTCCAGTGAGGACCATATTAACTCTAGCGTGAATAAAATCTTCTATGTATTGAGAAATTTGAAATTGACTGCTGACTATGTACCTGTAGAAATCAGACGAAAACTAGTCCTACAATTGGTAATGCCAATTATCACGTACTCGGAAGTTATGTATAGCAAACTAGATTCACGGTCATCTCACAAGTTGTTAGTTGCCATGAATATACAGTGGGTGATCATATTATTAGAGCCACCTTAAAAAAAACGTATTTTCTAAGTTTCGGGTTAAATAAAAGGCATTATAGTCGATGTTTTTGCATCACAATTATTTTATTAGTAAAAAACATGTAATAAAGCATAGAAAAAAATTAACATTAAGCTTTTATAACTGCAGAAAAATATATTAAAAAATATTTTTGTCAATATTTGGTAACTCCACCTATTGCTGCAATGACTGCTGCTACTCGTTTTGGCATAGATTCTATGCATTTGATGCAATTGAATTTTATGGATTCATTTCGGTGCCACACTTCAATCAAACGCTCTATTAATTGGCGTTTGCTGGTCACGAATTCTTTGGAAATTTCACGCTTCATGAGTTCCCAGAGGTTCTCAATAGGGTTGAGATCCGGAGAATTTCCAGGCCAGTCAAGAACACAGACTTTTTGGTCATTAAGAAATTTTGTGACTCTCTTAGCCTTATGACAAGGAGCAGAATCATGCATGAAAATAAATTTGTTGTTTGGGAACCATTCCTGAACTTGCGGTAGCATTTTTGTGTCTAGAACCTTGATGTATTGATCCTGTCTCATCGTTCCTTCAACAATGTACAGGCGACCTGTGCCTTGGCTGCTGATGACTGACCAAACCATGATGCTTAAAGGATGCTTTACTCGCTTCACAATGCAGTCATCTTTGAATTTCTCACCAGCTCTTCTCCTAACGAATTGAGATTTGTCAGATAAAATCTGAACTGAAGATTCATCGGAGAAGCAAACCTTGAATAAATTTTTCAAAAATAGTATACTGTCAAAATATGGTAGCAAATATAAAATTTTTAATTTACATACTTTTTTCCAGTCTTCTATTGTCCACTTTGCGTGTTCTTTAGCCCAATTTAGACGTTTTTGCTGCATTGCCGGTGTAAGAAATGGTTTTTTTGCAGGTCTGCGACATGCGAAGCCCAAGTCCTTTATTCGTCGACGAGCTGTCATAGGAGATATTTGAATCCCAGCAGTCTGCATAATTTTTGTGATATCCTTTAGAGATGCACTCCTGTTTTCCGAGCAAATGTCTCTAATTTTTCTTTCGTCACGGCAGGTCGTAATTTTTTTTCGTCCACATTTCTTTAAACGTTTCGGTGCTAAGTTCATTTTTTTATCAAGTTTATTTTTTATTCGGTCCACTGATGCTCGTGAGACAGAAGCAATCGACGCTATCTTTCTTTGAGAGTGCTCAGTATTTTTTAGGAGTGTTTTTATCTCCGAAATTTTACTTGGAGACAGGTCTTTGGACTTTCCCATAGTTAAAAAAGAATCTTTCAATAGACGATTAAAAAATATGTAATACCACACCGTAAAAAGGCAAAAGAAACAAAAAACATTTACATACCTTCACAATGTCAATACAATATTAAAAAAGTAAAACAAAAACTTCAAAAACTTGAATTAAATTTAATAAGTCACAAATGAACCACGTGGCATTGAAGCGCTTCTTCGAACGAAATAACGGCTACTCTTACAAAATTGCGTTGACTTGCCACGTTATGAAATTAACAGCGTTGCCAACTGTATATTTTTTTTTAAAAACATTGTTATGTCTTAAAAATATCATAAGCACATGCAAGTATCCGTTTGTGTTCAACTATAACTTTGGAAAGTGAAAAATTGTGAAAATATGCAAGTGGCTCTAATAATATGATAACCCCTCAGCTACCTGCCCGTTATGTCTATGGCCTAAAAAAGTTTGATCATGTTTCAGAATTCCGAACTTGATCGATTACTTGATCGTTGTCTCTTCCGATATCTTTAGGCGCGTAATTGTATTTTCCTGCATAAGATTATATACACGCGTTCTCCACTTTACCTCTTTGAAAAACTTAAGTTGTGTAGGTCCAGCAGAAATATGAACCTCTTGATCCCGAGCTACTTTGACAAAAACTCCAGCAGGCTGTTTGTTTTTCGTTGTTGCAATTAGATTGTGGAATTTATTGTCTATTCACAAGGTTGTCTCAAACCATACGGCCTTTAGGCGTTTGATTTTTAACTACTTTTCCTAACTTTAATCTATTCTCGTACTCTTTTCCCTTTTTCTCTCTACTGAGATATTTCTAAGTAGCAGTTTTTTTACTTTTACCCGTAGCCTTTAAGTTATATAATTATTAATTTGTTATTATATAGTTGAACATTACCACCAAGAATTCATTAATTAATTTTTCCTTATGAATTTTGTAAACTTTATTAAATGTATAAGTTTTTAATTTCTTGTTGTTTTTAATTTTAATCTTAATGATAACTTCAATTTATAATTTTAATTTTATTTAAGTTTTGTTTTGTTTGAATATCAATTTTAGAAATAAGTTGTTATAAATGTTAATCTGATGCATTCAAAAGAAAAAAGAGAAAAAAACACATACCTTGGTCCGGTAAAAAATTTCTCTATTTTTGATAATAGCAATTTTCTCTTTTTCAAATAAAATTTTCTTCAATTAGAATAAATTTTCACATTTTCGAAGAATTATTCTTTACTTCTAGGAAATGGAAACATTTCAATGTCTCTAATAATGATAAGTATTTTTCTCGCACAAAAAATTTCTCATTTATAGAGAAATTTTATTAAAAATGAAAAACTTTTCTTATATTTTGATAAAAAATTCACTATGAGAAGTATTTTCTTCAATAAAAACAAATATTTTCTCAAAAAAAAAAGTATTTTTCTCTAAAAACGATATATTTTTCTATTTCATGGAACCTTTTTATCATTTTTAGAGAATTTTAAGTATCGCAATTAGAGAATAGCATTCTCTGGAGCAAAGTCTATACTATTTTTCTCTAAATATGATGCCTTTTTTATCATATTCCGAGACACTTTTTTCTGAGTGTGCGCAATAAATACAAAATACAAAAAGTAAAGAGCTCCAAACTGGCGCCAGAGAAAAATACGGGGCCTCGTGGTTGCAGCGCTGGGAGTCGCAAAAATTGTTCGATCTGAAAAAAAAAATGAATTTTTTAAATCTTAACTAAATTGGTTATCGTATGACAGGAGCTTTTTTAAAAAAATTTTTTTTTTTTTAGAATCTTAAGAATATATACTAAAATACAAAATTATAAATCGATTTAAAACAACCCGCCAATTTCATGTTCCCCTTAAGACTGAAAAACCATAGGAGGCAAAATAAGTAGAGCCCAATTCATTTGTGAATGGACGCCCGTGAAAAACGCCAAGAGTGAAAAGACGTATACAAGTTTGTTAGTTTATGCAGCCGCCATTATGGATTCCCATTTTGAGTTTTTAGTTTTAAATATTAGATTTGAAATCAGTTACCTTAAAACCCCTTATTATTAGTTTCACATAGATGCAATGATATTTAAAATTTTTTACCGCCATACTGGATTTTGCCGTTTAAAATTTCACAACTTTAACATGAGATTTGAAGTCAATGATCTTAAAACCCCCTTATTATTTGTTTCGCCTAGTTATAGTATTTGAATTTTAGCACCACATTGGATCCGAAATTTTTAACTTCAAAATTTTTACATCGAATTCGAACTCACCAACCTCAAATCATTTCAGAATTTTGGCCACTAAACCGTTTTAAATTTCTCACAGTGCGATGTAAGGGAAACCAATAAATTGTTTGCAGTAACTACAACAAATTCTTTTTATTCAAAAAAATAATACATTTAAAATTGATAAATTGATAGTTGACATAAACAAGTTTTAAAAATTATGTTTCATTATAACTCTTATTGACCACCAAAAATTGAATTTTTTGCTATTTTCAAAAATACATTTTTTTAAAACCGCTATAAGACATATCGGCAAATACAGAAAAATTAAACCTAAACCTTAAAAAATAAAAATGCTTTATGTTCAATAAAAATACATGGAACGTTAAGGATATTGTTTGTGTTTTCCTGCGGTAAAAGCATTTTGAAAAACAAAAAACATATTGTATCCTTAAATTTTAACTGATTTTATTGAATGTATTTGTAATCTGTAGCAAGTTAAAAAAATGTTAGGTTTTTATTTTTTGTAATTTGGTATTTCGCGATTTAAATATCAAAGCACCGTTACATAATATTCACAATTGAAACATTTTCTGTTGAAAAGTGAATATTTAAATTTTTTAAGAAACTTATTTTCTATCGAAGAAAAAAAAATTAAAAAAGTAATTCAAGAGTGAAACGTGAGTGACAATTTTTATTGAAAAGTTGGATTTTCTCGGAAAATAATTGCCTGGAATAAGTTAGGTCTCGAATTTACTTTCAATATAAGATTAGTGAATTTTGCATTTTTTTAAATCAAGCAGACGCAATTATTTTTCATTAAAAAAAAGCATTTGAAGAAGTGAAACGTGAGTGACATTAAATTTTTTTTTTTTTGTTTATTTTTGTATTAGAAATGAAAGATGACGAAAAAATCAATAAAAAATTAAAGCCGACCCTAAAATAACGTATGAAGAAAAGAAAGAGAAAAATTATATTTAAATCTGGATTCATATAAGAAAACAAATTTCGTAAAGATTAAAAAGATCTTATTTAATCATTATTTGAAGTGGTTGGCCTCGACGGAATCGCTAATGGGCCAGTCATATAGTCAAATTTGGAGCGGTCCTTGGCTTTTAATGAGCGTAAGGATCAACGAATTAGGCTTAGTGATATACATGCAGATCGAATACAGAACCGGAATCAATTTTGTTAAAATGATATATTTCTGAAATAATTTTTGTGTTGTTTTTATATTATGAATTATTTTTTAACTATATTATGCTTTACATAATTCTTTCCATACAAATTTTGTTTCTTTTTTGTTTAAAAATGTCCTTAATATTAAGAAACAATTTTTTTTTATAAAATATGCCATATAAAGTTCACCAGACTAACCACGATGCAAAAAAAGGGCAGTTAAAATTGATTTGAAACGTGAGTGACATCGACGTGAAACGTGAGTGACAAAATAAGTATATGAAAAAATCTTAAAATTCTGAGAGAAAACTTAATTTTTTCCTGCAGTTAAAATTTCTACTCAATTTTGTTACGGAAAATTAAATTTGTTCCTTATATTAATTCAAATAATTCGCAGATCTTAAGCAATTTGTTCGAAGAACTCGAAAAATGAAAATCGTACGAAAACGTGAGTGACACAGCATTTAAAGAGAGTTTTTTCGAAATGTGTAATTATATATAAAACTTTTTGCATGAACTTATAATAGCGAGCCTAAGACTTATTGTACCCATATAATTTTATATGAAAAGTTTTTATATTTGATGGAGAAAAACTTATGTTTACTGCTATAACTGAAACGTGAGTGACACTGGATCAATTCATTTTATTTGTTCATTGCTTTATCCAGCCAGTTTTGAATACATTTTTTTTTTAATCTCATATCTTCGATTAAAGCTTTCATTCCAACAATATCAATTTCACGTTAATCTAATAAAAAATGTGTCTCTTTCACAGCGGTTTTAAAAAATATCTTCTTAAAAATTGGAAAAAATTCGATTTTTGATTTCAAAGCAAAAAACATGTTTTTTTTTTATCAAAAAGGACCTGCAGGGAAATCAAAATTGCTTCGGCGGATTTTGCCGGATTTGAAAAAAGTATGCAGATATCCTTTTAATTAGTTTCTCTAACTTTTGATTCCCCGCTGACATTCTTTTATACATACAAGATTGATCCGGCTTATTGGACGTTTATGAATAAATTTTTTGATAGTTTTCTTGTGAAGACTTTATAAGAGGCTCATAAAATCTTATGGATAAAGCCGATAATATAATTAAAAATAATTTAGTTATTTTGCTTTAAATAAAAAAAAAAAGTTTTATCAAGCATTTATTTTAACTAAGTTTCAGTGATTCTTACATAAACTTTTATACCTGAAGTTATTAATATTATTTATTATTAATATATACTTATTCTTTCCCGTCAAAAATTACGGGTCCGGTTTTCCGGTAGAAAAAAACATGAAATATTGACTTTCTTTAAGCTGAATTAGAAATCAGCGATGGTCACATATTCGAATTTAAATTGTGCAAATACCTATTTTTAGTTTTAAATATTCATAAAATACCTTAAAGTAAAAAACGGAAACCATAGTAGGTGCGACGAAATATGTTTGAAAATTTTTTATGAAACTGAAAATTTCAAAATGAAAATTATATTAAAGTTTTTGACGTTTCAATAATTCACAAAACAAAACTGCCTAAAAATAGGCTATGAAATTTTTCAAAAAATTCAAGCGTTCAAATCACGAAAAAAGCAATTTTTAATCCTGCCGAATAATCCTGTTGTTCGTGAAGTACCGCAATGAAGTACCGACCTCTACGGTACGCTTCTTCTGTAACCATCAAAATAAAAAAAAAAAACCAAAAAGATTATTAAACTGGTTAGTATAATCTTGTCTTTGTCATAGGCGATTTTAAAAATATTTAGATTTTTGACAAAATGGCGGACATTTGAAGTTACAAAGCGGTTTGAAGAGAGAAATACGATTTTATTTCCCGATTAACAAAAAACTAAGCCTCTAAAAAACAACCCTAAGATAAAAACTAGGTAACACAACGCGACAAAATGAAACGAAGTTGAAATACCTGGGAGATAATGTTCTTTTTCTTGTTGGTCTTGTCAAGTTACATAATGTTCTATACTTGAAATTTGTCGGATATCCCCTAAAAGCTGGACTTTGGTAAAAAACCGTTTTTTCCCAAACTTGCTCACTTTTTGGCCTACAACGTACCTGATTGCCAACCGATTTTAAAAATTTAACCGGATCCTAAAAGTGAAAATTGAACTTTTTCAATTGTTTTGCCTAGAGCATATTGTATTTGTCAGAAACATACAACATAATCGTATTAAACATAATATGTTCTTTAAAGGTGTCCTTAAGTATATGGACAAATTTCAACATAATTTGTTTTAAATGGATTCCCTCAAATTTTTTCGATTTGATTAGAAAACTACTTAAACGAAGTTTGGACAACAATTGTACAACAATAAGTGGACCCGGTTTTCCATTGAAAATTAAAAAAAAAACTAACTGCTCAAACTGTGGAAAACCACTTAAAATATCAACATTGCCAACCTACTTCATTTGATAAAACAAATGTTTGGTCCTCTTTCCCGAAACCAAACACTTTCTGTCAGACTTTCTTTGGGAAAACGAAAGTTGATAGGATGTTCGGTTCTTGTCAGTTGCAATGGGACATCTAAATATCTTGGCTTTCCTAAGCTTAAGTCTGAAGCTGGAAGAATATATCATCAGCTGTGGTATTAATTTTGAAGCAGTGAGAAAAGAAGAACAACGGGTTCAAGCCGTGGTTTTGATACAACCACCATTAAAACAGTTTTGTTTATTCCGGCACCAATTCCAACTACACAGAGGCTTACACGGTTCTGAATCAGAAAAAACGAAAATGGTCCCATATGTATTTTTGTGTGCTAATTTCAAAACTGCAATCAGTTTTTTTTATCAGGTTTAGTTTTGGAGATATAGACAAAAATGTTAAAAATAGGATATTTTTTTTTTATTAATAGGAACATATCTTTTAAACTCATCAGTCAATGCCAAAATAACCCTTTTAAGTAATTTTATTGGTCACTGCTATCTGCACTCAGATTTATGAAATTTTCAAGATAATTCAAAATGATGAATACAATATGACGTACTTTGATTTGAAAAATTTTACTTAATCTTATAAAATTTAAGTCAATATAGTGTTTAAAGTAGTTTTTCCTAAAATATATATATTCCGAGTAAAATATCATAAATATCTGTATATTTATAATTTCAGAGGTAAAGATCAATAAATGTTATTGTTCTGTGCATATGATCTGAGCAATTTTAACATGAAACTGTTCGCCATTTGCGATAATGATGAGTTTAAAGTTAAATGTCAGAAATTTGAGATCAGCCAGGAAAAGGACAACAACCCTTTATTACACAAAATGTATAAAATTAAAAATATTTGAATTTTTGTTGACCATGAAATTCTTTATAATAGTTAAATTTTTAATTTTTCTTCTATCATAATAGGTATAATTTTTGTATATTTGAAATCTGGCTTAAGATTTGTAATCAAGGAAATTTTTTAATCTTTGCTGCAATCATTTCAAATAAATGTGTTTTTAATATCAAAGTAATATCAGTCTTGATAATAATTTTCTATTTAATTATTTGTGATAATACAGTTAACTTGCATAAGAACCATCGCGAACAAATTAACTTGAGAATTTGTCAAAATAAAAAAATCCGTTGTTATCTTTGCCTCTCCAATAATTTTTTTTTTTTTAAATTCAATTTATAAACAGTTAAACTTAAAACTTGAAACTTATTTCCTGTGTCAAGGTTTTAAATAATATCTGGAATATTTTCGAAATAACTTTATCGCTGACATTCATACTTTACACAGTATTCTAAGGACAAAATAGACTCCATTTTTCTTAAACATCTTAGTTTTGATGGTTATAACAAAATCCCATACCGAGTTTCATTCCTGTAAATCAAATATGAATCTATTTATAGAGTTGTCCCTATTGTGGGTTTTATGGGCGTGAGAGCAACTCATTTTTAAAACACATCATAATTTTGGTATAATATACACCCATATTGAGATTCATTCCGTAGGTGAAATAAAAATCTCTTTATAGAATTTTCCCTATTGCGGGTTGTTGATATAACAGACCCACGTCGTATCAAATTTAATTTCCGTAGATGACATACAAACTTTTTTAAAGCGTTTCAAATAAAGTGGATTGCATGGGAGGTGGGCGTGTTCCTTGGCGCATGACATGCATTTTTGTGTACACCTGAGTTTTGATATGAAATGATATGAAACCAAGCGTTACTGAGTTCTCATAATTGTGGGTTGAATGCGAGGTAGTCATGTTTGTTAGCAGATGCCATTTTTGGAACACATCTTAGTTTTTATATTAAATACTTCCATACTGAGTTTCATTTCTGTAGGTCATATATTAACCACTTTATAGAGTATTCGCAAAGAAAAAAAAAAAAAAACGTTAACTGAAAACTTCATTTGTAGAAAAAAAAGAACCATTCCTCACGACATGCAAATTTATAATCTTAAACTATTCATTCTAAACAATATCTCACAATAGCTCAATGAAAGCGTGCTAGACTGTCATGCGGAAGACGTGGGTTCGAATCCTGTCTGTATAAGTATTGGTCTATAACTTAATTCGTACAGTTTAATAAGATATGGCGTAACTTGATTATTTCATCGTTCCAATATTCCGAACATGCGTTGGAAAGCTACTGTCATTGTGCGTCTTTTCCAGAATATGTCATTCATTTGAAGCGTAAAAAACAATATTTTTTTTTCACTCAAATATGTTTAACTTTGTGCCTGAAAATGTGTTTTTGCGGGAAATTCTTCTTCATTACTTTAATATAAGGAATTTAAAAGTGGTGATTTTGGCTTAGAAAACGAAGAACGTCCAGATCAGCCAAAAAAAAGTTTGAAAACGAAGAATTAGAAGCATTGTTGCCAAATACAAGAAGTACTTGTGAAATCGCTAGGAGTCACTCAAGCCGCCATTTCAAAAAGTTTAAAAGCAGCCGGATACATTCAAAAGCAAGGCAATTGGCTGCAATATTATTTTGAGCCGAGAGATGTGGAAACACGATTTTGCATGTCCGAAATACTGCTTGAACGCTACAAAAAAAAGTAATTTTTGTATCGTATCGTGACTGGGAATGAAAAATGGAATCGCAAACATTCATATGTGAAGTCCGGACAATCAGGACCTTCCCAGTCAAAGACAATCCATGGTGCTAAGGTAATGCTCTGTATTTGGTGGGATAAGAAGGGTGTGCTCTACTATAATCTGTTAAAATCGGGCCAGACAATCATAGGTGACCTCTATCGAACACAATTGATTATTTAAAGAGAGCCATAGCCGAGAAACGACCGGAATATGCGACCATTTTTTTTTCCAATATTTGGAAAATATTGAATGTGAAATTTTGGCTAACCCGCCTTATAGCCAGAACTTTGCTCCGTCCGACTATCATTCCGACTATCTATCAAGCTTCACTTATGAAAAGGGTATCAAAAATTGGCTTGCTTCATTTTTGGCTTGAAAACCGGCCAAAAAAAAAAAACTTGTAGAAATGCTTTCCAAATGTGCCCACGAACTAATATTGCCATCTTTTCACATGAAGGGGCACATCAAATAATTCAAATAACATACATGAGTTCAATAAAAAACAAATAACTACTTCATATATATTTTAAAATTCTTGGCTGTTTTCAGAGAGTTGTTTTGCAGTTAGAAAAATGTGTAGTTTTAAAATAAAGTTAACGTCAAATGTATTCAAATTAAAAAAAAAACATTACTTTAAATATATTTTAATATATAAATATATTTCTGAAACTAAGCAGGCTTTAATTAATTTGTGTGAAATATAGCATAGAAGAATAAATAAACCGCACAACTAAGCACTCTAGGCGTTATCAGCTTATATTGTATTATATTTATTGCAGAATTTAAGATAGCAGCGTTTCTTATATAAATTTATTGTAGTAGTTAAAGGTAAAACAGTACTCAACTAATAAGAAAAACTAATAAACTCAATAGATGAGATATTCGCATTAATGAATGCAAAAGTTTGCATTCAACTCTTGAACAAATGTTAATTTCTTAAAAGTTATTTATTTATAATAAGTTGAATTTATGCAAGTTCATGGGAAAGAAAGAAAGAGAGAAAAAGAGAGATAAAAAAAGTTCCATTTTACGGTGAGTGCAACACGTTTATAGCATACACCATTAGCGTAACCAAAGAGGGTTTAAACCCCCCTACCTCCAATAATTATTGTAGTACTAAGAAAAAATAGCATTCAATCAAAGTCTTATAAAATGAGTGGAAATGAGTGGAAACCCCAAATGTATATTTCAAATCGATTCTGGATGATGCATAATCCACTAAATTAGTTATGTTTGATTCCTTCAGACTACACATAAAGCTGGCTCGATTTTGAATGGAGAAAAAAAAAGAAAACTGGACACTGACTCAAAAGTAAGAGAGAGAGGTACTCTTAAAAACTATTTAATGTGTTTTTTAAATTTAAATTTCGATATGGCTTACTGCACTTGTTTTATTTTTGTTATCTTCTGATTACAGGACCACTTGAGAGGTTGTTGGCAATACTTCGATTTGAGTTATATCTTCAACTTCTTGCATGGAATCCAAGGTGACTTGAAATATTTGGAAAAAAAAAATAATTCAAAAGTAAGACAAATTAAGAAAGCCTGAATTTGAGGAAAATCGGTTGAGTCCCTTACCAGCAAAATATTCAAAGAAATTTCCTCTTAAGGTGTTATTTTTCATGCTTTTTTTATTAGTTATTTTTTAAACATCTATAACACAAACTCTGCAGAATTGAGTTTATAGTGATGTCATATGATTCAGTAAAAAAATAATTCCGAGTAAAATCTGTGTTCTGAGTTCATAAAAAGTTCATACAAATTTGTTTCATAAAAATTTCTCTAAATTGTCAAATTTAAAATTGAATTGAATAATAAACAATTCCAAGTAATTATTTAAGAAATAAGGGCTTATTAGGTAAAAAGATGTTGGTTTGATTTTTCTGCTGTTCGCCCGTTAATATCCAGTGACATTATTAGCTATACGGTATAACTTATACCAGTGAGCAAATGCTGATTTGAATCGAAATTATAACTTTTTAACGACTGGTCTTTACTACACTTCTCTAAGGAGCCCCTATTCATTAAAATCGGATAATATTTTCGAAATTTTTAAGGATTTTCATGAAACTGATTTTGAAAATCCAAGGGACGATACTTTATTCCAACAAAAAGTTTGGTTTGGTTTATTAGTTGCTAAAACATATAAAAGTTGATTTTACAAGAAATTTCATCGTCTATTTTGGTGACGAGTGGCTCGAAACGATTTTTTTTTAATCCAGGCTCTTTGTTTTTTATCCCAAGGTGTCAGAAATTTTGCGTTTGTTATGCTTTCGGAGTTGAGTATAATTAGTACTCACCAAAAGACGAATTTGAAGGCTTGCACCAGCCAATTGGCTATTTTTTACAATGAAGTGAAGTATGGATGAAAAATGTTCACTGTGGGGAGAAAAAATTGCATTTTTGCTGACTCTATTGGGACGACCCGAGGAAAAATTAAAATATTTTTGATCTTCGTATATCTGTCGAAAACAAAATCTACAACTGGCGCTTGCAAAACATTTTGGTCGTGTAGATACTAAACAACGCTGAAGCAAGTTTATTATAAAATGGTACGGACAATATGTTCTGACGGAGCCCGTTTTACAACTTGTTTTTTAAATTTTTTACGTGTTCAGCCGTTGTAGGAATGGTGTTCAAATTTGAGCAAAAAATGTTGAAATTTCAAAGAAACAAACAGGATTTTTATATACATTAAAATTTAAATTAAAAAAAAAACAAAAACAGTTATAATAAATAATAAGCTTTGTTCGAGCCTTCGAAACCTATCTAACCCATGTACTTTACATTCTTGTAAAATATTACTTCCAAGAGTTGCTGTGATTGAACAAGATAGCACTAACCGCTACAACACAGCCGCTATAATTACGTAAAATTGATTTTATTTATAAGTTCTACAGTTGATAAAATCCCCTCAAAATAAAATTCCTGGTTGCGCCTCTGGCATAGACTAACTGGTACTTACTGTGCACAATATTTGAAAAGAGAGTGACTTGCTAAAATCGACATTTGTATGAGTAGTAAAGATAAAGTCTATCCCATCTATGTGTGCAATAAAAATAAGTTAAAATATAATAAAATCCAGAGGGGTAAAAAAGTTGAACAAACATTTTGCCTTTAGAAAGATCTTTTCAAGCAATGTTGCACGCCGATCTAATAAAATTCAAGCTGATAAATATAATAAATTATAAGTGGTGATATTTCGGGTGCTTATTTTCAGTTTGGTAGGCTTAATAAAAACATTCTCGAATCAAAATATGACAAATTATGGTATTGGGATAAATGTCATCACATATAAGCCAACATCTGTCACATTTATATCCTAGAATATAAAAAACTCGCGTGTAGCAACGTACACGTAGCAGAAGTGAAACTTCGTAAAAAGTAAGAAATAAGAGAGGAGATTTTAGTGTGAAATAGAGAGCGAAAGTGTCTGAAAAGAAATTCAATCAATTCGAAATGATATAATAGTCTGTTGATTCAACATTTACATCCATGCACCGTACCGGCTATGGTTTTTATATTTTTTCCGACAAAAATAATAGTTATTTTTTGCCTTATTTTGTTTTTGTGCAAACATAACAGTTACTTTTGACTTTTATTTTATTTTATCTGTCAAAAATAACAGCTTTTTTCTGCAGTTTATTTTTTCGGTCAAAAATATCAGGTAATTTATATTTTTTCAAGTCATTTTACCGACTAAAAAACTTTTGATACCATTATTTTCATCTCATCGGTGAGACATTTACACATGGTGTCAACAGTTCAATTTGTCAAGCGGCCTTTAAAAAAAATACACAAATTGCTTGATATTTTTGACCGAAAAAAATTAAAGTCACAAAATAATTGCTATTTTTGACCGATAAAATAAAAGTCAAATTTAATTTTTATTTTTGCGAAAAAATACAAGGCAAAAACTAACAGTTCAATTTTAACTTTTAAAGAATCAGTCTAAAATTTAAAAGGCACTCAATATTCGTGAGGCTGAGGATATTTGTAACATAATGTTATATTTGAAAAAGTTTTTCAACAATTTTATTCATGTGAAAATTGTAAAATAACAGTTATTTTCGGTACTTGTTTTAGTTCAATTGGTTTTTTAGTTGGTTTCGAATGTCTTCTCAACTTTGTTACTTTTTGAATGCTAAATTGCATTTGCATAGTACTCGTTGAAGAAGCCTCCGAAAGCAGAGGCAAATCTTGTTAATTATTACCTCCTGCTTCCTGATCATAATAGTTGCTATGTTGAGCGAGGGCCTCGTAAAGCAGCGAACGTCGATTGTTGAGTGTATCAACTTGGTTGGCTATAAAATTTTGTTAAGATGATGGCAGAGTTCCAAAATACATTTTTACATATCATCAGTGTGTTTTTCTGGGGATTGGTTCTTTGCAGATTCACCAAATTACACTGATGCTTCGTAAAAATGCATTTTGGAAGTCAGCCGATGCTTGCACTCACCTTACCTTCATCATTAGTTGCAGAGCTGGGTCTGCAGCTGCATTCTTAAGAGCTCTAATTCGCTGATTTTATTCACGAACTCGTTCTGCTCCTGTTTAAGCTATTTTTCTTAGCTTTGAGACGTTTTTTGGCTGGCAAAAACTATTCTCGGCAGTCTTAAATATTGCACTTTTAACACTTTTTGCTTTAAATATTATATAGAATTAACTGTTTTGCATGTGCTGTTCATCTGTCAAGTTTTTGATAACAAGCAACGAACCAAATTAAGCTTTAAGCTCATTATGCAGCGAGAGCAAGCAATAAATTTTCCCCCGCTAGATGGAGTTAAAAGATGACTAGTGCTCCTTCGAAAAGCGTTCATATGGAGGTCATTACGAATTAGTCTGGACATGGATGTGGTACACATGTTCATCTCTCTAGCCATAATTTTCTGCTTCCTTAAGAGATTTCGGCGAATTACCTCAAGTACTGATTTATTTAAGATTCCAGTCGTATGAATAATCGTACGTTCAAAAATTCAACCAAATGTCAAGTGTTTAAATTAGGGAAAAGCGTAAAATGCGAATTTAAATTGACAAGGATTCGAACATAAAAATGTGACAACAAACAAAATTGACAACTAATGAAACGAGTTCAAATTAGAGATGAGCAAAAAGTAGCGAGTAGCTGTTTTTCGAATATCGAATCAGTGTCGCAAACATCTAAATGCTCATTTGAAGTAGCATTTAAGTGAATTAACTTGACAGAATTTCCTATGGTTAAATTCGTATTTAGAGAAGCATTAATGAAATAAATGCGAATTAAGCTTTAAATGCGCATTTAGCTACCAGTCTGAATTTACTATAACACTAGGACGTCCACTTCTGGCATTGTCGTCGGCCTACTTGACAATTGTGTAGCACAATCATAGCAATACAATTTTCTCGATTTTCGTCCCACTCCATATTTACGCGGTGAAATTCTAAACCAAACTGACATAAATTAAACTTGCAATGAAATATTTTAACAACAAAAATTATAACGGTATATTCTAATTTGAAATTTCAACTGCATACTGCTTTGAAATTCTTATAACAGAACTTATGGCACGACTAGGTACAAAACAAGCTGCTTTGCAACAACGAAATATCGATGCAGAAATTATCGATAGAATGTTTTTTAAGAATAAACAAAACACAGATTTTCCTCTTAGCACGGTTGGTAGATGTTTAAAATTTAATATAAATATAAAAAATTGCTTAAAATCTTTACTATTCCAAAATTTTGCACGGATTGCTTTGACATCTTAGTTGAACGTTGCAGTCGATTAGAACCGGTTTTTTTTTATTTATCTGCGATAGGTGAAAAATTGGTCACGACACTTATAATACAACTCAAATTTGTAATTTCGAATAGCTTTGGATCTAAATGTCCCATAACTTAGTATGAGATTCTAAATAGAAGGTGTTTCTACTCGAAAACTTGCACCGACATTAGAAAACGAGGCGTGCATACAAGACATATTTACATTGAGGAAAATAAAAAAATAATGAAAAAATATGCTGCAATCCTCTTCATGAACAATTATCAGTGGATAGGCATGAAATCGGTGAACTGGATATTGTGAAAGTATAGGTGAAGATTATCTAACCTCTGGACGAATTTTGTAGCCTTAGAACTTCTGCAATTAAGCAACATCAGAAGCAAAACTGACTGAAAAAGTTGTTCTCAATTTTCAAACTTAAAGACTGTTCCAGAAATAACTGTCCTTTTGTTTTTAGGTTAATAATAAAAAAGTCTTACATCTATAGCAACATTTTCGGTTTCAAATAAAGTATAAATATTGCAGATTAAAACAAAAATACTCATTAGTAAACTAAAAGAGCCACTGAAAAGATGTCGTCTCAACAAGAAGAAAAGCAGAAAGCAATTATTTGCAAATAGCTGGAAAATCCAAACACCACGTACAAAAAGATCGCTAAGGAAGTTGGCGTGTGCGTTAAAGTTGTCGGAAGGACCATAAAACGATACAAACAGCTTACCACTTTATCAAAAACGCCAGGCTCAGGAAGAAAAAGTGGTCCAGCGAACCAAACGGTGGCCCAGAACGTTAAGCGGCTGTTTACTCAGAATCCAGGCACTTCGGTACGGGGTATGGCAGCAAAAGCGGAAACATCGAAGCCAAGTGTTCAACGGATTAAAAAAATTTTACAACCTAAGGAGTACAAAAAGTACCTGATAGGTCAGAAGAAAATAACGCCGAAGCCAATAGGAGGGCTCGAAAACTGTATCGCGATTACCTGCCCAAATTTGATTGCGTGATCATGTCCGATGAAACAGACTGCAAAGCGGATTTCAAGCAGATATCTGGACACGGATATTATACTGCGGTTAGAAGGGGTGTAGCATCCTCTAAATTTACCACCGAAAAACATACCTTATTTTCAAAGAAATACATGGTGTGGCAGGCCATTTGCAAATGTGACCTTCGATGTAAGGAATTTGTGAAAGATCGCACAATGAACATCACCGATATTTACATCAGAGAGTGTCTGGGGCGGCGTTTGCTGGCTTTTATGCGTCAGCACCAAGGTTTAGTACTATTTTGGCCTGACCTAGCAACATATCACTACCCCTAAAGAACGATGGGTTGGTACCAAGCCAATAATGTCACTGTGGTACCAAGAGAAGCCAATCCTCCAAATTGCCCCGAACTTCGTCCAATCGAAAGATATTGGGCTTTAATAAAAGGAAATCTTAAGAAGACCAAACAAACTTCGAAAAACATCGAATTATTTCGACGTAAATGGCTTCGGACATACACTAAGGTCAACGAAAGGTCGGTAAAAAAACCTAATGGAGGACCTTAATCAAAAAGTGCATAATTTTTTTATGTGTATTTTTTTCAGTGTAAATAAAATGTTCACTTAATAATAAACTGAAAGAATTTGTAAAAAAAACATCATTGGCTTTTTACAATAAAAAAAAAAACAAAAGGACAGTTATTTCAAATAGTTTCGTTCAAATAGTACATAATTCGGCCACAGCAGTCACTTTCAAAAATCGATTGCAGATTTTCGCGAAACTTGACAGTTGCGAGCGCTATAGCCACCTTGAATTCCGAAGAGATTTTAAAAATAAAAAATAAAATTTTATTATGATCCAAAGTGTTATTCTTTGCATAAAATCGGTCGGAAGTGCTCCTAAAATCCTTTTTTTCGATTTCACTTGTTCCCATGGTTATAAAGACTTTTAGTATGCTCTAATTTTTTGGATTTTAGGGAGCAGAATAATATGGTAGGAACGGTGATTGATTGTGGAATCAGTCGAAAAAAACATTTGAGGTTATAAAAAAAAAATCAGACAATATTTGCATAACATCAAAAAACACACAGATATATATATAATTTTTCCGGATTGAACAAGAAACACCGAAGATATATCGAAAAAACCAAAATAGACCTATAAGGACCACTTTAAAAAAAATTAATATTTTTTTCGAAAATGTCTTTCAAATATCTAACGATTGAGGCGGGATTAAAAATAGGTTAGTTTTGTTGATACGCTCTAATGAACTTATTCCTGGTTATGAACAATTAAGACCATAGTTTGGCAATCAAGTAATCTTATCACTCGACTACCGAGTTCGCTTTAACCGACTCAACTCAGTGAAGTTCTTAAATAGTTCTTCAACTGTATCACACAGACTTCATCAAATCTTGCACAAGCCGAAAATCGTTCATAATGTGTGACATTCCATATCAACTCGGTTGGCAGTAGGGCATAAGCGACTCTGACTTCCTTTCTTTTTTGTTTGATCTTGGGCTTTTAATCTCGTATTTGATTTTATGCGCTTTTTCGTGAGTTTCTTTTGAATGTGTTTCGTTACAAAAAAAAAAAAAAAAATAAAATCGTTTATACCGGTTGCTGTTGTCTTGGAAATACGAGTAGAATTTGTTGTTTGTTCTGTTTTATTACTGTACCATGCGCCAAGCACGTTTTTATCATACATGTACACAACATTAATTTATTATTTATATATTTTTTTTGTGTTTTTCTTTTTTTTCTTCTTTGATTACATTTCGTTGTCCATAGTTACAATTGCGGGTGTATTTTTATTTTTTTTTGTATTCTGTTTTGTTAACGAAACTGAAGTTAATTGTTTGTACAATTAACATATTTTATGCATTAAGCCGAATGCTACCGCCATGACAGTGTGTTATTATATTGTTCAACAAAACTTAAAACTATTATTAAGTAAGTCTATTCAGATTAAATAAATTATGATAAAATCTTCGAGCGAATTCTGGAAATTTTTATTTCGAAAACAATGAAACAAAAGAAAATACATTAATAATAACAGGTTGAAACGGGCTATTAAACTGCGATTTCACTCGACCTGATTTAATCGCTTGTGACCTATATTTCGATAGAATGGTCACCACTGCAATGCAAAGCTTTCTTGAATAAAAAATGCACAACGATTTAAATTAATTATTTGCAAACTTTTCAAAGTTACAAGAACCACTTTATTTAATTATTTTGCTATTAACATGCGTTTATTTTAAATAAATATTAAATATTTTTTTTCTTCTCCCTGCTATGAACTTTGTTTATACTAAATATTATTGTTCAGCAGAGTTGAATTTAATCTTGTTTATATAAAAATGCAATTTAAAACAGAACCAGGTTTTGCACGTGTTTATTTTTTTATTGACGGTTTTTTATAGTTCAATAAATTGTGCGTGTAACATAAATAATACTTTTGTTTATTTTTATATATTAAATACACTCAGCAAAACAGCTTCAATATCGACAGATGTTTTAAAAGTTGCTTTATTCTAGACTTTACTATATGCCAAACCCGACAGTAGTGTTCGATTCGTTATGTCGCTTTTTTGCGGTACTGTTACCTTTGAATATTTTTGAAGTGAAACTTCTTTAGCAGCGCCTACAACATACGGCGAACGAAACGGGTAGTAAAACCGATGAAACGAATGAAACTGCGGCGAATTAAGGTGAATTTAAGTCAATTTAGGTGAATTTAGCTGAAATTAGGTGTTCGAAATACCTAATTAATTCGAAGAAAACAAGTTATCAAACAATGGTTTGAGTCCGAACTAAAAGATGAATTAATCAACAAAGTTTTAGAAGGTGGAATTTTCAACAAAATATGTTATGCTTCAATTTCCAACCGTGACACGTTACGCTGGAATTTTCAACCAGTATGATTCAATGGCCAATCGGATGAAATAAGATTATCTCTGAGGTCACAGCCGCGTCATTGGCAATTTCATGGATTCCATGAAATATTTGGACAAAAATGAATGAATCTATTGCCAATCGAATGAAATTGGATTATCAGAGGTCGCAAGAGGGTCATTTGCACTTTTATGGATACCATGAAGCACTTGACAAATATGGATGATTCAATGGCCAATCGGATGAAATAAGATTATCTGAGGTCACAGCCGCGTCATTAGCAATTTCATGGATTCCATGAATTATTTGGACAAAAATGAATGAATCTATGACCAATCAGATGCAATGGGTAAGAGGTCACAGGCATGTCATTGGCACTTTTATGGATTCCATGAATCATTTTGATCATATTGACCAAACTGGATGATTCTACCGCCAATCGGATGCAATGAGATTGTCAGAGGTCACAGGCGGGTCATTTCAACTTTTATGGATTCCATGGAGCATTTTGACCAAAACGAATGATTCTTTGGCCAATCGGATGCAATGATATTCTGAGGTCATTCGCAGGTGGTCATTGAAACTTTAATGGATTCCATTTTTAAGTACTTTTTTGCCAGACGAACTCAATTTATATTGATGATGATGAGAAATGGGTTCATTACGATAACCATTAGCGCTAAAAACCATAAGGCAGCGTTTATAGTGAACGGCGACAGGCAGGCAGACAGGCAACGTGAACAAGCGAGATAGATAGCTATTTGCATCTCGTCTTTTCACACAGATTTCAGCCTGCCTGTCTGCCTACCTGTCTAAATCGCGTCAAAAACGTCCAGAGTGCGATAAAAGGCACTACAAGGTAATTTTGCAACATGTCAACGCTCAGCCACATGTTGCGCAGCTGGTAAAAACATATCTTGAAACGTTGAAATGGGAAGTCTTACCCCTATAATTTGCTTTCTTCGATGACGCATGACCTTGTAGATCAGCACTTTCGCTATTTTAAAATAAACATAATCTTCTCAAGGCTTTATATGAAATGAGACTTTTTTAGTATGACCCCGTATCCGTCTCGAACTAGGAATGGACTTAATATATGAATAAGTTTCGAACTCGTTTTTTTTAATAATCCGCGACGGACTCGGTTTTTAAAAAAAAAAGGCGAATCAACGACGGACTCGCTTTTTTTAAATATGCGAATTCGCAACGGACTCGTTTTTTTTTTTTTTAAAATACGCATTCAGAACGGTATATTCTAAATATACATATTAAAACATTTTGCTAAATTTTAATTTTAGGGATTTTGTTATTTCAAATTCTGGAAAATTATTCTAGTTTTAATGACATACATTACGCTGGGTCGATTTGTATGGAGGCAAAAAATCTGATCTGATAAACAAAAAACAAAAAAAAAAAGGGGACTTGGGGTACACTTTACCCCATCGCACCCTCAATTTTGTGAGTTTTCTCTATACCACACAAAGATATGTGGTGGATAGCTGTAGTGCTTGCAGCAATATAAGGTGGATAACTGCAGTGGTTCAGGCGTGATGGTCACAATTACATACGCACTAGCGATAAGAATATACTTTGAATTTAGTGAAATTTTTTCTTTAGGAATTTGTTAATTTAAATTTTTGTATGACAACGTATATATGTTAGACCGTTAAAAAAATTCCCATAGAAAAAACTCAAAAAATTGAGGGTGCGATAGGGTAAAGTGTACCCCAGTCCCCTTTTTTTTGTTTTTTGTTTAATAACTTTTCATGCCCTAACCGAAAATCGCCCAGGCAATATCGGTTTAAAATTCGACCCAGCCTAACATACATACATGATTTAATATGGATATGAATATAATTTGAATATTATATGAAAATGATATGATAAGAATATGAAAATATTTTTATAATTCAATATTAAGTATGATTTTTCTTCTTCTTGGTAATGCGATCATTCGCATAGTGGAAGAACTTCATTCATCTTCTTCTAACAAGTATATAAAATCGAATGTTTGTTCTTCTGTCTGTCTGTCTGTCTGTCTGTTCCGTATAGGCTCGCGCACCGTTTATCCGTTCGAGCTGAAATTTGAACACCGAGTACGTTTCATAGAGAGGAAGATTATAGGGGGGGTGTAAAAAACTGGGTGGAAGTATGAGGGAGTGGCACTCTATAATAAATCCTAAACACCTGTACCGATTTCAATGAAATTTGGTATGAAGGTTGAACTGCCCCCAAAATAAAAATGGGCTATAAAAAATTCCAAAGAGTTCCGCAAGAGGGCGCTTTAAAAAGTGCGTTTTAAAGACTAATAACTTCTAAACGCCTAAACCGATTTCAATAAAATTTGAAATGAACGTTCAACTGCACCCAAGATAAAACATGAAATATAAAAAAATCAGAAAACTTCCGCAAGAGGGCGCTTTGAGAAGTGCATTGTTAAGACTCCATAACTCCTAAATGGTTTGACCGATTTTACAAAAATGTAATTACGTAAAATAACCTGAGCCTGCCACAGAATTGAGGCTATTTTAATTTCAGAAAACTTCCGTGAGAGAGCGCTTTATTCAGTCAACTATCTTTATCTGGCTCATTCATGTCAAAAACGAATGAACCGATTTTGATGAAACTTTATAGGCATTTTTATCTGTTACTGAAATAGATCGTATGCTTTTAACCCTTGATTGCATGATTGCGAGTGGTCCGTCATAACTCAAATGAGCGATTCCGCTCTGATGGACTCGTATCGGGTTTAAAAACGGATCCGCATACGTTTTTGTGCACATTGGGCGATGATAAATTTATTATATATTTAAATATTTAATTATTATTATAAAACATTTTTATTCCGATGGTATTTTTCCGATGCATTCGATATCTTTGTCCAATTGTGCTTTCTTTTCCTTAATATATATTTTCATCTCTTAAATATTATCATTTTTAATACTTATTCAACAATAAATTTTATTATATTCACAAAAATAGTAGGATTCGAGGTGTATTTAGTGTGAAAGTATAAAGAACATTTCGCAACTCTGCGATTCCTTTTCTGTCAAACTTTTTCAGATTTTCTTGTATGCATTTCTTTCATTTCTTGATAATTGTGGGCGATCACGTTTGGGTTTTTCGCAGAAAAAAAGGTAAACTGCATTAATAAAAATATTAATTATAAATTTTTGCTTTCGTTAAATACATGTATTAACAATTCCAGAATAATTTCGTGGAAAGCAGAAGCATGTGGCAATATTTCCATTAAGTTGTCTTAAACGCAGACAGATGCAAAATTTTCCAAAAAGTAATAAAGACAGCCGGATATACATCCAACATGACTGGCCTTGCTAGAAATGTACATAAAGCAGTACTAATGAAGGATTCTGCATCAAATTCGACATCTGCGAATTTGAATTCATCCACAAATATTGCACAAAGATATTAATAACCATTCAAGTGAATCCAGCTTCGGTTTGCCATTCAAGCAGTAAAACATAATCGCATCTTTTTCTGATGTGTGAAAAGAAAGCCTCCTGCTCATCTGGAGCAAAAGTAAAGATAATATCCCTTCAGTATAGTGGAGAATGAAGGATTCCAAAATTTGCTTAAAAAAGCTGTGACGCATTACAAAATGTCGGAGAGCAATACGGTGACCAAATGAATTGTCGATGAGTATGAAGCTTTGTCAAACAATTTTAAGAAAAAAAACTCACATGTAGCAACGTACATGTGGCAGAAGTGAAACTTCTTAAACAGTAAAAAATAAGATAGATTTTAGTGTGAAATAGAGAGAGAAAGCATCTGAAAAGAAATTCAATCAATACAAAATGGAATAATATTCTGTTTATTCAATATTTACATCCAGGGACCGTACCGGGTATGGTTTTTATCGAAAAAGTCACATAATAACTGTTATCTTTTAACTTTTATTTTTTCCGACATAAATAAAAGTTATTTTGTGCATTATGTTTTTTCGTTCAAAAATAACGGTTACTTTTGATTTTTATTTTATCGGTAAAAAATAACAGTTTTTTCTGCCTCTTATTTTTTCGGTCAAAAATATCAAGCAACTTGTATTTTTTCAATGGTCATTTTACATTATTTTCATCTCATGGGTGAGATATTTTACACATGGTGTCAACAGTTCAATGTGTCAAGCGGCCTTTAAAAAAATACAAATTGCCTGATATTTTTGACCGAAAACATAAAAGTCACAAAATAATTGTTACTTTTGACCGATAGAATAAAAGTCAAAAGTAACCTTTATTTTTCCCCGGAAAAATATAAGACAAAAAATAACAGTTAACTTCTTTTTAACTTTTAAAGAATCAGTCGAAAATTAAGAAGAATTCGAAATCCCAATTTTGTGTAAAATGACTTTAAAGTATTTGATTATTATGGCAACCTCAGTGTCATCCGAAAGACTTTTCGAAAGCTGTTTAAACACTTTACCAACAAAGGAATAAACTGAAAGGAAAGCGTCTTCATAGATTATTATTTTTACAAAGTCTTGATCGCCACTATTGCAATTTGTTTTTTTTTTTGCTTTGAACCAAAGATTTCAGGTGTCAAACTTTGTCAGCTCTGCCTTGGTTCGGAAATGAGTTGATAGATAAGTAAAAGAGGAAGTGAAATCAAGAGAAACAAGAGTATGTATAATGTTGTATGTGTGGCGGAGCGCAATATCAACATGCGAATTTGAATTTGAGGCAAGGGTTATGCCTTTACCTCAGTCAATTCGAGTTATTAACCACCAACTACAACTTCCAAAGATGAATTTTCCAGGGTTATGGTTTTTATCGAAAAAGTCACTTATTAACTGTTATCTTTTAACTTTTATTTTTCCCCACAAAAATAAAATTTATTTGGTGCCTTATATTTTTTCGGGCAAATATAACATTTACTTTTGACTTTTATTTTATCGGTCAAAAATAACAGTTATTTTTTGCCTTATATTTTTAGGGTCAAAAATATCAGGCAATAAGTATTTTTCCAAAGGCCGTTTTACAGACTAAAAAACTATTGATACCATTATTTTCGTCTCATCGGTGCGCACATTTTACACATGGTCTCAATAGTTTTGTAACCAGTCCAGCGGTCTCTAAAAAAAAAAAAACACAAATTGCCTGATATTTTTGACCGAAAAAATAAAAAACACAAAATAACTGTTCTTTTTGACCGATTAAATAAAAGTTAAAAGTAACCGTTATTTTTGCTTGAAAAAATAAAAAAGCAAAAAATAACAGTTTCATTTTAACTTTTACAGGATCGGTCGAAAATTTAAAAGGCACTTAAAATTCCTGAAACTGAGGCCATTTGTATCATAATGGTATATTCGAAAAAGTCCTTCGACTTTTTTTCACTGTGTCTTTTTCATTTGAAAATTGTAAAATAACAGTTATTTTCGGTCCCTGGAATTTTTTTTTAAATTCAGTTGATAAGAAATGAGGAAAGAATTAACTTTGTGTTAATTAACACTCCACTACCGAGGCCTCGAAACTGAAAAAACATCGATGTATTTTTTCGACGGGCATCCCTAGTTTTTATATTTAGGGTGCTTCTTGAGTTAAGTCTTACGCCAGATTGGGTTGCATTTTAAAGAAAATTTTCTGCGGCAACAGCAGGTAATGACTTTTATTAACTGAAAGGACATTTGCAAATAATAATAATAAATATTTACACATATTTAAGTTTACCGAAGAATTTATTCAGTTTTCTCTGTTTCGGAGGAAAGCATATTAACTGCTTTTACATAAAGACTGTCCCAGAAATAACTGTCCTTTTGTTTTTTTTTTTATTGTAAAAAAACTAATGATGTTTTTTAAAAATTCTTTCAGTTTATTATTGTGTGTAAACTACAAAATAAATGAACATTTTATTTACACTAAAAAAATACACTTAAAAAAAAGTATGCACTTTTTGATTAAGGTCCTCCATTCGAGTTTTTACCGACCTTTCTTAGACCTTAGTGTATGCCCAACGCCATTTACGTAGAAATATTTCGATGTTTTTTGCAGTTTGTTTGGTCTTCTTAAGATTTATTTTCATTTAAGCTCAATATCTTTCTATTGGACGAAGTTCGGGGCAATTTGGAGGATTGGCTTCTCTTGGTATCACAGTGACATTATTGGCTTGGTACAAATCCATCGTTCTCTGGGCGTAGTGACATGTTGGTAGGTCAGGCCAAAATAGTACTGAACCTTGGTGCTGACGTAAAAAAGCAGCAAACGCCGCTCCAGGCACTCTCTGATGTAAAGTTCGGTGTTGATTGTGCGATCAGTCACAAATTCCTTACTTCGAAGGCCACATTTGCAAATGGCCTGCCACACCATGTATTTCTTTGGAATTTTGTATGTTTTTCGGTGGTAAATTTAGAGGATGCTCCACTCCTTCTAACCGCAGTATAATATCCGTGTACAGGTAACTGCTTGAAATCCGCTTTGTAGTACGTTTCATCATCCATGATCACACAATCAAATTTGCACAAGCAATCGCGATACAGTTTTCGAGATCTCTTCTTGGCTTCTGTGTCCTTTTCTTCTGAGCTATCAGGTACTTTTTGTTCTTTATAGCTCCTTAGGTTGAACAATTTCTTAAACCGTTGAACACTTGACTTCGATGTTCCCGCTTTTGCTGCCATATCATGTACCGAAGTGCCTGGATTCTGAGTAAACAGCCGTTTAACGTTCTGGGCCACCGTTTGGTTCGCTGTACCACTTTTTCTCCCTGAGCCTGGCGTTTTTGATAAAGGTGAAAACTGTTTGTATCGTTTTATGGTCTTTCCGACAGTTTTTACGCACACGCCAACTTCTTTAGCGATCTGTTTGTCCGTGGTGATTGAATTTTCCAGCTATTTTTGCTATAATTGCTTTCCGCTGTTTTTCTTGTTGAGACGACATCTTTTCCGTGGCTCTTTTAGTTTACTAATGAATTTTTTTTTTAAATCTGCAATATTTATGCAATTTTATGTACCAAATATGTTGCTATAGAGGTAATACTTTTTTTATAAATTAAACAAAAAAAAACAAATTGGCCATTTCAGCCCTTGAAAGGACTTTGACCGAGCATCTTAGGATCGATTGTGTTGTGTGTGTTATTAAATTTTGCACACAATTGACCGAGAACTGGACCTACATGTTTTATGCCGACTCCGAACGGCTCATGTTCTCAAGAAGCTTTACATGGCATTATTTTAATCTCTGAGGTTTGCCATTGTATGCAGAGAGGTGGTTTTCGACCGATCAGAAAAATTTTTTATTGAAAAAATTTTTCGCCACGGCTGGGGATCGAACCCGGGCTCCGAGCATGCTAAGCCACACACTGAACCTGCATGCCACGGTCACCACCGTGGCATAAATATAAATTATTTACCTAAAAATAAATTATATTATTAATTTATAATATATTAATAATAATAAAAAATAAATTATTATTAATATATTATAAATTACCTAAAAATAAAAGGGACAGTTATTTCTGGGACAGTGTTTACAAATCATTTTATTACTACTTTAAAATTAAGCAAAATTTGAATAAAAATTCTAATGAATTCAAGGTTTTCCATGTCAACGTAAACCATTGTAAAATAGATTAGTTTCGCCACACAGTTAACGCATACATAACCCAAGCAGAGATGCACGGGTTCGTACCATCTAGAGTACGTTTTTATTTTTTGAGTACGAAAATACAATTTTTATTTTAGAGTACTATTGGATTTGGGAGTTCTATTTTATTTTTGATTAGATTTCGGAAATACTTCCAATTTTTATAAAAAAAATTTAACAAAAACAAAAAAATGTTTATTTCAAGTTAAAATTGCCGGTTTTTTTTAATGTTTTTTCTATTCTAAATTTTTACCGTTGCTCACCAAAGTCTTACCGGTGCGCAACAGCGGTCAGCTTCCATCAGGCTGCAGCACTGTTGACATGCTCCTTTTACTCTGTTAGTTTGCGTGAAACTTTGCCGCACACATTCATATATTTGTTACGTGAAAATTTTTATATCCATTTTGTTGCCTAGAAATAGTAAAATTTGAGAAATTCATGTTTGACTTCTCAAAATAGAGAAAAATAAATAAAAACAAAAAAAAAAAAATAATGTGAAAAATGCCACGCGTGTTTCAAAGCTGTTGTATTTTGTATGGAGATTCGAGTGAAAGTTCACATGAAAATGAACAGAGTATTAACTTTAGCCCGAAAAGCTGCCGTTTTGATTAAAAATTTGTTTTTCAGAAAAATTGTTCATCTTCAAAAGGCGATTTACACTTGACTTCTGTTGTTGTAATAAAAAAACACTTTTCTTCTGCAAAATGTTTCCTTTTTTTTTTTGACTTCGAAGGCTGATGCGTTTAATTTGACTTTAAATGATTTTTGGATACCAATGCACTTAGCGCAAGTTCCTGCAGTTGCATTCGCTGGCCATTTCATATTATATTCTTCTGTGAACTACAAAACACTTTAGTTTTTCTCCCGAAACTTGACGAATATTGCCTCATGCAGCTCACCCCACTTTACACGCCAGCTGTGAGTTGGGATTCGAGTTTTCATTTGACAGTTCTTCTACGAAAAGCGGATTTTCGTTCTATGTGTAATCTAATACACTGAGAAAACTAAATTTTGCAAAACTGGCAGAAACATTTAATAATCTAATTCGGATATCGATTATCAGCCAGATATCGGATTATAATGTATGGCAAAGCAACTTATTTTTTTTAACGGCAACCGAAGCCATTCAAATTGCTTTGACTCAACAACAGGAATTTACGAACTTCGACTAAACTCGGTAATATTTACCAAAATAGTGAATAAATATTTTTAGACATATGCCAAGTCAATGCATTAAGCTCTTTGCTCAGTGTGGCGAAATATTTAGGGGGATATTTACATTACATTTGCGGCAGAGAAAACATACCTTTTATAAAATATTCATTACTCAGTCAAAAACAAGCATTTTTCCAAAATTTTTTTATTATTGTAGGTAGAAAATTGAACAAATTACAAGAAAAAAAATTCAAGAAATATACTTTTCACTCCAACATGGTTTTATAGAGCTCCAGACTGGCTGCAGAGAAAAATACGGGGCCTCGTGGTTCAGGAAAAAAATGACTTTTTTAAATCTTAACAAAATTGGTTATCGTATGACAAGAGTTTTTTTCAAATTTTTTTTTTCAATCTTTGGTGATGTTCCAAATTTGAAAGTGTGATTTTTCGAAAAAAATATTGACTTTAAAAATTCATAAAAAATCGAAAAAATTCTTTAAAAAAGCTCGTGTCATACAATAGCGAATCAAGTTTAAAAAAATACAAAAAAAAAAAATTCGTCAAAAAATGAACCAGCTAGTGCCGCAACCAGTACGAAAAAACCATAGTCTAGTCGGTATTGGAACCCGTGACCTCTGAGTTGACAGTCAAGCACTTAACTACCATCAACCCAAGAGTCCCCTAACTGCGATCTGACTGTCCTACTGGAAAGCAATTGACGAACAGAACGTCAAGAGGGACTCCTTGACTCTCTCGTCGCTTCATCAAGTCCAGGCTTTTAGAACTCGACAAGAGCTTTGAAAAATCACCCGCTTTGTCCAGAAATGCTACTAAAGTACACTCTATGATACATTCCAGGGAGTTTTGATAGATCGATGATTGTAATAAGATAAAATTCAGCAAGTTTTCCTAGTTTTTTAAGAAAAAGTAAACAATGAATTGGCCTGGGTGAAAGGCATTAGCTGCTTGTAATACGATAACTACATTTACCTCGTTGATGGGTATTTTCACTTATTTTGTCAGTATATTTTCAATTTCAGTATACATCTTTAGTGGCGACCGTGTCATGCTGGTTAAGTGTGTGGCTTATTATGCTCGGTGCCCGAGTTCGATCCCCAGCCGCGGCGAAAAGTTTTTTCAATAACAATTTTTTTCTGATCAGTCACCACCTCTTGGCAATGACAATGGCATCTTGAAAAAAATTTGGTAAATGCCATGAAGAAATGTCAACATTCATAAATTTTGTGAATAAAATTCATAAAACTCATGAAAAAATGCGAGGAGAACAAGAACAGTGCATGGGATAAATAACAAAATACATGAAATTCATATAATCCTTGTGTGCAATGCATTTAGTGTCTAAAATTCATACAAGATGTGTACATTAAGACGGGTCGGTCTTCACGTAAAAAAAAAAACCTAATAAGATGTATTTTAAAATATTCCTTGGCTCATTTACATAACCTCCACGAAAGAATTTCGTAATTAAACAACCCTTAAACTTCGTGGAGTTTTTTTTTTTGGCAAAAGGTGCCTTTATAATTTTGAGATTTTAAGGCTGTCGCCAGCAACAAAATGCTTTAAAAACTAATAATTATGTATATAGAAATAGTGTGCTCATTTGAGACCTTACGTATGAGCCGGCTGAGATCATGTACAGTTGTATGCAGGCGATTGTGTTTTATACACAGACTTATATATGAGTACACTCAGCTTATGAACAGAAACACAAAACCAGTCGTAGACACGCTTTACAATTGCGATTTTTAAGAATTGTTGCAATGTATTTGTGTTTTTTGTTGTTGTCATATATGCTTATTTGTTATTATTGTTCTTATTTTTTATCAAAACGTAAGGTGTGCACAAAAAAATGGACGTCATCTGTTAACGAACACGCCCACCTTCCATACAACCCTGCATAGTACAAACTCTATAAAGAGGTTTATATATGAGCTACAAAGATAAAGATTGGCATGTGAGATTGTTATATCAAAACTAAGATGTGTTCAGGAAATGAGCGTCATCCGCCCACGAACACGCCCATCACCCATACAACCCAAAATATTGAAAACACTATAAAAACGTTTATATATGTTTCTTTCCAAAAAATGTTTAGATGTTACAAACACTTGCACAAAGTTAATTTACCCTGACCGATTTAAAGCAGTTTTGAAATTTTTCTTGAGTAGCTACTTAAATTAACCAAGCATACAAAATTTTTATTATCATGGGAGAATTTCTATTTTTGTTCCAATTTTGAACTTGAGCGTAACGGGTGACGAATCATGGATCTATGCTATAACATCTATGGATATGTTATGTTAAACAAAATTTGGTGGCATTTGGATAAGTAATTTCTGAGATTAGCCGTATCCAACGTATGCACAATCATTTTTATATATTACAGCGATACTCGGCGTGCGTTGCTACGCCTTAGACAAACACAAGTACATGTACATCTGTGACTTCAAAACCTATTCGGTCAAAAATGTAGCTTGTATGGTGAGGCACACCCACTTGTCTAAAGCCCAGCCCAGTTTTCGAATAAAAGGATATTCCTAAATGGTAACTCCATTCTGAATTTCAATGCTCAGCGACTTTTACTTTCAAAGCACTCAATCGAATTTGAACGGCTAAATTTACATGTTATAGCTTCCATAAAAATGACACCAAAATCAAAATTTTTATCATAATTTTTATCTTAATTTAAGATGAGCAGTTTTCAATATGTTGTGCTACAGTTAACATATCGTTATGAATAGCTCAGTGGAAGTGTGATAGACTGGCTTGCAGAGGACGTAGGTACGCAACCTGACTCTGTATGTATCAAAAGTATTAATTAATTAATTTAAATTCTAATTCGAATTATTTTTATTAACTCATTAGTTAGAAAAAACCCTCACAATAAGTTCGCACTTACAATCATAAAATCAATCTTTCAAAATATTTAAAAAAAAAAAATGTGTTTTAAACAAAAAAAAATTTTGCTGGTTTCGTCAGGCATTGAACCCTGGACGGTTGAGTATTAAAAGCGACCGCTAGCAAGCTCGGCTAAGCTCGAACACCATTAAATGTGATCAAGTATCAGGCAACTTAAATCTCTTTTTAAAATGTTAATTTTAAAATATCAAACGAATGTCTTAAAAATTAATTTTAAAATGTTTATTTTAGAAAATCAAACGAACGTTTTAGCAGCTCATTTAAAAATGTTTAGTTTAGAAAATCAAAACAAACTTTTTAGAAGCTTTTTTTTAAATGTGCGTTTTTAAAATAAAAATAAACGTTAGAGCCGCAAAAACTGTGTTAAGCATTTTCAAAAGTAGCACGTTTCTACTAGTTTTGAAAATGTAGTTTTCTCAGTGTATGTGAGTGTCTTAAAATAGTTTATTAATAAATAATATTTGTTTATCTATGCATTTAATAAATTTGAATGAAAAATGCAGAGCAAGTGATATTAGATGAAAACGACAAAAAAAAAAAAAAATAATTTAACAAAAAAACCTTGAACTAGTTTGGACACAACATTGTCATATAAATGGAATAGCTTGCTAAGCAACAAAGAATAAAAATACTACAGACAGAAGTTAAAATAAGAAAAAGCAAGAAATAAAACAAAAAGGCAGGTAAACATTTTGACCTGCTTACCTTACCTACATACCGTTGCGGGTTCCTAGTTAGCTCTTCCTGCGATTTCTTTGCTTAAATATGCTTTTACTATTTAACATAATGGATTTTTTTTTTTTTTATAAATTTTATTGAAGGTGATCTGGTTTTGTTTTCGTGTGCTTATTTCTTTTTGTTGTTAGATGAAGTTTTTATTTCAACTTGTTGCTGTAATTTTAACTCATTGTTATTGAAAATGTTGTTCTTATCTGAACGCAGCTGAATTTTTCCAACAAGTGGGCTATTTTTCGAAAGAACATTATACGAAAAGAAAAAAAATTGGAGAAAATTAAAGAAAACAGGGACGTTGTATATGTTTTTGTAAAATATTTAAAAAATATTTGTTTCGTGCAGAGAACTACATGAGACCATTCGTCATTTTTTGCCACTCGAATAACAATCGTCGTCAGCCACAATCGCACAAAAAAAAAAAAAATGCATGCATACCACTCGAGTTCGAAAACAACGACTGCTGCTTAGCACAGTGTGTGACGACTGCGAATCGATACAAAGGCAGCATCCAGACAATGCTGACATTCGAATGATTCGCTGGAAGCTCGAGTGTTTCCTGCTTAACTCGAGCTCGAGTGGAATATTATTTTTGTATTCCTTGCATTTTTTTTTCTGGTGTTTTGTAGTGCGCAGTGTTTTTTTATGCTTTCAACAACAATTACAACAAAAAGCCAACACCAACAACAAATCGTTGTACCAACAACAAAAAATATACAAAAACCACACAACGCCAGCGACTGTGCAAAAGCTTAAATCATGTGTTTGTATTCTAACAATAAAAAGGACAAAAACAACAAAACGCATGTTTGCTCGACAAGTTTAAATTATTGAACACACAAAAAAAAAAAACAACAAGCATCGATGGACAGTGCGCAATTACAACAATAAAACAATAAGAAGTAAGACCCCTTTTCCACTCGGCAATTTTTCTTGCCAGCAAGTTTTCAATTCTCTTTTGAACTTGCCATGTGCGTTTCCACTCAGCAAGTTTTCTTGAGCAATTCTGAATAAAACTAAAGTGAAACTTGAAAGAAAGAGCAGGACAAAAGAAAAATTGCCGGTACGAGCAAGTCTGTACTCATCCCCTTTCGCCACGTCCCGATGCCAACAAACTCGACTTGCCAGCAAGAAAAATTGCCGAGTGGAAAAGGGGTCTAAGAGTGATGCTGAAAACTGAATTCGGCGAATTACAACAATCATGAAAATATCAAAGTTGTTGTAAAAAAATGAGCGCTGCTGCACACTGCAGTTAATATTTTTTTCCTTGCTGCGAATAAACATAAAAGCATGAATATTCGTTGCTTTTGGCGAATGTTGCAAGTGTCTGGCTTGGTCGGACATTCATGTTTCGCAGGCATTCGTATTCGTCATCGCTCGTACTCTACGGCATTCGTACCACAGCGATTGGTGCATGTCTTTACGCATTAATTTTAATGCTGAAGGAAAATTCGTAGCTCGTATTTTGACGACACATTCAAAACGCCATTTGAATTCACTCAAGTTGTTCTCTGGTTTCGTGCTTGGAAATCTGTTATTCGAGAATTTAACTTTCGTGTAATCCACGGGTCTCCAAACTTCTAAGCCTAAGGGCCAGACTGAATACTTCATAAAGTCCCAAGAGCCAAGATCTAAAGACTGTCCCAGAAATAAATGTCCCTTTGTTTTTAGATTATTTATAAAAAAGTGTTGCCTCTATAGCAACATATTTGTACCTAAATAAAGTATAAATATTGCAGATTAAAAAAAATACTCATTAGAAAAATAAAAGAGCTACTGAAACGGTGTCGTCTCAACAAGAAGAAAAGCGGAAAGCAATTATTTGCAAATATCTGGAAAATCCAAACACCGCGTACAAAAAGATAGCTAAGGAAGTTGGCATCATCTCTCGAAAGCGCAATCCATTCACCGTTACTGTTGATCCAACCTCATTTTTGAAAAAGTAATATCCAAAGACCCCACCGGACCATAAACCCCATAAGCCCCAGATGCGACAATTTTGATTTTTGACGTAGCCACCGACGTGGAAATGGGCCTTATAAGTCAAGATGATTTTTCGATGGAATTCCGAATAATTTTCAGGCATTTAAAGGACCCAATCAGCAAAGACACGAAGTTGTTGATGATCGACCGGCTTGAGTTCTTGTGTAAACTGGTCTTTATAAGCTTTCAGACCAAAGTCTTTATGCAAAATACGGTGTAATGACGTTTGTAGAATGCCCAATTCCAAAGAACGACGAGGAATGGACAAACGTGAGTTTTCTTAAACACTTTGGGCTACAGCAGCAATATTCTCAGTTGTTCTTGAGCGAGGTGCACGGGTTTTATTCTTCACATCACTAACTTGTCCTAATAGCTCGAATTTATCCACTAATTTCTGTATTGCGGTCCGACAAGGTGCTTCACGACGACCAAAAAATGCTTTAGTTTTGCGAACTGTGACTGCAAAATTTTCACCATTTTTGTAGTGAATTTTTATAATTTCAATGCATTGTTGAAGCGTGTATCGTTCTATTTTTAGTAATAGCGTTGTTTCTACTTGTCAAATGTCAAAAAAATAACAGCTTCAAAAGTGACAGCTACCGAAATAGCGGACTATTAAAAATAAAACCGCTTATTGGAAAACCCTATATATTCAAATTCACATGCGAGTACCGGTTAGCCTGGGTGGTAGACATTTTTTTTTTTTTTTTTTTTGGGTGACAACACAAGGGCTAAAGAAATTGAAAAATTCCACGATAACCGTTATCAAGGCAAAAATCTTATATCTAAAAGATCTAAAAGATCTTATATCTAAAATCGTGACCCAAAAAGTTCCCAGAATCACCACCGTGTGGTGCTCTCAGTCACCCGATGTGAGTTCTATTTATTTTTTCGTGGCACATCTGCCATTGACATGATGTCCTTTTACTGGTAAACTGTAACGGGTATTCTGATATTCTATAACTAGGAAATTGCAACAGGCATTGAACCATGAGTAGTATCAGACACTATGTTCACACAACTCAGGCCGAAAAGCTCTTATTAGAAAAAAAGTGTTCACACTTGAAAAGCAACTTTGCATTCGACACACAGTAGTCATATTTTGTTGTTTCTTTGTCCACAGAAAATAAGATGCTCCTTTTGCAAAACAGTTAGACTTTGTTTCAAATATCAGTGAGAACATCGATTTTATTAATAGATTTTGACTTTGCTTCAACAAACAGACATGGTTCATATCAGGGTTGTGTTTTTAGCTTTTCATAGTTTTTCGCTGAAAAGCTAACAAAATGCTACTTTTCATTCGACAGTTTTTCTGTGCCGAAAATTAAACTTTTTAGCTGAAAATTCATTTTTCATTGAAAAGCATATTTTCAGACATAGTGTTGTGAACATAATAGCTGCGTTTTTTCGTGAAACATCATAGCTGCGTTTTGAAAGAAAAAGTCAGCAAATTAATTCTTTTCATATGGCTTAATATACTCAGGTGCAATGGAACTGGTTGTCGACAACGCTTAATCCTTACTACGAAGGCAATGCTTTGGGGAAGATAATCATTGAAGGACGAACACCTGAGATCGTTGGCTATTTGATCCCAAAATTACTGGAAATTTTGATCCTGCCAACATCGAAAGCATGCAGCAACATATCGACAATGAGGTGCACTTGATTACAGGCTTTTTAGACAGCGTAGAGACACCAGATTGTCAAGAAGAGTTCGAACAAAAAGAACGAGCTACAAATTTTATTTATTTTATTAATAAATTTATTGAAAAACTAAATTAAATGCTTTTTCAAGCGTCGCACATCTTAGCGAACAATGTGTTTATTTGTTCCTCAGCAGCATCGTTTATTTAAGCACTTAATATTGGAGTCAAACCATTCAGATGCAGTGTAAAGTGACGACAAAGTTGAACAATGCTGTTCACTTCGTTGGCTGTGCTTTGATGTTCCTTAACCAGAAGTAGTCATGGAACAATTTTGAGCAATTTATTTATCTTTTAGGGCATGTTTCAGCAAGTGCTCTTATGCCTTTGGCAAATGTTTGCTGCACATCTGCTTCCTCTGCTGAAGCCCAGTCTAGTGTCGCCAGTCTAGTGACGCCGCCCAGTTTTTCTGCAGATCATAGAACGTTATTTGTAAGTCAGTATCTTCAATAAATGAAAGTATTTCCGTGCTTTTTATTGCACATGACCCATAGAAGTAAGAAACATAGATATAAATATATTTCTTTATTTTATTTCTATGACAAGACTGCAGCTTCCAATTTTATTGCGCTGTCAAAGTGAAAAATTTTACGTCTTCTGTTTTTTTTTTTTGGTTTGTTTTTACGTTACCTGGTCGTGTTCAAGTAAACAAAATCTAAATCGAAAGCAAGATTTTGTTTGTATGGAAATCGGATTTGGATGTTGGAAAAAACGCAGCTAATATTAATAAAAGTTTTGAATTTTCTTTTTATTTTTGAATATTCTTGCCGGGTGTAGCAACGCGTGTCGGGTATCGCTGTCGCATTGATAGTCCGATAGCAAGTTATTATTTTTATTTTTATTTAGTTTATTTTCATTACAAAATATAATAAAATTAAACACATAGCATAACACGATGTTCAATTGGTTTGCTTTTATCTTCATTCGCCAAAATGACTGATTTTGATATTGACATTTTAGGTGCTTGGAAACAACTTGGTTTATTTTACTATGGTCCTATATAAATAGCTTCTGTCAAATATATTTCAAACACACGTTAATGTAGAGTATTCCACTCAGAAAAATATCAACTGTAATATTAACAGTCGGCCGCTGTTATTTCAAAACACTGTTCGATTGAATGATTTGCTTTTAAGTAAACAATTTTCTTTGTTGAATGAACGTTTCAAAGTATTTTTGTACTGTTAAAATCATCTGTTGAAATATTTTTGTGCTTATATTGAATTGTCAATTTTTTTCCAAGCAATAGTTTTTATATGTGTTTTGCTATATTTATAGCAAAACGCATGACAGTAGACTGTCATGCGGGAGACGTGGGTTCGAACCCTAGCTGTGTAAGTATCAAAAATTGTAATTTAATAATTGAAATAATAATAATTCTGTTTCATTAATTGTTTGGTCAAAAATAACCTTCAAAATAAAATGCTCACAATCTCGCAAAAAACAAAAAAAAAGCAAATATCATTTTTTATTTAAAAAAAAAATATTTTAAATAAAAAAAAAATTTTTATTGGCCTTGCTGGATTTGAATCGTGGACACTCGAGTACTAGACGCACACGTTAGCACACTCGGCCATACATGAATCAAATTTCAAATTTCAAACCAGTGATCAAATTTCAATAAATAAGTTTTTATACGGGTTTCGTGTTCCATAGACCAACAGTCAACCGACTGTTGATTTGAAAGTTTCATTTGTTGGATGGTATTTAACAGTGAAATCTGTTATTTCAACCCATGATTTGTTTGATAAAACAGCATTTTTTCCCTGAGTGTACAATTTCCTCAAACCGATAAAGTACGTTTGCAAATGCGTCAATAAAGGCAGTTACATGTCTGTGTTTGGCATTTTTTTTTTCCAATTGGGTGCAAGCAACGAAGTGACGCACTTTCTATTGGGGCGTTACGTCAGTTGAAATGAGGCAACTAGGAGAAGAACACAAACGACAACCGCTGAAGAAATTTCAACGTCGAAAACATAGTCAGGTTGTACCAGACCATCCGGGAGTGTGTTCAACTGTTGCCATCGGTTACACACACACGGTTCATCCACGCAATGATGAATGTTTCTATCTCCGGCTGCTTTCGGTTAATGTTCGTGGTCTTACTTCGTTCGAGACGCAACAAACTGTTGATGGTGTTCTGTACACACAGTGGATCGACTGGAAAGAAAGGGTGGAATTAGGAAAAACAAAAAATCGAAGTTAGAAACGCGAAGTTAAATGCGACTTTTTCTATTCATAACTAACAAAAGTTTATATTTTCAATAAAATAAATGATTGGTGTTGTTTAAGGAATTGCCAGCACAAACAAAAAGCATTCGAGATTTTATAAATGTAAAATTTTTTTACATTGCTTGTTGTTAACTTAAATTTGTGCGGTCTTATTCATAAAAATATCTTGAAATTTTTTTAAAATGTTCAATAGTTAAAAAGCTTTTAAGAGATAAAATGCTTTTTAAAATTTTGTTATTCATAAAAATGTTGTCTCAGCTTATTATTTGTTAAAATAGGAATACTCTCAATTTGAAGTAGGAATAGTGCCAAGAATGGTTTGTGAATTAGATAAATTCAATAATTTTTGTTTATTTGTCAGAATTTGATCAATATTTTGGCATGCAAACAATCAAAAAAATTTTAATCTATGTTCTGTTCTGAAAAAATTGTAACTTAGAATTTTTATTTTCAATATTTTGAAATGCTTTGACATATTTTCATATTTTTTGAAAAAGTTTGAACCATTTTGGACGTTGACGTTTCTGTAAGAAACTTCTATCTGTCAAAAAATATAACAAAGAAGAGAGAAACAATCCACCATTGCATACAATTAATTTTCACTGGTCTCATTCAGCCTACTCAACAGTCGGCAACTGTAAAGTCAAAACGTGATACACATAAATATGAAGTTGCACATTAAAAAGCATTTAAAAATAGAAAATTTTTATTTGTCGATAAAATTTTCATTAGTATTTGATACAAAGCTTGATATCTTATCAACTTGATAATATTTCTGATACTTCAATACCGATAACAGCGCTCACCGATTTGTCACTATCACAACATTTGGCACAGCTGAAAGTAACTAACGCACATAACAACGAACAGCGAATGTTTTTGACAAGAGTTCCTTTACTTGTAGCTGAGAGAATCAACACTTGTCAATACTGCCTGGATGAAGTTATTATATCATGGGTTTATTGAAGGTTTCTTATTTAACATTTTAAGCGGCAAAACCGTCTACAGACGGTCTTCGCTCGAATCCAATAATTTTTTAGTAAAAATTAAGTTAACTGTCTAAAGCATTTAAAGCAAATTAAATATTAAATATAAGAATTTGAAAAAAAATCTCCAATAATCGCCAATTCAAAAGCTAATACATAAATAAAATATCGAAGGCCCTTTTCAAATTCAATGTTCATAGTTTAAAAAATTTTATAATATTTTTTGTAAGTCTACATAAAATTCATCTTAAAAAAAATTATAATATTTTATTTTAAGGTCACAGAGTTCACAATATTCATAATATTATACATACGGTCTTTCGCCTTTTGTACTTGGCGGCTCAACCAAAATAAAAATTGATAAACGGACTACAGATTTGAGTTCCTCGTACCAACATTACTATGCAACCAAAATTCTCAATTAAAAAAACCTGGCATTTTTATCTTGCCGCTTAAAGGGTTAAGAAGCCTTTATCAGAGGTTTTTGTCATTATTGGACGTTTAATTTAATAATTTTTGTTTATTTGTCACTATTTTATTAATGTTTTGATATACAAATAGTTAAAACAAAATTTTGTTAACCATGTTTTGCTCTGAAAAAATTGTGACTTATGATTTTTTTTTAACTCTCCATCACTAAGCTTAGGGTGGAATAAACCCAGTCACACTTTCTATGTAAGATTTCTAATACAATACTTGCGTGACGAACTAACAGTCAAAATCTTATCTCTATTCAATATTTTGAATTCAATAATTTTCAGTTTCTGGTAGTCTCCGAGATATAAGCGTGTCAGCACGATTAAATTAAGTGTTTGGGTGCTGTACACCCAGTTTAGTTATAAAATACTTTTTTTTCGGTGTATTACACCCAGGAAGCTTAGTAGCAAAACTCAGACAACGGACTCTAACAGTGATAAATACATTTGGTAAGAACACATTTATCCAATTTGCACTATGTCTGTAACAGTATGTCCTTTACGCAACACCTTCGCAAAAATGGAAAACTACAGAAAACTACAGTTCTGTAGAAATGACACGCTTTTTTCAAAATCTATTGTATTTTCGTTTTTTTTTTTAATTAACTCATGAACTAGTTTAAAAGTTTTTGTTTAACACTGCAATAACCATTCTTTTCATAACAAAACATTTTAAAATGGCGAAAAAACTAACACATTTCTTAGGTTTAAGAAATAATGTCCTTATTATTGAGGATTTCTTTTGCGGGTGGAAAACACTCAGAGTTATTTGTGACGCAACTCAGCCATAGGTTAGTGATCCAGGGTTAAATTCTTTCAGTTAATTCTTAAGTGAACGTAACAAAATAAATGAACAATTTATTTACACTGAAAAATATACACTTACATAAAATTATGCACTTTTTGATTAAGGTCCTCCATTAGGTTTTTTTACCGACCTTTCGTTGACCTTAGTGTATGCCCGACGCCATTTACGTCGAAATATTTCGATGTTTTTCGAAGTTTGTTTGGTCTTCTTAAGATTTCCTTTCATTAAAGCCCAATATTTTTCTATTGGACGAAGTTCGGAGCAATTCGGAGGATTGGCTTCTCTTAGTACCACGGTAACATTATTGGCTTGGTACCAATTCATCGTTCTCTGGGCGTAGTGACATGTTGCTAGGTCAGGCCAAAATAGTACTGAACCTTGGTGCATTACTTATAAAAGGCAGCAAACGCCGTTCCAGACACTCTCTGATGTAAATTTTGGTGTTGATTGTGCAATCTGTCACAAATTCCTTACATCGAAGGCCACATTTGTAAATGGCCTGCCACACCATGTATTTCTTTGGAAATTTGGTATGTTTTTCGGTGGTAAATTTAGAGGATGCTCCTCACCTTCTAACCGCCGTATAATATCCGTGTACAGGTAACTGCTTGAAATCCGCTTTGCAGTACGTTTCATCGGACATGATCACGCAATCAAATTTGGGCAGGTAATCGTGATACAGTTTTCGAGCCCTCCTCTTGGCTTCAAAGTCTTTTTCTTCTGGTCTTTGACAATTTTGACGCACGACATCTTTTCAGTGGCTCTCTTATTTTACTAATGAGTATTTTTTTTTTTAATATGCAATATTTATACTTTATTCAGGTACCAAATATGTTGCTATAGAGGTAACACTTTTTTATAAATAACCTAAAAACAAGGGGACAGTTATTTCTGGGACAGTCTTTATTATAAGATATGAAATACTAAGTTACTCACCGGTATACGGCCGAATCGTACATTTTTGTCGGATATCCGTTGCATATCTAATTATAATAACCCACCTATATAATTAATTTGAGGTCGATAGTTAAAAGCAGACCGAAATAGAGCGACAAAACGAGACATTGAATAATTTGTATTGAATATGACAGTGACTTATTTGCCTACCATTTTCTCTTTGAGTCGCTCCTCTAAGGCTGCGATTATAGTGAGCGCCGAGTCAGACAGGCAGGCAGGCTAAAATCTGTGTGAAAAAACGAGATGCAGATAGCTATCTATCTCGCTTGTTCACATTGCCTGCCTGCCTGCCTGTCTGACTCGGCGCTCACTATAACCGCAGCCTTAGTCTCCTATCGCGGAACGTCGCACTTGCATTTTTTGTTGACCTTGACAAACTTCTTTTACGTCGAGGCAATTTCTTGTAATTTAAGGGAAATACGACTGGTGACCGTGGCATGCAGGTTAAGTGTGAGGCTTAGCATGCTCGGAGCCCGAGTTCGATCTCCAGTAGTGGTGAAAAGTTTTTTTTCAATAAAAAAATTTTTCTGATCGGTCACCACCTCTCTGCAGACAATGGCAAACCTCAGAGAGTAAAGAATGCCATGCAAAGCTTCTTGAGAATATGAACTTTGGCCGTTCGGAGTCGACTTAAAACATGTAGGTCCAGTTCTCGGTCAATTGTGTGCAAACATTTAATAACACACACAACACAATTGATCATAAGAAGCTCGGTCAAAGTCCTTTCAAGGGCTGAAATGGCCAATTTGTTTTTTTACCATATCCTTTTCATGAAATTTTCCATAACAAAAGCGCAAAGTGGCTGCCCTATGTTCTCGATACACTCATGAATTCCATTTTTCAGGTCTTGAATCGACGCTGGGTTGTTGGCGTAGACCTTATCATCTCTTCGTGAGATAACACGGTGTGGAAACTTTTCACGTAAAATATCAATGGTTTCGTTGCTTGTGTGGCACGTAGCGCCGTTTTGTTGATAGTAAACGTTATCCAAATCAATACCATCCAACTCCGGCCATAAAAATGCCCAATTCCAAAGAACGACGAGGAATGGACAAACCTGGGTTTTCTTCAACACTTTGGGCTACAGCAGCAATATTCTCAGTTGCTCTTGATTGACGTGCGCGGGTTTTATTCTTCACATCCCTAACTTGTCCTAACAGCTCGAATTTTTTCACCAATTTCTGTATTGCGGTCCGACAAGGTGCTTTACGACGGTCAAAAATGCTTTAGTTTTGCGAACTGTGACTGCAAAATTTTCACCATTTTTGTAGTGAATTTTTATAATTTCAATGCGTTGTTGAAGCGTGTATCGTTCCATTTTTAGTAATGGCGTAGTTTCAAATGTCAAAAAATAACAGCTTCAAAAGTAATAACAGCTACCGAAATAGCGGGCTATTCAAAATAACACCTCTTATTGGAAAATCCTATATTTAAACACATATAAACACATTACATCGTGACCACGGCAGTAACCAAATTGCAGACATAACATAAGTTATCCAGGATAGGTTTTCTGCGTAGTATGCAAGGAGGTATAATTTTTTTACGGAGACGGCCAAATTCCTGCAATATACTCCGTTCTTCAATAATAATTAAGCCTTACAGTTTCGGTGGCTAGTTCGTGAATTCTTCATTATTGTGGCAAAGTTGTGAAAACAATTTTGAAAAATAAGATCTATGCCGAATAGTGTGAATGGTTAAAAAGTGCCACGCCCCTTGTCTTACGCCTATAAAATGCAAAACAGCACGTGCAAAGTCAGCTCGAATACCAAATTTTGAGGCTGTGCAACATGTAATTCCAAAGCTATTCGATATTGACAATTAAGATAGTATGGAAGGTGCCACGCCCCCATATTCTATCAGTACCAAATTTCATAGGAACACTTCACAGTCAATATACACTAAAAGAAAAAAAAGTTATAACATATTATATTCCTATGTCGTATATATATTATCGTTCGTAAAAGCAAATCTAATCGCGTGTTTCTCGAAACGAGTTTTTTCGAAGCGGCTTCTAAAATATCTCGAGTTCTACTTGATCAATTTCGCGTAATCTTGATTTATTGTGATCTTTATAGACTTTGTTAGGCACTCAATCTATAAAAAGCTAAAAAACTTTTTTTTGTACACAGAGGTTTCAACACTGAGTTTCCAATCATTTGGAATGCATTCTTCCGACCATATACAGCTTAGAAGCCTGTGAATTAATTTAAACAGAGCTTCGCCACCGGTCTTAAACAGCTCAGCCGGTATGCCATCGGCTCCTGCGGCTTGGTTGTTTTTAAGCCGAGCTAAAACTGCTAAGACCTCGTTATAGTCGGGCAGCGGTACGTTGTCTTCCAAAATTGGGGTTTCCGGAATATCATCTCTATTGGCGGGATTCTTGTCAGCGTCGCCATTTAGAAGACTAGAGAAGTGTTTCCTCCATAACATCAATGTTCTCTGGATATCTGTCACTAGATTCCCATATTGTTCCTCGTCGCAATGCATCTCAATTTTTTCGTACTCACGCATTTCCGCCTCTCACCTTTTTTCGCCTGAGGATGTGTCTCTCTTCCTCCTCTTCTCTCGGTATCGCTCCATAACAGAACGCGTTACAACCGACTGCAGGGTGGCTTTGCAGGCGATGTTCTCTACAGTGGCTTCGCGAAACTCCTGGTCGTGCCACTGGTTTCGGCGAGGGTGGTGGTACCCTATCACGCATAGAGTGAGATATGTGCGAGCACTGTGCGCATTTATCGTCGATCGGTGGAGTGCTTTTTTGAAGCAGGAGTGAGAGTCGAGTAGCAGCGCTCGTATGCATTTTCAAGGTTCGCTCACAAGAGTGGATCGCAGGACAAGATGCCGTATTCTCTTGCCAACTACAAATCCGCATTCAAACTCTGGCTTCTCTGCATGGCCGCTATAGTAGATATAACAGGATGCTTTCCATAAGCATCCCTATCCCTTCCATCGTATTTCTTTGATTGCTGTGATATCAGTCTTATATCCAAGATATCAGTCAGCTGGATAGAGGCACCATCCCAATTTAGAGTGCAGACATTCTACGTTCATTTCTGTTAATCATTATCAGTTTTTCGTTTACGGTAGTCGTCATCAGAATTGGGGATCATTCTTTTATTTATTCTTAAACTCTTCATTAAAATAATTTTATCATTTATTATATTCCACCACGTAGGACTTCAAACTCAACGCACAACCCTTGCTTAAAAGCCAAAAGAAGCCCGCCGCTCAAATTAGCCGCCAAGATTAGCGGGCGCTAGTTTAGGAGAGTTTTTAGGAGACACCACGTGGAGGTTTGACTCGGCTTGAGACGATTTCAATATGGATAGCGCTGGAATCGCCAAGTTGAGGCAGTCAGACACGTTGCCATGTAAAGATAGCCCCTTGTCTCCCAAGGTCTCCCTATGAAAAAATTTACGGGAACTAAAGTCAGTAATAATAGTATCACTGGCTGGCTAAATAAAAGTTCTGCAAATGTATTAAAGCTTCAGTTATTTATTTATTTAATTTCTTCCTTGTAATATCTGTACTAAATTTCCATGTTAAATGTTAAAAAACAACGTCATCGAATAACAAATGGTTAAAAATGATTTGATAATAATTTTAATATAGTGCAAAAGTGTCTGTCTGCACGTGTTATCATAAATAAAAATGTCATTTTCAATGCAATACTGTCTATTTACCATAGCATCTAAAAATAACACGAATTATAATAAAATATTTAGTTGTTTTGGTTATAAGACAAAATTTAGAAGGTTGCAGAAGATGGGTGCATCAAAATTGTTGCTAATAAAACACTTTTTTTTCTCTCCTGAAAACTAAACTTTGTGTTTTTGTAGATAGACATTATTGAATATAAGCCCTCGATATATCGACGTCTTACTTCCTCAACCTCGTAAGTTAAAAAAATACGGTTTTGACTTTTTCATATTTTTCATGTTTTCTATTTCTGCAACAACTTATTATCTCAATACGTTGTCTCAATCCTGTAAATATTAATAAAATATATTTTCGTATCTCATTCACTTCTATTATCATAACTGCGTCAAACTCTTATCTTAATAGGCAATTAAAATTTACTACATTTTTATGATTCCCTTTTAAGCTTGGTCGTTGTGTTTACCACTGTTGCCACTTTTTCTTCAGGAATAAGAGCTATATTTCGAAATAAAAATAGCTAAAAAAATTGTCCATGCATTTTAGCCCTTTTTCGAATAAAACGCCCATATCTAAAACAAGCCCTCGTATATTCATGAAACTTTTAATAATTAATTCAGCGGCAAAATTTGCATCAAACTTGTTTTATTTTGAGTTTTGAAAGTTTGCTTACTGGAGTACGAGCAAGTCTGTACCCCTCCCCATTCCTCTTACATTTCTAAGTAACTGATGAACATGAAGGATAGAGAAAGAGATGGTGCCAATCAATTATATGTAGTTACTCGCTCTTATTCGCTCTCATTTTTGGGTTTTCATACGATTTATGGGGAATGGTTCTCGGCTGACGTCATTTTGACAACAACAAATACGGCAGTTCTAATTTGGCGAAACAATCAGCTGTAGTTGGCGGGGTAATGACTGATGAATGCATGGGATTCCCGTTATTTAGTTTTTTTTTCTTTGTGCCTATATACCAAGGTTGATTTATTTAAGGTTGCGTACATTTTTTGACGCATCCTTATTTTATGTAAACAAAAATATTTTGACGTTTGCAGAGTTGGGTTTTGTGCTGCTCGTGGAAAAAAAAGTATTTTTCAGGGTTTTGTGCAGTTTTCTGTTTTATTATGTACACACTAAGTCAAGATGTGTTGAAATTTTGATTTTTGTCAAAATTGGAAGTAAAAGTGGTTTTTATGATCACCGTTGTCCAATGCAATGAACGTTTCGAATATGAAAATATTTATTTGGTCTGCCTTTCTTGATTTTCTTAATATATATTTATTTCATTAAACCTTTTTTAGGGCATAGTACTGAAATCCTTCAATCCAAACTAAAATTATGGGGGTAGATCAAACTCAATGACTTTATTTTATTACACTGAGAAAAAAACACATACCTTGCTCTGGTAAAAAATTTCTCTATTTTCGATATAGAAATTTTCTCTTTTTCAAATAAAATTTTCTTAAATTAGAATAAATTTTCACATTTTCGAAGAAATATTTCTTTACTTCTAGGAAATGGAAATATTTCAATGTCTCTAATAATGATAAGTATTTTTCTCGCACAAAAATTTCTCATTTATAGAGAACAATTTTTTGAAAATGAAAAACTTTTCTTATATTTTGATAAAAAATTCACTAAGAGAAGTATTTTCTTCAATAAAAACAAATCTTTTCTCAAAAATAAAAAGTTTTTTCTCAAAAAACGATATATTTTTCTCTTGCATGGAATCTTTTTACCATTTTTAGAGAATTTTTAGTATCGAAATTAGAGAATAGCATTCTCTGGAGCAAAGTCTATACCATTTTTCTCTAAATATAATGCGTTTTTTATCATATTCCGATAAGCTTTTTTCTGAGTGTAGGATATCCGAATAAAAAAAACACCAATTAAAGTACTAAAAAAAAATTTTAGTATTCTATTTACCAAATAGTACTACAAAAAACTACCAATAGTATTATATTCAGGCAACCGTGTCAGTTCTTTACTCAAATGACTACGCTCTTTTGCTCTCATTTCAAAATAAGGGTGCCTAAATGAGAAAACGTCAAAAATGTATGCAACCTTATATAAATAAGCCTTGCCTATATACATAATTGCATTTTAGTTCTGATCTTTGTTTTGCTTGATGAACATCTAATTCTGAGCAATTTTAGTTTTTTTTATAAAATGAGTGATGCAATCGGTGTTCTTGATGCTGAAACAGGGTGTTTTGTTTTCATGGATCTTTGCTAAGAACCTAAAACGCAACAAACTGGAAACGTAATTTTGGATGAAGAAACAGGACATTTTGTCTCAGTGGATTCTGATCACTCTAGCTTTTCCTCCAAATACGATTTTTCAGCAAGTGAAAGCGAGTACCATCCCAGCACTGATTCCGATTTGTCTGACAATGTATCTCTTTCTGTATTGTTGGATGAATCCTCTGAAACAACTAAAAGAGCACGTAAAGGTCCGGGAAATATGAAGAACTGGGGAAGAAACCGAAAAAAACTAAATCGAATGCGTGGCCAGGAGTATTCATCGATAAAGCGGAGCAAAGAAGGGAATGGAGTAATGGAAATTAGAAGAAAAATAACTTTGAAGGCTCGGTGCCTATCGGAAAGATGTGCAAAAAAATTCGGTAAGCAGTGCAACGAAATTACAGAAGAAGATAGAAACAATATTTTTAAAATATTTTGGTCACTGTCCTGGGAAGAGAAAAAAGCATATGTCGTTGCAATGGTTTCTCATAAACCAGTCACTTTGAGAACAACTGGTACTTCTTCTCGGCGAGTAAACACATTAGTCTACACTCTGAAAATTTCTGGGGAGATCAAGGTTGTTTGTAAAAAAAATGTTTTTGTGTACACTCTCTCTGAGTGAATGGAGCGTTTCCAAATGGGTTACTGGCAATCTACATACAAGCGACCTTGGCATGGTAAAGAAAAGTGGACCAGTCAATCGTCAAAGTAAAACAAACATCGCCAAAGTAAATCACGTAAACTATTTTCTACAAAATATGCCTAAGATGCCATCACATTATTGTCGACAGAGTACAACTAAGGAATATATAGACGTTCAGTACAAGACTTGGGCAGAAGTGTACCCAGATTTTGAAAAATATTTGATGGATCGCAACATTGATAAGGTTGAAAAGGCAACGTACAAATGTTTCTTAGACGCAGTACACAAGGCCAATATTAGTATATACAGACCCAAGAAAGATCAATGTGATATCTGCTTTGCTTATAAAAATAAAAACGTCCCAGAAGATGAATATCAACTTCACATAACAAGTAAGGAGCGCTCCAGGAAAGAAAAAGCCGAAGACAAGGAACGTTGTTCAAGAGAAGATATTCTAATGTTAACGGTGGACTTGCAAGCAGTGCAAACAATTCCTCTACTTTCAACTGGAGCAAACTACTTTAAAACAAAACTGTGTGTGCACCAATTCACAATTTATAACGAATTTGACAAAAATGTTGCTTGCTACGTATGGCATGAAGCTGAAGGCGGCATGGACTCGAATGTATTTACCTCTTGCTTGCTGGACTATTTACAGAACTTAAGAGACAAATCAAAGCCTATAATAATTTACAGCGACGGGTGCAGCGCCCAAAATCGTAATACGACACTTGTGAATGCCTTGCAACATTATGCAAATACCCACGAAGCAGAAATTCAGCAAAAATACCTAGTAGTTGGCCACACTCAAATGCAGTGCGATTCTGTGCATGCCTACATAGAGCGAAAGAAGAAAGGAAGAGAACTATATGTGCCAGCTGATTTCAATATGGTTATAAAACAATCCAGATTGTTGCAACCGTATCAAGTACATTATTTAAATCATAGATTTTTCCGAGATTTCTCTTCACTCGATTACTTAAGGTACTATTACAGTGTGAAGCTATTAAAAACAACACCTTTTTTATTAATTTTTTTTACATAGTATTATTAAACTTTTTAATTGAAATGTATTTACATTATGTACAGTTAAATTTGAAGATATAAAAAAAATATTTTTTTTTGTTTTTGAATTTGTTGTTTATTTTCTAGAGGTCGTTGAAGTTGGCGTGTTTACAAAAAGGTTGTAAGTTGGTTTCTCGTCTCCAGCATTTTCAAGGCATCGGAAAGTAAAAAATCAAAGTTCTTTCTTCAGTTAAGGGTTGTAGTTGAGCACTCTACCTACGCAAATAAAAAAAAAAAGAAAAACAAAAAATATGACATGCGTTGAAAAACAAATGTACAAAAACCCCTGTTTTTGGCAGAAATTCTTAGCCGTTTAAAACAAAATATAAAAGTTTCTCGGATTTTTATAGGTAGAGTGCTTAACAGAGTCTATGAAGATCACAGTGAATCAAGATTCATCGAAATCGATCAAGCAGAACTCGAGATATCTTAGAAACCAATTCGAAAAAACTTGTTTCGAGAAAAACGCGATTAGATTTACTTCTATGAACGATAATAGATGAAAAAATGCGCTCATACGAATATAATGTATGTTATATCTTTTTTTTTATTTGATATTTTTTTTCTAAAATTTCGTATACGTATTATTAAGACCTTAAGAAAAGAAACCAGATTCTAAAAAAAAAAGAAAAAAATATTTTTGATTTTTTACACACTGTAATAGTACCTTAAAATCAATTCGACCAGGAACAAAAAAAGGTGACCCATGCGTTATAAATTTACTAGCTCTCAAATATACCTATCATGACGGAGTTCAATACAAATTAAGTTTTGATGAAGAGTGGCAACTATTACCTCATCGTAAATTGCGACCACAAGTGCAGCACAATGATAACATTTTACTACCGGGTCTCTACAATCAACAACTACCTATTTCAAAAAGAAAATATAACGACTTGCAAGATTTAAAACGTATGATTCCAGCCGACTATCATTTATTTTATGATAATTTGCCATACCAATGATATTATAAATTTAATATGTATATAATTTATATAAATTTAATATGAATTCTTTTTTTTCTTTTTATACTTTCTTGCAAATAAAACATTCATTCTATATTAAATATTGTTTTCATTAGATAATTTTGGTACATCGGCGTTATTTGTTTGTATAGCTATGAGTGCAACAAACAAGTAACTTATTCATCAAGTATCAAGAATAAAAATAACTGTTAATGCTGCAAACACTTATCTCAATAAATGCGTTTCATGCTTCAACTAAAAGAGATTTATATATTACTAGCAGGCCACAGTCGTCCGAGGCTTCGCCACGGACATTTTCTCTTTATCAATAATACCTTTGTATATTTGAAAAATTTCAATAATAAAAAACGTTAAAATATTAGCATATTATTTGTATTTCGAAGCAAATTATATTAAATAGTCTAACTATAATAAAGTGAAGATATTTCCATTTTAATTATTTAATACTTCAGTATTAACAAAGTTTTTTGATTCATTGGCATTGCCAGGAATAAGAAAAATCTGATTATCTGCTGTACCGACTCGTTTACCATAATCTACTTCTACGTTTTTCAAAGTTTTGTATTAAATATTTATTATACTCCATCCGCAAAGCGTAGCGGGCACAATAATTTTGTCACGAAATTTTTTTCACGACCATGAGTCGATTAAGTCATGTTCGTCTGTCTATCTGTTCATTAGTTTGTCCACACGATTACAGCCGTGTCTTTATTGCAAATCTCTTTAAATTCCATAATGAAATAATTTTCATGATTTGAGATTTGTCATACAGTGGTGCTCCAGTTTAACGAAAGATATAAAGTCCAAGGTCGTTCGGTAAATCGAAAAGTTCATTAAATCGGTAATACTATTTTCGAGTTTTTTTACCATTGAACAGAGCTAATAAATTTGTCAACTTGAAACAAATATCCTTACATTTTTTGTCTTAATTATGCACTCCAATAAAGTTGAATTTTTGAACTTGTTTTAGGTATTATTAAATGTTTAGAAAGCTGCTGGTTAAAATCTGTTCACACTCCAAATGAAAAATCCAAGATTATGTCAATACATTCCTATAATGTTTTTTAAAAAGGAAACCCTACAATATGTATATTAACCCGAAAGGACTATTTGAGAATTAGATAAGTAAATACATATTAATGTTATTACAAATTCAAAAACAAACGAAGCGAGCTCAGAGAAGCAAATGTTGTTAAATAGAATACCTACAATTTCAAATGTTCGGAATATAGAGTCAACAACATTAAATAAGTGTTCCTTATATTGGGAGTTCGTTAAATCGGTGTTCGCTAAATTGGAGCACCACTATAATGCTTAAATTTGAAACATATACCCTGCAGTTGAAATTCAACAAAATTTTGTGAATACTTCCATAGAAAGTGATGTCACCAAAATATCAAAACCTTCATAATTTATACAAAAATTAATGTGTTTAATTGAAAGATCATACATAAGTCTTGTTTTCTTGATAAATAAAACGTAATCTGAGTTTGAAATATGAAAAGTTGGAAAAACATAACCTAAATAAATCCGAATAAGCTTCAACCTGAATATTTTGACTTCGGGCAAGTCGAAGATAATTTTTTAATGGTTTTATTTTTTATTTGTCTTTTATTCATCATTAAAGTGATGAATTAAAGTATATTTCTATGTATATATTCCTAACTTTATATTCCATAAAGTTTTTAAAAAAGCTTTTGTACTTCAAATATTCATCTTAAGAAGTGCTCAAACATGCTAGTATAAAAGACATTTCATCCAATATCCCAGGAAAATTTTTCGTTAAGTCTTGTTTTTTAATCGATTCTAAAATGCATTACATAAATGCTAATGCAAGAACTTAAATTTAATCCGTAATAAATTCACGGCAATGCATTCACATCAACTTGAAAGTTGTTATTCAAGTATTAATTTCGTGAAATCAATTATAAACCAACCGTTTTAAGCGCTTAATCTTTTCAAGTGACAGCGCTTTCGATTACCTCTAATGACATGGATATATAAAAATAATGGGTTCAGTAAGCGAGAGGGTAAGCGATGAATGAAATTTTCCGAATTACTTTTTCGATTATATGTAAGCGAAGATTTTGCTGGGATGTTCTCCAGCAATACATTTCTCCAGAGCTTTTTATAAAAACGTCCTCGTGTCATAAATGTCAGGTTAAAAAATATACTTTATAATTTTGTGATTACTAAGTTCTGAGACTATACATCGACAAACAAACCTTATTTGCAGCTCTTAACCTGCTAGAACATAATTTTTAATACTAATATGTTTTTGGGTGTCCTGTTACATAAAACAATTTAAAAGCTCAATTTATTACTTACTTCAAAATTTCTAAAAAAATTTAAAAAGGATTAAAATTCATTACATTTTTTATTTAAATTAAATAAATGGCGTTTTATAACAATTTTATGGCGTTCTGATGTTTTTTTATTACTTACTTCAAAATTTCTAAAAAAAAAAATAAATTGATTAAAATTCATAACATTTTTTATTTAAATTAAAGAAATGGCGTTTTATAACAATTTTTTGGCGTTCTGATGCTTTTTTGATTTATTTTGAAAATGTCTATGTAAAACTCTAAGATGGTTTCCTAACTCCTCTAATTTACTAAAATACATTATTATTATTCTGTTCAAATCAACTAACAAAAACTGTCAAAAATACACTTTTTAAGAAAAAACTATTCTAAAAACTATTCTAATTTTCATGACTCTTGGCCTTGTTCTCCCAGGGCAAGTTTGCTTTGGGAATTATGTAGATAATGACTATGAAACAAATTTCTGATATCAATTTGGTATCACTGTGATATTGTGATATTTATGGTCAAGAATAATGCAGTCAAATGTTACAGACCTCAGTCTTGTCTATTTAAGTCGAAGCTAAAATGTATAAAGAGTACTTACTTACTTAGGTGGCCATGACAACCCGTTGACGGGTTACGGCCGACTTCATCAGGTCTCGCCAGTCGTCTCTGCTTCGCGCGCGCCGTCTCCAATCTCTTTCACCAAGCGCGGTAAGGGCTTCCTCGGCCTGGTCAATCCATCGGAGGCATGGCCTTCCTCTTCGTCGTCGACCCTCGGCTTTCGCCTCAAACACCTTTTTCGCTGGAGCTTCTTCATCCATACGAAAGACATGACCCAGCCAACGTAGTCGCTGAATTGTTATACGCTGGACTATGTCAATGTCGTCGTAGAGCTCGTACAGTTCGTGGTTCATTCGAATGCGATAGTCGTCGCCAACTCGAACAGGACCAAAGATTTTGCGAAGAACTTTCCTCTCGAACACCCCAAGAGCGGCTGCATCTGCTTGCGATACCACCCATGCTTCAGCGCCATAGAGAAGCACAGGTATGATGAGCGTCTTGTAGAGTGTTAGTTTTGTCGATCGAGAGAGGGCTCTGGAACCTAATTGCTTACTTAGCCCGTAGTAGCACCTATTAGCAATTGTTGTTCTTCGCTTTATCTCCAGGCTGACATTGTTGTTGCTGTTTACGGCGGTGCCAAGGTAAGTAAACTCCTTGACAACTTCAAAGTTATATTTGCCTGCTGTAACATGGGAGCCTAGACGCCGCACTTCCCTATTTGCAGACAGCATATACTTTGTTTTGCCCTCGTTCACCGCCAAACCCACTTTGGCTGATTCCTTTTCGATAGCGGCGAAAGCAGCGGTTACATCTCTCTTGGTTCTGCCGATAATATCGATATCGTCAGCATACGCAAGGAGCTGGACACCTTTGTAGAAAATGGTGCCATTTCGATGTACACCTGCCTTTCGTAGGATCCCCTCCATGATGAAATTGAAGAGATCGCATGATAGCGGGTCGCCTTGTCTGAAACCTCGTTCGGTATTAAAGGTTTCGGAGAGGTCATTTCCTACCTTGACGGAGCTGCATGTATTGCTCAACGTCATCTTGCAGAGCCTAATCAACTTTGCAGGTATACCGAACTCAGACATTGTTGCGTACAGGCAATCCCGAATCGGGCTATCGAACGCAGCTTTGTAATCAACAAAGAGATGATGGGTGTCGATTTGGTTTTCGTGGGTTTTTTCCAGGATTTGGCGTAGTGTAAAAATCTGGTCTATGGTGGACTTGCCAGGACGAAAGCCACTCTGATAAGGTCCAACCAGTGTTTTGGTATGCGGCTTCAATCTTTCACACAATACGCTCGAAAGAACCTTATATGCGATGGATATAAGACTGATACCTCTGTAGTTGGCGCAGATTGTCGGGTCTCCTTTCTTAAGTATAGGACAAAGCACACTGAGATTCCAATCGTCGGGCATGCTTTCCGCTAGCCATATGTATAAAGAGTTCTATAAAGAAATTAATAAAAATTAGAAAAAAAGTTTTTTAAATTAATTTTAATATTTTTTTCTAATTTTCACTTAACTTTTATATAGAAGACGTGGATTGATCTCGAAAAAATATTTAAATTGATAGTTATTCAGGGTCACTGAGGAAAAATTTGTTAACGTTTTACTTCCCGGTCCTATTTTTTCCTCAATTATGCAAAATTATTCAAAATAGATCTTTGGGGATTACTCACTATTGCTAGTCAAAATTTTGCGTAAACAAAACATTTTTGAAAAATTCCTTGATTGCGGAAAATTTTTCAGTTTTGTATAAGTTACCAATTTATCTTTCAAATGAATGATATCTAATATATTACTATCGATGAGATTAATTTTGTATATTGTTACCGACTTTAACAAAATAATCATAACAGTAAACTATTATTTAAAAGAATTATATTAATTTCGTAGTACTTTTTAAGCATTCCTTTTATGAGGTTAAGTATAACCTTCTAAAAGGGCTTACTTAACAATTTAGTTTTGGTCCCGGGTGCCAGCAACCCTAGCTACGCCACTGCCTCACTCCAATTGCAGTCGTGAAAGCAAATAATTACATGCATAATTTACCAACAATTTTCTCTTTGAGTCGCTGCTCTTGCTCTCCTAGCGCGATGCATCGCTCTTGCATTTTCTGTTTAACTTGTCAAACTTGTTTTACGTCGAGGTATTTAATTGTAGCTGTATTTGTAGTTAAGGGAAATACGAACACTTAATTTTTCAAACTTTTAATTTATCTTAAATCTATACAAAATATGCTATCACACTTGTGAATGCACATTTTGAAATATTAAAATATCTTTCTTTCTCAAGTGTAAATTAAAAATTTGGAAAACTACAATAAAAATATGTGTAAAGAAATTGTATGCGGCGAAACAAATATGCACACATTGGTTTGCAGCTCATCATTCCACAGCAACAACAACACAGCAAGCTTTATTTAACTTGTATACCCATTACGTTAAAAAGCGCCAACTGCTTTTGGTTACTCTTCGAATGAGTGTGGAGAGCGAGATCAATAAACTTTAAAGAGAAGGGTTGATAGCAACATGTAGTTGAAACTCTCGTAACACAAACGCGTGAAAAGCAAACGACCAAGCAATGCTTAGCATAGGTGGTAATTTCCTAAAAAACTTAACAACTTAATTAAATATATTTATTGTTAAATTTTCTTAAATAAACCCCACCTATGGCATTCTGTAGCACAAATATGATATTTTAAAATTTTTTTCATAAAAATCGGTCCAGTAGTTTTGGAGTCATTGGCGCACTTAATATTTCCACTTCAATTTTATATAATAGTATAGATTACTACTAATATACATATATGTTATCAATTCTTTAATAATTGCATTTGAACTTTTAACCAAAAACCGAAGTATAAAAAGATGCACCGTTTTTTTTTCTCTCCTGAAAAGTTGCATTTTTTAACATACGAGGTTGAGAAAGTAAGACGACGATATATGTGGTCATAAGTGATAACCGCCTAAGTCGACTTAAGAAAAAATTACTTATTAATGCAGCTCTATTCCATGGCTATTGATCCAAAAACACTCAGTATGAAGCTGCTAGCGTTATTCTAAGCAAAGTTATGAGTTAAAATCCGAATCTTATTACTTATATGGTGATTAAAAACTTTAAAGCAAGATTTCTCGAAACATTGAGATTGGTTTTAGGCGATTATACAAATATATAATCATCAAATGTTGTGTAATTTTGTTTGAATTCTTATTTCCATATCTTTGTTTCTGAAAGATTGATTCATGGTAAAAATTTGTCAAAGGAGAAATACACATTGTTGGGAGCTCCATCACATTTGGAGTTTTCATAATTGAGCTATCTGAAAAAGATAACATAAAGTCATATCATCATCATAGCATCCTTTTGATGCTAACTATTGTTCTTAAGTAATCAATTTTTTGCCAGCTACTTTTACATATTGCAGCATGACTACTTTTCACAATTTCTTAACTATTTAATTACTCATTTAACATAATTTAAGTAACCCAATTAATTTAAGCAATAACCTTTAAATTAAACATTCAATCATTGAGTAATTTGCACTGTTTGCATTTCAAAAATCGTCTTTCATGCATCTGTTTTCAATAAAGTCTAAGCAATTCATATTTTCATTTGCTCTCATTTCTCTCATTTTTTAGTACTTCATATTGTAATAATTCGCTGGAATTTGAAAATTTCAACTGGTGCAGAGTGATTGCCGTGGTGCTAGTAATTATATTGATTTACCTCAGATTTATCGCTGGACTGGCGGTATAATAAACAGCAGCTTCAATGTGAGCGACGTGCATGTGTGGGATGCCGCATTTTCCGAATCACTGAATACATCGTATTAACGTGTGAGGAGATTAAAACTAGAACTAAAATTAAACCATTTTAAGAACATCAAAGACACCTTATTAAAACCACCAACACCTACGCCCACATTTCATCCGCTAAAATTTTCACACATTTACACATACTCTCCTTATAAGTAATAACAGAACATACAAAAAATCAACGATTCAAAATGAGTTTGTGGAAACGTATTGTATGCACTCCAGAGATTGAGCAGACTATGAAATTGTATTACGATGAAAAAGGACTTGCTGACATACGTATATACTTTGCACAATGGATCGAAGAACGGATAATGTAAGTGTGTAAAACCAGAATGTCGTCCAGTGGCAAAACAATCATATTCGATTGACTTAACCTATTCGAATCAACATTTATGGGTTCGACCAGCACCATTTAATTGTGCAGAATAATTAAATTTGCATGGCTATCTGATCATTGCACATTTTGTCTGGTATTCGAGCTTTTTTGCATTCATAATAATAATAAGTAATAAGTCTTCACTGTGAATGAATTTATTTAGAATTCAGTTGTTTTCTTAACAGCTTGCTATGAGTGGTAACTTGAGTGGTTGTTGTTTTTTATTTGATATTAAATCACATTTAGAAGCCATCAATGTGCACATTGTCACAATCATAATCAGCTTTTTTTATGACAACTTTCAAGGCTTCTTATAGCTAGCAAAACTTTTATGCTGCTTACTTTTCAGTTTATCTGTGTCTACTAGTGCTTTTCCATGTGCAATAGCAGCTGGCCAGAATATACTGTGTTAATAAATTGATTTAGGAAAAAACGTCTACATTAAGATTAAGCCTACAATTTGTAGACATTTCATAAAGAGCAAAAAACATTGCTTTAACTGACATTTTCTATATTTAATATTTATTTTAAGAAACAAAAATGTGCTGCGATGTATCATTTTGAAAAACATTGAACCCATGAATGATTTGAACCCATTTAACGCCGATGTTGTTTTAAACCAACGCTAACATCACAAAAATCTCAAAAATCAACGCATTAAGCTTTTGACTTGAAATTTGGGTGAGATAAACATTAACGTATTGGCTGTATTATTCAGCAAATAAACATTTGACTTTCCTCTGTTAGAGAGGTACCTTTGCAGTTTATGAAAAACTACCCTTTTGGAACATTTATTTCTTACAGTGTAAGAAATTTTAACAAAGCTGTTAAATTTTAAGCAAATTATGACCTTTCCACCTTTTAAATACTTAAAAGAAATGATGTTGCTTTAAAGTAACGTTGTTCTGTTGTGAAAACGCTTCGATACATGTTGTTTAGTCTCTGTTCAATTAAAAATGAACTGTAAATACTGCATATAATTATCTGTTTTATTTATTTAGTTATAAAAATAAATAAAAAATAAATAGAACCCGAACTTAATTTATGCTCATGAATATCCTCCACCGTATAGCTATCGTCTACATAAATAAAATGTTTTTAACTATTTTTTTTCACCATAACCAAAACACTAATGCTTTCTGTTCTTCTTCTCCCTCTTCTCAAGGTCCGAGCGCATTAATACAGCAAGCAGCGAAATTTTTGTCCAAATCGTGCAACAATTTTACGATGATCTGGAGCAAAAACTCATCGCACTTGGCAACGACAGTTTAATGAAATATAAATTTGCCGAAATCTGCGCACTCGTCAGACAGCTAACAGCAACCGATCTTTATAGTCATCTACGTAACGGATTACAAAAGGAAATCCAGCTGCTAGAACAAATGCCACACAACCAATACATGTGCGCCACGGCTGCTGCCGTTGGTCAAATGGGCGCAGGTATGCACACCGCCGGCGATGAACTGTACGCAGCACATGCTCGCATACAAAAGCTTACCATGGACATCGAACGAGTGCGACAGATCATACAGCCCTTTCCCACCGAATGCGAAACTTTTCACATTTTCCTAAGTGACTATAATCAGAATAAGCCACACATGAATCATCAGGTGGCAGCTGATAGTGAACGTAAACTTAAGGAGCAGTATAGTCTGTTGATGAATCGCAAAGAAGGTCTAGCTATGGAGATGCGTAAAATTGTCGCTGAATACGATATCATACAGGCCAGTGTCATAGATGAGTTAAAGAACTGGCAGCGCAATCAGGCTTTAGCTGGCAATGGTGCACAGTTTCGTGATAATTTGGATGATATACAGCGTTGCATTGAAATGCTTGTTGATATTGTATGTAAAATACTCAATTCTGTCAATATGTTGATACTTTTAAATATTGGCGAAGATATTGGATTGAGTGAATTGCTAGGTCATGTGCGTTGCGCCCAGGAAGTACTAGTTCTGTCGGCATTTATTGTGGAAAAGCAGCCACCCCAGGTGATGAAGACTAATACACGGTAAGACAGATATAGTGCAACAAAAATGTAAGAATCTTTATTTAAAAATATGTTTGCTTTTCAGATTTGCAGCTGCAGTGCGATGGCTAATCGGTCCACAACTTGGCATCAACATGAATACTCCCACAGTGGAATGTATTATTCTATCCGGCAAGTATACCATATTTTGCGTGAAATAATTATTTGTTGTAATTTATTTCTGTAAAAATAACTTATAATCTGTTTTGATTTTTATTCAACAGAGGCGCAGGCACAAAGACATTCCGCACAGCGTACCATGGGTGAGGTTTCTCACGGTACTCCACCATCATCAGGAGAGATTTTAAATAATGTTGGTACCATGGAATATCAGCAGCAGACGCGAGTTTTTTCAGCCAGTTTTAGGTTGTGCACATTTTCTATATACACTAACAATTTTGTTCCTAACTTATGACTTTTGCTAAACTTGAACAGAAACATGCAGCTGAAAAAAATAAAACGTGCCGAAAAGAAGGGCACAGAAAGCGTTATGGATGAAAAATTTGCGTTACTCTTTTACACATCATCAATTGTTGACGACTATAAGATACGTGTAAGTAAATATATCTGCATGTGTATGTCTTTAACTACCCAACCAACCAAAATGCTTGAGAATAATATTATAACAAGCTTAGCAACATAAGCCTTAAGCTTGAAAAAAGCTTGAGAATCTATTGAAAAAGTATATCACAGTAATTGTATAAAAATCAAAACGGAACCCTTGTGATAATATTACTCAAGCAAGATTGTTATAAGCTTGTTCTTGCAATTGTAGAATAAGCTTATAAAATAATATTATATCAATAAATGTATAGAAAAGCTTACTATCCTCAATAGTTTTATAAGCTTTTTCTCGCAATTGTAAAATAACACAATATTTTTTAGTTTTTTTTTATAGTATTTTTAAGCTATTTCTTGCATCTGTAGAATTAACCTAAAAATAATGTTTTATTAACATGCATATGCATATACATAAATATACAGCTGCAACTGTGGATAGAGTCTCATCTACAAAATATTCAAATTCAATAATAAATTGTATGTCTAACAAAACAATACATTTTATTTGACAGAAAAAAAAATGATTACAGATTCTATTGTATAAAATAACTGATTCTCAATCATATTTAATAAATTATTGTTACATGTAAGTCTTTATTAAGCATACTTTAGAAACAGTTATGTATATCAAGCGTTTCTCAAACACGATTGAGAATTCATTATGATTTATCTTTTTATCAAGCTTGTTAAAAGTGATATTGAGAAATGCTTATAACCCAGTGTTTTTAGTAAGCTTATTCTCAAGTACAATTGCCTTTCGCTTTTCAAATGGTCGGTTGGGTATATTCTATTATATTCCGAAAACAGAGTAGGTTAAAACATATATAATAAATTTTGAATAGTTTTGAATATTCTTTATTCCAATGCATGGAAATTACTTGTTCGAACTAAAATTATGTATTATTAAAATTAATGTGAAAATGAGCAATATTTTTTATTTAATCTATCTATACCCTACGGAGAAAAGAACCGAGAAAAAAAGAGGCCGGACACCGACGTAAAAGTTAGAGGGAATCTTAAAAACAATTTCTGCATTATATTTTTTTTTTTTTGAATCGGATAATTCTCCATGGAACGGTTTTGGTTCTTATGAACCCATTTTTTATTGTCAAGAAATCAAGTTTTTTGCATATAACTTTCTTTTTCGGAATGCATACCCAAGATAAGCAAAAAAGTAAATATTTTAATGGTACACAAATATTGGCTAAAAATTTTTTTTATTTTAGTCATACGGGTAGACCACCTTCGATTTTGTTTTAACTTTTAAAAATTTGAATTGAATGGGTGGAGCCACGTGTCAACATTTCCGTGGCTCCATTCCGTTTTCCAATTCACGTGTTTTTTATTTTTAATTGAAAGACCTTCAGACAATCAGTTACTTTATACTGAGTTTTATTGTTATACAACACATAGTCCCAATTCTATTGGCTCCCTTTTCAAAGATCGCTCAAATTTGACAGTTGAAGGGCACCACGACTCAATAATTAGTTCGAACCGACTTTCATTGATGTGCACCATGAAAATTTGTGTTCTTGAAAAGTGTCACACACCTGGCGGGTAGGAGGATGAAAAATACTTTACGACCTAATCTCATACCTACCAAATATATTAAAAATTCATTAAAATCTGTCCAGCCGTTTTGGAGAAGTTCAAATACTAATAGCGTGACACAATATTTTTATATATAATATTCGATATTTGAACTTCTTCACCATCAATCGACCCCTTTGTCGTGAGAAGTTGCAAAAAAATTCCACTCAAATATCCTGCAGCCAAATTCAGCGATGTAGCGTTAAGTTTACCGAGTTTTTTATAAAATGTTCTTCACTTTTTATTAAATTTTGATATAATGCAAAATTTTACATACCTTCGTCAGCGTAGATCGTCAGCGTAGGAATAATAGGACTAAATGGTGTTTTGTCTAACGTGACATTATCTTAGAATATCATTTAAAGTAAATAAAAATATTAACGTTAATTGATATTTGCTAGCTCTTTTGCTACCGTGCTGCAAGCGAATGTTTTTGTCTTATTTCGAACCTAAACCTGTAAAATACATAAACAAAATTAAAACAATTGCTAAGCCTGACATTTTGTTGTTTTTCTCAGGTGTGGACTCTCTCCCTACCTGTAGTTGTTATTGTACATGGTAACCAGGAGCCACAGTCATGGGCAACCATTACTTGGGACAATGCATTCTCAGACATAGTGCGCGAACCCTTTCAGGTGCCGGAAAAAGTTTCATGGTCGCAATTATCTTTAGCCTTGAATACAAAATTCGCATCGGCTACAGGACGTCCTTTGACCGAAGAAAACATGAATTTCTTATGTAAGTTAAATTGAAAAATATGTCAAATGCAAGCTTTTCTCTTAAATATCAATATCATCCTAGATGAAAAACTTTTCCGCAACGATAGTATGGGTGGCGATCACAAGGATTACATTACCTGGGCACAGTTTTGCAAGGAGCCGCTGCCCGATCGCTCTTTTACATTTTGGGATTGGTTTTTTGCCATAATGAAACTAACCAAAGATCATTTGTTGGGACTTTGGAAAGCAGGACTAGTCGTTGGTTTTATTAATAAGCAAAAAACAACAGAAGAGATTTTAGGACTCACGCGTGCTGGTACGTTTTTATTGCGGTTTTCCGATAGTGAACTGGGTGAGTGTGATAACTAAAGCATAAAGTGAGAAAACTTAAATTTTATTTTGTACAATTTTGTGTGCAGGTGGCATCACCGTAGCATTTGTCAATGATCAAGGCAGTGTTATGATGCTTTCACCTTGGACTGCTAGAGATTTGAATATACGTGGTTTGGCTGATCGCGTCTATGATCTGACAGTATTGCGTTATGTCTATCCTACAGACAGACCCAAGGAAGAGGCTTATCAAGAATTCTACACGCAGCGCATTGGTAGAAAATAATTTTAATAATGCTCTCATAAATTTAAAAGTAAAAAAGTTGCTCAAACCACGCTTAATTTCCTTTTAGAAGAGCAAACAACCAGGGATGGCTATGTAGCAAACACGATCAAGGCTCATGTGCCAGCTATTGAGGGTGCACCTATGATAGCGACACCTCAGCACATGCAGTCACCGCATCCGCAAGATATACAAATGTCGAGGTGAGTTTTTCAGTGTTTTTTGTTTTGTTTTAAATACATTTTTTTTTCATACTTCCATTAATTGCGTTGTAGTACAACCGTGTATTTACATCGATGTAAACACTTTTTTCGTTACACTCACACACACTCGTATGCAACGGGCAAGCATTCTTTTATGTTTTCTTTATATATCTTTATTTTCATTTTTTTTATATTTGCTATTAATTCTGCCTTTAAAAAATTTTAAACCAAGCAGCGCTTATTTTTAACTTTTTATTTATTACTTGAAATTACTCACAATTTTTATGAAAAAGCAATACTTTGAATAGGATGCGTTTTAAGAAAAGAACGGTTTTCTTATAACTAGGGCTATGGTAGGATTGAAAACCTATAATTAACTATAGGTTACAATAAAAATTATGAAAGAAGTTGATGTTAAAAGAAATTGGGATTAATTGGCATGTTTTAATTTAATTCTGTTATTGAAAAATTCTTTAATATCATCCCCATCAATATTTTCTGTATAATTTTGACATATATATATATATTTTTTTTTTAAATCAAAAATTCAATGCGCTTGAATTGTTATCGTTTTGCTCTCTTATTTGTTTGCTTAAATTTTAAAATATAGACGATTTTAAAGCAACCCAGCAAATTCTTCGCTTACTTTTAATCAAGAAAGTAATCCATATAAAAACTTTTTAACAAAAAAAAAACCTACTTCAAAATCACTAGAAAGTAAAAAATAATTTTAAATTACTTTTACTATTTATTTCTTGGTCGAATTTGTATTTTTATAATAAATATATTTATTTTTTTATGATAATAAAAGCTTCTAGTCAGCGCTAAACATTGACGTAAAATCATGTTTTTTCGCCATCCCTACTCTATTTAAGACTTTTTTATTTGTAAATATCCTGCTTGGGTGACGCTGTATTAATTTGTAATCTTAATTTTTCTTAAATCTTAATTAAAATGCTATATGTGTGTTGCAGCTGCACAAAAAATCTGATTATATTAGCGCCGACTTCGAAGCTCTTATTATCATAAAAAAATAAATATATTTATTATAAAAATACAAATTTGACCAAGAAATAAATAGTAAAAGTAATTTAAAATTATTTTTTACTTTCTAGTGATTTTGAAGTAGGTTTTTTTTTTTGTTAAAAAGTTTTTATTTCTTTCTTTTTAGAGAAAATGATATATATTAAAAAGTGTATAAATTAATTAAACATCAATTATTTATGCTCATAATATGGAAAATGCTTTTCTGTCGTTTCTTATTCTGGTCTTTGTCAGTATGTTTATCAGTACCTACTCTTGTATTTTTATCACTACCCCAATGTCAATATTGACTGAAATATAGTGTGTTTATAATATTGACACCCCTCTTTGTTGAGAATATCACACTCTTTGTCATAGTGTTTTCAATAGTTCTACCCATTCTAACAATGAATTTTACCACCCTTAAGTCAATATGATACAGTTTTTTACACACTGCCACACGCCTTAGTCGAATAACGCCCAATACTTAAGTAGTAATTTGTAATAATTGTGCCTACGTCTGTACTTTTTCAGTTTGTAGTGTTAGTATTCGATTTAGTGTTTTCTAATATTGTCACACCCCTTTGTCGAATGACGCCCACTTTATTCTCAATAACTTGTTATAAGTGTGCCTACCTCTATACTAAATATCAGTACTCTAGTGTCAATATTATTCGCGATACAGTGTATTTTATATATTGCCACACCCCTTTATCAAACAAGGTCCACTGTATTGAAATTAATTGTTTTATAACTGTGCCTACCCCTGTAGTTAACTTTAGTACTCTAGTGTCAATATTATTCGAGATACAGAGTTTTCTAATATTGCCACACCTCTTTGTCGACTAACGCCCACTTAATTGACTGTTATTTTTGACCTACCCTTGCATTTTTGCAGTGAATTTTATTAACTCTAGTACTCTAGTGTCAATATTTACTGCGATACAGTGTTTTTCTTACAGTGACACGCTCCTTTATCGAATACCGCCCACATTACTGACAGTAATTTGTTATATTTGTACCTACCTTTGTACTAAATTTTAGTATCGTAGTGTCAATAGTAATCGAGATACAGTGTTTTTTTAATATTGCCACTCCCCTTCTCGATTAACGCCCATTTTTTTTTTTACAAAAATTTGTAGTAATTTTTCCTACCGTTGTAATAAATTTCTGTACCCTAGTATCAATATTATTCGAGACACAGTAATTCTCTTATATTGCCACACCCCTTTGTCGAATTACGCCCACTTTTGTTATAGTAATTTCCAATAATTGTACCTACCTCTGTACTTAATTTCAGTACTCTAGTGTCAATTTTCTTGGAGATACAGAGTTTTTACAATATTGCCACACCCTTTTTAGAATTACGCCCACTTAAGTGATCGTAATTTTTAATACTTGTGCTTGCCCTTGTAATTTTACTGTGAATTTTATTACCGTAGTGTCAATATTTACTAAGATACACTGTTTTGCTTATAGAGACACGCCCCTTTTCCGAATACCGCCCCCTTTCATAAACGGGCACATCCGCGTTGATAATCTCTATATGTTGACAAAAAATTACGGCAATCGGGCAAGTACTTTAGGAGTAATCGATGTACATACATTCACAAAAAAAAAAAAAAAAAAAAAAAAAAACAGAGAAACCAACCAACTTGAGAACCTCCTCCTTTTTGAAGTCGGTTAAAAATTTCATTCATAGCTTACCCTCTCGCTTTCAGAACTCATTATTTTTATACAGGCATTTCAGTGGAGGTAATCGAAAGCGCTGTCACTTGAAAGGATTAAGGTGGGACATAACATTCGCGGCAGAGAAAACAGACCTTTTTTAAAAAATCATAACTCAGTCAAAAACAAGCATTTTTCCAAATTTTTCACTCCAACATGGTTTTATAGATCTCCAAACTGGCGGCAGAGAAAAAAAACGGGACCTCGTGGATGCACCGCTGGGAGTCGTAAAAATTGTCCGATCTAGAAAAAATTATTTTTTTTAAATCTTAACAAAATTGGTTATCGTCGCGTTTTGTAAATATTTTTGTGCGTTTTTTCAATTTTTGGAAATGTTCCAGATTTGAAAGTGTGTTTTTTCGAAAAAAATATTGACTTTAAAAGCACGCGTCATTCGATAGCGAATCAAGTTTTAAAAAATACAAAAAAAAAAAAAATCGTCAAAAAATTAACCCGCTAGTGCCGCAACCAGTATGAAAAATTTGAACCTTTTGAACCCTTGAGAATTTTTTTTCTTAGAATCTTAATAATATTTACTAAAATACAAAATTATAAAAAAGTTGATTTAAAAAAATGGCCAATGTCATGTCCCCCCTTAAGTGCTACTAACGGTTGGTTAATAACTATCCAGCAGTATTTGGCACTAGTACAGAACTAGCAATTTCTCTAGCCCCTAGGTAGCCAGTACTAGTTCTACTTCAATCTACTTTCTTTGCATTCAACTGGCGAATTTAACGTGAAGATGTCATAGGAGGGAGTCAATTGCTACCTTTAACATTCCCATTCCCTAGCCACTTCACTAGTGCTATAGGGAAATCTTATTCGCTAGTCAGAAATATAAAAAAACAAAAAACCTAGGCATTGAGACATCAATGTTCAGTTAAATTGTTTTTATTTATTACAATTTTTTATTCACGTTGTTCAATGAAATTGAAAGGCCTCATATATCATGTTTTTTTCCGAAAAAGTTGCTTTGAATAATATCAGCCATTTTCATGAGAGAAAGCCGAAAAAAACATAAACAATAAACAGTACGAGCTTGAAGTAGATTCAACTGACCCGTCTATGCATTACCTAGGGACAGAAAAGTAGCTAGTACGCAAAGAACTAGTAAAGTAGCTAGTGATAAGTAGGCAATTGGTTACTCTCAATACTGGCGGGTAATTTTGCGATATTAATACATGAATAACAACTTTAAATTTGATGGTGAAGGTATTGCCGTAAATTTATTAAAGATTATGTTAAAATTTTTACATAAGCATTTATGTAATGCATTTTAGAATCAAATAAGAAACAAGGTCTAACGGGAAAAATTTTGCTGGGAAGTTCTAAATTAGTTGTGAATGAAAAATAGTGAAGGAATGCACAGTTTTTGTCCGTATTTGAGGTTATGTAGCACCGCGAATCTTTAAATATTTATTTATTTCGCTGAAATATCATATTTTGAAATGTATATACCTAAATATTAATATAACATAATTCCGTAAAATGTGAGTGCGGAACGCTTGATTTTTTGAAAAATTTCATAGCATATTTCTAGGCATTTTTTGTTTTGAGATTTATTGAAACTTAAAAAATTTGTTTATATATACATATTTTTAATTTTGAAATTTTCAGTTTTTCAGAAAATTTTTAAATTTACTTCTCGTACTATAACATAATTCCGTAAAATGTGAGTGCGGAATGCTTGATTTTTTTATTAAATTTAATAGCATATTTTTAGGCATTTTTTGTTTTGTGATTTATTGAAACTTCAAAAATTTATTATTTTTATTTCATTTTGAAATTTTCAGTTTTTGAAAAAAATTTTTAAACTTATTTCGTCGTACCTACTATAGTTTCCGTTTTTACTTTAAGGTACTTTATAAATATTTGAAACTAAAAATTGTTATTTGCACAATTTAAATCGAATATGCGACCATCGCTGATTTTTAATTCCGTCATTAAAACCGGGCCCGTCATTTTTGACGGGAAAGAACTAGTAACATATATAAAAATATAACAACAAACATTTTTATTTATAACGACTCGTACACATTGGAAAAGTTTGCATTTAGAATAAAGTCGAATTTACACGAAAGTTTTACATTAGCATTAATAAAACTTTCAAAAACATTTTCGCTTTTTAATCTCACTTCATAGCACTCGTTATAGCATAAGCTTAGATCCTATTTATACTTACTTAAAAGTTTATTTCATTATAATAATTTTGGTTTTCTAATTATTATTTTTATTTCCTCATATTTAAATTCTTTGTCAACATCTACCTATCTACTTCACAACAACTGTATATGTCGAACTTTGACTTCTTCTATATGTAATGCCAACCACCAACTCTGCCGACAGCACGAACTCTTATGTTGAGGATTTCGATTTTTATATTAATGATAATATAACATTGGGATTCGATGTGGGTGGATTGTAGTGGGCTTGACAGAGTGATGAAATGCCATACAAGCAAGAATTGTAAACATTCATGTGCCTGTCTTAAATGAAAAACAGGTATTTTAATAGGATATGTTTTTTTGCCAAGTTTTATGTTTTATTTTTCTTGTTACTTTTTTTATATTTTTATTTGGCTTATTTATACAAGATTTACTGTTGAAATTATTTTTCTAATAAGCTTGTTTCATTGTCCATTGCTCGTTGTGGTTTTTGCGCACAACCATCACACACAGCTGCTATTTATTTCCTGTTCTATGGCAATTTGCATTGATTTCACTTGAATGTTTAAATTTAACTCATTACCATCTCATTATTGTAACATTCTACTACTATTCGTATATATGTCATTCGATTAAATGCAAGCATCTTCGTTAATTTGTTTTTAAAAAAAATTGAGTACTTGTTATTCACTAGGTCTGTATTTGTGTCTTTATTTAGTCAATAAAGTAATCTAGCTTAATTGCAAAATTTTACAACTAAGATTGAGATGCATTATATTCAAGCTTTCCGCATTGATATTCATATCCTTGAATTCAATTGAATTGAGCGTATCTATAAATAAAAGCAATTCTTGTTGTAATTTTAAACATTGAATTGTGATATGAACATTTTTCGATTATTACAAGTTTCTCACAAATGTGTAGAATGAGATTGTGAAAAGAAAATTAAATGAAAACTTTTTTCTTATTTGAAAAGAGAAATCCAAACCTACTCAAACAAATTTTCTATTTTTTACACAAATAATGGCTTAAGCTTGTGTTTGCGAGCAGACCATTCCTTAATGAAACCATTTTGTTCTTCAAACCAAATTTATCAGTGTTTCTTTTCACGCTTAAGTTTTTTTTTACATTTCCTGGCGACTAATCCTGAATTTGATCCATATGACTTGTTTGACAAAATTTTAGTAAATTTAATATTTTTCTTTAAAGCTTGATATAATTTCCCTGTACATGCAAACCAAACTATAAAACAATCGCAACAAGTTGTAACAATATTTATTATCTGTTCTTTTAAGCTGATTCTCATCAAGTCAGCTATTATGCATTAAAACTTTTTAAGCACTAGAAATGTGCAAATGAAAAGCATGCAAATGCATAATTACTTAATAGTTCTGGTCAATCAGATGTTATAATGTACTAAGCAATGAGTCGTTGACATTTCTAAAACTATTTTTATAAGTGACATCGTCCAAAGAAAGGTAAGAGTTCTAATTGGGTGTAATTATTAACCTATTACGTCCAGACAGACTTAGCTCAATTTTCAGCGAGCATATTTTTATTTTAGTGGTGGTCGTGGCATGCAGATTAAGTGTGTGGCTTAGCATGCTCGGAGCCTGAGTTCGATCCCCAGTCGCGGATAAAGTTTATTTCAATAAAATATTTTTTCTGATCGGTTACCACCTCTCTGCAGACAATGGCAAACCTCAGAGAGTAAATAATGCCATGTAAAGCTTCTTGAGAACTCAGTTTCATATTTTCGCTGTATGAAATTTGTCTCTTTCCGTTTGGAATAACGTTTCGAAATAGTTGTATAAACCTTTATAAAGTTTTTGTTTAATTAATGTGTAAAGACTTAATTTAATTCGACTTAATTTTTTTAAATGCAATAGAAAACACCGTTCATAACTTTTAAATGATTATTATTAATTAACAATTAATTAAAAAAAATATTTATAATCAAATAATGAATAATAAAATAACAATTAATTAGTAATTATTTAATACTATTTATTTTGGGGGTTCTAAACACGAAAATCGCCAGTCAAAAGTACATTTACAAATTCATATAAAAATCGAAAAATGGTCCATTTTACCTTTTGATCTTCAAATTTGTATTACTACTTACTTACTTAGATGGCGCTTACAACCGTTGGTCGGTTTTGGCCTGGTCTAAGAATTTGCGCCAGCCTCTTTTGTCGTGCGCTTGCTGGCGCCAGTTGGAAATTCCAAGCGTCGTCAGGTTATCCAATGCCTGGTCTTTCCAACGGAGATGCGGTCTTCCTCGTCTGCGTTGGCCACCGCTGGGTACCGAATCCAATATTTTTTTTCGCTGGAGCTTCGTCGTTCATTCTCTCGACATGACCTAGCCAGCGAAGCCGCTCTATTTTAATACGCTTGACTATATCGATGTCGGCATATAGCTCATACAACTCGTGGTTCCATCGTATTCGGTACTCGCCATTGACGCAGATTGGACCATAGATCTTGCGAAGGATTTTTCTCTCGAACGCTCCCAAAGTCCTTTCATCAGAGCTGCTCAACGTCCAGGTTTGTGATGCGTATAGTAGGACGGGCATGATTATTGACTTATAGAGCGTCAGTTTTGTTCGTCGAGAGAGAGCTCTGCTTCTCAATTGCCTACTGAGCCCAAAGTAACACCTGTTGGCAAGAGTTATCCTTCGTTTAATCTCAATACTGATATCGTTGGAGGAGTTAATACTGGATCCCAGGTAAACAAAGTCCTTCACTACCTCAAAGGAGGTGTTGTCAACAGTGACGTGGTTTCCAAGACGCTGGGACTGTTTGTTTGTTGACACGAGATACTTCGTTTTATCTGCGTTCACTGCAAGACCCATTCGACTCGACTCTTTTTCTAGCCTGGAGAATGCTGCACTGACTTCGCGCGTATTTTGGCCAATGATGTCAATATCATCAGCATACGCCAGCAGCATAACGCTCTTATAGAAAATTGTGCCGCTGCGTCTCAGGTCAGCAGCTCGAATGATCTTCTCCATTACTATATTAAAGAAGTCGCACGATAAGGAATCACCTTGTCTGAAACCTCGCTTGGTATCGAACGGAAGGGAGAGGTCCTTCCCGATTTTCACTGCGCTGCTGGTGTTGTACAGTGTCATCCTGCAAAGACGTATTAGCTTGGCAGGAATACCAAATTCAGACATGATGGAGTATAGTTGACTCCTTATTGGACTGTCGAAGGCGGCTTTGAAATCGACAAAGAGATGGTGCGTGTCGATTTGTTTTTCGAGGGTCTTTTCCAAGATTTGTCGGAGCGTGAAGATCTGGTCAATGGTGGACTTTCCAGGTCTGAAGCCACACTGATAAGGTCCAATCAGTTGGTTGACGATGGGCTTCAGTCTTTCACACAATACGCTCGACAGGACCTTATATGCGATATTTAGAAGGCTAATCCCACGGTAGTTGGCGCAAATGGTGGGATCGCCTTTCTTGTGGATTGGGCAGAGCACACTGAGGTTCCAATCATCTGGAATGCATTCTTCCGACCATATTCTGCATAGAAGTCTGTGAATGCATTTAAACAGAGCTTCGCCACCGGTCTTAAACAGCTCAGCCGGCAGACCATCGGCTCCTGCGGCTTTGTTGTTTTTAAGCCGAGCTATAGCTGTTAAGACCTCGTTATAGTCGGGCAGCGGAACTTCAACGCTGTCATCCATGATTGGGGTTTCCGGGATATCATCTCCACTGGCGGGATTGTTGTCAGCGTCGCCATTTAAAAGACTAGAGAAGTGTTCCCTCCATAGCATCAGTGTACTCTGGATATCTGTCACTAGATTCCCATTCTCATCCTTGCAGGAAGAGGCTCCGGTCTTAAAACCATCGGCCAGGCGTCTTATTTTTTCGAAAAATTTTCGAGTCTCATTCCTGTCGCCATGCATCTCAATTTTCTCGCACTCACGCATTTCCGCCTCTCGTTTTTTTCGCCTGAAAATGCGTCTCTCTTCCCTCCTCTTCTCTCGGTATCGCTCCATAACAGCACGCGTTACAACCGACTGCAGGGTGGCTTTGTAGGCGATGTCCTTCTCTGCAGTGGCGTCGCGACACTCCTGGTCGTGCCACTGGTTTCGGCGAGGGCGGTGGTAGCCTATCACCTCTTCGGCAGCCGTACGCATAGAGTGGGATATGTGCGTCCACTGTCCGCATATATCGTCGATAGGAGGAGTGCTTTCTTGAAGCAGGAGTGAGAGTCGATTAGCGAAGGCTTCGGCCGTCCGTTTTGACTGCAGCTTATCGACGTCTAGCTTTCTTTGTGTAGGATTGCGAGCATTCTTAGCTGCGCACAGACGTGTGCGGATCTTGGCTGCGACAAGATAATGATCCGAGTCTATGTTAGCACCACGGATCGTGCGTACGTCTAGTACATTGGAAGAGTGCCTTCCGTCAATCAAAACGTGATCAATTTGGTTGCATGTTTTTTGATCAGGGGACAGCCAAGTGGCCTTATGAATATTGAGATGCTTGAATCTAGTGCTACTAACGACCATGTTTCGTGCTGCGGCGAAGTCAATCAACCTCATTCCGTTATCGGATGTGTTGTCGTGGAGGCTGAACTTTCCGACTGTTGGACCAAATATGTTTTCCTTACCCACCTTGGCGTTGAAGTCACCAAGCACGATTTTTATGTCATGACGGGGGCAGCGCTCGTATGCGTCTTCAAGGCGCTCGTAAAAACTTTCTTTGGTCTCGTCATCTTTTTCTTCTGTCGGAGCGTGCGCACATATTAGGCTTATGTTAAAAAATTTTGCCTTGAAGCGGATTATGGCAAGTCGTTCGTTCACAGGAGTGAATCGCAGGACATGATGCCGTATTCTCTTGCCAACTACAAATCCGCATCCAAACTCGTGCTTCTCCGCATGGCCGCTGTAGTAGATATCACAGGATGCTTGCCGTAAGCAACCCTGTCCCTTCCATCGCATTTCTTGGATTGCAGTGATATCAGAATTATATCTTTCCAAGATATCAATCAGTTGGATAGAGGCACCATCCCAATTTAGGGTTCGGACATTCCAGGTGCATATCCGTAAATCATTATCAGTTTTTCGTTTGCGGTAGTCGTCATCAGATTTGGGGATCATTCTTTTATTCATTCTTAAACTTTTCATTGAAATGGTTTTATTACATGGTGGGCTTCAAACCCAACGCACAACCTTTGCTTGATGGCCAAAGGAAGCCCGCCGCTCAGATTCGCCGCCAAAGTTTATCGGGCGATAGTACTTTGACGTTACCAGGAGACACCACGCGGAGGTTTGAGTCGACTTGAGACGATTTCGACATGGATAATGCTGGCCTCGCCAAGTTGAGGCAGTCAGACACGTTGCCATGTGAAGATCGCCCCCTTATCAAATTTGTATTCCTGCAGCTTAAACATAAGCCTCTTTATAGTTTTCTAGGGGTATATGGGAGGTATGTGTGTTTGTGGGCGGATTATATTCATTTTTCGTGCATTTTATACAAAATACATTCATGTTAAATTTCATTTCTGTACCCTAAATAAAATCCTCCATACAGTGATTTAAATTTTTTTGGTTGTATGGGAGGTAGGCGTGTTCCAAAATATTCAAGAGTGCAGATCCTTGTGTCCATGTGAACATGTGTACCAATTTTCATGCAATTATCTTAACTCCTTCTTCTTATCCTGTGTTTACGGACAACACATAGACGGACGGAGGGCTAAATCGATTCATGAGGTGATTCTGATCAAGAATATATATTCTTTTTTTATACCGGACTCGCTTATTTCTAGGTGGTTAAAACGTTTGCACAAAGTTAATATAACCTGATCTTTCAGGTTTAGGGTCTAAAAATAGTGAGATGCCGTGTACAAAAACAGTGCCGCATAGTGTAATGAGAGTCATGGTGAAGTCAAACTAAAGGTATATTTTTTCATTTTTAAAATTTCGGTTCTAATATCTAATCTAAAGATTGATTAAACCCTAGAATGTTCGAGGCGGTAGGGATCCTACTGAGGATACCATAAACCATACCCAGCTATCCTTACGATTTTCGTCCCTCTAGGTGTCCAATCAACAGCTGCTATGGGGTATAAATATTTTATTACGCAATAGCTGTGAGTGGGTACCATTATTTAGGGGATGGGGTGCATCCCTGCCTTAAAAAGTAAAATTACTATTTTCGTGTGACACAATTTAAGTTTTAACTAATTTATTTATTACTTAAATAAAAATTAACAGAAATTAATATCAGGTGTACTTAAAAATTTTTAAAGGATCATCATTAGGCTTATTTTTTCATAATCGCTCATATTATTTCGCCAAAGTGTAAACAATATAGTTTTTGTGTTCTCCGAATATGTCAACTTTTGTGCCAACAAGACGCAATTTGCGGGAAAGTTTACTTTTCTCGTTTCATTTGACGAAAAATGCAGCTGTAAAAAGCTTACGTGGAACATGCTTCATCTATTTTCACACGTGAGTTTTAGAAGTATAGAAGTTTTAGAAGTGGTGAAAAAGGGCGAAAGACGGTTTGAAAAGTTTGAGGATGCCGAATTGAAGGTTATATTGAATGAAGACTAGCGCCAAATACAAGAAGAATTCGCAAAAGCATTAGGAATGACTCAATAGGCATATCTGTTCTCTTTAAAGCCATGGTCGAATGATCCAAAAAGTAGAATATTGGGTGCCGTATGAATTGAAGCTGAGACACGTTAAACGCCGCCTTTTAACTTACGAACAGCTGCTCCAACGACAAAAATAAAAGGAATTTTTTTATCGTATTGAGACTGGTGATGAGAAATGAGTTCATTACGATAACCCCAAACGCAAAAATCATACGGCTCGCCTGGCCACACGAAAAATCGACGCCAAAGCCCAATATTCACACTGACAAGGTGAATTTGGCTCTGATTAATTGGGCGTGGTGTACTATAAGCTGCTACAATCTGGTGAAATTATCACAGGGTAACTCAACCGAACTCAATTGATGCGTTCGAATACAGCATTGAAGTAAAAATGGCCAGAATACGAGCAAAGACACCACGAAGCCACATGTTGCGCAACTGGTCAAAGTATACCTTAAAACGTTGAAATGGGAAGTCCTACTCCACCCGCCGTATAGCCCAGCCATTGCCCCTTCCGGCTTTTATTTGTTTTCGTCGATAATGCATGTCTTTGAGAATCAGCACTTGTGCGCTTTTAAAGCACTCCAAAATTTGTTTTCGATCGCATCAAGACACATCATTTCATTTCCAGATGGTATCTGAAAATATCCATAAAGATGGAAAAAAGTAGTGGCTAGCGATGGCTGATACTTTGAAAAAAAAAAAATACAAACTTGAAAAAAATCCTTTAATACTTTTTTGTACACCCAGATAGTAAGGGAATAATTGTAAATGGTTTGTGCTAATTATGACTCTTCATATATAAATTTTCTCTATAGAGCCTGTTTTAAAAGCACATAACCTTTTACCATTTTCCTAAAGACAAAAATGCTTAATAACTGGGGAAGGGGAATGTATAAAATTCACAGCAACCGTCTCTCCCTCGATAACTTTCTCCTCTTCTTCATTGTCACTGTCCACCGCAGCATTCGTCCCAATTGCTAATCTTTTTGATTAGAACTTTGCTGAAAAAGATAGATACCATACCAAGGTCTTCCAAGACTTTGTCGCTTATTCTCGTTCTTTCAAATTTACAAACTACGGTACAAATGCTACATGTACTAGGCTGCATAAGTCTGCGTACAAGAATGGCAATACAAAGTAAAACCTCATTTTTAGTATCAATTTGTTTTTTATTAAAACTCTTATATGTATAAAAAAAAAGAATTAACATGACCTATAAAAATTCATTAAGTAAAATAAAATTGTTTTATGACTAGACAAAAGTGCGCCGTACACAATAATTAAATACTATAGTTTTTTTTTGACAATATTCCCGAAGCTTAAGAACTTCATTTCAGCGTTTTGGCATTAACGAGACCAGTTTTGCCTGTATATTCTTTCCTAATATTGGTGCATTTCAATTTGCCGTTCCAGTAAATTCCATAAATGTTCAATGTGTTTTAAGTGTAGGGACATTATACAGCAGCAAAAGCCTTGTTTTGTGCGCTATATTGTTTGAGTCGTTGTCTTGTAGAAAGATACAATCATCTTCAATGTTTCTAAAACTTTCTGTCAGTTTTTTTGTTCAAAATCAACATAAAACTTATGATGCATTTTCGATGGAATAAACTCCCAATTACACATAGCTTTGCTACTCATTCAGCCGCATAGCATCATTCCACCACTTTCGTGCTTCACTGTTGGTTTTACATTTTTGGAATCCAGCGCTGCACAAGGCTTTTGTTGATAAACTTTTGTGCCAAAAATTAAATACTTGTCTTCATATCTAAAAAGGATATTTTCCCAGAATTCTGCAGGGTAATTAATGTGCTCTTCAGCAAAGCCAATTATGTTCTGTCTTGGTGTTGTTACGTGCTACACGACTCTGTAATAGATCTTTTTCAAAATTCTACACACAGCATCTTTGAATACGGTGTTATTAAATTGCGTTTGCAGGCTTTCGTTAATTTTTGACCCCGTTAACCTGGAATTTCCCTCACATCGATTGGACCACAACTCTTTTTTTGCGCTCCACTTAATTATTTCAATTTTGTGTTGTAATTCAGCGAACAAAACGGGCAGAAAGTATTGTTTCCATTTTATGCGGACAGATTTTAGCAAAGTTTGCCATATCATTTGAGCTTCAAAATATTCAAAACTTTAGCAAATGCAAAAAAGAAAGATTTATGTCATTTTGATATATTAACCTGTGCATCAGGGGCTATTTAAAAGGGGTAGCGTTACTATTTAGCATTTAAAATGTTAAAATGTTCTAAATAGCCGATAGAAAGCTAAAATTTGAAATATTTCTATTTCAAAAACTTTGCAGATGAGTACGAATTTCCACAAGATGATCCTATATATAAGCGCCTCAAATATACCTAAAAAGTTCTGAATACATATATTTCTTACTTTTTCAAAAAAAATTAACGAACATTTCCTTTTTTTTTTACTGTGTAACCAGACTGGACACTTAAGGGAGTATTCCTGGTTGGCAACATTTTTTTTTTGCATATTTTTATAGCTTGGATATTTGAGAATGTCGTTCTAAAAGAGTTTTTTGAAATTCGAAATAGTTTAGGAGATATTTTTTGTCCAGCAATGTTTTCGCCAATATGCGATTTGATCAATTTGGCTACTTTTTGAATGCAACGATTTGAAGCAACCAACGAATTTCGTTCAACGCGTTCTTTAAAATCAATAAGTTGTTTGTATACGCATTTTAAAAATGTATAAATCGGACGCGCGCGCGCATACAGTTTTGAAAAGTACAGATTTGATAAAAATTTTTGTTTGTGCTAAAAACAATGGATAGAAAAAGAAATAGAAATAAAAATAAAAGAAACACTGATAGCAATCGAAAAAAAACTCGTCCATTAAAACACCAGTTTCGTGGTAACCAACACGAAAAAGATGAGGACACCAAATTCACAAGTACATCGGCAAAAAAATTTAAAAATAATGAAAACGAAGACATAAGCATTGACAACAAAACGTATTTGGCAATATTTCAAATAATGAACCTAATGGGCATACCGATTGGCAATGTCACATATGATTTTGCCATGTCTCGGAACGAAGAACGTTTGAAAAGTTCCGAAGCCAGAGCTCTGGTCGCATCAAAGAAGGTCGACTGCCCGAACAGCACAAAGAGCCGCGAGTCCTCATTTTTTGAAGAAGAGAAAGGAGTTCTTTATTGGGCTAGAATTGCAGATTGATATATGTAAGTATTTCACAAAAAAAAATTTTTTTATTGCCTAAATTTTCTTTGAGTTTTTTTTTTCAAAATTACGTTTTTGAACTTCGAAGTCAATTTTCTCCGGTTCTACTGAACCGATTTTGATGGAACCAAGTGCATTCGACACAGAATTGTCGTATTTCTAAAATTTTTCAAACTTAACTTCAAACTTAAACGCGTTTATCTCGAAGCCACGTTGTTCAAGCTTGAGGCCTAGATCGCGGTCGTAGTTCTGAATCGATTTTGATGAAACAAAGTGCAATCGACGCAGAATTGTCACCATTCTGGTCCCTACCTCAATCACAATTTTAAACATTTTTTTTATGCTTAACTAAAAAAATACCAAAAATAGGTTTTTCATTTTTCAATGACCGCCATTTTGTAAAAAAATAATCGCATTATGATTGAGGTAGAGACTAGAGTTACATCTGTACTGAAACTAACGCTGTTTACTTTTTCCATTTCAGATGATCCGAAATCGAGTTATCCGGGCCGCAAGCAGCATACCTTTTTTTCGACGCCCAACTTTGAAGGCCAACAACTTTTTGAACAGCCCTCGTACAAAGGAAAAAACATTTTTTATTTAATTTAATATGTTCTTTATACAATAAAAAACAGAATTTAAATAACTCTTTGCGTTTTCAAGTGAGAAGTTTTCCTTTGTAAAGAGGATTCTTAGAACCAGGTTTAGAGTTAAGATTAGAATTATAAGAGTTTGGCTTATATTTAGACTTATTGTTAGAACTAGAATTGATATTGAAATGAGAATTAGAGCTAGAACTATAATTATTTTTAGAATATTGATTGATTGATTTATTGTTGTTAGTTTAAGAATTAATTTTGGATACCGAACTTGATGCCATCGTTTTTTTACAGGTTTTTCTGTCCATTCTGTAATTAGCCATTTTCCATTTCGCTAACCGTCTCTAGTGGTATTGAGAAACATCCACGCAGATTGAGCTGGGATGTTAAGTTTAAAACTGCAGAATTTTGTATGCTTATTTACAATCTTCGAACAGTTTGTAACCGATATACCATAATTGTTTTAACGTGTGGGCCCCTTATAAACAGAGTAGTTTTATTATTTTGGTTCAAATCGTGCAGCTTTTTGTATTCCATTTTCGCACTGAGTTTAAGTCCATGATGTTCCAAAGTTATGGATTATGTTGGTAGGAGAAGCTGCATTCGATGGTGAGTGCTGTGGTGAAGTAGCAGAACGAGAACCTTATTGTGAGTCCTTAGTGTTTTTGTTTAGTGTTGAGGAGGGTGAACGTCGCAACGGAGAGTGCAAGCTAGCATTCATCATTTCCTCGAAAATGGATAAAGTATTCTGCTGCTATACGGATTCTGTGTTCTCAGGTATGCTCAGAATCTTATTGGGAGCAGAAACAATAGCGGATGTTATGATTTCTACTAATGTCGCACGGAACATACCCATATCACCGCTGATTTCGTTAATTTTGTGAAACAAAAGTTCCGGTAGTGGATCCTGTATCTGAACTGAAGGTACCTGTTGAGATTTGGTGGATGTTGATTGAATCATGACATCCATATCATTGCATAGTGATTTAATATTCTCATTAATTATTAAAGGGGGTCTGACGTTTGCATAAAGTTTGTTTTTACGGTATTGGCTAGGTCACTTATTGCAGTTTCCAGGGAGGAGCTTTCAACATTCTTATGCTTGGTTTTCACTTAGTCATTTTTTGTTTGACATGAAATTTAAAAGTTTAAAAAATCACATAAATAACATTTTTTTTCCAATTTTTGCTATAAACATGTGAAGAGATCAGTTTTTCCTATTTTTCGCCATTGTCAAGCAGAAAATAGTTGACAACGTGTTGGCATTTTTCACGTGACTGACAACAACTGACCATTGAAATTGACATAGTGAAAACCAGGCTTTACTCACACTATCCGTTAATTTTTTAATGCTTTGCACTATTGTTGAGAGTTTAGAGCTATTGTTTTTACTTGTGGTATCAATGGCGTTATTAATATCCTCAGAAATTTGAGCGATATCATTGGAATTAGGGAATTGTTTTGTCACATTTATCAGATATTCAGCCCAATCATGAAACATTTTCTCCCAGGAGTTATAAATGGGAGTTTCGGGTATTACGATAGCAGATAAAGTTATCTCATGTTTTTTATTTTACACTCATGAATATTGACGGTCGATGAACAAAATTGCATTATAAATTTCCAAAAAGTATTTTAACTGTATCTTAAAAACGGAAACTCCCATTTTAAACTCCCAGGAGAAAATGTTTCATGATTGAGCTGATTGTTTATGATCCGATAACATGCGCAGACGGAGTGTCTAAGGCATTTTATTGAGAGTTAAACGTGCGAGAGTGATATATATTTGCACTCGTCACAGAGGAATACAAAATTCGATTCATATTTAAAAAGCTCTTTTTAGATATACCGACACACAGCCGCGTACCGTGGGGGGGGCGGGGGGGGCGGTCCGCCCCGGGCGCCACTAGTTTAGGGGCGGCACTGAAGCTTAATAAAGCCTTTTACAAAATAAATATGTGTACATTATCATTTTAAGGTGTACAAACAAAAGAAAGAACTAAACTTAATGAATAAATTTGGCCACCACAGTAAATGTAACTATATTTATGAGCTTCGTATTGAGCACAACCAAAATGTAAAATCGTTTTTCGAGTCTCAAAATTAGTTGCCAAAGAAATAAAAAAAGACATAATATTAAGGCATGTGCGAGTAGTTGAATTTTCGAATAACTCGGCTGCGACTTGAAACAAGCATTGAATAACTGGTGTTTTCGAGTAACTCAAAGTTTTTTGAGTTTTTAAGTGCTTTAACTTGTCAGTGGAAATGCCCAGTAGAAAAGTGGTTTAACAGAATAACGTTTTTCAACTTAGGTATATTTGGTAAAAATAGCTGTTTTGTGCTTTGATGTGTTGAGTGTGGGAGAAAGGCGGAATTTTCGTTTGATTATGGCGAATTGTAAGTTCAGAGTGCATATTAAGAAATAAGACTTATGCGTATAATTTTAAGTCGTATCTTTTATAATGTTTTTTGATTTTTTAAGGGATTTCACTGTTTTAATAAAATCACTTTGGAGAGGAGTTAGGCGTGGTCTTAACTGATTTAGGTCATTTTCTAATTTAATAATTTAATTATTAATTTTCAAGAACTGATTTTGAGAAATGACCACAAGGTTTCAGCAGCTTCATGCTCTTGCTGAAAAATTCGCAATTCTTACTCCTTTGATTCTCCTGAATGATAAGTTGGAATGTAAACTGAATGAATTCTGTCACGAAGAAATTGACAATGAAGAGTTTCTCGTTGAGAGAAAAATACTTCAGCATATTGTTTCTATAGCTCACAAAGAAACTGATTCTTGTATGAAAGGTCCACTTGAACTTTTAAAATTTATTTTTAAATTAAGTCTAGAAAACGCAGTTCCAAACATTGTTATACTTTTAAGCTTTATTCTAAGCTTTTATTCATAAAAACCTACATTAGAACTACAATGAGTACTTCTCGCCTACAAAATCTTGCCATATTATCTATAGAATACAAGTAAAGTAATGAAATAGACTTTGACAATTAGGGAATTCACAGTTTGCTTCTAAAGTTAACACCTGACAACTTTAGAAAGATATTTAGATCGAACTGTGAGCACCTTTTTTTGTGTTTTGGAGCTAAATTGCAAAAATAGTTTTCAAAAATTTGAAATTTGTTCATAAACATGCCTCGAATGAACGGACAGGAAGAATTATGAGATAACTTTAGCAACAAGTGGGATCTCAAGTTTGTACGTAAAACAAAAACAATCAAAGTTAACACGTGCTAAAATGTTCTAAAGTTAATAAACGGCAAAGTAAACAGAGCAGATAATACAGAACTGTGAGCACCCTAAATGTAATTACCGATTTTGCTAATAAAAAAACAAGAAAAATAATAATTTAATAAAATATTATAAAAAAAATTGTATTTGTATAAATTTCCTTTTCGGTGTCATTAAGGAATAAACTTTTTTATCGTTGGCCTAATTCTAATATGGCGTAAGTCAACATTTGGAATAAAAGCGATTATTAACGTTTAAGGGGACCTGACGCCTTCAAAATTTTGTTTATTTTAATGTTTAAAAATGTGTATAAGTTCAATAAAAATAGATATAATTTTGAAAAATTACAAATATATTTTTCGGAAAAATATTACGCAAAAAAATTTTTTATTGTTTTTATCACATATACTGCTGATGGAATTTTTTTAAAAAATTCATGGCGCTTTTAATTTCATATGTTTTGTTCACCACTTTATATATCATAAATAAATTTTATTTTCAAATGTAGGGTATAAGTATAGTGTGTATGCAATGACAAAATTTTATTATGCCAGGTTACTCCTTAAAAAATACTTGTTCAGGTGTCAATATATCATATTTATATTTTAGTAAATATAGAATTCTCCCGTGATATAACAAAACCAAGTAACTTGTTTTTTGAAAATTGTGAGAAATTGAGGTATTGTGTTATAGGATATAATCTTTCCGTATATAAGATTTTTAAGTTTTTTCAAATTATTGAAAAGTTAAATTATTGAAGAGTTAAGAGTTAAGTTTCGAAATTTTTGAAACTTGTGCTAGCCAAATTATTTTGCGTTGCAGTTTTTTAACAATTCAGTCGAACTTAAGATACTGAGAAAATTTTTGTCATATATTTTTTCATTTCATATAAACAAGATTTTTGTTTTTTCACAAAACCAGGCAACTATGAAGTTACTTAAAAGCAAATAAAACATTTATATGTTTCTTAGAACACTTTATTCGTTGCTGTTTTTTCAAAATCAAGTAACTTTAAAGTTGCTTGGTTTTGTTGTATAATATCAATTAAAACACAATTGTTTAGAAAATAAGTTGAACATTTGTTACAATTTTAATTAAGTATCTTATTATTATTGGTTGGTGACCGTGGCATGCAGGTTAAGTGTGTGACTTAGCATGCTCGGAGCCCGGGTTCGATCCCCAGCCGTGGCGAAAAGTTTTTCAATAAAAAATTTTTCTGATCGGTCACCACCTCTCTGCAGACAATGGCAAACCTCAGAGAGTAAATAATGCCATGTAAAGCTTCTTGAGAACATGAGCCGTTCGGAGTCGGCATAAAACATGTAGGTCCAGTTCTCGGTCAATTGTGTGCATAAATTTAATAACACACACAACACAATCGATCCTAAGAAGCTCGGTCAAAGTCCTTTCAAGGGCTGAAATGGCCAATTTGTTTTTTTTTTTTTTTTTTTTTTTTATTATTATAATTAAGTATCTACACAAGTATCTTATTAAGTAAATTATATATAAATCTATTCATTAAACTCAATAAAAAATCTTTTGATACTATTTTTAACAAAATTAATGGAACATATAAATAAATTCATGAATGTTGGTATTTACTCATGGCTTGTAAAACCAATAGAAAGATCCTTAGAATCTGCACATTCCTTAAAATCTTCCCAAAAATTAATTTTTGTGTTATCATGTATTAAAGGAATTAATTTATCTATAATATCCTTCTTTTTAGATGGGTTTTTCACGATTTCCTTTAATTGTACATATTTGAAAATTTCAGAAGATCTTTTTGATGAACTAATGTGCATTCAAAAAAATTTTGCATCGGTTTCGATGGAAGTTTTATAAAAAATTACAATAATCCTTTTCGAAAATTTTGCATTTCATTTTTTTCGGCAATTGCTGTATGCTGGATGCAATAATCTTTTCTTTGTAGCACGATTGAAAACGAATGTTTGAGAATCCTTTGTAGTACGATTGGAAAAGATTGTTTGAGAACCTTCAGATCGAGTATCCATGAAATGATTGTCCATGAGCTCTTCTTCGTCACCTTTTTTCATTTGTGGATCAAAATCAGGATCATAGTACGACGATGCAGGACTAAAATCAATTTTACTTTCTCCGTTATTAACGCAAAAATCACTGGAGAGTATACTTATATTTTTGTAATAATTTCCAAAAAAAAATTCAAGGAACTTATCATATAATTTTTGATAGATTATGACTTTCAAATTTTCAATTAAATCGAAATTTTTTTCAAGTGACGACATTGTACGCTGTTTTTGATTATATTCGATACGTTTGAAGAAGAAGATGTGACTAAGAAAAAATGTTCAATAAATTTTTGAAATAATTTTTCGATTGCGGTATTTTGAAGTGAATTTTTTCGCATAAAATTTAACTTCGTTTAAGTAATGTGCTGAAAAGTACTGAAGTAACTTGGTTTTGTTGTAACCCATTTTAATCTAATCAAGGCATTTCAAGTTACTTGTTGTATTTTTTTTTTTAATATTAGTGTTTAGAAATGAGATAGGCGAAAATGGATTGAAGTTTCTCGTAGACTTTTTGCTCTAGATTTTTAAACATAGATAGAACAACAAAACCACGGAAGAAATGAGAGCAAAAATAGACTCATGCGCGCGTTTTGCTCCATTTTTTCCAAACTTGCGTCGTATTAGAAATAGGTTGATGATATGTATATTAGAATTTTTTTTATATAATTGAGAACAATGAAAGACCAAATTCTAAAGTGAAAACTATGCATACAAAACCCTATATAAATATCAAAGATTTTTTTTTTATTGCATATGAGAGGGGCGGCAAATTTGGAATCCGCACCGGGCGGCTTAGCCTCTCGGTACGCCACTGCCGACACATACACCATGAAATGATTTCTCGCATAATCCCTTGCATATTATTTTCGGGGAATTTTTATCGTCAATTCCGCAATTTATTTTGACACACGACATTTCCATATGGGCATCTCCCACAAAAGGTCCACCAAAAATGAAGAAAAACATTAAAATAAAGCACTCTAAAAGCTTATAACTTTATTTTTTTTTTTTTTTGATTAGTATGACTGCTATGTAACTTGAATTCAACTTATTATGATGTATTTTTATTAAAATTTATAACGAACATCTTTACTGTATTTTACTACTGTGGAAAAATTTGTCGCGTCCATGATGTCGCGTCCGTATTCGTGCTATATTTATTTAAAAAAAGATAAGAGATAATTTTTATGTTTCATAAGTCTACTAAGAATAGTTATCCTTTGACATCCATTAACATGTATATTATATATAAAAAAAAGTTCTCAAAATTTGCTAAATTTTGCGTATTTCTATACGAGCTTAAAAAAACTTCTGTTTTTTGTCGCGTCCGTTTCATTGAATGATTGATTATTACTTTGTACTAATTTGTACTAAATCTCGCCAATATTTTTATAAAATGTAGAACTCTATCGTCGCGTTAGAGCACTTATATATATATCGGCTCATTTTGCTTCTTTCTTGTTTTTCGAGTAATTAAAACCGTGCGAATGTCGCGTCCGTGCCACTGGGCAGTTAAATGTAAAAACCTCACGAAAGAAATTTTAATGAAATTGCGGAGCTTATAAAAACACGTCTGAACTCTTCAGCGGTCGAATCGAAAAATAGTTAACCACCATGGTTAACTTTTCATTTGAATTTTACTGAAAAGAGTATTACTATTCTCATACCCCTTGTAGGTATGACAATAGGTTGTAAAGTATTTTTCATCCTCCTACCCGCGAGAGATGTGGCACTTTTCCAAGAACACGAGTTTTCAGTTTAACTTTCTACCTATAAGTCACCCATAAATGGAACTTGGTACGAACTTACTATTAAGTAATGCTTTTCGACTGGAAAATTCGAACAACCTTTGTTATAGGGGGGTGATACAATTAAAGTTTTTGATATAGATTAGATTTGGAACTAAATGTCGTGTAATAATAATACTCAGTATGAATTTTCGATACAGAATAGCTATGGAAGTAAAAGTACAGAACATTTTAACTCAGAATGGAGTTTCTATTTGCTGGTGTCCTACTACTGGAAAACTAAAACGGTTATTGTACAAGGGATGTAGCTCCGCCCATGTAAATCACACTTTTTACATTGAATCGATTTGGCAATAATAGTCATAGATTAAAGAAACTTGGTTTGGAGTAACTACTTATTTGATGATATCCTACTGCTCGGAAATACTCGAAAACTAGAACGGGTATTAGACAAAGAGTGTTTCTCCTACCATAAAGGAGAGCTATTTTGTATATGGACGGTTCAGAGTTAAAGTGAACCAAGTCACAAAATGTCAAGAAGTTTGTTTTGAGATAGAACGACTTAAATTTTATGTTTTATACGAAGCTCCAGAGAGAACTTTTTGTATTTTTTCAGTTATTTCCTTAAAGAAAATTGATGCAACTAAGTTTTAAAAAGAATTGAGTTTTCCGTATGAATCTACTTAGAATCACATTGAAAAACGATAAAAATTGTTATACCCTAGACCTGAAAGGTCAGGGTATATTAACTTTGTGCAAACGTTTGTAACGCATAGAACGAAGCGAGTCCGGTATAGAAAAGTATATATATTCTTGATCAGCGTCACCACGTGAGTCGAGCTAACTATGTCCGTCCGTCCGTCCGTCCGTCTGTGTGTTGTCCGTATACACAGGATAAGAAGAAGGAGTTGAGATAATTAGATGAAACTTGGTACACATGGTCACATGTACCCAAGGATCTGCACTATTGAATATTTTTGGAATCCGCCCACGGACACGCCTACCTCCCATACAACGCAAAAATTGAAAACTGCATAACTCAGCTCATAATAAGTCTACAACAATAAAATTTGGTATGTGTGTGTTTTATATCAACACAAAGATGTCTTTGAAAAATGGACGTCATCCGCTCACGGACACGCCCACCTACCATACAACCCAAAAATTGAAAATGCAATAAATAAGCCTCTGTTTAACCTACAGAGCTAAAATTTGGCACGTATGTTTTTTATAACAAAAAAAAGATGGTTTTGAAAAATGGACATCGTCCGCCCACGGACACGCCTACTTCCCATACAACGCGAAAATTGAAAACTGCATAGCTCAGCTCATAATTAGCCTACAACAATAAAATTTGATATGTATGTGTTTTATACCAACACAAATATGTCTTCGGAAAATGGACGTCATCCGATCACGGACACGCCTACCTCCCATACAACCCAAAAATTGAAAACGCAATAAATAAGCATGTGTTTAACCTACAGAGCTAAAATTTGGCACGTATGTTTTTTATGACAAGACAAAGATGGTTTGGAAAAATGGACTTCATCCGCCCACGGACACGCCTATTTTCAATTAATTTATTTTTTTTTATTTTTGAAAAGTGGGTTTAGGGTATTTCATAGTCGGCCTAGACCGACTTTAGACTTTCTTTACTTGTTTTTTTTTTTATTTTTCATTTAATGCACTCTTGTGTTTTGTCTTAAAACGTTTTTCCATTCAGAGTATTGCCATTTTATTAACACAAAAACATTACGTTTTTATTATTTTATTCACAATAACATATAGAATAGCATATATATTTGATACAAAAACTTACTTAATAAAAATAACCATATATAACTCCTATATTTTCATGCTTAATTTAACATAAACGCAATTCATCACTTCAGCTTACAAAACAGCACTATTATGCATCTATAAGCAGCTTTAAAGCTTCTCAAATAACAAGCTTGACATGAGAGAAAGACAAGAGAGAGAGAGAGTAGCGTGCTTTTTGGCTAACTGTAGTTAGCTTTGAACATGACAAAAGAAATAAAAAACAAAAATAAAAAAAAAATTTAAAAAAAAAAAAATTTAATTTTAAGCAGATCAAAAATGAAAAAAAAAAAATTTGAATAAATGTAATTAAAGCATGCTTTCTATTGTTACAACAAGTGTTGCCTTGATGATGTGCGCATTGCTGGTTAACTGTTGTTGTTGCTTTTTAAATAATGTCAGCTTTCAATCCACAACAATTCGCCCTTCAACAAGCACTTCAAACCACTTTTTTTAACCGCAACCACACATATCCCCAGCCTTTGCCACAACAACATATTGTTACCATGTATTTGTATTATTCTTCGCAGCTTGTATATTTGTGCGTGTGTGTTTTTGAAAAGTAAAAGAAAAAAGAAATGTAAAAATATACACATTTCTTATTAACTCTAACAAACAATCTTAAAAGAATTTATTAGTACTATTTATTATGAACTAAAGTAAATATATAGCTAGATAAATTTAAAAAATATTTATTTTATATATTATAAACAATTTTCTCTATATTATTTTTCTATTTTTTTCTTTTGTTTTCCTAGTGATAATTTTAATATTTCCGACTTCGAATCGATTTTGTATTAGAAAAAAATGAAGATGACTATTTCGAAAAAAAAACCTATTCAAACAAAACAAGGATTTAAACAATGAATTGACGTCCATTTATAATGCATGCTTATGGTAAAAAAACAAACAAACTTGTGTATATACATAAATATGCATACATACATATTTATAGAGATATAAAAAAATAAATCAACTACTGCAGTCGTAATTAATAGAAAAACAAACTAAATACAAAAACAAAAATATAAATGATGACATAACAACGAAGTGTTAAAAGAAATTGTAACTTCTACTATGATGTAACTACGGCTGTTTGTCTATCGCTACGAAAATATATTTATATATATATATATATATATATATATTTATATATGTATATGAGACCTAATAAAATATTGCTCCCTTCTCAATAAAAAACACTAAACAAACGATAGGAGTGGAGAATATACCTTAAGTATATGATGCATGGTATGTATAATTTTAAATTTTATTTTATATTATGTTGACGCTACAACTGTCACAACATTTAAAAGGACATAATATAAGTAACACAAATATTGACCACAAAAGTTGTCCACTAAAAGAGCATGATACTGATAGAATTGTTCGTAGTATTACGTACTACTAGTAAAAGCTATTTATACTACCAGTACAAACTACTACATTGTGTGTTCAACCGAGAAACATTTGTCTCGTCAACCTCAGGCTTGACAAATTTTTTTTTCATTGTTTCACCGTTTTTCATTAGTTTTGGTAGTTAGTTAGTTAGTTATAGTTAGGCAAGAGTGTGAGATATTTTAAAGAGGTTGACTTAAACGGTTTTGACTCTTGCTCTAATGTGTGCGTTTAGAATGTTTATTAAACCAAATCTTTATTGGTTGTGATTTTAGAGCTTGATATAAAACGAAACAAAAAACATGACAACATTGCATGTAGAAAAAACTGAAATATAAAACAACAACTAAGGCCCGTTAACTGATCTCAATTTTAAACAAAATTTAGCTTAAACAAAGTTTAAAATTCCTTAACCTCAGTTTAAATTTTAACGCCGATACCACATCTCAAAAAATCTAAGTTTAACTTGGTGAGGCAATTTTAAATTTAAACACAGAAATTCTAGGTTTAAAAAATTTAAACTTAGATTTTGTCAAAAATTCTCTGAGAACATTGGAAATATTCTCAATCATAAACAAAAAATAAAAAATAAAAAAATCATACTTCAAAAAAATCAAAACAATAAACAAAAACAAACATATTTTAAGTTTTGAAAAAAAAAATATTCCAATGAAACTGACAATTTGCATTATTTTATCAAAAATTTTTGAAATATTTTGATGTTCTACGTCAAAGTTGTAGAATTTTTACTACAGTGCCGCTCAAATATGTTTTTTAATCTCAGTTTAAATTTTTAAACAGAGTTTAAGTAAACTGCCGATAAAAATGAGATAAGTTACGAAAATAATTTTAACTGAGTTTAGAATTTAAACTTTGCTTACGAAATCTGAGGTTAAGGAATTTAAACTTCGGAGATCAGTTAACGGGCCTAATTAACATAATACAAGAAAAACAAAAATTCTATGTTAGATATATATTTATAAAATAAAAACAAAAAAAAAAACAACAAATTCATAAGAAAACTTATTCAATTATATAGCAACGTTTTTGCGTATTTACAGAACACATTAAATGTGTCTAACTGAACACAAATTAAATTTACTTAAAACAAAATCTTTATATAAACGAATTTATGCATTGTGAGTGCTAAAACAAGCCTATTCATATAAGCAAATGAAAAGATATATTTATATGTTAAAGTGCATGTTTGAACTTAAAAGCATTGTTACATTATTGTTGTTATGATTGTTGCAAAAGATTTGTCTTTACGTGTAATAATCATGATTATATCATTAAATTCAACATCTTCTCCGGTCTAAAAGCTACAACTAAGAGAAAACTTTTCGCAGAAAGATATTAAAAAACAAAAACAAAAAAAAAAAAAAAAATTAAATTACGAATCATCTTGTTTACAGATGCATAGATGTAGCATATTTATAAAAATATACCAACGGGCACATAGAATTCCATAAAATTCGACATCAGCAATTCTGATATGGAAAAAACCAATAATGAAAGTAATGTTCTGAAACCCGATTGCACAGAGTGCTTTGTGTAGTCGCAAAATAAATGGCAATAATTTGAAATCTTGCGCCAGCTAATATTTCTATTAAAATAAATTCAAAATATTTCTGTTAAAAAACTCCTTATGTAGGCATGGCATAACTTTCAAAGCTGGTGTTAGTTCTTTTTTTAGGGCTCAGAGAAAAATTTCTTTAATATACGATTTTTAACCATAACTAAAAATTAAATATATTTTCTATAACAAGAAATCCGTGCAAACATTTTTAAAAAATTAATTAAAAAAACAAAATAATTCCCAACTTTTGAGAATTATATACCAAAAAATTTGTTGACTTTAAACAAAGTTCCACTTTTGTAATAAATTAATAACCTTAAAAAGGCGCCATTTTGAATTCGCTTTGTTTGAGTTTTCCTCACTTATGGTCTTATCTTTTATAGGGACTATTGAAGCCGCCAGAACCAGAGAATTAGCACCCTACTTGATTGGATTTAAGTATTAATTTTCGGTCATTTGAATAGAAAATTCATAATTTTTTACTTTGCGCTACCATTTTCAAAAAATGGCACCAGATAGCATCAATCTGTCCTCAGATTTGGAAAGAGCATGACAAACTACTGTACGTTTATGAAGCTTGTACAAGATTAGTTATTTTTTCCCAAAAAACATAGCGGTTGAAAAATTGAAAAATTTGGGTCGAAATGGGTTTATTAATGATAGAAAGAAAGATATTTATTCTTGTCGATATTTATCGATATTTAATGATTTATGATGGATCATTATAAATGATATGCATATTTAATATAAATAAAACCTTTTTTCGATGCTAAGCAGGACATTATCATGTAGTAACTACATTCTGAGTTTCAATGTTTCGTGACTTTTTCTTCCATAGCTTTTTTGCTTAGAAAATTTGGATTGTGCGGAGCCACTAAATCCAATCTAAGTTTCAATGTTCTGTGACTAATATTTCCAAAGCAACTCAATATTAAAAATTTGTTCCCTACTATAATGCCCCTTCTAGTTTCCCCAGCAGCGGGACCTCATCAAATAGTAACTTTATCCTGAGTTTAAACGTTCTTTTACTTTTACTTCCAAAGCTTTTCTATACCGAAAATTTTAACTGTGTGTGCCACGGCCTGTTTTATAATGCCCGTTTCAGTTTTCTAGTATAAAGTCTGGGTTAATTTGTAACTTCATAATTAGTTTCTAGTTATTCGACATTTAGTTCCAAAGTCTTGCGATGCCTAAAATTTGAATCGTATCGGCTGTGCCACGCCTCCTTTACGATAGTTCCTCAATTTTGGCAGTCCAAGAGCATGACTTAATAATAAGTTCGTACAGAGTTTCATTGATATGTGTTGTACGAAAGTAATATCGAAAATTTGTGCTCTTCAAAAATTATCACGCCCCTCACTCAACGCCCATAAAATATTACCACTGGAACGGCACGTATAAATAAGGTCCTATATCAAATTCTGATTATACAAATTTGGTTCTATGGAGTCGTTTTGATACCACTACCACTTATTCCCGTGCGTTCTAGGACGGCATGCTTCCTGAGAGCCATCCAGTTCGGGTACGAGTACACTCTTGATCCTTGTAATTGAACGTTCCTCTAGGTTGTCGAAGAGGGATTTTCTCGGAAAAACCAAGTCTCTCAGCGCGAACACCAGTGACCCCTCGGTGTTGCACCAGCCATATAAGGCCGTGATCTTGATAACAGTTCGTGAGTTCTGCTTAGGTTGTATGAAGACCACATTTTCCTGACTCTTGCACAGGCTTTAAAATTCCTCCATCTGCGATTAGCTAAGTCAGAGTAGTGCAAGAATACTTGTCCCTTAACCGAGTTCAGAGAAACTAGAACTCGCTGTTCCGCTTTTAGCACATCAAGGGAAGTCTCCTAACCTGGCTATTTTGACCGCTTTCACATTACCATAAATGTTCCTATGGCCTGGAACCCAAATCCAGTTCCTCCTTGCAATGCTTTACTAGAGTTTGATTTAAACAGCAGTCAAGGCTCTGAAGGCCGCTTGACTATCTGATATCTATTCGCTGCATTTATATTGTTTGTGTTGACTCGACTTATAACCCGACAAGCCTTTTGTATCGCTAGAAGTTCTGTCTGAAAGACGCTTTCTGAATCTGGTAAACTGAGTGAGTTGGCAACAACCTGTTTTTTCGAGTATATGTCTAACTCCGCATTTCATCGTCAATATAGAATCAGTATAGATGGTTATAACGAAGACAGCAGCTGGGCCTCTATTGCGCCAATCCGCGCTAGTTGGGTGAATGTTACTGTTAGTGAATGTCTTTGCAGTACAGATTGAGGATGTCGTTATCTGTGCTGATAATCACCAGTATCGGTGGCAGTAAATTTAGATATTTCCGTGCCCATATGGTTTTCCCTCCAGTTGCAAGACTACTTTTGTCTGATCGCACTGTTCGATGCAGTTAGTTTGATATGTTTATCAATAGGAAGGAAGTGAATCACAACGTTTAGCGCATCAGCGGCGGCCTCGGTAAGCGTGCTTGACTGCCAACCCAGAGGTTCCCGGTAAAATTTCATCAATATGGATGTTGAAGTTGGTGGTGGAAGAGATGTTTGTGAAATGAGATTGCTTAATAATAACTCGTGTTGACTGAGGTAAATGGTATAACATTTGCCTCAGATTCAAATTAGCATGTTGATGTCTACACTACACTTGTTTCACTTGATTTCCCTCTCTTTTCTACTTATCTATCTTTCCCTCTCTCCTGGTTCTTTCGAACCAAGGCAGACTTGACTAAATAGGTTTGACACCTTAAATCCTTGGTTCAAAGCTAAAAATTAAAAAAACTCGCGTGTAGCAACGTACACGTGGCAGAAGTGAAACTTCTTCAACAGTAAGAAATAAGAGACATTTTAGTGTGAAATAGAGAGATAAAGTATCTGAAAAGAAATTCAATCAATACGAAATGGAATAATAATTTGTTGATTCAATATTTGCATCCAGGGACCGTACCGAATATGGTTTTTGTCGAAAGTGTCACATATTAACTTTTATCTCTTAATTTTTATTTTTTCCGACAAAAATAACAGTTTTTTGTGCCTTATAGTTTTTTTGGGCAAAAATAACACTTATTTTCTGCCGCTTATTTTTCGGTCAAATATATCAGGTAATTTATATTTGTTCAAGTCATTTTACCGATAAAAAAATTTTGGTATTATTATTTTCATCTCATCGGTGAGACATTTCACACATGGTGTCAACAATTCAATCTGTCAAGCGGCCTTTAAGAAAACACAAACTGCTTGATATTTTTGACCGAAAAAATAAAAGTCACAAAATAACTGCTATTTTTGACCGATAAACTTTTTTCTATTTTTCCTCGAAATATACTAGGCAAGAAATTAACTTTTAAAGAATCAGTTTCAAATTTAAAAGCGACTTAATATTCGTGAGGCTGAGGACATTTGTAACATAATGGTATATTTGAAAAAGTCTTTCGACAATTTTTTTCATTTGAAAATTGTAAAATAAGTTATTTTCGGTACTTGTTTTAGTTCAGTTGGTGTTTTAGTTGCTTTGGAATGTCTTCTCATTATTGTTACTTTTTGAATGCTGGATTGCATTTGCATAGTACTCTTTGAAGGAGCCTTCGAAAGCAGAGGCAAATCTTATTCATTATTACCTCCAGCTTCCTGATCATAATAATTGCTATGTTGATAGAGGGCCTCATAAAGCAGCGAACGTTGATTGTTGAGTTCATCAACTTGGTTGGCTTTAAAATTTTGTTGAGATGCATCAGTGTGTTTTTTGGGGATTGGTTCTTTGTAGATTCACCAAAATACACTGATGTTTCGTAAAAATGCATTTTGAAACTCAGCCGTTGTTGCAATCACCTTACCTTCAACATTAGTTGCAGACCAAACAGCGGCTGTATTCTTAAGAGCTCTAATTCGCTCTCTATATTCACGAACGCGTTCTGCTCCTGTTTTAGCTATTTTCCTATTTTTTTTTCGTGCATACTTGTAGGATGAAAATAAATGTTACGGTTATGTTAATAATGTAATGTTAATCTAATGTTAATGTTAATTATGTTATTTTCAGTATGTTACGCGTTCAGTTTTAATTAGATTTTGTTTGGCTTTTTGACATGTGCATACGTGGCGTAAAGGAATAGATTCCGGCTCATAAGCAACGATGTTCAGGGTTCAATTCTCGGCAGCGGCAGTAATTTTTTTTTTAATTTTCATATGAATTGAAAACGTTAGCCTAGCGTCACGAAAAAGGACCTTGAAATTTCACTCGCCGCCAAAGAAGTTTCACTTCAAATATGACATGTTCGGACGCATTACCACAGTGTTAAGCCATGGCAGGATTTTTGGCTTAAGACTATCTCTTGCCGAATGGTTTTTTATAGGTAAAAGGCTGTATATGCCTTTATAACCCTTTGTTCGAATCTAGTGTGACTCATATATTTAACACAGCTTGATAGAGAAAGTGTTTGATCTTTTAAACGTGTTAGATAAAAGTGCTGCAAATTGGTTTTTGAGGCGAACAATAAGTCCAATCCAGTCTTGCTAGGATTCACTTCTAGACCGCATCCGGCAGCCCAGTGGCTGATTTTATCCAAAGCTCTCTCTACAATCCCACTGAGCATGGAAGGAAACAGCCCTGATAACATAACGACCACGTCATTCGCATATGCCACTGTCTTGATACCACTATTGTTGAGTAGATTCAGAAACCCGTTCATAGTTATGCACTAAAGAAGAGAAAAAATAACTCCTCCCTCGCCAACTCATGCATGGCATATATGTCAATGTTGTTGAAAGCTCCTTCAATATCAGGAAAGGATGTTAGTGTGAATTGTTTTAAAAAAAGGATTTCTCAATGGTTGTAATAATTGTTTACCTCCTTTGAGGTAGGCATGTTTGGCTTTGGATATTTATGTTTTGTCGTGTCTGTTTTTTTGAGATGAATGTCTATAATTCTTTCCTGTGTTTTTAGTATGAATGATGATAGACTGATTCCTATCGGTCCTAAGCCGATTCATGACCCCGTCTGCCAACTTTCGGAATAAAGATAACCTTGACTATTCTCCAGCTCCTTGGAATTTAGTTAGGGCGTGTACAGTTTGTGAATATTTTCAGGAGCAAGAGTGTTAGCACTTTCTTCATTTTTTGAAGCATTACATTACTTATATTGCAACTTTTGGCTGATACTACAAAGCCAGCTTTGCTTTACCCACATTTATAACAATTATAAAGGAAATATTCGGACGTACCTTATTGATTTTCATTGTCATTACTTTTAAACTTCATCCATTTTCTGACCTTTAATGCAGCATAGCCATTCTGATTTTCAGTCTTGTGTCCAACCTTCAACGCACAATTTTCAAAGAGGAAAGTTCGTTAGCAGTTTGAAATGCAGCTTGAATTTATTTGAAATTGGTTGTTAATCCATCAAGTAAAATAATGATCAGTAGGCTTTCATTCAGATCGACATCTATATCATTCAAACATGAAACGCAGATGTCAACCTCAAATAAATACTGAGATATAGGCTGACTAGGATCAAATTTGAGACTTATTAACTTACGATAATTTTCTGCTTTGCGTCTGGTGGGTTTTCGGTCGCATGTCTCCTGCAAGTATGTTCATACTTCTTGAACTGTCTTAAGATACTTAACCATACGGACTACATTTGGTTTTAACGCAATATTGAGTTCCGACTTTGCGTCCATGTCCTTATTATCGCAAGCTTGCTGCTTTTTTAGATTCCATTTATATGCGCGTTTTTGTGCCTCAGTTGCTGCCACTGGTAAGATAACAGTGTTCGGTCTTCTCTTCTCGCCGCGAACCATTCGATGTAATCTTCCTTTATGTAGCACTGCCTCCATATGAAGTCTCCATTTCCCATAGTAAGTGCCATTTAATAGTGGAATTATCATATATAAAATATTATGATTCATATGAAGGATTATTGAATTGAAAATTTAATGAAAACGGTAAAAAAGTGGTTAAAATATTGATATTGACGTTTTTGGCTTTAATAATTGAAAATAATTTAAATCTTTTGGAACATAGCAGTCGTACAGAAACTTTTGTCAATACATGCAAGTTTTTCGGCTTAGTATTATTTTTAATTTTTTTAAACCAATTTTTATAATACTATTTGGAATTATTTCTCCATGGCTTATCAGCTGATTTAAATTTTTTGTTAAATGGATTTCAAAGTAGGACTGAAATTCAAAATACTTTTTGATGAAAAAGACAACATCTAAACACTTCGAATTGAGACGCACATTTCGACAGACAATCTCAATTGTAAGAGAGACAAAAAAAAAAAACCCACACAACCATATAATTTTTCATTAAAATGTTTTATTTTTTCTTCTGCAGATCTTTTGGAGTCTCTACAAACTTGAATGATAACTTTTGCATGCAATTATTTCGGAGTTTGCGTCTGTTTTCGTTGTTTATCGATAACTTCACTTACATATATATAAATTTCTAGAAATTTGAACTTCTTAACTACTTATTATTATATTGTTATAAAGCATATATTAATTCATGAATTCTTAAATTTATTTTGAATTTTTGTGTTTTTTTTTAAACCTTAAAATTTACTTATAAAAAAATATACATATATATGTTAAATATACAATAATGTATTGTATTGTATTTGTATGTAAGAAATAAAAAAAAGTGATGCAATTTTTTTTAAGTTATTTTCTCAATGCTTTATATATTTTTATTATTATAACTAAATATTTTTATTTTTATTTTTATTTTATAGAATAAAAACATAAAATTTTGTGACCGTTTTCTTTTCATTTATTATGTTTAATGTTTGAACTTGAAGCATAGATAGTTATTTTCTTTTAAACTTAATTTTAGTTGTTGTCTTTAAGAGCTTTTTATACAAAATTTTTTTACACTTTCGCATAAAGTTAGGAGCATTCATTCTACAGACCAATGTGTGCTTTATATGTTTTTCGTTGAATTGATTGATTGTTTTGAATATAATTTAAACTAAGCTTTAATTTCTCTTAACTTGTTTCAGCGTTTAAATAATTTAAATGTGAATTAAAGAAGGTTATGTCTGAAAATTAAATGTGCATTATAAATTAAATGTATCCTAAAAGTATGGAACTTATTATTATTGAATAAACATTGTATCTGAAGCTGTTCGAAAGCATACAAAAAATCTAAGTATTGGTTTTAAATATGCTTTTTTTGTCTATTTCATATGATTTGTCCTGAACTTTTCTAATAATTTGGCTTCCATTTTTGTTTAACACTACATATAAAATAATATAAATAACTACATATATGTTTTTAATTTCCAAAACTCAATGTAATGATTAAATACGGGAAAATCATTAAGTTTAAGCAAAAATATTTTATTTAATAATTATTAATATTGTATGTTTTTTTTAAATATTCTGTTTTTGTTCTAAAAATATACATATAAGTTTTGGCTTTATATTAACATAAAACTATTTTATGTCATAAATGAAATATTTTATTTAGTTTTACATTAAAAAAAATATGACGAAAGGAATTAAGAAATTAAAAATAAGTCAATTGATGAAAGTTAAAGAATGCGTTGATAAAGAATTATAAAATAATAATATTAAACTAATACGACGAACACAACTGAAATGAAATGCATAGTTTTAAAAAACTTAAAATAAGCTTAAATGTTTATAAAAAACACTCAACACAAAAATAAAACAAAAAAAAAAAAAAAAAACAACCAACAAATCTATATAAAGATACAAATGCAACACGCATATATTTACTTGATTTTCATTAAATGTTTTTAAATGAAATGAAACTGTCCAAAAGTTCAAGCATGATGTCCTTTTTATGGATGGTGGTACAATTTAAAATTAATAACAATTTAAAATAGAAGAAGATGAAAAACAGAAATCCAAACAACACCGAAACAAGTTATAGAGATAAATTTTTATGAATATCTAGCTCTGGAAATAAAAGAAGAAATCTATTTACATATAAATATACCTACATACATATTTTATTAAAATAAACTAAATGTCAATGTTTCAAACAATTCTTGTCAAAATGGCCAATAAAATTGCAAAATAGAAATTAATTGTTTTTACTTATTTTAGCATCATAGTTGGAAGATCAACAGAGAAAGAAATCAACCAGCAGCAAATTACCGTGATCGACCAAAAATTTTGTAATAATAAAACTTCGTCTTTAAAAACTTTTAATAAAGCTTTATAAAAAAAATATACCAATGAAATATGTAACTTTTCTCTCAAACACCCCAAGAGCGCCTACATCTGTTTGCGATACTACTTATGCCTCAGTGCCATAGAGAAGCACGGTTATGATGCGTCTTGTGAAGTGTCAGTTGTTTCGATCGAGAGATGGCTCTGAAACCTAATTGCTTACTAAGCCCGTTGTAGCCCCTATGAACAATTGTTAATCTTAACTTAATTTGCAGGCGGACATTGTTGTTGCTTTTGATGGCGGTGTCAAGGTACTTAAACTGCTCGACTAATTCAAAGTTATATTTGCCTGCTAGCACATGCGTTTACAAATCATCGAATTTTATTATATAAATTAGAGCTCTGTGAAAAATGTGTTTTGCAAATTAAGTTCATTTTATGTTTGTCATAATCGACCCACCGAACAGGCTACTCCAGATATTATGACCAAATTTCGCACCAGTTTAACTATTGGACATCAATCCACCATGCCGTATGCAGCGGGTGCGTACCGAGAAGAATATTACTCCTGTATCAGCCAGTGCCAATGAAGACTAGGATATGTCAATTCGTCGCCATTCTGAAGAATTAGGCTTGTGTTATTCGATCACATGGAACATTTTACGTAAGGACATTGGTATGAAACCATACAAAAAACAGCTGGTGCAAGAACTGACGATTGGTGACTTACCACAACGTCGTTTGTTTGGTGAATTGGCCTTAGAAAAGGTGGATTAAGATACACTTCTTTATCGAAAAATTGTTATCACTGATGAAGGTAATTTTTGGCTCAATGTGTACGCCAACAAACAGAATTGCCGAATTCGCTCTGAAGTGCAGCCAGAAGCAGTTCAAGAGCCGGCAACGCACCATGAAGAATGCAATGCTTGGTGCAGTTTGTGGGCCGCGGCATCATTGGACTGTTGTTTTTCAAAAATAATCAAAATCACAACGTTACACTCAATGGAGCAAGATACCGTGCGATGATTTTGGATGAATGGAAGAATTGGACTTGGTCAAAATGTGGTTTCAACAAGACGGTGACACATGCCACACGCACGCGATACAATGCAACTACCAAGATGAGAGTTTAGTGAGCTATTAATCTCAAGTTTTGGAGCGAAGCTATATCCGCTAAGATCATGCGAATTGACCCCATTAGACATTATTTTGTGGGGCTACGTGAAGTCTCATGTGAAGGGACACTCCAGCCACAATTGCAATGCACGGATGAACCAGCTCAGTTGTAGTTGCGAGAAATCTATATAATTAATAGGCTAAGGTTTTTTTTGTGACTTCAACTCCTCCCAGACCAATGGACCGATTCTATTGATTTAGATGTCATTAAATCAGGTTTAGGCTGTATATGTGCAAACCACTTTTAAAAATTGTGATTTCACTTCAGGGGGTTCCCAACTTTTTAAAACAGAAATAAAATTTTTGTACAAAAATCCGCTATTTTATCGATTTGAAGTCGATTGAAGTTTATAGTTTGAGAAGAGCTTATGTATTGATCGAATTTGAATTTTTTTCAAAACTAAAAATTTTTTACCAAAATTACCTTTTATGCATTCCTCAAATGTCAATTGTCCGAAAAATGCAGTTCCAAAATCAAAAATTCCACTTTCCGAGCAAACAAGTCAGTCAAATTTTAACGGTTTTCAAAATTTTTTTGTTTTTCTAAATTTTTGTTCAATTTTCTTTGAAATGTGTTGACAATTACAGTAATTATCTTACCAAATGTATTTTTAATGAATTTTCTTAAAATTGACTTTAGTTCTTTAACGTGTATTTTTATCAAACGCCAAGGCAGAGAAAAAAACTGTCTGAAATTTAAAGTTCTATATTTGGAAGCGAATATCTCTGGCACTTTTTAAAAAATTTCATTTATTTCTTTTTTGTATTTAATTGCAATTAATTGACTTTAAAATAATAACAAAGTTTTTACCGTTTCTTTATTGTTTATATTTTAATCATTGCCTTTAAAAAGAGTCCAATAAAATGAATGTTTTCTCAAAAAATGTATTAAAAATTGTTTTTGTTGTAAAAATAAAAAAAATTCAAATTTTCATTTTTGATTTTCTTTCATTGTATGTAAAGGGTGATTTTTTAAGAGCTTGATAACTTTTTTTTTAAAAAAAACGCATAAAATTTGCAAAATCTCATCGGTTCTTTATTTGAAACGTTAGATTGGTCCATGACATTTACTTTTTGAAGATAATTTCATTTAAATGTTGACCGCGGCTGCGTCTTAGGTGGTCCATTCGGAAAGTCCAATTTTGGGCAACTTTTTCGAGCATTTCGGCCGGAATAGCCCGAATTTCTTCGGAAATGTTGTCTTCCAAAGCTGGAATAGTTGCTGGCTTATTTCTGTAGACTTTAGACTTGACGTAGCCCCACAAAAAATAGTCTTAAGGCGTCAAATCGCATGATCTTGGTGGCCAACTTACCGGTCCATTTCTTGAGATTAATTGTTCTCCGAAGTTTTCCCTCAAAATGGCCATAGAATCGCAAGCTGTGTGGCATGTAGCGCCATCTTGTTGAAACCACATGTCAACCAAGTTCAGTTCTTCCATTTTTGGCAACAAAAAGTTTGTTAGCATCGAACGATAGCGATCGCCATTCACCGTAACGTTGCGTCCAACAGCATCTTTGAAAAAATACGGTCCAATGATTCCACCAGCGTACAAACCACACCAAACAGTGCATTTTTCGGGATGCATGGCCAGTTCTTGAACGGCTTCTGGTTGCTCTTCACTCCAAATGCGTCAATTTTGCTTATTTACGTAGCCATTCAACCAGAAATGAGCCTCATCGCTGAACAAAACTTGTCGATAAAAAAGCGGATTTTCTGCCAACTTTTCTAGGGCAAAATTCAATGATTTGCAAGCGTTGCTCGTTAGTAAGTCTATTCATGATGAAATGTCAAAGCATACTGAGCATCTTTTTCTTTGACACCATGTCTGAAATCCCACGTGATCTGTCAAATACTAATGCATGAAAATCATAACCTCAAAAAAATCACCCTTTAGTTTATTTAAGACGAATTTGTTTGTGTTTGACAGAAAAATTAATAAATACTATGTGTCATCGAAAAAGCAAGGCTACCCCCTATGGTTTTTTGCTCGAAAATTTTTTTTTTTAAATGTTGTTCTTATAATTTTTAAATCTTCAATAAGCTTCAAAAACAATATATTTGAAGAAAATTTCATTATAGCTACAACCAATTAAAAGTTATAGCCACGAATCTGTTTTAATCATCCTGCTTATCTATATAATTAATAGGCTAAGGTTTTTTTTGTGACTTCAACTCCTCCCAGACCAATGGACCGATTCTATTGATTTAGATGTCATTAAATCAGGTTTAGGCTGTATATGTGCAAACTACTTTTAAAAATTGTGATTTCACTTCAGGGGGTTCCCAACCTTTTAAAACAGAAATAAAATTTTTGTACAAAAATCCGCTATTTTATCGATTTGAAATTTAGTTTGAGAAGAGCTTATGTATTGATCGAATTTGAATTTTTTTCAAAACTAAAAATTTTTAACCAAAATTACCTTTTATGCATTCCTCAAATGTCAATTGTCCGAAAAATGCAGTTCCAAAATCAAAAATTCCACTTTCCGAGCAAACAAGTCAGTCAAATTTTAACGGTTTTCAAAAAAAAATTTTTTTTGGGTTTTTTGGTGTTTTTTCATCTAAATGTGTCATAAATCGATGTTGTAGGTGTTCTGTAAGTACCTTTTATATATTTCTGAAATATATCTTAGTATTATTTCTTAAATCTATTTTTTAATGCTTTTTTTTTTAACATTAGTTATTTTTCATAGCTGGAAGAGTTAATTTGCGATGTTTTCGAATAGTAATAATGTTTTTCTCAGTTGTTATATTAGTGTAAGTCCGTCTTCGTATTTTGACAGTTACATTAAAAAATTTTGTGTCAGATCAAACGTTTCAAGTCAAACCATTCAGATAATGATCTTTTATATCATTATTGAGACTCAATATATCGTTATTCGTTATAACTTATTGAATAGAATATCATATATTAAACGTCTATAATGTTTCTAACAATTAATTTTTATTGAATTGCTCGAATTCGGGCAACAGGTTTACTAGTAATCTTTAAAAAGTAAATGGCAGGCATTGATGTGTTGCTCCAAATAAATATTTCACTCTACTTACTTAGATGGCGCTTACAACCATTGGTCGGTTTTGGCCTCTTCTAAGAATTTGCGCTAGCCTCTTTTGTCGTGCGTTGTCAGGCTATCCAATGCCTGGTCTTACCAACGGAGATGAGGTCTTCCTCGTCTGCGTTCTCCGCCACTGTGTACCGAATCAAATATTTTTTCGCTGGAGCATCGTCGTTCATTCTCTCGACATGACCTAGCCAGCGAAGCAGCTCTTATTTACGATTTGACTATATCGATGTCGGCATTTAGCTTATACAGCTCGTGGTTCCATCGTATTCGGCACTCGCCATTGACGCAGATTGGACCATAGATCTTGCGAAGAATTTTTCTCTCGAACGCTCCCAAAGTCCTTTCGTCAGAGCTGCTCAACGTCCAGGTTTGCGATGCGTATAGTAGGACGGGCATGAATATTGACTTATAGAACGTTTAGTTTAGAGTTTTGTTCGTCGGGAGAGCTCTGCTTCTCAATCGCCTACTGAGCCCAAGTAACACCTGTTGGCAAGAATTATCCATCGTTTAATCTTAATACTGATATCGTTGGAAGAGTTAATGCTGGATCCCAAGTAAACAAAGTCCTTCACTACCTCAAAAGAGGTGTTGTCAACACTGACTTGGTTTCCAAGACGCTGGGACTGTTTGTTTGTTGACACGAGATACTTCGTTTTATCTGCGTTCACTGCAAGACCCACTCGACTCGACTCTTTTTCTAGCCTGGAGAATGCTGCACTGAATTCACGCGTATTTTGACCAATGATGTCAATATCATCAGCATACGCCAGCAACATAACACTCTTATAGGAATTTGTGCCGCTGCGGTTCAGGTCAGCAGCTCGGATGATCTTCTCCATGACTGTTGAAGTCGCACGATAAGAAATCACCTTGTCTTAAACCTCGCTTGGTATCGAACGGAAAAGAGAGGTCCTTCCCGATTTTCACTACGCTGCTGGTTTTGTTCAGTGCCAATCTGCAAAACCGTATTAGCTTCGCAGGAATACCAAATTCAGACATGATGGAGTATAGGTGACTCCTTATTGGACTGTCGAAGGCGGCTTTGAAACCGACAAAAAGTTGGTGTGTGTCGATTTGTTTTTCAAGTGTCTTTTCCAAGATTTGTCGGAGCGTAAAGATCTGGTCTATGGTGTACTTTCCAGGTCTGAAGACACACTGATAAGTTCCAATCAGTTGGTTGGCGATTGGCTTCAAAAATAAAATGGTGTTAAGTGCATTTAAAAGAGTTTTTCTTCATGTTTTCGTATTCAAAAGTGTAGTTTTGGAACTTTTCTTTGAAATTGATGAAATTGATTTGAAAAAAATGTTTGTAAAATAATTTTAAATTTTGAAACTTTCATAAAAGATTTTGGTATCTAGATGGGTTGCGGTGATCATTGTTGAAGAAAAGTGGATTGCTAATAAAATGCGTGCTGGAGGAAATGGATATGGAACAATTGCCAAAATTCTTAGACGTTCTCGAAATTTTGTCGTGAATGCTTTAAAGAAAACAAAAGTTGGAGAAATACGTGGAAGAAAACGGAAAACCACACTAAACGATGACCATCGCATTAATATAATGGCGAAAAAGGACCCTTTTATAGCTTCAAGAACAATAGCAGCAGAATTAGGCAACAAAGTATCTTCACGAAGGTAAGTGAAGAGAATAGGTAGGAATGAATTTGGCAAAATTCGTGCCTTATGGTCAGGAGATGAAGGAGTCAAAAAGTGGAACAACATCCTATGGAGCGACGAGACCAAAAAAATTTGTTTTCTTATGATGATGCCGCAAGGAATGTTCGTCGCCCAAAAGGTAAATATTGCGATTCCGCGGTAGACTAGGAAAACGGTTAAATATGGACGCGGAAACATAATGGCCTGGGGATGCTTTTTCCTTAATAGCGTAGGCCCAATATTCCGTATTCAGGATATTATGACCCGATTCGAATATGTGGAAATATTACAAGGAATGCATGATGCCTTAGTAAAGGAAGTTGGTAAAGGATTTTTTTAGAACAACAAAATGGACTGTATGTCCTGGCCCATTCAATCCCTCGACCTCAATCCGATTGTGAATCTTTGGGGTGAATTGAAGAAAAGAATACCTAACCAGACTTTTAAAAATAAGGACGATTTGTAGGAAAAAGTTCAGCAAGCATGGTCCATGCCTAGCAGGATTCAGGCTGTTTTGAAGAATAATGGCGGATATTCAATCCACCATTAAATTTGAGACTTATTCTCAAATTTAAATAATTTTGAGAATAAGTCACGCAATCCTAGACCGCGTAAAACCACCGTGTAGACTGATATAAGTCTACCGACTTTAAGTTCTCAAAAGAAGGGCTGATCCTTTCAAGTCAGCGAAGCAAATTATGAGATAGATGAATGAAGTAAATTACCTTAATGTATCAAGAAAACTAGTATCTAGAGGACTACATTAAGCTAATCTTTATATTTTGATCCTTCAAAAAAATTTTTTGAAGGATCGCTTAGCGTTTGCAAGGCCCTTGTTAATACATACTGACGACCAATTTTGCAAAAATGTGGTCTGGACTGACGAAACTAAATATAATAGTGTTGAAGGAGATGGAGAAATATTTGTTTAGCGCTTCAAATGACGAGACTTGAATCCGAAGTATAAAAAAAAATCACTAAAGCATAGAGGAGGCAACCTAATAACTTGGGGAGCTTTTTCCTGGCACGGCGTTGAGCCAATTATTCGTATGACAGGAATAATGGATAAAAATATGTATTTAGATCATTGACGTACAGCTTTGCACACTTGTGATTGTATAAGTGCATGAAAATATGTATTCATCTCACGTACAAAACGATCAAAGCTTCAGTATCCAAGCAAACGTCAAGCACACAAGACCTGCGCTTGAGTGTTCCCTGAATGCATGAAAAAAAAATTGCGAGATATTACACTGAATAAATTTTATGTTTATAAGTATGTATGAGCAAAATTTTTTATTTTTAGAAAATAACGGCATGACGCATTGCATGGTGTGTCATAAGGAAGTAAAATTTGATAATCAAACAATTTTGATTAGCAAAAAGCTGTTTTAATTTTATTTAATATTAATGTTACTAAATGTTAACATAATAGTAGAAATGCCAATTTTAGTTTCAGATTAAAATATATTGGTACTTTCGTTTGATAAAAAGAAATAATTAAGAGTTGTAAAAATTTTACGAATTAAAAATAAAAATTAAAAATATTTGTAAAACTTCACTTTCTGTGTTTAATAATACATATTATCCATCTGTCGGTCTGTTTGCATTTTATAGTCCGTCCATTACAAGGTCATTTAAATTCGTTATATAAATCGAAGTACAAAAAAAAAATCACCCAATGATACTACAACAAGAGCTTAGCACTGCTTTGTTTTCAGTGTAAGCTTTAAAGCGCTCCTTAATACATACTCAAGATAAGAAAGTTTAGGTGTGCAAAGTTGCCCGTCAATGATTTAGATATACTAAAGAACAAAATGGAACAATTTGCATTTGGCAATATGCTTATTAGGTGGACTTTTATGCACGGTAATGCCCTGAAACACACAGCAAAGATTGTGAAGGATTGTCTTAAAAAGGAAAAAAAACCAATATTTTGGATTGACCTGCTCAAAGTCCAGACCTCAATGCTGTAGAGAATTTATGAAATGGTGTAAAGATCAGCAAAAGCAACGAAAGCCTAGAGTTGTAGAGTGGAATTGATAAGAATTGGTACTCTATTCCGAAGGATAGAGTACAAAAGCTTGTGGGGAGTATGGGACGAAGAAGTTTGCCCGTTTTTGACAATTCATAATACAGTACCAATTAGTAGTAAGCCATATTCGTAAACACGTTGTTAAATAAAAGTTTTTAATGTTTAAACTCAAATACCATAAAATACATTTTTGTTTTCCCATAATGTATTTTATTTTAATTCATGTGACAAAATCTTCATGCATATGATATTTATGTGTCCACGGCTGTATATAGCATATGAGTGTCTATTCAGCTTATATAAAGTTACAAAGTTTTATTTTTTTTTATGCTGGTTAAACTTAGAAAATTTTATGTTATATGAAATTCCCCGCAAATATCACATAAAATATTAACTTCCCCGCAAAAATCATATAAATTATTAAATTTCCCGCAAATAATTATTAAACATTATATAAGTTATTAAATTCCCCGAATATAAGATACCCGAATGTAAGAGCACGATTCCCCGATCAACTTGAAATTCCCCACAAATCGGGGAATTACCCACCAGTTGGCATCCCTGCTTGTAACGTTTAACAACGATGCTTCGCAACAAATAGCTGAGGATTTCGAAAGCGATTCGTTTGATACTCTTGTCGGCGAATTTCCTACGACCCCTTCAACCGGTTCGTAAGCAAGTCTTCCCGGTGAATCGCTTAAGATATTTTTCAGAGATTCGTTAGTGAGTCTTGCTGACAAATCGCTTTAGACCCCTCTCGTGAATTCATTCGCGACTCTTCCCAGTGAATCGTTTAAGACCCCACTCGGTGATTCATTGGCGCATCTTCCCGGCAAATTGCTCATATGGCAATTATTATATATTTTATGTGTAATAGTGATTTCCTGCAAGAATTATGGTTGGCATCTTTGATGCTCACACGTCAAAAGACCTCCTGTTTTGTAGGTGTAGGCTTCCAAGAATAGAACGAAAAATGTTGTGCACCATAAAGCACTTTAGTGAAAAAGCGGATGGTTGACCGACACGGCAATAATTGCGATTTGATTGAAGCTGCAGTTATTTCGATTGTTTTTAATAGAACTTTTGAAAAAAGAATTTGAATTTACCGAATTACTTGAACCAGCATGTACATGATAAAAATTTTAAATGAAAAAAGTTGTTTATCTTTAAAAAGTTGAATTTGAACTGTACAAAGTTGAATTTGAAGAGTACACTGAGAAATTATGCTTCTCTAACGTTTATTTTCATTTTAAAATGAGCTTCTAAAACGTTAGTTCCTGAAATAAACTTTTTACCATGAGCTTTTTACAACGTTCGTTTGATATTTTAAAATTAACATTTTAAAAATTGCTTGCAATTCTTCTATTTTTTCTAAAATTTTCATGGTAAAAAGTTTATTTCAGGATTAGTTTAATCTATTAATAAAAATTAAAATTTTCATAAAAGACACGAAAAATGTTGTCATTAACTATTTAAAATAGAATTAATATAAAATCACCTGATTTATTTGTCTTTTAGTTGTTTAAAATGTTCTTTACAGGTAATTTTTAAATATTTTATTAGTCTGTATACCTTCTTTTATTTCAAGTTAAGGCTTTTAAATAGCTTTTAATGGTCTAAATATATCGGTTTTGAATTTGAATTTCTTCATTTTGCGCTTTTAACCCTTCTGTCAATACGACACACCCGGGTGTGTTTTTGATTTTTTAACTGCAAAAATAAGTATTTTCCTTGTATCACACGAAGTTCAGCATTTTAATATGCTCCTAAATATAGGACGGCAATACTTTTGAAAAAAAAAAAATTATTTGCACCATTATTTTAGGTCTAGGAGTATTTTCTAATATTAACAACCTACGCTCTATACGAACATACCCGGGTATGCAAGCACTTTTCGATAAAGTTTAACATGTTTTGTGCATGCAAGATCACGAAGCTAAAAGAAAACGAAAACTTTACAGTTATTCCTTCAAGCTGCTAATCACTTTTGTTTATCTTTGAGTCAGTCAGTCGATTGTAGTGAAGTTTTAACTGAATTTCGGTTTTGTGTTATAATTGATTAGAAGATTTCCTTCGCAAGGTATTAATTATTAAATCTGAAGGTAAAAGTTTAACAAAATATAATATTATTTGTTCTAATACACTTATTTGTAAAGTGCATAGCAAGAAAATTTTGCAATTATGTCAGACGGACAGGAAGCCATACACTCAAGGAATTATAGAAGAATGACCCTTCAGCAACGTGAGGAGTATATGTCAAGGATGATGGAGGAGATTCTAGGAGAAGGCGAATCTGATGATGACGCTTTGAATGCCGTTGGTGACAGCGACGATGGTGGTGCTTTTGACATGGATGAAAATGCTTCAGATGCGGAACAAGATCACCTACCGCCTGAAGTCATGTCCGAAGAAGAGAGTAGCGATGATGATAATGAAATATTTTATCAATTTCCCACTTCAAGTTAGTCATTTGTTGCTCGCGATGGAACTTTATGGGCAAAAAGGGAACCCACTCCCCGCAAATATCGCCAGCATAATATTGTTCGACAAAATGGTGGTCCCCATTCCTCAACAACAAATCTTACGTTATTGCAAACGTTTAAGACTATTTTTACGACCGAAATGTGCGATGTCATCCTAAGGGAAACAAATCGTAAGGCCAATAAATGTTATCAAAAATGGAATGAGCAAAATCCCGGTTCTGGAAAAGAGTGGACACTTCTAACTTTACAAGATTTTGATGCATACCTAGGAATTCTTATTACTGCAGGAGTTAGCCGTTCGAATTATGAGCACACTAAAGACCTCTGGAAAACGTTCTCTAACCCATTGTATAGAGCAGCAATGGGTCTTAACAGATTTTGGGCAATATCAAGATATATTCGCTTTGACAATGAAAATACACGATCTCAACGGTTAGCAACTGACAAAGCAGCGCCAATTTCAGACTTGTTTGCAATGCTCAATGCCAACTTACGCCAATGTTTCAAACCATACGATGCAGTTACTGTTGATGAACAATTATATCCTTATAGAGGTAGAACAAAATTTACGCAATACATACCTTCAAAACCAGCTAAGTACGGCATTAAAGTGTGGTGGGTGTGTGATACAAAAACCGGCTACCCTCTACATGGACAGTTGTATGTTGGAAAACAACCAGGCACTAATCGTGAAGTCAACCAGGGAGAAAGAGTAGTTAGTGAGCTAGTAGACTGCTACAAAAACACTGGCCGGACAGTTGTAATGGACAACTTTTTCACATCACTGCCCTTAGCAAAAAAACTAATGCGATGGAACCTAGGCTTAGTTGGTACACTAAGAAAAAACAAACCATACATACCCACGGAATTTCTACCAGCAAGTGATCGCGCAGTTTTCTCAACTGAGTTCGGCTTTCATGAAAATGTCACAATGTGTTCTTATGTTCCAAAAAAAAAATAAGAGCGTAATACTTTTATCAACCATTCACTACGATAAGCAGTTGGTTGGAATAAACTATAAACCAGAAATAATTACATATTATAATTCAACGAAAGGAGCTGTCGATACTATGGACAAAATGCTTGGCGAGTACACCACAAAGAGGAGCACCAAGCGATGGCCGCTCGCTTTTTTTTACAACATATTAGATATAGCAGCATTGGCAGCGCATATAATATATTCTATAAACAACCCAGCACTATCTAAATCGACCTGCACGCGACGAAAAAATCTTCAGCAGCTAAGTTTGTGCCTTGCTATGCCATCTATACAGAAGCGATCAGAAACACCGAATATATACAGAAACTTTAATACAAGGAACGGAATCGAGGCAATTCTCCAACGTAAGGTGGGCGTAAGTGAGCAACCTGAAGGTAGTGCTCAGCAATTTCCAGAGGAAGTTCGTGACAAAACTGGTCGCATTAAACAAAAAGGTAATTGCTTTCTTTGCCAGAAGAGACGTCCAACAAGAAAGAGTTGCCTTGACTGTCAGAAGCCAGTCTGTGCTGAACATAGTCGAGATTTTGTTAAATGTGAAAATTGTCAATAATTTTTTTAAAATCTTTAACAAAAATAAAGTATATTTCTTTTGTCATAAACACTTTTTCATTTTTTACTGTTTTTATTTGGTACACACCCAGGTATGCTCGTATTGACGGGGCGTTGTTAAAGTTCGTATTGACAGAAAGGTTAATTTTTACTATATTTATTCAATGTTTGCTATTTGCATGATTATTTCAAATGTTAATTTTTAAATTGGATGATGCCAAGCGTTTTGGACTTTTTTTATAGCCTAAATTTATAAATCTTTCTTAAGCATAACAAGTAAAGAAAGTCTAAAGTCGGTCTAGGCCGACTATGAAATACCCTAAACCTACTTTTCAAAAACAAAAAATTTTTATTGTAAATGATCGTCTCCGTGGGCGTATGAAGCCTATACTTTATATGCATTTAAATGTTGATGAAAAATTTACTCATACCAAGTTTTATTCCTGTAGCTCACAGTTAATGCCTTTATAGTGCTTTCGCTATGGGAGGTGGGCGTGTTCATGGACGGATTACTCCCAATTTTGGAACACACCTTATTTTTGGTATAAAATACATACATGCCAAATATAATTTCTCTATGACAAAAATAACCTTATTTATTGAGTTTTCAATTTTTGGGTTGTATGGGAGGTAGGCGTGTTCGTTGGCGGATAACGTCCATTTTTCAAAACCATCTTTGTCTTGTCATTGAAAACATATGTGCCAAATTTTAGCTCTGTAGATTAAACAGAGGCTTATTTATTGCGTTTTCAATTGTTGGGTTGTATTGGAGGTGGCCGTGTCCGTGAGCGGATGACGTCCATTTTTCAAAGACATCTTTGTGTTAATATAAAACACAAACATACCAAATTTTAATGTTGTAGACTTATGAGCTGAGTTATGCAGTTTTAAATTTTTGCGTTGTATGGGAGGTAGGCGTGTCCGTGGGCGGATTCCAAAAATATTCAATAGTGCAGATCCTTGTGTGCAGGTGACCATGTCTACCAAGTTTCATCCAATTATCTCGACTCCTTCTTCTTATCCTGTGTTTACGAACCACACACAGACGGACGGACATAGATACAAAAACATATATTGACAAGACATTTCATGAGACTGATACGGAATGAAAGTAAATTTTTGTAAGATACAGCCAAGAGGACGGCACATAATGGGAAGTGAAATGTTTACACAAAGTGTTGGAGCAACATTGCTTGTAAACATTTTGACGTTGCAAATATATTTCCAAACCTGTTTGTTTGGTAGCTCTCATCTACATTTGAGTTGCTGCTGACAGAGCACTTCTTTCTCTTTTCTCTTGTCAATTGGTTTCCTCCCCTATGCCAATTGCTTTATTTTGTTTGTTGGTTTTGTTGTTGTTCTCAACCATAATCGTTGTTGTTGGTTTTATTAGCTGCCATATACAATACACTTACTGATTTCTGTTTGAATGTGTTCGTGCGTGCTATAGCTGAAATGGAAAAAGTTAGAATTTTTGATATTTTAGCATTTTGCCGATCTCATAGAAGTTGCTGTGGAGAAAACGCTGTAACTTTTGTGTTTCTAGTCGGATTAATATACATCAAAGGACAAAAATCAATAGAATTGATCGTATATTAATACTTCATCAATAATAAATTTTGAGAAAAATTAAAACTTATTCCACAATAAAAATAAAATTTAAAATTAGAATAAAAAATTAAATTTAAAAATATAAATACCAAAATATAAGAATATGTTTTATATTTTTTTTATATTTTAAATTTATATTAATATTTAAATTTTAAATTTTATATTTTATATTTTATATTTTATATTTTATATTTTATATTTTATATTTTATATTTTATATTTTATATTTTATATTTTATATTTTATATTTTATATTTTATATTTTATATTTTATATTTTATATTTTATATTTTATATTTTATATTTTATATTTTATATTTTATATTTTATATTTTATATTTTATATTTTATATTTTATATTTTATATTTTATATTTTATATTTTATATTTTATATTTTATATTTTATATTTTATATTTTATATTTTATATTTTATATTTTATATTTTATATTTTATATTTTATATTTTATATTTTATATTTTATATTTTATATTTTATATTTTATATTTTATATTTTATATTTTATATTTTATATTTTATATTTTATATTTTATATTTTATATTTTATATTTTATATTTTATATTTTATATTTTATATTTTATATTTTATATTTTATATTTTATATTTTATATTTTATATTTTATATTTTATATTTTATATTTTATATTTTATATTTTATATTTTATATTTTATATTTTATATTTTATATTTTATATTTTATATTTTATATTTTATATTTTATATTTTATATTTTATATTTTATATTTTATATTTTATATTTTATATTTTATATTTTATATTTTATATTTTATATTTTATATTTTATATTTTATATTTTATATTTTATATTTTATATTTTATATTTTATATTTTATATTTTATATTTTATATTTTATATTTTATATTTTATATTTTATATTTTATATTTTATATTTTATATTTTATATTTTATATTTTATATTTTATATTTTATATTTTATATTTTATATTTTATATTTTATATTTTATATTTTATATTTTATATTTTATATTTTATATTTTATATTTTATATTTTATATTTTATATTTTATATTTTATATTTTATATTTTATATTTTATATTTTATATTTTATATTTTATATTTTATATTTTATATTTTATATTTTATATTTTATATTTTATATTTTATATTTTATATTTTATATTTTATATTTTATATTTTATATTTTATATTTTATATTTTATATTTTATATTTTATATTTTATATTTTATATTTTATATTTTATATTTTATATTTTATATTTTATATTTTATATTTTATATTTTATATTTTATATTTTATATTTTATATTTTATATTTTATATTTTATATTTTATATTTTATATTTTATATTTTATATTTTATATTTTATATTTTATATTTTATATTTTATATTTTATATTTTATATTTTATATTTTATATTTTATATTTTATATTTTATATTTTATATTTTATATTTTATATTTTATATTTTATATTTTATATTTTATATTTTATATTTTATATTTTATATTTTATATTTTATATTTTATATTTTATATTTTATATTTTATATTTTATATTTTATATTTTATATTTTATATTTTATATTTTATATTTTATATTTTATATTTTATATTTTATATTTTATATTTTATATTTTATATTTTATATTTTATATTTTATATTTTATATTTTATATTTTATATTTTATATTTTATATTTTATATTTTATATTTTATATTTTATATTTTATATTTTATATTTTATATTTTATATTTTATATTTTATATTTTATATTTTATATTTTATATTTTATATTTTATATTTTATATTTTATATTTTATATTTTATATTTTATATTTTATATTTTATATTTTATATTTTATATTTTATATTTTATATTTTATATTTTATATTTTATATTTTATATTTTATATTTTATATTTTATATTTTATATTTTATATTTTATATTTTATATTTTATATTTTATATTTTATATTTTATATTTTATATTTTATATTTTATATTTTATATTTTATATTTTATATTTTATATTTTATATTTTATATTTTATATTTTATATTTTATATTTTATATTTTATATTTTATATTTTATATTTTATATTTTATATTTTATATTTTATATTTTATATTTTATATTTTATATTTTATATTTTATATTTTATATTTTATATTTTATATTTTATATTTTATATTTTATATTTTATATTTTATATTTTATATTTTATATTTTATATTTTATATTTTATATTTTATATTTTATATTTTATATTTTATATTTTATATTTTATATTTTATATTTTATATTTTATATTTTATATTTTATATTTTATATTTTATACATGCCAAGACGGAGGCATGATGTGTCAAATACAAGTAGTGTAATCATAAGAAGAAGTAAACAGGGATTTTTTTTGTGTTTGGTCTTGCACTTTCTGGTTGCTTTTGCACTAAAAAAAAGGGATTTTTCTGTTGTTTCACTTGCACATTTTGAACGTTATATAAAAGGTAAACACTTATATTTAGGTCAACAGTACTATTTTCCAACTAGAGAAAACAATTAAAATTTGTTTATAGTTATTTTAAAACAATTCTGCTTTTATTTAAGAATAATAAGGAGTATTAGGTTAATATATTTCACGAAAGTTAATAATAATATAATATAACACAATTTACGCAAAAACTTAATATACGTTGCAAAATATTTCCAACTTCAAGGAAAACACATAAATGAAAATATCCCTGATTTTATGTATTATAGTACAAGAAGCATCATTGTTTTGGCGTCAAATCGTCATTTTAACATTCTATGCCTCCAATGACAGTTGAGCCCTCGCGATTTATAGTACCTGGTCATTATATCATGGTACTACACAAACCACAGTGTAAGTCAATATTTGTCTTGAGTTTTTATGCTCTTTTGCACGAAGACGCACTTGTTGCATATTATTTGTGGCTGCCGTTATCATGTTGTTATTGTTGACAATTCCAATTCACACCTTCAACACATTGAGCCAGTGATGCGATAAAAAAAACTTAAAATAGAAAAGAAAAAGGGTTCAGTGGCGTGTCCGACACGAGTTGCTCACAAGTCAATGTTTTTCTAAATATCATATTCTACTAATATCGAAAGAAAACTTTTGTAAAGAAAGAAATATTTGTAAAGATACATTGGTACGAAACTAAAAATGGTGAATACATCGAGCCATAACTGCAAAAAAAGATGTAACAGCCAAAAATAAAAGTTAACAAGAGGAGATTTGTTTTAATTAATTTAATTTCGGCTCTACATTTTTATTTACTAGGAGTTTTTTTTACATAATCTTAATTATAAGTTAATACATTGTCATAACTATTATTATTTTATAATTATAAATAATACAGCAAATTATACATTTCGATAAAAAACCAAATTCTGTAAAATGTTGCTTACATAGTTTGATAATAGCTTGATATACAGTTAATGAAAACAATCTATAGTTGAAAAAACAAGGTAGATGTTTCGAACTCGCACTTCTACCTTGTTAATAATCTTAAAAACAAATTGGCCATTTGCTTGCACAGAATTGCATCTGTGGGAAAAGACCTTCTGTCAAAAAATATAACAACGAAGAGAGCGCTCACAATCCGCCATTGCATACAATTAATTTTCACTGGTTACATTCAGCGTACTAAACTGTTGGAAAATATTATGTCAAAACTTGATGCACATAAATATGAAGTTGCGCATTAAAATGCATTTAAAAAGAGGACATTTTTTGTTTGTCGGTAAAATTTTTATTGGTATTTTTATACAAAGGTTGACATTTCATCAACTTGCAAACTTTTCTGACACTTCAATACCGATAACAGCGCTCCCCGATTTGTCGCTATCACAACAGTTGACACAGCTGAATGTGGCCAACGCATATAACAACGAACAGCTGTTTTTGACAGGAACTCATTTACTTGTAGATGAGAAAATAAACACTGATCAGAAAATTTTGTTTGTATAGTGGAATAAAAAAGGTAGATGTGACAGCTGTCTATTTTTCCGGAACTTTCCCTCGAATTTTTGAGTGGAAATAGTACAAAGTTTGTCTTAAATCAGGCTTATGCATAATTTAATTCAAATTTCCAAAAACTCGTTAATTGATTAAAAACTTATAAGAAATAATGCGATTCTCCTCGAAGATCTTAAAATCTTAATAATCGGTATTTTTGGCCCATTTCTCTTAGTTTTCAGAATATCCCGTTTTTTAAATTTTTTTTTAAGATATCATTTTCAAATACATAATGCAAACCCTCTATATATGCGTCTCGATATTTCGGCCCCCCTATAACAACCATGGTGGTGACCGTGGCATGAAGGTTAAATGTGTGGCTTAGCATGCTCGGAGCCCGAGTTCGATCTCCAGTCGAACAGTGATCAATGCATTTTAATGTTCACAACAGTGATCACATTTCAATAAGTACGTTTTTATATGGGTTTCATGTTCTAAAGACCAACAGTCAACCGACTGTTGATTTTAAAGTTTCATTTGTTGGATGGTATTTAACAGTGAAATCTGTTATTTCAACTCATGATTTCTTTGATAATACAGCTTTTTTCCCTGAGTGTGCGCTTCGTTTTCGCTAAATGAATTTATTATTAGGTGACAGTCCTATGGTAAGAAATTACATTTCAAATTCAAAAATAAGAAAAGAAAATCAGTGACTGATTTTTCCCTATTGTTTGCTTTTGCACTGAATTTATAAAAATAAAAAAATAAGTAGTGGCAGCTCTATTCTCTGTCTTGAATTTTAAAATTCTATCATCAGTAGCTTGTTCTTGTAACTCGTACCGATTGCAGTCACCGATCCATATTACCGATTTGACGTCACTCTGACGTAATTCTCACCTACAGTGTTCGTGTAATAATCTGAATCGATTTCTGTTCAATTCTTTTGTTCCAAATCGACAAACTGTCAGCTGTTCCGATTCCACTTCAATAGAATTCTTCAAAGAAGTGTTTGTGTAAGAATAGTGAATCGATAAAAATTAAACTTTTTCTCACTGACTCTAAGGAAAATTAACACTGCCGATTGTTATTTATTGTTATTTTACTATTTTTAGTTCACATTTATTTCTCTTATTTTTATACACATTTATTTCTCTTAAGCCAAATTTTAATAAGATCGTTTAACTTTTGTTTCATCTCCCATACAAAATAATGTAAACAATAATTATGGGTCAAAGGCCTGAAACTTAATCTTCAGGGAAAGAGATTTGCGTCGAATGAAGAGGTCGAATTGGAAACTGATACGTATTTCGGAGAATCTTGAGTAATATTACTGAATAAGTGATTCTGTCTAATTGAAAGGGGACTATGTGAAGAAATAAACTGTTATTTTGGCAAAAATCGTTTGTTTCCCTTGCAAGGCCGGCAGTATTTGAACGCCTTAGTAGTTTTGAGCTGGCTAGCTCAAAGTCTCGATCTGATCCCAATTGAAAAACTTTGGAATCATATCAAAGCTACGGTCGGGAAGAAGAGATACTGATGAATTTCGGACTGGTATCCAGGAAGACTAATACTCGATTCTTCAGAATAGATGCCAAATGCACTCTCTGGGGCTTGGCATTATCTGCAGAGCAGTGTTGCCAGAGAGCAGAACTGAAATTTACCACTATTTGGGAAAAAAAATACCACTTTCTGAGAAAATTTACCTTTTTTCTAAAACAATTACAAATTAAAAACAATTTTAAATGATTAACAGCCGTTATAACTTCGACAATTAAATATTTTTTTGCTATCCTTGAACAATTTGTTTCTTTCTATTACCAACAACTTTTCCAATTCACGATATGTAAGGGACTTCTTTTATCCACTTTTCCATTAAATTTTTTTTGTAGGAACACTTTTAAAACATTTCATTACTTCTTATTTCTTGATGTGTTCCAACAAATTCCTTGGTTTTTAAGTTAAAATTTGCCGCAAACCCAAAATTGAAATAATCCTACATTTGTTATTTTTTGGTACAAAAGGGAACTCTCAATAATAAAGGACTGCTTGTGAGTACGTTCAGAGAGGTAATAAAACTGAAAAAAGCTTGGAAATATAAAAAAATAATTGTATTACAAAATTTACCACTTTTAGTCAAAAATTACATTTTTTGCCTCTGCCCAAAAAATGAGCCAAAAATTACCTCATTTAGGGAAATTTACCTCAATCTGGCAACAGTGCTGCAGAGTGGTGACGGCTGAACTGCTGAACTGAAAAATTAATTTCTATTGAAAACGAATTTCTGTGTCATATGGCAATCTACCGAGATTCAATGGCTTGCTTACCACGAATTTAGCACACATGGCCACGGCCGCGGACATACAACCAAACATTTAAATAGTAAGTGCTACAATGCGATATAAAGTCAGTTTTTCTGTTGAGAAGTCCTCTTTTTATGGCCAGGTATAATCGTAACTTCGTAGAATAAATCAGTTACACAAAACATAAATTAAAAAATTATTTTAAGTTCTAAAACAAGATTCTTTTTTAAATTGTAGAAAACCATATTTATTTAAAAAAATGAAAATTATCAAAAAGTTTTTCTTCACCTTTCATCTGAATAGAAAAGCACCGCGATCCACTCTCATTTATTGTTATTTTGTCACTGTTTCTAGCACAAAAACTCACCCAACCCGCCCTACACCATCATCAACGCGTTGTAACCAGTGTTGCCGGAGTAAATTTATTTTTATATCCAAAAGACAAAATAAAAATAGCCAAAATGTAAAAAAAATAACCAAAAGATTTATTAATTGTATTAGAAAAAAAGAAACGAAACTAACATTCATACCTTTTTAAACTAACTTGTTTTTTGTACAACTTACTACCGTTTTTTTACTGGAAATAGATTTACAAACATGTTTGTTTTTAATTATGTTATATAAAATAATATATTAAAAATATAAGGGCATGTTTTAAACATATTTAGGGCATATATCCTTTAAATAGACGGACCTTTAATATAGAAGGACCTTAGCTCATTTATTTTATACTTGATAAGAGTAGAGAAAACTTCATAAAAATAAGGTTTGCATTTTCGGAAGTAAAAAAAAGTATTGCATTTTTTTAGCTTCGAACCAAGAATTTCAGGTGTCAAACCTATTCAGTCAAGTATGCCTTGGTTCAGAAATAGGAGAAAGATAAGTTGGTGAGAAAGTGAAATCAAGTGAAACAAGTGAAGAATTTTTTATGTGTGGCGGAGTGCTCGTCAACTTACTTTTCCATGCTGACTTACTTAATTTTACTTTTGAAACCATAATTACTTTCAATGATCAAAGTTATATACATTGTTGCATACTCTTATGTGGCACATGATTGGAGATGTCACGTCAAATTATTGGATATTCTTGCGATTGGCTGCACGATTAGCATCACTGGCAGGTCGTGTTCAAATGAAGAGAGAATTCACTCTCAAATTTTAAATCATTTCCCTGCAAACATTTGGAAGACGATTGGCAGAGAAGTGAATTTTGCGATGCACCAGTAATTCGCCCAAGTGTTTTTGGGAAAATGCATCGCTTTTGAGATGCTTAAGCAATGAATGCGCGAGTCACAAAAATTTTCAAAATCTTCCTTCGCTCATTTCGGAGTTTGTTGGAGAATGAATTTTTTAAATATGTTCAAAATCTATCAGGGAATATGAAGCAGACTCTGAAAAATCGTTAACATTAATCAAAAAGTTGAACTATTATAGTAAGGAAACAACGTCGCATTATATCGAAGCGAAATATAAACAAATTCACACAAAAATTCATTGAATTCGGACAGAACAACAATGATTTAGAACAAATTGCTAAGGACTCTTAAAAGGACTTCGTTTGCCACCCTTTTCGGCGAATTTCTTATAACTCCTCACGGCGGTTCATTGGCGAATATTCCCAGCGAATCAGCCTAAGCAGCTTACAGTCCGTGATACCCGGATGATTCTCAGATGAGCTCAAAGGCAATTGCTTGATCTTCCAAGCGATTCGCTGGCGATTCACAGGCAATTGAAAAAGTTATATGTAAAATAAAAAATTAATTTTCTCCGGAATGCAAAAACATTGCCGTGTAAAAAAAATAGCCAAATGAAAAATAAAATCGCCAAATAGCCAAAACTGATCACGATCAAAAAAAATAGCCACTTTTGGCTATAAATAGCCAAAACGGCAACACTGGTTGTAACTCGGCTTGAGTAGTTTTTGTGTTAATTAATCGTATGCTTTACTCGTGGCCACTCCTCCTTTGCGTTCATTACAACCAAACAGTTACTTTTTAAATGCTCAGTCAGGCGCTCTGTTGTTTGTTGCATGACTTCGACTGAGCCAAACCTTTGTTGGTCATACCAACTGTTGGCATTCGTGCCTTAAAAGTCGTCTTGACAGTTGCCCGCTTTCACATTTATCGTCGTTATTCAAACGCTTTTCATCTTTTAGTTTGCCAAAAAAATTATTTCTTATAAAAAATTTAAATAATTTAAAAATTAACTAAATTAAGAATTTGTGTTGCTAAACATTAAATAAAGTTCTAAGACAAACGCCGCAAAAAGTGAGTGAAATTTTGTAAACATCAAAATTTGTTCTTCTATTGCTTGCTTCTTTATACTTTTCTATTCATCTGTTATTGATATTGTTTTCTTTTTATTTTTCCGGTTTGTGTTTTGATTTCAACATGTACAAAAACAAAATAGTGAATTTCTTAAAATCGATATTGGCCTTATTTACACTGCATTTGAGTGATTTTTTATTTGTGTAAGTATATCATTAAAAATTTGAAAATCAATGAATTTATGTTTATTTGTTGGTTTTTTTTTTTTTTTTTTGAGTCTCAAATTTGTGTGAATGCGAATGTGAATGAGGTTAAGCGAAAGTTTAATAGTTTTCCTCAATTATTTGGAAGCAAACTGAATCAATCAATCGCAATCCAGTGAAGCAAAAGCATATTTTTTTAAAAACTTCTTAATTCGAGTAGAAAAGTTTGAAAATTTGCATAAAAATATTAAAATATGTTTTTGCTTAAGTAGGCATAAGGCAATAAAGTTTAATTCACTTTAATACGTGATTTTTCAAACATTATAAATATATAATTAACCCTACAAATGAAATATTGTGGCGAAAGAACGATAGTCAATGAGGCCGATTTTTGTAAAATAAAATGTTTTTTGAAGTGAAACTTCTTTGGCGGCGAGTGAAATTTCAAGGTCTCTCATTCGTGACGCTAGGCTAACGTTTTCAATTCATATGAAAATTTTCAAAAAATGATAGCCGCTAGCGAGAATTGAACTCAGACCATCAATGTTGATCATTGCCAAGAGTCGGAAGCTACACAATTACACCACATAGGCACATGATAAACAAGCAACATTCGTAACATTCCGTCCGTAATATTGATTTTTATCGTAATATTGATTATAAAAGTATGCACGGAAAATTAATTTCTTTAAGCTTCACACGAAAATATTAAGGCATTAATGGTATTCCCTTAATGCCTCGGAAACAGCTTAAACCTCGTAAACTGCTTAATTTTAAGAAAATGGGAAATGATGGAAATATTTTGTATGGCGATTTTTTTACGATGTTTAAGCTACAATTTCAGTGCTTAAACAATGTAAAAAAGTTTGGTTAAACTTTCAGCTGTCAAACTGTCAAAAAGTGTGTGGTGTTTTTTTTATTTATTTTCGCGCTTAATTCATCCCAATTGGCAAGCACAGAAGTGGATAGTGGCAGTGCTTCAAAAAGGAAAAGAAACACTTCGTCACATGTTGGGTGCTCTGTCAGACAGTAGAACTGCTGCAATTGGTATTGGATGAGGATAAAAATTGCCCGGAAAAGTTTGGAGTAGATAAATACTGAGCACTTAAGTTTGGCAGCTAACTCAATTATTCCCATTTCAGAAACCTAGAGCAAACAGATTCTACGAACAAATTTTCGATCGATTTGTTACGGCATGATGAATAATGAAGTTATATTATTTTTAATTTTTTTATTGATCTGCTGTTTTTGACATATGCATGACAAATTTATCAGATGTCTAAAGGTGCGTTCCTTTAACAGAGGCTCGGAATTTTACGAGTTTACGAAATGGGAAATTTTCATCGTTAAGGGAATACCATTATTGAGATACATCAAGCGGAAAAAATTTGACTGCCTGTTCGCTGCATAATGAGCTTAAAGCTTAATTTGGTTCGTTGGTTGTTATCAAAAACTTGACAGATGATTGACAACATGCAAAACAATTAATTCAATATAATATTAAAAGTAAAAAGTGTTAAAAGTGCATACCAAAAAACTTCTCAAAGCAAAGAAAAATAGCTAAAACAGAAGCAGAACGTGTTCGTGAATATAAACAGCGACTTAGAGCTCTGAACACGTTGACTGTCGCGGCAATTTTCAGAAAACTGGGAAAAATAACAATTTCATTTTTTCACAATATATTACTAAAAACTCTTTCTAGATCAGAGGCATTATCAAAAAGCAAAAATGATATTTTTTTAGGAGAAACAGGACCTACGAATTATCTCGTAGTTGGCCAAGAACGAGTGACAACGAAAAATGACAGGTTTAGTGAGTACGAGATAACTCGTAGTTGGCACCCTAGAAGGGAACGCAATCTACTAGTTTTCTCGTAATTGGCAGTCAACGTGTTAAGAATGCAGCCGCAGCTGGCTATGCAACTTATAATATAATGAAGGTAACATCGGCTGAGTTCCAAAATGCATTTTTACGAAGCATGAGTGTATTTTGGTGAATCTGCAAAGAACCAATCCCTAGAACAACACAGATGATATTTAAAAATGTATTTTGGAACTCCGCCATAATCTCAATAAAATTGTATAGCCAACCAAGTTGATACACTCAAAAATCGACGTTCGCTGCTTTACGAGGCCCTCACTCAACATAGCAACTATTATGATCAGGAAGTAGGAGGTAATAATCAACAAGACTTGCCTCTGCTTTTGGAAGCTCCTTCAACGAGTATTATGCAAATGCAATCTAGCATTCAAAAAGTGACAATGTTGAGAAGACATTCGAAAGCAACTAAAACACCAACTGAACTAAAACAAGTACCGAAAATAACTGTTATTTTCAAATGAAAAAATTGTTGAAATACTTTTTCAAATAAACCAGTATGTTACAAATGTCCTCAGCCTCATGAATATTTAGTGCCTTTTAAATTTTAGACTGATTCTTTAGAAGTTAAAATTTAACTGTTATTTTTTGCCTTATATTTATTTCGGGGAAAAATTAAGGTTACTTTTGACTTTTATTTTATGGGTCAAAACTAACAGTTATTTTGTGACTTAAATTTTTTCGCTCAAAAATATCAAGCAATTTGTGTTTTTTTAAAGGCCGCTTGACAGATTGAACTGTTGACACCATGTGGTTAATGTCTCTCCGATGAGATGAAAATAATGGTATCAAAAGTTTTTTAGTCGGTAAAATGACTTGAAAAAATATAAATTACCTGATATTTTTTGTCCGAAAAAATAAACGGCAGAAAATAACTGTTATTTTTTTACCGTTAAAATAAAAGTCAAAAGTAATAGTTATTTTTGCCTCAAAAACAAAATAAGGCACAAAATAGCTTTTATATTTGTCGGAAAAAAATAAAAATTAAAAGGTAAGAGTGAATATGTGACTTTTTCAATAAAAACCATAACTGGTACGGTCCCTGGGTGTAAATATTGAATCGACAGATTATTATTCCATTTCGTATTGATTGAATTTCTTTTCAGATACTTTCTCTCTCTATTTCACTCTAAAATCTCTCTTATTTATTGCTGTTTAAGAAGTTTCACTTCTGCCACGTGTACGTTGCTACACGCGACTTTTTTAAGAGACAATCAAATCCGTGTGCTTCGATACTGGCAAGTGGGATTTTCTTTACCTTGACAAGCTCTCGAAGGCACAGCAGTACACTGGGACATTCTGGGTATTACCACAGATGACAACTGCAGGAAGTGCAAGGAACCCGGTTTCCAAGAAACCTTGGAGCAACCCCCTTACGTAAATCTGGACTTAAGTACTTAGACTCATCGACATAAATGTCACTAAAAGATGCCGATAAAATTCCACTAGAATCTCTCCTAAGATTTGTAAATTCTACGCTTATCTTTGAGGATTCATACTAAGTTACTGAAGGCTTTCAGCAACCGGCACCACCAACGACCGCATAGTCTATGTGAGGCTCCAGAGAGACTTTCATATTAACGTAACCTTAACTATGGTCAATTTAGAGCCGATTTGAACACACACGGAATCAAAACCACGCCCTCTTAACTTAATTTTAAGGTCAAATTATGAAAAAGCTGTGAAATAAAACTTGAATTTTCGGTTTGAAGAGGCTTGTTCGGGAACTTTGATTTAATATGTTCCTACCAATAGTTTTAGTAGGCGCTGATACCGAATGCGGGGTCAGTTTGTCTATATTGAGATTATTTCAAGGCCATTCTAAGGTCAAAATGAAAAATACAAAGATGCAGTGTTCAACATGCTGATTTACAACAAACCTGAGTCGTTACTTGCACATCAGAGGTCAAATTGTATGTTAAGAGTGATTTTCAAGCGTTTGGTTTTTGAAAGCTGAAAAAAAATTGGGAATGAAATATTTATTTGAAGCGATACATAAATGCCTGTCATTAACTTTGTAAAAATTATTTTATATAAATGTTGCCGGCGGCTATGCCTGAGGTGGTATATTCGTAAGCTCCAATTTTGGCATGCTTCTTTCAGCATTTCAGCCGGTATATCATCAATGACAGCTGTTTTGTTGTCTTTCAGGGCTGCAATTGTGGATGGCTTGTTCCTGTACACGAATGACTTCATGAAGCGCCACAAAAAATAGTATAGTGGGATCAAATCGCATGATCTTGGCGGCCATTGGCTCCAAAACGTGGGATTAATTGCTAATTCGCCTCTCAATAGGTTCATGACAGTCATGCTAGAAGCAGTACAAATGTATCTTAGGGGCACCTTTTTCGGTTTCAGTCAGTATTTTCAAGAGTCCATTATAAGAAATTTTCAAATGGGGTCCGTGGCATGCATGTGTGGCTTAGCATGCTTGGAGCCCCAGTTCGATCCCCAGTCGCGGCGAAAAGTTTTTTCAATAAAAAATTTTTCTGATCGGTCACTATCTCTGTGCAGACAATGGCAAACCTCAGAGAGTAAATAATGCCATGTAAAGCTTCTTGAGAACATGAACTTTAGCCGTTCGGAGTCGGCATAAAACATGTAGGTCCAGTTCTCGGTCAATTGTGTGCAAAGATTTAATAACACACACAACACAATTGAATTGCCAATTGGCTGAAATGGCCAATTTATTTTGTTTTTTTTTATTGGAGGTAGGCGTGTTAAGGTGATATCAATAGGTATCTGATATCTCAGCTGTTAAGTTTTGCAGTTCCTTCGAGTTTGTCATTTTTTTTTTACTAAAATCGGTAGTGCCTTAGCAGGACTAACGCACACACAATTGATTTTTATATAGATAGATGGGTTGGACGTGTGCCACTCGTTTTTTATGCTTCGACGAACCATAATTCCGTCAGAGCTATAAATATTTACTAATATTTCATTGTTTTAATTAATTTGTAAACAAATCGTTTTAAGGGGACGTGACACCTTCAAAAAAAGTTTATTTTAACGTCTATAAGTTATTGTGGGTCGTTGTCACTAATAACTCTACGAGGCAAGCCGTAGCGAAGAAACACATCATTTAATAAAAGCATTGCACAATTTGCTGCTGTTGCTTCCATCAATGTGACCCATTGCGTTGTTGAGTCTTCAACAATAAAAATAAACTTAAATCCATGTCATGGTTACAGTGTCATGGTTACAGAGATGAGAAGAAATAAGTGTTTAACACCAAAAGATTCTTCTATAGCAATAAACAATCCAGTTAGCCAAAGGACTGCTAGAAAAGCCCTTCAAAAAATTCTCAACATTGCAGCGGTATAAAATCAAAACCTGCAGGTGAAGAATAATAAGGCACGGTTAATTCATTTATCGGTGAAGAATAATAAGGCACGGTTGAAGTTCGCCAAAGAACACCGAAATTGGTCAGCAGAAAACTTGAAACGTGTCATCTGGTCAGATGAGTCGAAATTCAATCGGTTTCAGCCTGACGGAAAACAATATTGCTGGAGTCGCGGTGGAGACTTTATCCAAAGACATTATATTAAAAAAACAGTGAAACTCGGTGAAGGAAACTTCATGGTATGGTGCTGATTCACATGTTAGCACGTTGGACCACTACAAAAAAATCGATGGTATAATGAGAAAAAAACACTATCTGCTCATTTTGAGCAGATGGAGCGCCCATTTTGAAGAAGAAGTGATATTTCAAAAGGATGGCAACCCTAAACACACCTTAAAAATCGTGCAAGAATGGCTGATCGGACAAAGTTTTATATTGATGCAGTAGCCAGCCCAAAGTCCCGACCTCAATCCGATTGAAAATTTGTGGTCAATCGTGAAAAGATGATTGGGACAATACCTAACAGTCCCAACGAACTAGAACGATCTGTGGCGGCGGGTACAGCAGGAATGGCAGCATATTCCAAATGAAACTCTATACTCTATTCTAAAAGCAATCTATATAAGCTTATTATGAGTTGTTTTCGAGTTAGGCTGGCTACATAGTAGTCGTCGATTTAGACAGACAGGCAGTGTGAACAAGCGAAATACAAGCAGTCTAAGTTAAAAGTGGTACTTCTCAAAGAAACTGTTAGGGATCACTAGTTAGAACAACAGCTTCTTTGAAGTTTAGGAACATGTTTTTTTTTGCCTAAATGACGTAGAACTTAATAATGTGTGTAATCTTTTGTAATTTTGTTTGATATTCGTTGCCTTGATTACTTTGTTCATAAGCTTTTTGACAGCTAGTCTCGTTCAATTGCATAGTAAAAGTTGAATGACGTCACGCAACATGATGATGACTGAGCCTAAGGTAGAGCTAGGATGATTTGACGAAAGGAGGTTTTGCCATTTTCAAATTTAACGAAAACCATAACGTTTTTTCGCTTAACTATAAGAATATAAATAAATAATAAATTTCCCATCACCAGGGTCCAACAATTGCATTGAAAACACATCAGCACAGCGATCTTGTTGCAAAAACACTCGCATGTTAGTAGTTAATCGGAGTGTCTTCACTTGCCACAACAAATTTGATGATTTCAAGCACGCGTTTGTTCATCAGCTACAGTTGAACGTGCAATAACTGGAAGAGTTTGACGAAAATCACCGGACAAGAGAATCATGGTTCCACCAAAATTGTTTGGTTGTCACAAAGATCTTTCAGCGCCTCCAATGATCTCTTATGGGCCATCGTGCATTCACTCCAAACAATCAATTTGCATATCTGTAGAACATTTGCTATTGCGCTGTTTTTGGCGATGTTGCAAGCTGGTGCCTTGTTGATTTCCATGTTCAGTGGCAATTTCAAGGCAGAATGTGCCGTTCGCCCACCATCTAACAAAATTGCTGCTATTCCAGATGAAGCCAATGCTGGGGCAACTTCATTCTGCTATCGAAGCTTCGCCAAAAGCAATGAAATTAAGAAAGTTTTTTCAGTCTCTCCGGGAGCATCGAGGAAGTAAATTACACCAGTTCCATTGTCCGCAGCTTCTATCAAAGAGTCGTACGCAGTCTTTTGTTGTTGATTCAATTGCGAAACATTTGTACGAACTGCTTCGGCTGCTTATTGTTGTTCTCTTTGTAACTCGTGGCTTAACGCATCGTGCATTGGACGATTGGTTGACATCATACCCAAATAGGACAACACTTTATTCGCCATCAGTAAACACATGTCTTCTATCAGAATCAATGTCTCATTGTGAATTTCTGCAGTCATTTGCAATCTCGGAATTAAAATTTGACGACGCACACGATGCTAAACGTCCTCAGACATGTCGTCCTTGTATTTGACCCACAAATTGTTCGGATTCGAAGGGAAACATGTAGATATGAGTGGCAGAAATTCAGATGTAACAGAAGCGATCAGTTACGAACATTTTCGATAAAAAAAGAAGTTAGTAGGTACATTTGCATTCCTTGTAAAGGGCGGAAGAGGCATTGTCGAAACTAAGTATGCCTAATCTCGGATTTAATTAATATGTTTGCCGAATTCGAGATAAATCTATCCAGCCGTTACAATTTGTTGGCTATTTAAGGCAGTTAGAAATACGGCAATTCCCGTACAAAAGTATCAATTTCTATTTTTCGATTTGTTCGCAATTCCTTCGAGTTTTTCTTAATTTTCTTTTTTCCTAAACCACATCCGTATTGAGCCGCAGAGTACAAAAAAAGAGTTCTCAATTCTCTACCAAAATTAAAGAAGGCTGCCGTGTGTCCAGTGTTATGTTTATCTTCGACTAATAAAGACCAACGTATGTATCTTTGCGTTTAAGTTCTTGCGTTCCACGACATTTGCTTGGGGATGCTAAAAAGGAATCCATTGTTGGTGAACACCAAGGGAATTGATTGAATATCGCATGACAGCTGATATAAATTGTGGGCCGTTGTCACTAATGACTACGAGGCAAGCCGTAGCGAGAAAACACATACTATAACATAATTCCATAAAATGTGAGTTCGGAACGCTTGATTTTTTTTAAAAAATGTAATAACATATTTTTAGGCATTTTTTGTTTTGTGATTGATTGAAACTTCAAATATTTTTTATATTTTTTTTTTTTTCATTTTGAAAGCTTCAGTTTTACAAATATTGAAACTTATTTCATCGTTCCTACTTAGGTTTCCGTTTTTATTTTAAGGTATTAAAAATTGTTTTTTGCACAATTTAAATTCGAATATGTGACCATCGCTGATTTCTTATTCATATTAAAGAATATCAATAGTTCATGTTTGTCCTTTATTAAAACCGGGCCCGTCATTTTTGACGGGAAAGAACTAGTCATTTAATAAAAGCATTGCACAATTTGCTGCTGTTGCTTTCATCAATGTGAAAATTTCGACCCATCGCGTTGTTGAGTCTTCAACAATAAAAATAAACTTAAATCCATCACTTGGTGGTAAAGGACCGAAGAGAACCAAGGCTAATACTTCAAAAGTTGATTGTTTGGACTCGATTGGGAAAACCTGCTGGCTTTAAATTTGCAGGTTTATATCGTTGGCATTTATCGCAATTTTTAACAAATTGTTGAATGTCTTTTGACATCTTTCGCCAGTAAAAATGCTCAATAATTTTGATTTTAGTGTTTTCTATTTCATGATGACCAGCAATATCCACACTGTGAAATTCTTTGAATATTTCTGTGCGCTCTTTATTTGGGACTACCATTTGGGCTGAGTCTTTTTCTGAGTTAGCGTAACGATACAAAACACCATTATTTATTAAATAGACCGCTAGTGAATACTTCTTAGCCATTTCTGCATCAGTGCTTTCCATGGATTCAAGAGTATTTATAATACTTGGAAGGTCTTCATCGTTCATTTGTACAGTTTCAAACATATATGACTGGAAAGATCTTGAAATTCTGGGGCCGAGGTACCGCATCCGTGAACGAACCAGCAATCGAATGGAATTAAATTCTGTTCCGATAATATTTTGGTATTACAGCCCTCGATCGAACACAAATCGAAATTTTTTGTTTGATGGTAATCGAAACCTTTTCAAATGAAGAACTGTCTAAATGTCAAACACATAAAAAATAAATAAATTAAATAAATTTTTATTCCATAGAACCATGATTGAATAATTATAAGGTTATTCGTATTTTTTGATGTATGCTTATTTTTTGTAAACAAAAAAATTTCGACAATCTGCCAGCAGTGTTTTGTGATGCTGGTGAAAAAAGGGTACTTTTCAGTGTTTCATTGTGTAGTTTTCGTGCGTAAGAAATAGTTCAATGATTTCTTCTCAAGTTAACAAAAAAAAAAAAATCTATGTAGGTGTTGTATCAAGTGTATGGTTAAAATTAATCTTATGGCGTTTTCGTTTCTACCAAAAAATGTTGCCTTTTCACTGCCCTTGCCTTTTTTCGTGTTCGATTCAAAAATAAGTGCAAACGGGTGATTAAATTCTGTGAAACTTGATGCACACAAATATGAAGTTGCGCATTGAAATGCATTTAAAAATAGAAAATTTTTAATTTGTCGGTAAAATTTCAATTTGTATTTGATACAAGGCTTGATATTTCATAAACTTGACAACTTTTCTGAAACTTCAATACCGATAATGGCGCTCCCCGATGTGTTGCTGTCACAACAGTTGACACAGCTGAATGTGGCCAACGAATATAACAACGAACAGCTGTTTTTGACAAGCGTTCTTTTATTTGTAGCTGAGAGAATCAACATTTGTCAACACTTCCTGGTAAAATTATTCTATCATGGAGTAGAATAGAATTTATTTATAGATTGGTTTGTAAATACAATTCAAAGATAACTTAACGAATAGAATTATTAAAAAAAAAATAGCTATATTACAAGGTACATCGCTATACAATCATATTTAAATTTACATGTTTACAACTTCTCATTTTTTCAAAATCCTTTTTTTTTTAAAGTGTTAAACAGATTTTGTGTTAAACAGATTTTGTTTGCACATCTTAGTTTTGAGATAAAATGCTCCCATACCTTTTTTATGGTATTTTTTATATCGTGAGTTGTATAGGATGTAGGCATTTTCGTAGGCGGATGACGCCCATTTAATGCGCACACTTTATTTATATTGTTTTGATAAACAATCCTCCCATACCAAGTTTAATCCCTGTAGGTCATATAAAAACCTTATATATTGTATGGTATTTTCAATATTGTGGGTTGTATGGGAGGTGGGCGTTTTTGTAAGCGGATAACGTGCCTTTTTTGTACATGTCTGAGTTTTTGTACAATTTTTTGTTGTATTGGTGGTAGGCGTGTCCGTGGGCGGATTCCAAAAATATTCAATAATGCAGATTGAATATATTTAATTTACATGGTGTAAACTTTCAGGTTTAGGGTATACAAATAAATAAATTCAAAGCTGAGAAATGTACATTTAATTTTTAAATATACAATACAGGATTAACTAAAATTTAGTCCAAGAAATTGTATATTTAATTGTTATTCTTTTATCATTTTATAAAAATTTTAAAACTATCCGGCCGAGTGGGTAGAGAATATTAGGTGTGTTTCCGTACTCTACACAGTGAAAGTTCTGTGTAAAGTTCAGGCTGCGAGAGTAAAATAAAATTTGAGAATAATGGTTAAAGTACGGAAAAAGCTTCTAGTAACTTTCGAGCACAAAACAGCTGATTCTGACAGCAGACGTGTCAAACTTAAATAACGCCAATTGAACTTAAACAAACGTCAATTTGACATGTGCTTGATGCTTATTCTTAATTTACTCGTAGTCTTTAGTTTAAGCACACTCTGGTCAACTTCTGTGCTCGAGAGAACGATTTATGCTTGTTCTATTTCTTACATTTTAAGCACAGAAAGTACGGAAACAGAAAATAGTAACACACAAGTTACACAGTGTGAGTACGGAAACAGACCTATTGATACTTACTGTATAAACGTTACTTCTCTAGTAGTTATGGAGAAATTTCTACTTGTATTATGAAGCTTAACATTTATTATCTCTCTTCTTTCTCATATCATGTCTATCTATATTACAATCAAGACAGACATCTACAATTAAGACGATTACTTTAACTATAATTACAATGGCCAAAATGAATGTAAATAATATAAGCAATTTCTCACTTATTGGTATTGTCATCCAGTTCCAATCACCGGATTCTCTAAATTTAAATAGAATCAAGTTTGAATAAAAGCTACGAATTCGATTATAATCACTGTACACTTACCTCCCTTGCGGCATAATGAATTGCTCTCTGGTTGTGTCAATAAAAGGCATTAAAAATAAGCTTACTATTCTAAAAATATTAGACATTTTTTGACTTTTTATTTTAATGAATGAAACTTGCTACAGAAACTACTTTTGATAGAAAGTAGTTACTCAACAAGAAGTAAAAAATGGGCGAGCTCAAAGAATTTAATCCATCCGATTCAACGAAAATTCCAATGATCCACCTGCGATCTGAGATAATCTTATTGCATCCGTTTGACTATAGTATCATTCATCAATGTTCAAATCCTTCATGCCATCTATATGCTATAAGCTTTATCTTGTATAAAAATAAGATTTTAAGGAGTTTTCATGTTTGTTTGCTTTTAATAGGTACAAGAACAAGCTTAATGCTGAGAAGCTTCAATTTTCTATAACTGCGAAGAATGAGTATTTTCTGGTTGCACTGAATATTTTGTTGGAAAATTTAGTGGTAAAGCTTCTTGTATTGGATATTGTTTTATTTATGTTTTGGTTCAAAACTATTAATTTTCTTAATTATTTTTATGAAAACAACAAAAGTATACAGTTAAGGCGATAACTTTGATTATAACTATAACGCCAATAGACCATTTGGATATTGTTATGATTTGTGAACGGCTTAATCTAGCATTCTGTGCGGATTCATCAGGTTGGCTGCTAGTCCTTAGTCGAAGTAAAACCAAGTTAGTGCAAAAAAAAAACAAGCTATACATAACTAACAACGGTAGACTTACTCTTTCTCAACCATGCTTTATTCGGATCTCTGCTTACAACTCATTTTCTGGCCATTTCTTGTTGTTTGATATATTGATGTTACGTCTTGATATCTTTCAAAAAGATTTTTTTTTTCCTATTATCAAATTCAGTTTTTTTTTTAAATGCTGAAATAAACAAATATATACATTACAGTCAATAAAAAAAAAAATAAAAAAAACCAATATAAAAAATTAAAACTACAGTAGTCTATTAAAGCAAAAGCTTCTTGCTTCAAAGTTTATCGATTAGAAATTGATAAAATGTTAATTTGTCAAGGACTATCTTTATTTTAACAAAACAATAAAAATATAAGTTATTGATAGCAGACGAAATATAAAACTAAAGCAGCAGCTATCAGCGCTAATATCAGACCAATAACAAATTTCCATATTAATATAATTCTCTGACGGGCCATTCTTTCATTGCAAGGGCATGTTTCTCTTTCACTGCAAGAACTTAGTCAAAATAAAAGTCAAATAAGCATCAACAAATCTTGAAAATGTGCTTTGCTCTTACCTTCTTCGTTCACCCATTCTTAATTAGAGCCGAGTTATAGAGTTGAATCAAAGCATTTACTCGCTTTTTAAAAGTTTTGATATTTTCATGTCTGAAATCCTAGAAATTGTCAGAAATATTATTGATAAAAAAAGCACAGTTTGACGTTGTTTTAACTATTTGGGCAATTTGGGCATAAGATAAAAGCTTTTTCTAATATCGGACTCCCACAACTATCTTGTTGCAGCCAAGTTCCTCATACGATTGTGCAAAGCGAAGAACTTACACACAGGTATGCAACGAAAACTAGATGTCGATAAGCTGCTATCACATCGAACCGCCGAGGCCTACTCCGCTGAACTCTCGGTTAAGCTGAACTAATTCAACTTACTCTTGCCTCGACGATGCTGGCGGACTTTGGGAGCATTTATCCCACGCCATGCGCACTACTGCTGAGGATGTAATTAGTTTTAGGTGCATGCAACCTCGTAACCTATGGTATTACCAGGAGTGTCGCGACGCGACAGCAGCAAAATACGCCACATATAAAGAGACGCTGCCGTCAGCTGCACCACGAGCCATGCGCGAAACTACCACGAAAATAGGAAAGAATAGAGTTGCCTTTTCAGACACAAAAAAAGGGCATGAAAAGCGTGAGCGTGCGGAAATAGAGGTGTACGATGAGAAGAAAAGTATACAATAATTCTATCAACAGGTTAAGCGTTTAACCTAGGGTTACTAGATGGTATCTTAAAGAAAGACTTGTCCTCATTTTTCAACAAAAATTTCATGTTCTCCTTTTTGTCTCAAATTGCCTGCTTTTTTACATGTGAAAAATCTTTTGTAATTTTTGGAAATAGTTTTCTCTATGGGTAACACTTATTTTTGACGGTTTTTTGCTTCAAATTTGCAACTATGAGGTGGACAGGTGGACATTCCATTTGAACTCGTTTTGCCTATTCCTTATTATTGAAATATAAAGAATTTATCAATGTGTCCAACTTTTTTATCTTCCCTAAAACAGATTTCCTTCTTATTGTCATCCATTGTTCTTCCTAGCCAAATTTTGATCGGGTAGCCCTAGCATGATAGCGTGACCTAAGATTTTTAACCCGGAGCATTCACTTGTAGATATGAAAATTTTGGTTATTTGGTTACAAATACGCAGTGCGCACTGAGATTATGAACGCAGCATTTTTCCAATCTGCTTGCAGGTGACGGTACCAACAATTTCGCCCTCGGAGAATGCAGTCCGACACCACAAATCAACGATGATGGAGTGGAAATTCTACCACCTAGCCATGACAAGGTTAAAGTTGCTTTCCAGGGACTCAAAAACAACAAAGCAGCAGGTGCTAACGGCCTGCCTGCTTGTTTTATTGTTTTAAGTCCGCGGCGGTGAATTGATAAGGTGAATGCATCAACTCATCGGCAAAATATGGCTAGCGAATATGCATGCCAGACGATTGGAATCTCAGTGTGCTTTGCTAAAGATCTTATACTTAAAAATGCAGACCCAACAATCTGTGCCAACTACCAATGTATCAGTCTTATTTCCATCTCATACAAGGTTCTTTCGAGCGTATTGTGTGAAAGATTGAAGCCGCAAACCAAAACAGTGATTGGACCTTATCCGTGTGGCTTTCGTCCTGGCAAGTCCACCATAGACCAGATATTTACATTATGTCAAATCCTGGAAATAAGCCCACGGAAATCAAATCGACATCCCCCATCTCTTTATCAATTATAAAGCTGCGTTGAAAGCTCTATTCGGTATTGCCTGTACCCAACAATGTCTGAGTTCGGTATACCTGCAATATTGAAAAGAATCTGCAGGATGACATTGAGCAAAATATGCAGCACCAACATGGTAGGAAATCACCTCTCGGATACCTTTCATACTGATCAAGGTTGCAGAAAAAGCAACCCGCTTTAATGCTATCACTTAAATATCATCATGGAAGGGATCCTACCAAAGGCAGATGTACATCGGTGTCATTTTCTGCATAGGTTTGCAGCTCCTGGAGTACGCTGATGATATCGATATTTTCGGCCGAGTCAAGCGAGATGTAATTGCTGTTTGCGCCGCACATATGGAAAAATATAGGCAAAAAACGCTTTTTTCAAGTTTTATGTTTTTTTTCTTTATTTTTATTTTTATTTTTATTAAGCTATTACTTTTGTAATTCCTCCTGATTCCTCGAAATAATTCGGATCTGATAACTTCAAACTTTCACATTGAAGATGACACCAATTTTATTTGCGGAGTGCTAAGAGATTTATAGAATTTTCAACGCAAAGCAAGAGAGCTGCGAGAGTAAGAGAATTTTCAACGCCAAGCTGTACATTAGACCGTATCGAAAAAATAAATTTTGCCGCGCAATTGCTAATCTGAAGCATTATTTAAAAAAGTTTCGAATTTTTTTTTTTTTTACCGAACGTAGGGGTCGTGCATCGGCATATTTCTTTATTACTTCGTTATTTATCGTCCGATCTTAAAGAATGATGTGTTTTTGTTTTTGTCTCAGGGAGACTTAACCGTGGCATGCAGGTTAAGTGTGTGGCTTAGCATGCTCGGAGCCCGGGTTCGATCCCCAGCCGTGGCGAAAAATTTTTTCAATAAAAAATTTTTCTGATCGGTCACCACCTCTCTGCAGACAATGGCAAACCTCAGAGAGTAAAATAATGCCATGTAAAGCTTCTTGAGAACATGAGCCGTTCGGAGTCGGCATAAAACATGTAGGTCCAGTTCTCGGTCAATTGTGTGCAAAATTTAATAACTCACACAACACAATCGATCCTAAGATGCTCGGTCAAAGTCCTTTCAAGGGCTGAAATGGCCAATTTTTATTTTTGTTTGTTTTGTTTGACAGGCGCACTGGCGAACATGAACTAGTTTTCATACCTACAATTGATTTGGCCCCGACAAACACAGATTTGCCTTTCACTCTCCGGAGGCGACAATTTCCAGTTAAACTGACATTTTCAATGACCATAAATAAATTTCAAGGTTAAATATTGCAAAAAGTAGGAGTTTTTCTAAAAGAACTGGTATTTAGTCATGCGCAGTTTTAGCGGGCTGATCATGTAAAACTTAGCATTATAGATGGCAAGGGCAAGGTTAAAAATTCTAAGAATTTTTTACTAGAAATGTTGTATATAAAGAAGTTTTATCAAAATAATTTAATAAATATGTATTCAAATAAAAACCTTTGTATATAAATCCAATAAATTTTTTGTCGCATTTTGTTCTCTAAATCAGTGATGCCCAGACAAATTATTTGAAGAGTGCTACAACAATTTCAACAAAAAGCCAAGAACAACAACAAATCTTTGGATTCGTGGCACAATAATTTTTCTACCAACAAAAACAAAAACGCGCATAAAACCTACATATGCGCCAGCGCAAAAGTTCATAAATATTGAACACACAAAACAACAACACGAATCCTTCAATGTGCGCAATTACAACAATAAAGTAATAAGAAATAAGGGTGAAGCTGAACACTAAATTCGGCGAATTACAACAATCATTGCAATATTGAAGTTGTTGTAGAGTGGAAAGAGTGGAGCATGTTAAAAACAACAACAGCGCCCAAGCAAAACAAACAAAAGGACATACAAACAACAACATTTATGCTGACCATACCCAAGCGCACAAGTTAAATTGTTGAACACACAAAAACAACAACATACAAATGCAAGATATCGTCATTTGATGGCTCTTAAAAAAACAACAATCAATAAGATGTAATGATTTTGCTTCAAACTGAATTCGTCGAATTACAACAATCATGAAAACATAAAAGTTGTTGTAAAGAGTGGAAAGAGTGGAAAGAGTTAGGCGCTGGGCATCCCTGCTCTAAATGGTTCCTTCCCGTCGAAGGACGGGCTTTTACACTAGTAACTTAATATAAGGTGACTTAAAATTAACTATTTAATAAATAGAAGATGAAAGAGCCGAACAGAATGGCAAATAGAAAAGAAAGAACATAGTATAGAAAACATAGATTTATAATTAGAGGTTTGAAAAGAATGAAAGAACAGATATTTTGAATTTATTCACACTGACAATGGATTTTATATTATGGGGTAAAGAATTCCAAAGTTTGATGGCGTTGACGAAGAAAAGTCTTTTGGTTTGTAAACACGTGTAATTCGGTATAATTAGATTACAGGTTCGAATAGAAGAGCTGAAGCGAAGCTTATGAAAAAGGTATAGAGGAGTTTTATTATTTATCAACTTATGCAGAAAGAGACAATTTCTAGCACTTAAATAGTTAATTATACTACAACCTAAGATTTCTTTGCTTCTAACCGAAATATGCTCATGTCGCCTCATGCCATATACATATCTCGAGGCGTCGTTAAACGCAACCTGAATTTTGTGAGCAGAATGAGAGTCAAGAGAACTATAAACTAATTCAGAATAAGTTAGCAGTGGAAGTATTAATTGAATCACTAACCTTTTTTAAGTCTCAATAGGGATGAAATGCGCTGATAGTCGTAAACAACGTAACGTATAGTAAATCCTTTTAATTATATTATTAACATGATCAGAACAAGACAGCTTAGAGTTAACATAAAAACCAAGATTTTTAACTTTCTCTACCACTGTCAAACGATTTTCATTTAAAAATATTGGTGCAATTTCAAGAAGATCAAGTTTATTCTTAAAAATTGGTAGAATATACGATTTGTTGGCATTAAGATAGAGGTGATTGTTATATGACCATTTAGAAATAGGTTCTAAATCCTCATTAATCCTGCAACATAAATCCTCAACTAGTCCAATACGGTTAGAAAAGTATAGCTGAATATCATCAGCATAGGCATGCATCCTCACATCCTTACATACGCTAAAAATGTCGTTGATAAATATACTAAAGAGAAGTGGCCCAAGAATTGATCCCTGAGGAACACCTGACTTTATATACTTATAGTCGGAGAACGAATTGCTGACCTTGACTCTTTGCATTCTACCTACAAGATAGTTGGTAATTAACCTTAGAGCACTATTTTCAAAACCAAAAAGTAGCTCAAGCTTACGAACTAATATTGAATGGTTAACGCAATCAAAGCCTTTTGAGAAGTCTAAAAGACAAAGAATAGTCACATCTCCAGCATCATAAGGAGCTCGAATATCATCAAGAACTTTAAGCATAGCAGTGGAACAACTATGACCAGAACGAAAACCAGATTGGTATGGTGAAAGAAGCTTGAATCTAACTAAATGTTCGTTAATTTGTTTAGCAATAAGTGATTCACAAATTTTAGAGAACGAGGACAGAATACTAATGGGTCTATAATCTTTCATGTTAGATGCATTTGAATTTTTGGCAATAGGGATCACAGTAGCTATTTTCCACGAATTAGGAAAGCATGACGTAGTAAAACAGTGATTTAATATGTGTGTAAGGGGCCTTATAATGTACGGTAAGATAAGTTTGATAAATCTTAGCGAAATACCATCATCACCAATAGCATATGACTTTATTTTCATAATTGTCATTAGAACATCATACTCATTAACATTGGAAAATGAGAACTTGTCCACATCACGAAACTGACGAAAATTACATTGAAAATCACAATTAACAGCTGTAGGATTATAAAGAAAGAAATAATTTAGAATGTTTGGATCTATTGCACAGTTGTGATCTTCTCTACTGCAGACACCAAGTTTGCGAATATTTTTCCAAAGTAATTTAGTAGGCAGTGAGCAGTTCAGTTTACGGTGAAAGAATTTTTTCTTAGAGTGCCTAATGACTGACACAGCAGTATTACGAGCAATCTTGTATTGTGCCCAGTTAAAATCCGTACGAGCTCTTTTCCAAATACCATATAACTTGTTTCTTTTTCTGATAGCTGATTTAACCGAAGTTGTATACCATGGACAAGAGTTATTATCAACAGTCACAGTTCGCAGGGGAACACAGTTATCAAAAACATTAGAGATATTAGATACAAGAGCATTTAACTTATCATCAACGGACTGACAAAACCAACAGTTATTCCAAAAGGTATGAGATAAGAAATCATGCAACATAGAATAGTCAATGGATTTGTAATCTCGATACGAAAAAGATATTGGAGACGATTCACTACGAGCATTGAAATTAACAGTACAAAACAAGAGGTCGTGGTCAGAAATAAACGATATTTGATTAAAAAATAAGAGCAAAGAAGTATCAGATATTATAAAAATATCAATAAGGCTAGGAGTAGCATTGGTGGCGAAACGAGTAGGAATCGAAGAATTAATAATTTTCATTCCGGCTGTGTTAACTTTATCTACAAAACTTTCAGAAACATTATCTATCAACGTTCGGTCAAAAAAAAAATTTTTTTTATTATATCTAAATTGAGGCGTGTTAGAAAAATTGGGTTCAACCCAATTCTGTGTATCAATTGAGAATATATTGAGAATGTATCTGGAATGTTTTGAAAATATTTCGGTCACTCTTTGATGTTATACCACAAGTTTTTTTGAATGATTTTCTACTAAGGCACGTGGCAAAGCGGTTTGGGAAGAAATAAGAAAGTTAATTGCTAAAAACTTTCCTTTACACTTATCCCCCTAGAATAAGTTAAGTCAACTGTCCAATATGTTATCAAAAATTATGTGAATATCGCCTAAATTGAGCTACAGCAGCATGGGCGAGGTACTAAATCAAAAGTAAATGATCGAGATATATGAGCATTGGAGGCCTTAATCATAGAGAAAAAACGGACTTCAGTGAGAATCATAGCGAAAATGTGATCAAAAATGATCGGAGAAATGTAAGCAAATTTTTGATGATTTATGCTTCAAATATCATGGTTTTGTCTTTCGTTTAATATAAATTATGCGGCACTCCCATCACTATCTTTATTTTAATATAAAATAATATAAATAATTATAAAATTAATAAAAACGGACAAAGAATATAATTAAAGCGCAAATCAGAACTATAATTGAAATAACGATAAAAAGTTTGCAAATCATTGCTGATTTCTCACGGGTGATTATTTGATTCCAAGGACATGCTTCATTTTGCGCACAAGATCTAAATTAAGCAAAGTAAAGTAGGCGTCAAAACATATAAAAAAATGCACTAGTCACTTACCTTCTTCGTTCGGCCATTGTTAATCATGACCTACTAGTAACAGACTTAAATTAAACTCAAATCAGAATTACTTTTCAATAATTTTTGCTATTTTCATGCTGCGTCTTGAAATTTATCAAAAATAAGTTAACTTTTGAAATTGAAATAATTATTATTATTATTATTATGATAATTGATGAAAAAAGCATACATACTGAAAATATTTGAAAATGTTTAACTTCCATCGGTGTTTTTGAAAATATTGAATATAATTATTGCAAATACCGATTTGTTTCAAAGTTTGCGTTGCGTTAATTTTTGTTTAATGATTTAAAAGTACGATTGTGAAAGTGCTCACAGTCAGATAATAAGGCCAGTTATTGGGTCAATGGGATTTGATAGAATGCGCGTTCTCAGGCTATAAGATACCACCTCTGTCCCAGCCCCAAAAATAATAAAAAAAAAAAAAGTTTATATACCATTCGAAAGGGCTCAATTTGCACCTTCTGAATATTAGCATTTTAGCATTTGCACCCTCTTACTTTTTGCAAAAAAAAATGTGAAAGTTTGCAATATTCAAATGCTCATATCTCAGTAATTAATTGATATTTCGATGTGTACCTTGCGTCAATAATTTGCAACTTTACTCCTCTAATTTGCACCATTGAGAAAAAAGCGAAAAATACATCGAATTTTTCTGAAAATGCAAAAACAATGTTTTAATTCGATAGCTCGTTCTGCGCATGCGTCTTATCAGTGACACGCGCGCGCCGCGCATTCCACTAGGGACTTTGTTGTTGTAATGGGGTTTATCTATTTATAGTTTATAATACTATCTATGTTTTTAAGTATTGATACACAAGTATAGACTATAATAGAACAAATCTTATGATAAAAAAAAGAAAAAATATTGTCACAAATCAATACAGCACAATAACAAGTTTTACTGTGATCATTTGGCCTCCAATGTCAACTTTAGTAAATTCATCAGTGATGAACTTTATATGTACATTATATATACTGATTTTGATGTAGTCATATCTAGATCAGCCAGACATTGCCACAAAAAAGTCCCTAGCGCGCACCGTGCACGAGAGACGTATTACTATATGTTTTCTGGACAGCGCATGCGCAGTATTGATTTACGTATTTTTGCATTATTTGCGAAGAACCGGTTGATTTTCAACTATTTTAACGAAGGTGCAAATTAGAATAACAAAATTGCAAATTTTTGGGCCAATGTGCACTTTGACATATGCATTTTTAAGCGAGATATGACAGTTTGAAAATTGCATCATATACTCCATTTTCAATCTAATTTATTTCAAAAACTATAAGGGTGCAAATTATAAAATTTACATATTCTGAAGGTGCAAATTAAGCCCTTTCAAATGGTATATACACTTTTTTCTTTTCGATAATTTTTGGGGCTGGGACAGAGGTGGTCTATAAGATGCTCTTTTGTAAGGTTCAAACATCAGCCTTTATTCGGAAATATTTAGACACGGAGAGAGTTTATTGTGACTTCTTCAAAGCTAGAACAATTTTGAGTCATATCATATGACTCATACACAGAAAGAAAAAAGGATAGGTATTTTTAACAATCTTTGCAGTTAATTGACTACCTCTTTTTACAGTTTGACCTCTCTTTACAGTTAAATTTACAGAATTAAATTGTAAGTTATACTATCAATGTTAATTGTTGCTGGTTTTTAACTATCTTATATATTAATACGTGAACATTAAAGTTTGTCGCACGCTTTTTTGGTATTAATTAAAACTCAAAATAAATGAGAGTTATGACATTCGAATGGTTATGTTGCCCAGATGTGCAGAATGTATATATAAATGATATATCTGATAGAGGGGGTTCCCAAACTTCTAAGAGAGAAATTAAATTTTTGAGAAAAAACCCGCTCTTTGATTAATATGAAATTTGGTTGGGGGAGAGTTTTTGAGTTGGTCGAATTTGAATTTGTTTTGTAACAATTTTTAAAAAAAATGTAGTTTTATCCATTCGTCAATTGTAAAATTTGTAAAAAAATGTGTTTTGAATTCAAAAATTTTACTTTCCATGTAAATATCTTGGTCGGATTTTAACGGTTTTTCATTTTTTCTAATTTTTCTAAAAGTTTGTTAAATTTTCTGTCAAATGTGATAAAAATTACTGCAAAGTTCTAACCAAAAGTATTTTTAATGAATTTTCTTAATATTGTCGTTAGTTATTTAGCGTGTGTTTCAACCAAATGCCAAGAGAGAGAAAAAAACTGTCTCAAATTGAATGTTCTAAATTCTGAAGCAAATATCTCCGGCATCTGTGAATAGATTTTATTTATTTCTTTTTTGTATTTAAGTCTTATAAGTTAACTTAAAAAACTTTTGAAAATAATACCGTTTTTTGTTTGTTTATATTTAAGTTATTTCTTTTAAAAAAAGACCATAAAATTTCATTTATTCTTAAAATATGGGGTAAATATGATTTTTGTTGTAAAAAAACAAAAAATCAAACTTTCATTTTTGATTTTTCGACCCCAGACGATACTAGTTATTGTAGTTAGCTCAACCAAAAGAAAAGTAGTTTTTTTACGCTTGCTTTTTGTTGTTATTTTTCCAACTACAATTCAAAATTATTACTTTTTTCGATACCATACCATTGAAATGTCTGTCTTCTCTAAGCAATAGTTTTTAAATCTGTTTTGCTTTATTTATTTTATCGTTATATATATCGGTGATTCCATGTCAATTCGACTTTTTTATAGCAAAACCTGACCTTTGTGTTTCCGATTTTTTTCAAACTTTGAATGTAGGTAGTGCTCGTAAAAATAACTTAAACTGTGTTTTTTGTTTTTGCCAAAAACTTTTTTTTTTGAAATTATACACTGTGAAAAATATCAAAATATCTTCAAAAATACAATTTGTGCATGTTTTCATTCAGCTCTAACTTCGAAACCGTAAGTCGTATAGAAAAAGAACTGAGGTAGGTTTTAAAGACCTGGACTGTGTCTTTTTGGTGGTAAATTTTTTTTGCAGTACTTTTATGAAAAAAAATTTTTTTTTTTAATCTTAAATTTTTTAAACTTATTTTTCAAGGTCATCGCAACAAATTTTTTACCTTTTTTATATAGTGTCTTTTTAAGGAATCAATTCCAAGGGCTAGTTCAAAATTTTAGGATGGAATTTCAACGATTTCTATTTTTAAAGATTTTTTGAAAAAATGCCTACAACAAATTTTCTGTTTTTATAACGAAAATTCAATATTTTCTTTTTAATATGTATTTTTCCGATGAGAGAGGTCATACTGTATTGTAAACACCAGTCATCGTGATTAACTGCAAGAATCATTGCTCATAAAAACGTAATAGTGATTAAAAAAATTCCCTCTAATTGTTTAGAAGTTATAGCATTTCAAAGCATAGAAATTTCACCTTATGCTACTACCCACACGTAGGAATTTACATCTAAAAATTCAAATTTTTACACTTCTGAGTATGAATTGAGTATGAATTGCCACAAGTGTCGTGTCCCAAAAACTGAAGTCGAACAATATTTTATGAAAGTTAAAAACAAATTTGCTTTTTATAGTTGAGAACGTTGCTCTTGAAGTGTGAAATACGTGTTTTTTTTAAATAAATGAGATAATGGCGCCTCATCATAAGTGTTGCAATCCTTTTCGTATACAAAACCACAAAAAAACGTCACCATTAAAAATGTTACGTACAGTTACAGCAAGTTTTGCGCAGAAATATAATATTGTGAAGCCGTTATCTAATTCTTTAAAAATTTGCAACTCTTGCCGACTAATGGCAGCAAGTGATGAAAAATATCCAACCTTGGATGAAAGCAACAACATTCCACAAATTCAATATGATAGCGAGTCGGAAAATCAAAAGAACGAATTTAAATTACCAATCAACTCTGCGCTTAAAGATTTAAATCAAAGTTTAGCGCTACTTGGGCATTCACCAATAAGCACAAGGAAATTAATGCAAACAAAATATGCCACTGAAAAACGAAAAAAAGTAGTAGAAACATTAGACAAGAAGATTTTCAAAGCGACAAATATAAGAAGTGAACAAGACAAAGAAAACAAACAAAATCTCTCTATTGTTTCAAAATTAAAATCAAAATTCAAAAATACTACGGATAAACAACAACGGATAAAAATTTTAACTAGTTTTGCGGACTGGTCTTTTCAAGAAATTCACAAACACTTTGATACAACCGATTATATGATAAAAATTTCAAAAAAATTGTTTAAGCAAAATGGAATTTTATCCTCTCCAAATCCTAAGGCTGGCAAAATTCTGGATGAAAAGGTATTTAAAATGGACGAGTTTTATTTTTATATTTAGTATTTTAGTGCGCTAGGCATAGGCTTTTCACTTACAGGGTTTTCACCCGGAGACTCCGGTTACCAAAGCATTTCTCCGGGATCCAGGTTTTTGAATAAATTCGCCGGGGTTTTCATAGCTTAAATACATTTTGGTTGAAAAAAAAAAATTTAATGTAATTGTAAGCAAAGTTTGTGTTTGTGTTCAATAATGAAATCGGTTTGGGAAAGTGACAGAGGAAAAATGAGGACAGAGTTGATCATATGCTTTGTGATCTTCAACATAGATTTTGTGGCTGTTTACTCTTCCATAAGGATCACTTGAGCGACCCTGTTTTAAAACAACAAAAAATAAGCTTCGCCCGTAAACTAGACTTGGTCCTTTATTAATTTCACTTTTAAACTTCTTAACCCTTTCAGTTACCACAGTCGTATCGGTAACACAAGTGTCTGAAAACATTCTTATTGGGAATTTTTTTTTTTACTTTTAGGTTTTGCGATGTGTTCTTGACTTTTACGAATCGCCAGAAATAAGTCGCGAAATGCCCGGAAAAAATGATTGTATCACAATAAGAACTGGCGAAGCAAAGACCATAAAACAAAAAAGATTAGTTCTTTGCAATTTAAAAGAAGCCCATTCTATTTTTAAAACAAAACACCCAGACCTAAAAGTTCAGTTTTCAAAATTTGCTGATTTGAGGCCTAAAAACTGCATTCTTGCTGGTGCTAGCGGAACCCATTCGGTTTGTGTTTGCTGCATTCATCAAAATGTCAAATTAATGGTTGATGGTGCACAACTACCAAAACTTACAAACGACTCGTTAAAGCTTAAAACTTATAAAGATTTTATTAATTACATTATTTGCAACCCACCAAATTTAAATTGCTTTTTTCAATCATGCAATAATTGTCCTGGTTTACAAAATCTGATCGATCAATTAAAAGAAATTTTTGAAAATAATATGATTGAAAACGTAAGTTATAAGCAATGGTTAGCTGTTGATCGTACATCACTAGAAACATTACAATCTAGTACAGAAGAATATTTGGAGAAATTTTCGGAAAAATTAAAGCGCGTAACACACTCTTTCATAGCAAAAGAGCAAGGCAATTTTTTGAATAAAAAAAAAGAGGACTTGCAAATTGGAGAGTGTGTAGTTATATGCGACTTTTCAGAAAAACTACGCGTTTGTTCTACAGGACTCAGTACAAGGTATACACTGGAACAACGACCAAGTGACTCTACATCCATTTTCAATTTACTTCAAGGAGAATGAACAAGTGAAATTTTTAAGTTACGTTGCTATTTCTGATTGCTTGAAGCACGACACCATAGCAGTGCATTTGTTTCAGCGTGGCTTAGTTAATTTTCTTAAAAAAAAATTGGGGATACTAACTAAAATATTTTACTTCTCGGATGGAGCAGGAGCTCAATATAAAAACAAAAAAAACTTTATAAATTTGTGTAAGCACAAAATTGATTTTAATATCTCTGCTGAGTGGCACTTTTTTGCTACATCACATGGCAAAGGGCCATGTGACGGCTTGGGTGGCACAATTAAAAGACTTGCCGCGAGGGCTAGTCTGCAAAATATCAACGAGCCTATAAATACCCCAAAAAGATTTTTTAATTGGGTTTCAAAGAACATAAAAAATATTGACACTGAATTTTTTTTCTTCAGAACAGTACCGCGAAGAAGCTCAAGTTCTCCAAAAACGCTTTAATAAAGCAAAAATAATACATGGAACTTTGACCCACCACTCATTTATTCCTAAAGGAAAAGGAAGAATTGAAATGCGAGTAACATCCACAGCACCTACGTCAAATATTGTACAGGTTTATAAAAATTTAAAAAAAAATAAAAAATGTTTGGTTTTGTAAACTATTGACTTTATTTAAGTGTTAAAAGATATCTTTTTGGATTTTCATTGGTATTGACATAAAAAAATGGAAAACTTTCGATATTAGAATAAGAAATATTTTAAAGACATTTAAAAAGAAAAACGTTAAAAATAGTAATTGTTGAAATTCCAACCTAAAATTTTGACTAAGCCGTGAGAGTTGATGCTCTAAAAAGACACTGTATAAAAAAGGTAAAAAATTTGTTGCGATGACCTTGAAAAATGAGATTAAAAAATTTCAGCTTAAAAAAAAAAAAAAAATTTCATAAAACTGCTACAAAAAAAGTGCACCACCAAAAGACCTTGTCAAAGTCTTTAAAATATATCCTAATTTTTTTTCTGTGCGACTAACGGTTTCAAAGTTACAGCGGTTTGAATACATGCACAGTTCGTATATTTTAACATATTTTTATATTTTTCACAGTGTATATCTTAAAAAAAAAAATTAAAACCCAAAAACAAAGTACGCAGATATAATACTTTTTAGGAGAACTATCCAAGCAGTGAGTTTCAAAATTTTCAAAAATAGTGATGTCAGAAACGTGGTCGATTTGACATGGAATTACCGATATCTCAGTTAAAGTGTGCTGGACTTTCGTGCGGAGGACGTGGGCTCGAACCTCAGCTGTGTAAGTATAAAAAATTTTAATTTAATAATTGAAATAATTTAAATTCTAATTACGTTTACAATCTTGAAAAAAATTGTGCAATTAATTTTGTTTTATTTAAAAATAAATATTTTAAATAAAAAAAAAATTGATGGTCTTGCTGGAATTTGAACCTAGGACAGTTGAGTACTAGACGCACACGTCAGCACATTCGGCTAAACATGGTTTTAAAAAAAGTGATCAAATTTCAATAAATACGTTAAAAACTAATAAAACTTTTTTCATTGGCAAATTACTATTTTCGTTCGAGGTTAGTTTTACTATTTTTACAGTCAAAAGAAAGTGACAATTTTTTTCCGTAAAATTAATCACTTTTCCTAGGTTGGTGCAATTTTAATCTACTTTTTGGTTAGATCTACCAATCAAAATTTTTTCTGTGTATGATTCCAGTTGATTGTTCTTTGTTTACAGCTGCTGGTTTGAATGATGCGGTAATAGCTTGCATAGTTAATGCTGCTAAACAATCTACAGTTGTAACTAGGGCCAGAAAGGAGATTCGTTTTGAAATGCAGCCATGAATTGGCAAGAATTGTTAGAGGCTAATTTTAATGAAAGATATACGGCTAAGAAAAAAACTTAAATCTAGGCACAAACTGAATATTGACGAAAGTCTAAAAATAATAAGTAGCTGTTCATGATCATGAAATTTTGATCATTATAGCTAAAATATAAACAAACCTCTTTATAGAATTTTTAATAAAATAGAGCCAGTGCTATAAAAATTATTTAAATCAAAAAATCTTAGGAAACTTTGCATTTTTTATTTTTCTGTTAATAGGTAAAAAATTCGCGTGTAGCAACGTACACGTGGCAGAAGTGAAACTTCTTTAACAGTAAGAAATAAGAGAGATTTTAGTGTGAAATAGAGAGAGAAAGTATCTGAAAAGAAATGCAATCAATACGAAATGGAATAATAATTTGTTGATTCAATATTTTAATCCAGGGACCGTACCGAATGTGGTTTTTGTCGAAAGTGTCACATATTAACTTTTATCTCTTAATTTTTATTTTTTCCGACAAAAATAACAGTTTTTGTGCCTTATAGTTTTTTTGGGCAAAAATAACACTTATTTTCTGCCGCTTATTTTTCGGTCAAATATATCAGGTAATTTATATTTGTTCAAGTCATTTTACCGATAAAAAAATTTTGGTATTATTATTTTCATCTCATCGGTGAGACATTTTACACATGGTGTCAACAGTTCAATCTGTCAAGCGGCCTTTAAGAAAACACAAACTGCTTGATATTTTTGACCGAAAAAATAAAAGTCACAAAATAACTGCTATTTTTGACCGATAAACTTTTTTCTATTTTTCCTCGAAATATACTAGGCAAGAAATTAACTTTTAAAGAATCAGTTTCAAATTTAAAAGCGACTTAATATTCGTGAGGCTGAGGACATTTGTAACATAATGGTATATTTGAAAAAGTCTTTCGACAATTTTTTTCATTTGAAAATTGTAAAATAAGTTATTTTCGGTACTTGTTTTAGTTCAGTTGGTGTTTTAGTTGCTTTGGAATGTCTTCTCATTATTGTTACTTTTTGAATGCTGGATTGCATTTGCATAGTACTCTTTGAAGGAGCCTTCGAAAGCAGACGCAAATCTTATTCATTATTACCTCCAGCTTCCTGATCATAATAATTGCTATGTTGATAGAGGGCCTCATAAAGCAGCGAACGTTGATTGTTGAGTGCATCAACTTGGTTGGCTTTAAAATTTTGTTGAGATGCATCAGTGTGTTTTTTGGGGATTGGTTCTTTGTAGATTCACCAAAATACACTGATGTTTCGTTAAAATGCATTTTGAAACTCAGCCGTTGTTGCAATCACCTTACCTTCATCATTAGTTGCAGACCAAACAGCGGCTGTATTCTTAAGAGCTCTAATTCGCTCTCTATATTCACGAACGCGTTCTGCTCCTGTTTTAGCTATTTTTCTATGTTTTTTTCGTGCATACTTGTAGGATGAAAATAAATGTTACGGTTATGTTAATAATGTAATGTTAATGTTAATCTAATGTTAATGTTAATTATGTTATTTTCAGTATGTTACGCGTTCAGTTTTAATAACATTTTGTTTGGCCATTTATAATGTGCCTACGTGGCGTAATGGTATAGATTCCGGCTCATAAGCAACGATGTTCAGGGTTCAATTCTCGGCAGCGGCATTAATTTATTTTTAATTTTCATATGAATTGAAAACGTTAGCCTAGCGTCACGAAAAGGACCTTGAAATTTCACTCGCCACCAAAGAAGTTTCACTTCAAAAAATAATTATTAATTTGATTCATAGTAGTAAATTAAAAAATTAACTTAATGCTATGTCTACACAGAGAGTTAAGTTAATTTTAACTAACATTTAACCGAAGTTGTTCACACAGAGATACCGTAGCAGAATTGAGTTAAATTTGCCGACAATGCTGCTGGTGTCTCTGCGTACACATGCTTTTTTTCTTGCTATGCAAAAGCTCTGCCCATATTTGGATGAAAACTACTTTCCCCACTATTGCCCAAATCCTTTTCGAAGTTCTTTTACTCATTTTTTAAAGAAAATAACAACATATAGTTAAAAAAATAAATTGTATAATTAACGAATCAGCTGTTCTATTTTGACAGTTCTTGTAAAAAAACATTTCTTTCATGAAAAATACCACTGAATATATACATTTATATTATTTTGTAGTGTACTTTTAGGCACTTTTTACATTGAGTCATAAAAACTCAGAATATATAATGAGTTAAGTTGAGTTATATCGTACATTTTTGTACTGGTAACCAGTGTGGCCATTTTAGCCTTTTCGAGGCTAGATTTAGCCTTTTTATTTGCGGTTTAGCCTCGAAATTAACGATTTAGCTTCGTGATTTTTTAGCCTTTTTTTACTTTGAAAACAGCCTTTTTTAGATTTATTAACAATTAAAAAATTTGCCGATTAAATGCAACACAAATAATAGTAAGGCAAAAATAAATACACACTAAAAAATTTCCAAAATAAATTTTCACCGGTGAGCGAATATTTACATTTTTTACACCGAACGGTGTTTATTTACACCTCTTACCCAGTGTGATATGACAAACTTATCCAATCGGTGTAAAATAAGAAAGGCATAGAAGAAAAGCAACATGGAAATCAAGTAAGCATTGACAAACAAATTGAAAATTGAAATTTCACAAGACTGAAAATAAAAGTCCAAAATTATAAGTCATGTTCGTGAAAACAGTTCTGGCCAAAATTGACATTAAAGTAATATAATAAAAAAAACGGTTTAAATAGAATTAAATCCAATCCAAATTTTAAGCATGAATGCCATTATATTAACACCGATCGGTGTGAAGAAATGTCCCCTATCGGATATAAAATTCTAGCATTTTGACACGGTGTTTTTTTTTAACACCGAACGGTGTAGAACTTCATGGAACCCCAATCGGTGTAAAAAGTCTATAAAATTTTTTAGTGTGTAGTCATGAAAATTTGAATCTGGCAACAACGCTGGGACCTTAAGAGCTCTCTCGTTTCACATGTAGATAAATGTTAGATCGATCGTTGTTAAGCCAAATATATTTTCTCATTTTGCAAATGAAAAGTCCAAATATTCCACATACGAAGTTACCTCGATAGAGCTTCAATGGCGAAAACTATTGACACATAAATGGTCAAGCCTGTCCTCTACAATTGAGTTTTGGGTAGGAGTAAAGCACTTTAAAAACTCGTTAAACTTTTAACATAACATGTGATGTCTGTATCCTGCTGTCTTAAAAATGAGAACTCCCTTTTACAATTCCCATGAGCAAATTATTCTTAATAGGACTCAATGTAAATATACATCAATATACATCAATTCAATATACATATTATTTTCATTTATATTTAAATGATAAAATGAAAGGTAATGCAATGAAAAGTTAGTTTATTTAATGAAAAGTAAGTCATTCTGAATTAAAAAGGCTGGTATTATTTTGCTTTATAAATATATACCAAATTATTTTTTGCTTTTTACAAATTTCTACCTATGATACTGATGTATCTATATTAAAAATGAATGTTATGTTAAAACGAAAATAAAACTTGAAGTTGTATGAAAAATCTGGATTTTTTTTTAGCTTCTTTTTTCAAAACTTTTAGCTTTTTTGACTTCTTTTTTTAGCCAATTTAGCTTCTTTCTTTTTCAGGTCGTGGCCACACTGCTGGTAACGCAAGAGTTTATTTCTCGTTAAATGGGAAAACTCAGCTTTGTACTGGTAACTCAAACTTAACTCTCTGTGTAGACGTAGCATAAGTGTGAAACATAAACGAAAGAAATCAAAATTCAATGATATATGTCCTCTTTCGGTTGTGGCTCGAATTAGAGCCAGAATTAGTTACTTAATTTTAGCCATGACCTGTAGTAAGAAAAATTTAAATGTCATGATAAAATCAATAGAAATACTAGAAATATAATTATTTCTACCTCAATATTTGGTGGAGTAACCATTATTTTTGATAACTGTTGAGCAACTTCTAGGCATCGAATCCACTTAGCATGATAGAATAATGAGCCTACCTTATTATTCTGTCATGGGCACATAGTAGCTGGAATTTTTCTCCCATGCGTTCTTAATTAACTGCCAAAGATCATTTTTGTTGGTTGGATTTTTGTCTCAAAGACTTTAAGACCACTTTAACATCTAACCATTAATTTTAGGATAGGATAGGATTAAGGACTGACGACTGTGGCGGCCAGCTAAAAACTTCGATGTTTTTGTGTGAATCATTTTTTGCTGGTTTCGTTGTGTGCTTCGAGTCCGTATCCTGGTGAAACCGCCATAGAAGCAGCATATTACACTCTGTGTGTGGCAACATGGTTTCACTCAAAGTTCGAAAGTAAACGTTTTCGAATCGTTGAAGTGTCCACGTCCAAGAAATATTGTTTTTTGAGAGCGGAAGCGGGCATAAACTGTTGTACTTAAGACTTTAAGTCAAAATGTTATACTTTCCAAAGAACTAATTTGTTAAAATAGATTCTTATTCCAACATCGACTCACCTGCTTCAACCTGTACATCGATTTATTTAATTTGCAGACCTTACCTGGCTCTGCATTAAACCCATTAAGATAATTCATGTAAATTTCTTCATGCAACTCACTTTTCAGAAATGCTGTTACTGCATCCATCTGGCTGATCTCCAGATCGTATTTGATAGCTAAGGCTAAAAAAAGACGAATAGACGAATAGCGCAGTACAGGTGAAAATGTTTCCTCGTAGTAAACTACCTTTCTCTGTGCAAAGCCATTGATCACCAGTCGTGCCTTGAATTTTTTCACTGCATTTTAAGTCTCGATGATCTTTGTAGCTCCACACATTTAGGATTAATACTAGATTCTTCGTTTGAAACAGAAATATGCTTCATCGTTGTCGGAGCAAAACACATCATCGGACTATACGTCCTGCACGAGTGCAACCGTATTTTATGGATGTATGTATGTATATAAAAAATACCAACATGATGAGCGTTATTTTCAGGACTGTAGTGCTTGGTTCTTCCCATTTTTAGACCTAATTGTGTGAAACACTAAAATAAATTTTAAACTCATAAAACTAAGAACTGTTCCTCATGTTTTGTACTAAAATTTTATTAAAAAAGTTTTAATTATATTGGTTGGCTTATTTTTAATGCAAACAAAAATACAATATTCATGGGAGAAGTGGTTTTTAAACTACAGTTGGTTCACTACTAAGTACTACATACTAAGTTGTGACCAAAAATTTTGGTTCTATTTCATCGCACATCACTGTAGGTTAGTTGAATAATTTTCGTTATTTTTTTACCACTGTGTACTTTAAGAATCTCACTAATTGGGTAAACTTGTCTAATATAACATGGCTCTGAAAGAGAGTTGCTCTCACTTATCGCTAAAAATTCAAAAACTTACGCTTTATTCACATACATACATACATATTTATAAGAATGGAATGTTCCCCCAAGTCAAACGCAACATCAGTAACGGCGGAAACTTTCCATTGAGTAGTTCGTGTTTAGAGGCATTTAAATGCTATCAGCAGACAAGTACTAGTTTGTTTAATCAACAGGTTAAAAAGAGAAATAAAAACAACAAATGTTAATAATAATAAAACTATTATTAATGCTAAAATCAGCTGTTGTGACGAAGTAACGAATAATCATATGAAGCAATAAAACAAAAACCAATGATTACATTTAAAATAACCAGTAATCCCTGTCGACGCTTAATTAAGACAAATGGGTTAATTTCTACTCAGACATGGCAGCGTCATCAAACAACACGTGCTGCGGATTCGAATATTACCGACGTAGTCAGCGATCTACATCCACTCAAAGGCATACGTATTCTTGATCTTACACGCATTATTGCTGGACCATTTTGCACAATGGTACTTGCAGATATGGGTGCCGAGGTTATCAAGGTTGAGCGTCCGCATAGCGGTGATGAATCTCGCAAGTGGGGTCCACCTTTTTTGCCCGAATCAAAAGATGCTGCCTACTTTTTGGCATCGAATCGCAATAAGAAAAGTGCCTGCATTGATCTCAAGCGTGGTCGTGACATTATCTATGAACTTGCCAATAAGTGTGACGTGCTCGTCGAAAATTATGTGCCCGGCAAATTGGATGAATTTGAATTGGGTTATGAGCAAATGCGTCATGCAGCGCCTCATCTGATTTACTGTTCGCTAACGGGTTATGGCTCCGTAGGACCTTATGCCAAACGACCCGGTTACGATGTCATTGCAGCCTCCATGGGCGGTCTTGTACACATCACTGGCCAACGAGATGGTCCACCAAGCAAGGTGGGTGTTGCTGTTACCGATGTAGCAACCGGTTTATATGCTCATGGCGCTATACTGGCAGCGTTGTTGCAACGCCAGCGCACTGGTCTTGGGCAAAAAATCGATGTTAATTTACTGTCCACACAGGTGGCTATACTTATCAATGTTGCCAGCAACTATCTTAATGCCGGCGTCGAAGCGCAACGTTGGGGCACAGCACATGCCAGCATCGTGCCGTATCAAGCGTTTAAGACCACAGATGGCTATTTAACTCTAGGTGCCGGTAGCGATGATCAGTTTAAGGATCTTTGCAGACGTCTTCAAATGGATCACCTTGCCACGGATCCCAAATACCAATCGAATAAGGATCGCGTTGCTAATCGTAAAGAATTAATTGCTCTTTTAGAACAGATTTTTCTCAAAGACTCTTCGCAGAATTGGATGCGTTTATTTGAGGATGCTCCTTTCCCGGTAGGACCCGTAAATAGCATAGGTGAAGTTTTTGCTGACGAACATATAAAAGCTATTGATTTGGTTAAAACACTACCACATCCAAAGGATGGCTCTATAAAGGTCGTTGGTCCACCGGTAGTATTTAGTCAGTCTAAAAATGATGCACGCACTGCACCACCTTTGTTGGGTCAACATACAGATGAAGTAATGCAGAACGTATTGGGCTATAATGCGGATCAAATCGCTAGCTTGCGAGAGCAAAAAGTTATTGCATAAGTTTTTGTCGAATTTAATAAATAATTTTGCAATATAAAAAAAGTTTTGTTAAGAAAATATTTATAAAAAATGTCTGATATATATCTATTTAAATAAAAAAAAATATAGTCCATGTTTTGTTTTGTTTTGTTTTATTTTTGCAGAAGCAATGAAAAGCATTACCAGAAAGAGGATTCCATACAAAATGGTATAGTTGTGCAAAAAAATTAAAACACTTCTGATTTAAAAACGGGGCAGAGAATCATAAGATAAGATTAGTCCTTTATAGTAAATATTTATTTTGTAACTGAATTTATTGCTCCAATAAATAGTAACATTTTTTTAAAATCAATTGAATTCAATTTCGCATATTGATGTCGAGTGCGTCACGCTTAAAAGGCATGTATTGTTACCACTAAATAAAGAGAGAAGGAACAATTTTTTGACAGCACTACTAAACAGACATATTTTCAATAACTGTAAAACTGCAGAATCTCCAAAGTTTCGTTTATAATATATTAAAAATAAACAGTTAATTGATTGTCGCGTGCGTCACAGGATTAATGTAAGCTTTTACGAAATGATAACACAGGGTAAAAACAGGTAGATAGATTTTGAACTCAGTTGTATAAAATGGTGTCCATTTTTCACCATCAGTTCGAACGTAGGAGTAAGGTTAGGTTAGGTTGACGCAGCTGTCTCTATGACATACACATAGGCCAATTAGGCCCGTTCTTATACCAGGGGGTTAATTATGTACGTACTCTATTTGAACCAAATGGAGCTATTAATAAAGCTTAGGTCACTATAAAACCAGCGCAGCATCCACCCCAAGCTCTGTCAGTGCATAAGTGATAGCCCCTGCCTTGACGTTGTACACGGCACTTTCAATATCAATGAATGCTATCATTCAATATTCCTTTTGGTGAAGGCTTTATTGAAATGTAGAGACTATGGAGTGGAGAGCTGTTTCTATGTATTTGCCTTTAGCGTAAGAATGTTGCTCTGGCGAAAGTAGGTTTACTTCTCTTTTTAGTCTCATGTGGATATCTATTAATCTCTCGAGAGTTTTAAGAAGGAAAGATGAGAGACTGATTGGTCAAGGTCTTTTGGGTTAACATGTGAGCTCTTTCCTACCTTAGGTATCAAAACTACCTTTACGTATCTCCAGCGCGTTAGGTTGTGATTTAGGTCAAGACATCTTTGGTAGATCATCAAAAGCCATTGGTTTATGATGTCGTAATTTTTTTAAATAACGATTGGGCCTATACCATCTGGTTCTGGTGATAACAGCGGGTAGATGCCCTTTTTGTTTTGCAACATTCCCTGTCTTTGAACCAGCCTTAAAAAACTTAAAAAAACTTCAGTTGCTTTTGCTTTTACTTTTCTGTGCTTATTGAAAATCGAACAGCAACAGCAAAAACAACAGCAAGCAAACGAATACACAACATCTGAAAGCAAAGCGAAACTTAGCTGCTTAATAACTGCTGCTGTCGTAGTGCTGTGACAAATTAGAAAAGCAAAATGAGAGCAAAGCAATAAAATAATTTATTTTGCTTGCGTAGCACTACGCAGTTAAATAAATTCTTTTTAATGCTGGTGCTTTTGCTTTGCTTTTTAAAAAGTTTTTAAAAACTGTCTGTAGCACTACCGCAGTAAGAATTTCGTTGCTTTTGCTATTCTGCTGAAAGTAATTTAAACCCTGCTTTGAACAGCCTGGGAAGTGAGTTTCTACTTAAATATTTAGAAATTTTTCACTGCTGGTAGCCCAGGTTCCGTCTTCTTTTTTCATCAAGCTCGGGTTTGGAGGAAAAAACCTCAACGCCTCCGAGGTTTGTGATATTTCTTCACAGAAGGTTCTCCAAGATAGTCATTGTGCTTTTCGTAATTCTTTCTTGTATTCTTTTAGAGCCATTTTATAGATTTATCACGCATCGGTGGATCCAGTGGCTTTTGCTTTATTGAAGAGCATTCAGCTCTTATTTCGGAGCCCTTCTAGCTTAGTGTCCCACCAAGAGGGCTTTTTCTTTTTTTTTGGTGTTGTCAGTGTCAAGAGCTTTATTCATTGATGCAGTCAAATTTTTTACTAAATCGCCTAAGGATTTTTTGCAGGTAGGAGGACATGGTGGTCCATTATTGAGATCTGTTTTTAATGTATCCTAGTAGAACCCAAGTTAACTTGTTTGAGATTACGGAAACTGCGTGATCTCGGAGCATAGTCATCTATGTCAAAAATAATATACATATGATCTGAAAAGTAGTCCTCTTTTGAAACTCTCCAGTTCTAGATCCTATTTGATATATAGTCAGAGGCAAGAGTAATATCTAAAATTTCCTGCCTGTTAGAAATAATAAATGTAGGTTCATTACCTATATTACTTAAAATAAGGTTAGTAGTAAGGATGTTATCGAAAAGAGACTCACATGATGAGCGTTAGCCTCACCACCGCTTATAAGGTCTTTAGATTGTGCTGTCGCTGTCGAGACCAGGTCTATAAAGCTGGGTTCATGAAGACTTTGTGATCGTGTGACATGCACGCTGATGTGACCCACAGATTGCTTTGGCTCATCTCAACGCTTATGGGCAGTGTCTTTGTTGCTGAAATAAGAGAGAGAGTTGAAGCTCTCAAATTATTTTTTATTAAAAAACACGTCCTTGGTTTACCTTGTGATCTGGTATATACAAGCGTATATGTTGGAATCTGAGTCCGTATACCAGGCCGCAGACTACTCACGGCTCCTAGATCAATACGATGGCTTCTCCGTCTTTGGTGAGGCAGAGAAGGAGACTGTCGGACGCAGCCTTTGAGTGGTGGAGGCTAATATCTGCTACTCTCAGCGTCAAGGCTGGTAGTAGACAGACTGACCTCCACGACACTCATTGTCAGATTTAAGGAGGTTATCCTCCAAGGAGAACAATCGAAGGGACTGCCAGTTTCGTGTCGGAGCTAGCGTTGTCTGGTATAGAGGAGCAAGACTGAGGAGATGGGGCGTTCTTAATTGGTTCGGAAACCTGCTCTTCCTCCAATAACCTCATCTTTTTTGAAGACCCTCATCTCGATGGACGTGAAACCATAATCTGAATTTTAACATAGCTTTTGGATAACAAGATAGCCAGGGACTTTTGATTTATAACAAAAGTTGCCGATCTAAAGTCCCCCTTTGGGTCTTCAACCCTAGTCACCTTCCAGTTACCTGTTGGTAGATCATGATTACCCAACCGAATCAACTCCAGGATTGTTTGAGGGTCGGAAAGTTCTGCAGGGATCCGAGGACGTGCTCTAACATAGGAGTAAGAGGCAAAAATCTTTAAATTGGACTTTTTTCAATAATTTCATAATATTTTTTAAATGGGTGGGCGGATTTTGATTGTTTGAATATTCAAAATATTACTGATTAAAATTTCTGTACTCAGAATTGAATTATCTTTCGTTGTTTTTGAAATAACTGCCTTCAAAACTGTAAAATATTATTATTTGTATGCATCAAGTATGCATTTTTGTAAATCTTTTATTTTATCTTATCTTAAATATCAAAAAGCTATTCGTATACTGTGTATAAAGCTAAAATATTTGTAAAAAAATATGGAACATTCTTTGTCACACGGAACAAGGCTGTGGCCAAAATTCATGTTGATGGGTTTTAGTGATATTGGGCTTAAAATATTCGTTATGGGCGAGTGTGGTCTTTTGGAAAATTTGAAAATGGCGGCCTTATATTGCGGCCAGAAATCAGAAAAAAATCAAGATGACGGAGTTAAGATGTAGAAAAAAACTTGACGGCCGAATCGCTTAGTTATGGGTGCAAATTGTTAGTAATGGACAGACCTTAAAATTTTAATAGTTAGGTTTTCGAAATCAGACATGGTTTATCCAATATGGAAGCTGAAACCTTAAAAATCGTTGTAAAATGAACCAAATCAAGACTTTCACTAGAGTTTTTGAGACTTAACCTGATTATATTTCCTGAAATGTTGAGTTTCAATCACTCATTGCAGGAATCCCATATATTTTTAAACCTCATTCTTTGACACTTATAGAGATATTTTGGAACAATTTCAATTTTTCTTATTATGAATTGCATGGCAAAACTCTTGGATTAAAAATTTTCTTTCTCAGATGGGTGTGTTTCTTTTTGATTATTTAATCAATCCCAAATGGGACCCGACCAAATTTGTTTCGTATTACATTGTGATAATTCTACCTATTTACCAAATTGCTATCCTTTTAACAAAATTAAACGAAATGCAGTGTTCTTCTAATATTGACATGCTTTTCTTGAATACTGCCTACTTTCTTGTTCGTAATTCGCAATAATTCTGCCTTGACCTTTACCGTATTTTAGCACCCTAGCACCAATATTTATCGAAATACCGTAATTTTCTTAAAGTACCACGCGTTATGTCTAATTCCTTCCACTTTTTCGTCATGCTTTGTACTGAATCTTCCTACCTCTGTATCAAATGTCAGTACCCTAGTGTCAATATTGACCGAGATATCGCGTTTTTAAAGACTTACCTATTCATTTATGCGCTTAAAGATATTCGGGTTCAAAGTTCACCGAAACTGGTCTTTCGCCAATATCTCCGCTTCTCTTTGTCGAACAGAAAATATGATTTCAATAAAATTGTAGACCTGATAATTCTCTTCAAAAATGCACTCCACTGTTTTTAAGAGTTCAGCTACTACAGCTTTTTCGCACTTTCTCAGCATTAACTCATTTGAAGCCACAATCCAAAGAATCAAAAATTTTTAATGATAAAGATTCCAGTGTCTCAAAACAAAGTTAATGTTGAAAAATTTTGCCCACCAAAGTTTGGGTTGGGCTCAGGGACAACACAGGATGTAACTACTAACCATGCACATGCACTAACAAGTTAACATCAAAAACGCTACTGTTATACAGCGTTTTATAAATCCAAGCATTGAAGACGCTTTTTTACATATATTATCAATATGAAAGTTGAACAATAACTTAGGATCCATGCATACACCATGGTCTTTGACCGCCTCTACACGACTTAAAACAGTATTTTTTATATATTGTAATCAAATAATAAATTATTCCTTTTTCGCGAAAAGGTCATAGTTTGGCATTTACTAGGATTGAGAAACATATTATTTTTAGAATACCAAACTTCAAAGGATTTCAGATCAGACTGGAGTAGGTTGGAATTATCTTTAGTATTTATTTTTCTGTATATTTTCATATCGTCTGCATAAATCAGCAGACGAGTGTGTTTAATGACGGGTGTGACGTCATTAATTGCTAAAATAAAAGGTAGCCACCTTGAGGAACACCTGATTCAGCAATCAATTTTGAAGACAACACCCCTCGGAATCGTATTTGATAAGATCGCTCAGTCAAATACGATTTTATCTAGCATACAAAATAATGTGGAAATCCCATTAACTTTAGTTTGATATGATTAAATCATGAGGTAATTTATCAAATGCTTTACTAAAGTCAGTGTTAATACAGTCGACTTGGTTACGGTTACAGATTCAGATTCAGATTCAGGTACAGATTCCATTGAATTTAAGCAGAATGTTGTAAAATCGAGAAGATTAGACCCAGTGGATCTTCCATTAACAAAACCATGCTGACGAGTTGTTATGACTTCTCCACAATGAATTTTCACACGATCGTACACAATTCACTCAAAAAGTTTGGGAATTGACGAAAGCTTAGCGATGGGCCTATAATTATTAACATCATTCCTGCAACCTTTTTTATATATAGGACTTATAAATGATTTTTTCCAAAAAAACTGGAAAATAACTTTCTGTAATTGATTTATTAAATAATAAAGAAAGTGGTTAACTCCAAACGGATCCGTATTGAGTCAACACTGCGGCAGGAATTCCATCAGGTCCAGAGCCAAAATCCTCATCGATTGTCCTCAGAGGTAAATATCCTCAGAGGTAAACGATATAGATTCCAAAGAGACCCTGGGTGAAGAGTTGATGTAGTAAAAGTAACCTTCATCAGGGTTAAATGAATCTGAACGAAAAGATTCCTTGAAAATATTGGCAAAAAGGCCACAAATTATAGAAGGACCGTCCGTAAATTCATAAAGAGTTTTGAAGGATGAAGGAAATCCATCAGATTTTTTCTTAGTATTGATGAACCCCCAAAATCTCTTTGGATCAGACAATATTCTCAGCTTAATATTGTCTAAATATTCATTATATAAAACAGCTGAAAGATTTTGAAATTCCAGAAACAAACGTTTGTAGATTTCTAGGTCATTTGAGTCCAAACAACAGATATATCTCCTGTTATTGCGAAGTGTTTTGAACTCCTTTGTGTACCAAGGGTACGCCGAGTTCTTCGCAAATTTGAGGTTATATGGTACAGACTGAGAAATTACAGCAAAGAGTTCCAAATAAAAAAAAATAATGGATTCATCAAGATTATGTTCATTTATACATTCTTAAATTACGATAAGTTTATTGTGAAGTAAATGATTCAATTTCAAAAAGTCAGCTTTTTAAAATTGAATTCATAAACCTTGTCCAATGAACTCGAATTAACTATATTCTCCCTATCCGATGTACAGTTGCGGTCAAAATAATAGCAGTGCTCTAATATTCAGACATGCTTGAATAAATAATACTAGTCTAAAAATGTAGGATCCGGAAAACCCAATATAATTTCTATATGAGCTTTCAACGCTGATTCCAAATCTGTACCCAATTTTTACTGTTGTGGTAGGATTTTCAAGATACAGGGTGTTTTACACTTTTTACACTTTTTACACTTGTCTAGTTTTATTAATCCAGAATCTAAACAACACACCATAAGATAAAAAATTAAATTTTGTATTTTAGAGAAAATATGGAATATTCCAACGGTATATCAACTACTATCGTGTTATGTGTTGTAGCGGAGCTATAATTAAGAGATCATCAAACTAAATATCGCCAAATTTTGTATCTTTTGTTTTAGCGAAGCTATAATCGTCCAAAGTTAAAATTAAGAAATAAACTGTTGATTTAGTGTTTTTTTACATAAAAAACAGTCACTTTAAATTTGGACTCTTTTTATGCCATAAAGTTGTTATGAATTGATTTTGCTGTTTTTTTTTTTTTGGGTTGTTTTTCTTGTGTATTCAATACATTTTCACGAGTACTAGAAAAATATAGAATAATACAATTATGTTTAATATCCTTGCCTATTTGTTGAAAGCAAAGATTGCAAATTCATTGAAAATTTCAAATAAATCAAACACAAATCAACATTACGTGACAGTTGTTCTGTACCTATAAGTTTATATATAAAATATTTAAGTTTCCATAATTGTTCTGAGATAATGAAACTAAGGACTACAAGACCACTGCAATTACTGCAAACACATAAACTATTCTGTTTTAGAGAGTAAACATTTAATATAATCCAAACAAAGTTACAGGTAGATACAGAATTTTATTAATGAAACTAAGTCAAACTGAATAATTTCATGGACGCTGCAGTTCTCGCAAAACTATTTTCAGATGTATAATTTTGAAATTGTTTCAATTCGGTGCTGTCGTTTCCATCCTGTATTTCAGTATCAGTATTTTTCCAGTTGGCTTGGAAGCCCATCGTTTCCAAATTCTTGAACAGTCTAGATAAGTCTGAAATTATTAAACTCGTATTATAAAATTATAAAAAAAATATCAAATTCAATTAATAACTTGTCAAAGTCGATGCGGAAGAATATTCGGTAGGCAACGCCGATATTGCTAAAATATAAGTTACAAGGAACAAGCAACAACTCTTTGATACACTTTTCCGAAGTTTGCTCATTTTCAATGAAAATTTTAATTAGATTTAAAATACTAGAAATACGTTAGCGAAATTAATCATAAACTCGATCAACAGTTTTTATAGTTTTTATAGTAGTTGGGTGCTGTTTATACCCTATATTTGAACAGGTCAAGGTATATTAACTTTGTGCAAACGTTTGTAACGCATAGAATTTAGCGAGTCCAGTATATAAAGGTATTAAAATTCTTGATCAACGTCATCTCGTTAGTTCATTTATCCATGTCCGTTCGGCTGTGTGTTGTCCGTAAGCACAGGATAAGAAGAAAAAGTTAAGATAATTGCATGAAACCTGGTGCACATGAACGCATGAACCCAAGGATCTGCACTATTGAATATTTTTAGAATCTGATCACCTACAAAAGTGATAAATTATGTATAGGTTTATATTAAAGATACTTGGTATGTCCGTTTGTTACATCAAAATAAAGATTATGAGCTTATGAGATTATGATTATATTAAAAATGTTTTCTTTAAACTATAAAAGAAAAGATATTATCTCTTCCGATTATCTTAAACGAAAAAATTCGAATTATTTAATTTATTTCAGTTTTATGGGCCAAAGTCACGTGTGAGGTCATTATTATATAAATAAAAAAGCTCTAAAAAGGCAAACAGTTTTGTTGAAGATGTTGTATAAATATCTTAAACGGTATAGAAGTTATGAACGATAAAGTTAAATGTATGTCAGAAAAAGAGATTGGGATAGAACGAGTCATTTGGCCATCGTAATTCTTTTTTGGTGAAAAGTTTATTTTGTTTTTAAAATTACGAAAAATACAAAATTGCACTTTTGAGATATAAGCAAATTAAAGTGTTTTCAAAAAGTGGAAACTCTATCTTTTAAATACCAAAAATATTAAATTATTATTTTCAAAATCGCTTTTCAAAGGGTTTCTGATGATACTTCATTTACAAATAAAGGGTAACAGATGCCGGAGATATGATTTATTTGAAATGACTTCATTTCTAAAATTGTTACTTTTATCAACAATTGGTATAAAACATATAACATATATTCTTATGAGTAGAATATGAACCTATAGATAAAATTCCAAGTAAATCGAAGAGCATGTGATCAATTTTTGGAAAAAAAATTGCAATAGGCTTGGATTGGCCGCATATTTTTTTGATGCAATGAATATGAGAATTCAAAACAAAAAACTAATATTTAACAATTTCATAATATCACGTTTTCACATAAGTTGGCAGATTCACACTTTAGTTAAATCAAAAAAAAATAATCCTTTAACTTATTTTACTTTTGAACTGCTCAAAGTTTTAGAAAGATGTAATTTAAGTGAATTAAGTGTACACTCAAATTCAAAGATGTTGTTTAAAAAACACGTAAAGGTAATAAAAATTCAATTGATAAATTTAACATATAATTGATAAAAACACAATAAAAAAAACAACGAACGTTCGTTTGTAATCACTTCAAAATGAGCGTTTGAATTACAAAATTCAGGAACTTTGTTCGCGACCGGCACTTAATTATCTAAATGTTTCTTCCAGACTGATTTCCTCAGTTTTCTTTTATATTTCTTATTGTTTTCATTTCTTCAAGATAACGCAAAAACGAAAACATGTAGAACAACAACAACGCAAACCGAACTGATGACGCGAGCACAACAACAAAAAACCACATGACGATCGTCATCGATGCTGATGCTGAAAGTCGAGCGATGCATAACAAAGTTTTTTTTTCAGAACGGACGTTCTCTTCAAAGGTTAATTTTTAATGAACGGTTAAAACGAACGTTCGTTGATTTTTGTAGTTGTCTGAACATTTCTTGAGAAAATACGAAGCAGACAAATTTTTAGTGTTCAAAGAAATTTGTTTTTCTTTTGATTACAATCGAAATAAATCTGCTTTTAAATATGTTTAAGAATAATGATTCTATTATTATTATCAAAAATCTTAAATGGCTTGCTGATGACAACAAAATAAATACAACTGCGACATCTTGTTTTTTACTCCTAATTGATAATTAGCTGTTGCAACGAAAAACATTCGACGCAAAATGTTTGATGTTTTTCGGTTTTTTCATTGACTGACACATACAAACATGTTAGATGAAAACTATTTCAGCGAATATCAAGAATTAAACTCATGGAAATATTATATTCAATTAATTTTTGCACTAAATGGAATTTGAAATTCTTTCTAGGGATAACCTTAGTTAGCAAGCGTACAACAGTTCAGAAAAATAAATTTTAAGATCGATCAATCCATTCGAGAGTTTTTTGCCTCTAAACATCTTCAAACAACTTGTTCCATGGGAGTTTCGCTCGCTCGCTTCAACTAAGATGTAAACTAAAATATGAGCTGCAGCCATTCACGGACACGCCCACTTTCTATACTATTATTATATATTGAATATGTAGCTTTGGGTTATTTCATAGTCGGGCTAGACCGACTTTAAACTTTCTTTACTTATTGTTTCAATGTTTCGTGACAGACATTAGTTAATTAGTGTATTTTTGTCAATCAAAATTACTTTTATAATTGCAGAACAATTAGCAGCATTTAAGAGATTAAGCGATAGTGATAAATCACTTAAAATTAGTAAACATAATATATTGTCTAAAAATAATTTTCAACTTCCACTTACTGTAATGTACAATATCTTTGCAATTCAGTCTTCACATTTGAATGATATCATTAATTTACTTAAATGACCATTAATTTGTAGTTTATTTTTTAAATTTAAGTTGTTATCTGATTATCAATATAAAAAATTCGAAACAGTTTTGTTGTTTTTTTTACTGTAACCAATACAGTAAAATCAAAATATACTCCAAAAAAAGGCTGTGCAAAACCTAAGCAACTTTACGTATTTCACACGATTACTTAAGGATTATATGCATTATTGGAGTTTACTCCTTTAGAATCGATTTGCATGAAAAGAAATGATATTAGGGGGTAAAGTCAAATTTCAACTATTTTTCGTTACGTTTGAATTTTCAACTATTTTTTGCGTTATGCTTGAATTTTCAACTTTTTTTCGTTACGTTTGAATTTTCAACTATTTTTTGCGTTATGGTTGAATTTTCAACTATTTTTGCGTTATGCTTGGCCAATCGAATGCAATGGAATTATCAAGGTCACAGGAAGATCATTGGCACTTTAATGGATTCCATGGAGAATTTGGACAAAAGTGGATGATTCTATGGCAATTAAGGTCACAGGCGGGTCATTAGCAATTTAATGGATTCCATGGATTCCATGGAGGTGACAGGGGAGTCATTGGAACTTTTATTGGTTGAAGCAACATTTGGACCAAAATGGGTGATTCTATGGCCAATCGGATGCAATGGGATTATCTGAGGTCATAGAAGGGTCATTGGAACTATTATGGGTTCCATGGAACATTTGGACCAAAATGGGTGATTCTATGGCCAATCGGATGCAATGGGATTATCTGAGGTCATAGGCGGGTCATTGGAACTTTTATGGGTTCCATGGAACATTTGGACCAAAATGGGTGATCCTATGGCCAATCGGATGCAATGGGATTATCTGAGGTCATAGGCGGGTCATTGGAACTTTTATGGGTTCCATGGAACATTTGGACCAAAATGGGTGATTCTATGGCCAATCGGATGCAATGGGATTATCTGAGGTCATAGGCGGGTCATTGGAACTTTTATGGGTTCCATGGAACATTTGGACCAAAATGGGTGATCCTATGGCCAATCGGATGCAATGGGATTATCTGAGGTCATAGGCGGGTCATTGGAACTTTTATGGGTTCCATGGAACATTTGGACCAAAATGGGTGATTCTATGGCCAATCGGATGCAATGGGATTATCTGAGGTCATAGGCTGGTCATTGGAACTTTTATGGGTTCCATGGAACATTTGCACCAAAATGGGTGATTCTATGGCCAATCGGATGCAATGGGATTATCTGAGGTCATAGGCGGGTCATTGGAACTATTATGGGTTCCATGGAACATTTGGACCAAAATGGGTGATTCTATGGCCAATCGGATGCAATGGGATTATCTGAGGTCATAGGCGGGTCATTGGAACTATTATGGGTTCCATGGAACATTTGGACCAAAATGGGTGATTCTATGGCCAATCGGATGCAATGGGATTATCTGAGGTCATAGGCGGGTCATTGGAACTTTTATGGGTTCCATGGAACATTTGGACCAAAATGGGTGATTCTATGGCCAATCGGATGCAATGGGATTATCTGAGGTCATAGGCGGGTCATTGGAACTATTATGGGTTCCATGGAACATTTGGACCAAAATGGGTGATTCTATGGCCAATCGGATGCAATGGGATTATCTGAGGTCATAGGCGGGTCATTGGAACTTTTATGGGTTCCATGGAACATTTGGACCAAAATGGGTGATTCTATGGCCAATCGGATGCAATGGGATTATCTGAGGTCATAAGCGGGTCATTGGAACTTTTATGGGTTCCATGGAACATTTGGACCAAAATGGGTGATCCTATGGCCAATCGGATGCAATGGGATTATCTGAGGTCATAGGCGGGTCATTGGAACTTTTATGGGTTCCATGGAACATTTGGACCAAAATGGGTGATTCTATGGCCAATCGGATGCAATGGGATTATCTGAGGTCATAGGCGGGTCATTGGAACTATTATGGGTTCCATGGAACATTTGGACCAAAATGGGTGATTCTATGGCCAATCGGATGCAATGGGATTATCTGAGGTCATAGGCGGGTCATTGGAACTATTATGGGTTCCATGGAACATTTGGACCAAAATGGGTGATTCTATGGCCAATCGGATGCAATGGGATTATCTGAGGTCATAGGCGGGTCATTGGAACTTTTATGGGTTCCATGGAACATTTCGACCAAAGTGGATGATTCTATGGCCAAACGGATGCAATGGGATTATCTGAGGTCATAGGCGGGTCATTGGAACTTTTATGGGTTCCATGGAACATTTGGACCAAAATGGGTGATTCTATGGCCAATCGGATGCAATGGGATTATCTGAGGTCATAGGCGGGTCATTGGAACTATTATGGGTTCCATGGAACATTTGGACCAAAATGGGTGATTCTATGGCCAATCGGATGCAATGGGATTATCTGAGGTCATAGGCGGGTCATTGGAACTATTATGGGTTCCATGGAACATTTGGACCAAAATGGGTGATTCTATGGCCAATCGGATGCAATGGGATTATCTGAGGTCATAGGCGGGTCATTGGAACTTTTATGGGTTCCATGGAACATTTGGACCAAAATGGGTGATTCTATGGCCAATCGGATGCAATGGGATTATCTGAGGTCATAGGCGGGTCATTGGAACTTTTATGGGTTCCATGGAACATTTGGACCAAAATGGGTGATTCTATGGCCAATCGGATGCAATGGGATTATCTGAGGTCATAGGCGGGTCATTGGAACTTTTATGGGTTCCATGGAACATTTGGACCAAAATGGGTGATTCTATGGCCAATCGGATGCAATGGGATGATCTGAGGTCATAGGCGGGTCATTGGAACTTTTATGGGTTCCATGGAACATTTGGACCAAAATGGGTGATTCTATGGCCAATCGGATGCAATGGGATTATCTGAGGTCATAGGCGGGTCATTGGAACTTTTATGGGTTCCATGGAACATTTGGACCAAAATGGGTGATTCTATGGCCAATCGGATGCAATGGGATTATCTGAGGTCATAGGCGGGTCATTGGAACTTTTATGGGTTCCATGGAACATTTAGACCAAAATGGGTGATTCTATGGCCAATCGGATGCAATGGGATTATCTGAGGTCACAAGCGGGTCATTGTGTCTTTTGTGGGTTCCAAGGAACATTTGGACCAAACTGGATGATTCTATGGCCAATCGGATGCAATAGGATTATCTGAGGTCACAAGCGGGTCATTGTGTCTTTTGTGGGTTCCAAGGAACATTTGGACCAAAATGGGTGATTCTATGGCCAAACGGATGCAATGGGATTATCTGAGGTCAAAGGCGGGTCATTGGAACTTTTAATGGTCCCATGGAACATTTGGACCAAAATGGGTTATTCTATGGCCAATCGCATGCAATGGGATTATCTAAGGTCATAGACGGGTCATTGGAACTTTTATGGGTTCCATGGAACATTTGGACCAAAATGGGTGATTCTATGGCCAAACGGATGCAATGGGATTATCTGAGGTCATTGTCACTTTTATGAATTCTACGAAGCATTTAGACATAAATGGATGATTCTATGGCCAAGCGGATGTAACTGGACTATCTGAGGTTTAGGCTGGGTCATTGAAACTTTAATGAATTTCATATTAAAATAACATTTTTGAGAGAAAACCTTAATTTATATTTAGTTTTTTGGAAGAACACTGGGGACGTCTAGATTTTGTTCAATCATCACAATTTTTAAAAAATTGTGCTTCAATTTTTTACTTTTCGAGTTTTAGTTATTTAAATTTTACTGCCTCAGTTGTGGTTACGACATTACATTTTGGTAATGAAATTAATAATGTTTACTGTTAATGCATAATGAGTTTATATATTTAATCACTTTGCCTATTGTATATGATTATATAAAATTCCAAGGCAATCAATAAAAAGTAAACTCCAATCGCGCGTCGTAGCTGACACGCACACTTTTTTTCGTTACTTTTGAACTGTCTTCAAAAAGAAAGAGATGCTCAAGTTCGTTGGTTTCTTTGATTTTTTGTTTTACATTTAGTCTTATGATCTGAGGTACACACCTATATTTATAATAGGCTAACATGTTTTGTTCATTGCTTGTTATAGGTTGTGTTAAATTTTTGTGGTTTCTTATCATGAGTATTAAATATGAAAAAAACATAAAATAAAAGTAAACCCATTATAAGAACCCAGGGGCGCAACCAGGAATTTTTTTTGGGGGGGTTTTATCAAATGTAGAATTTATATATAAAAACAATTTTACGTAATTACATCGGCTGAGTTGTAGCGGTTAGTGCGTTCAATTTTTGCACTAATGGCCAGCACCATATTTTTTTTTTTTTTAATTAAAACGGTCACAGTCAGGACATTCTATCCGTACAGAAGGTGAACAGCAGTGGTAGCGGTCGTTTTAAAATAAACTGGCTTTAACGTTGTTTAGGATCTGTTCGGCTAAAATATTTTGCAAGCACCAGTTGTAGGCCGTTTAATTGATTTTTTCTTATTTGGCAGTTGTACGAAGGTTATAAGGCTTGAGCTAAAATATTTTCATTTTTACTCGGGTCCCAATAAGGTCAGCAAAAATTCAATATTTTTCTCGACACACATTCAGAAAAAAATACCTACCTTTCTCCGATAAAAAATTTCTCTATTTTCGATAATTCAATTAGAAAAAATTTTCAAATAAATATTTCTTCACTTGTGGGAAATGGAAATATTTCAATGTCTCTAATAATGATAAGTATTTTTCTCGCACAAAAAATTCTCATTTATAGAGAAAAATTTAAGGAAAATGAAAAATTTTTACTAAATTTTGATAAAAAATTCATTGTGTGAAGTATTTTCTTCAATAAAATGAAATCTTTTTTCAAAAATAAAAAAGTCTTATTCTCTAAAAACGATATATTTTTATATTTTTCCCTTGTTCATGGAAGCTTTTTATCATTTTTATGGATTTTTTAGTACCACATTTAGAGAAAAGCATTCTCTGTAGCAAACTCTATAACATATTTGAGTGCAGTGAAAATTTTGCATCCATACATCACTTCGTTGTAAAAATACCCAATTGGCTGGCACTAGCTTTAAAATTCATCCTTTAGTGAGCACTAATTATGCTCAATTCCGAAAGTCAAAACCGCTAAATTTCTGACACCTTGGGATGAAAAACAAAGAGTCTGAATTTGAAAAAATCGTTTGGTATTACTTGTCCAATGCGCAAATGCTGACGAAATCGAAATAATATATTTTTAACTGTAGGTCTTACCTACACTTTTCCAAAATCGGTTAATATTTGCACAATTTTGAGGGATTTTCATGAAACTGATTTTGGAAATCCAATGGAAGATTATGAATAAGGCATATAACTATATTATGTCACTGGATGGGCGAACAGAAGAAAAATTAAACCAACATATTTTTACCTTATAAGCCATAATTCCTTAATATCGGATAAAGTTAAAAATTTAGAGAAATTTTATGAAACGGATTTTGGAAACAACGATGGAAAATTAGAAATTATAAATTTTTTTCTCCACTTTCGGAAGTCAATCGGAATTATTTTTATAATGAATCACATGACTTCACTATAAACTTAATTCTGTAGAGTTTGTGTTATCCATGTTTAAAAAATGACTTTAAAAAAGGACGAAAAGTAACAATTTAACGGGAAATTTCTTTGATTTTTTCAGTGGCGAGTGATTCAACCGATTTTCCTCAAATTTAGGCTTTTTTACTATGTCTTACTTGTGAATTAATTTGTTTCCAAACATTTAAATTTTCCTCCATGCCAGAAGTTGAAAAGATAACTCAAATCGAAGTATTGCCAACAACCCTTCAAGTGGTCAGAATCCTTTTAATAATAAATTTTTTTCTTCAGAATGCATACCCAAGATAAGCAAAAAACTAAAGATTTTCATGGTACACTAAAAAAATTTTGGAAATTTTTTGTGTTTACAAACTCTATTGAGACCCCAAAAAATCCATATTTTGTCATTTTCGGAAAAAGGTTGTTTTAAAGACGTGTACAATATGTTTTTTTTTTTTTTTTTTTAATTTTTTTTTTAAAAGCGTTTATTTCAACCAAATTTTTAATAATTTAAACTGTAAATAAACAAGCAGTAGTAAATTTAGCTTATAATACACTGTCCCATATACGAGCTCTCTAGTATATTTAATATCATAAAGTATCTTAATTTTTTTTAATTTATTTAACAATTTGGATACAATATATGTGTTTGATAATATACATTAATGTTAAGAAAAATTTAAAATAGAAAAAACATAACTTTGATATTTTTTATGCGGAGTGGGAGTCAGTCAAGGGGTAAAAAGAAAAAGGTGTTTATTGAGTGAGCCACCAATATTTTTTACTATTTAAATTTTGTTTTATATGTTTATCTTCAAAGTAGATGCTCATATTATATCTGTAATTTTCGATTGTAGCTATATTGCATTGAACAGTTTTATCATTGGCACGTCTTTTTATGTGGTAAAAAATAGGAGTGCCCAATGTGTTTTGGATAAGACCATTTCTATTTAAATATAAAAAGGCCTCAGGTGGTACGTAACCCTTTTGTAATGCAGAATAGATATACTCATCATCGGCATAATAAGGAGCTAAAATTAAGTTATTATCTGTGCATTCAAAGCATTTGACGATATGATTCCTAATGAGATGTATTATGAAATTATCTATTCTACTTACTTTGGCTGAATGATACAATCGTCTATTAGATACATATTTTGTAAATTCCGTATCTGCAGATCTATAAAGGGATGTACATGCTCTAAGACATTTTTCTCTCAAAGATTCTGATTTTTTCCATGTAAGATGGAGATATGTTAAACCATATTTGGCAACCGTATGTTAATATAGGACGAATTAAAGCTTGGTATATTATTACTTTAACTCTAGGTTTTATGAATTTTGAGCAGAATAACCTTTTATGCATGAAGAAGGCATTCCTTGCTTTTACAATTTGTAAATTAATATGATTATTAAAATATAAAAATTTATCCAGGTTAATGCCTAAATATTTCACCATTTGTTTGTTTGGAATAGCAACATTATCTTTAGATTTAATTCCAAAGTCCTTCCAATTTTTTTTTATATTGTAGTTACATTTACCTACCGGAGGGCGGAAAAGTATAGTTTCGCATTTATTATCATTTATTTTCATATTCCAATCTAATGCATATTTTTCAACGATCTTGAAATAATTTTGCAATTTTTCGTTAATTTTTTTAACTTTATTATCCGGATGATAAATTATGATATCATCAGCAAAACCAATTATGTTGTCAATTTTATTAAGCAGATCAAAAATGAAGAGATTAAACAGGATAGGAGAATTTACGGTACCTTGTTGTAAGCCATTTATTATACTAAACGTCTTTGTACTTATTAAGTCCCTGTAAGTTACTTGAAAAGACTTATTACTTAACATATTATAAATAAGAATAGTCATATGTAAAGGAGCTTTGTATCTTGATAATTTATATATTAAGGCCGGAATCCAAATGTTATCGAAAGCTTTTTCGAAATCTATTAAGCAGGCACCGGTATATAAAGATTTATTTAGATTCCAGTTGATGTTTGAAACAAGTAAATTTATGGCATGGATTGTAGAATGTTTGTATTTAAAACCAAATTGCCTATCGTTTATTAGATTTTTATTTTTGCAGAATTTCATTATAATGTTATTCACACAAACTTCAAAAACTTTACTTATGTTTGGAAGTAGGCTTATTGCACGAAGATTTTTTGGATTTGATGTATCTTTATCTTTTTTGGGCAAAATTATAACTTTAGCAACTTTCCATGCAAAAGGAAAGTATGAATTGTTGATTATTAACTCAGGAATATTTCTCAAAATTAAATTTGGGATGTTGTCAATACCTGTAGACAGTTTTTTTCTGAGATTATTGAAAATATACATAATATCATCTTTTGTAATAAAATAGTCTTCGGCTAATGAAACAGTTAGTTTATTGGACTTTTTGGTATCAGTAAATATGGTAATAGTTGATTTGTTATTTTCATACTCAGTTTTTGTGTCACAAAATCTGGAGAAAAAGTAATCAACCTCTCGATGCAAACTATTCCCAGAGTCAATCTCTTTAAAGGAGTGCACTGACTCCAGATAGGCACCAATTACATTTAATATTTGTACTGAATCTTGTACTATAAACATTTCATTATTATTGTCCATTACTAGATCATCCGAGTTTATTTCAGCATTTCTAAGTAACATTAACTCATTTTTTGCAATTTTAAGGACATTTATATTAAAAGTGTTTGATGTTTTAAACTGTTTTTTAACTTCGCTGAACATATTTGAGGCATTTCTGTTATCAATATAACTTAGTTTTTCTTGAAAATGTGAATTTACAGCTAGAACAAAATTTTCTTGAATTAGTTTTTTAATTAGTTTTAATTTAGTTTTAAGTAAGTTTATTTCTAAAATTGGTAAAAAACATTCAAATCTATTGTACTTTTTAATAATAGTCAAAATTTTACTTTTCTCAAGATTTAACTTTTTAATAACGGGATTTGTAAATTTGTCCACTGAATTAAAATTTTTAAATTTTGGAACAGACTTTTCTATTGTGTCAATAATTATGTCGTTGGTTCTGAGTAGATAAAAATCTATTTCGGAATTTGTAAGATTCCTATTATTTGGAATGATATAGTTTTTGCTATGTTCATTTAATATAATGTTTTTAAATTTTTTCCAATTTGTTTTTTTGTAGTTAAATTTTGAAACTACAGCTACATTAAGGAATCCAAGTGGATGATCATTCTCTTTATTTGAAACTATTATTTGTATTGCGCTATTCACTATCGTAGTCAAGGGTTTTTAGACAGTTGATTGAATTATTCTCTTTATGTATATTTAAACGAGAATCAGCTATACATAGATCTAGAAAAGAGCCACAACGTGGAAATGAAGGTGTATCAGAAGCATATAAACTACATCGAAAATTTATTTCATTGCAAGATAGCCAATCTTTAAGCATATTTCCTTTTGTATTATTTGAAATATTTCCCCAATCTGTATGCTTACAGTTAAGATCTCCTGCGAGAATATAAAAGTTATTGGGGTTTTGTAAGTTTAATGATTGGAAAAGTTGTAGCATTTCTGCTTTTAAAAGAGAATTGTTATTACCAGAGGGATAATACGCTGATATTACAAACAAGGTTTTATTCGTTAATAATGGTATCTTAACGATGCTTGTTTCTAAGCATTTAAAGGATTTAATTATGTGATTTGTAAAATGTTTGTGTTTAATGATGTTCTTAATTAGTATTGCTGTCCCACCACCTCTCACTGACTCCACTCTGTCGTTACGTAATAATATATAATCTTTAAAGCTAACTTTGTGGCGAGCATTAAGTTTTGTTTCACAAATTAGAGCTATGTCTGGGTTGTATTTATTTAAAAAATTACATAAATCGAATCTCCTACTCAATCTTATAAGGGAGTTAACATTTATTTCAATTATATTAAGATCTTTTACAGTTGTTTCACTCATAATAATAATTCAGTTTTCTAACATCGAAAAAATAGTATCTATTCTAGATGTTTGGATTTGCAGTTGTTTTTGTAAATTGATTATTTGAATTGATAAATTTTGCATTGAATTGTTGAGTTCTTTAAGCGCAAGTTGAATTGGGTTATTATTAGTATTTCCATTTTCAGGAGTTTTGTTTTGTAATACATCAGCGTAGCTCAAGTTGGGATTAACGCTTATCGATGATTTGATTTCTCTTCTTTGAGCTAGAATCTGTTTCTTGTTTCTAAGCTTTTGTTGCAGCTCTTTATATTTTTCACAGCCTTTGTATGATGCTGGGTGTCCATATTTGTTGCAGAGCACACAATATAATTTATCTCTTTCGTTCTCAGCCACTAACGTTTGTGAACATTTACCAACTTCATGTGTTTCGTTGCATTTTACACATCTGGGTGGTAAGAAGCAATTTGATGCGCTGTGAAAGAAGCTTTGACAATTTCTGCATTGTGGGATTTCTGGTTTTTTCAGTGGCTCCCAATGAACGCAGCGATAAAGCAGACCCTTAATTGATTTTAGTTCATTAACTTTACTTTCACCGCTTATTTGAACTAAATATATTGGTAGTTTGATGTCATTATTTTCAGATCTTTTTGTTGAGAACTGACTCACTTTTAAAAATGTTAAATTTTCATTTTGAAATTTACAAAGTTCTGTTGAAATTTCATCGATGTTAATATCTGCACTGAGCCCTTTTAATAAGAAGGTTTTTGTTTTTATATTTTTTGGGGTATACGTAAAAAATTTAGTTTTTGTTTTTTCTAAATAAGCCTTAGCACGAAAATAATCGTTCATTGAAGACATAAATAATGATAACTTTTTATTGTTAGATTCTTTTATTTGAAAATCGTTTATTTTTATACCATTTTTAATAAAGTTAATAGTTCATTAGACTTTACATCAAAAATAATTAAAGGTGGTATTTTTTTGTTTTTGTTTACATTATTGCTTGTATTTTTTTCTGTATTCATATTATTCGTTGTGTTTTTGTTATTAACTGTTGTGGAGTTATTATGTACAGTTATTTCTTTGTGTGCATGCACATGATTTACAAATTCTTTCAAGATATCTTGATTGCATTCTTCGTCATTATCAAGAATTGAATAATAATTTTTTTGTTGTGTATTCATTGTTAAATTTGACATGTCACTTTTTCTTTTTCTTTCAAGAACCGTTTTGTTATCATTTTGACTTATTGGATCATTTACATTGTTTTTTTCATTATTTAATTTTGAGCTTTGAGCTTCAAGCTCACTCATTTCTATTTTAAGATATTTAAACTGAGTTTTTATAGAGTCTATTTCTCTTATGGTAATATAAAGAAAACCAAAACAAATATATATCAAAGTTATAAAGAGTACGCAACAAAAAACTTGTTGGACAAAAAATACACATTGAAACGACAATTGCCTCGCGTGCACGTCTTCTTACGACCGACTCTAAGACGAGACACTGCGTGTACAATATGTATTTTTCATGATATTCACATGAATTTAAATTTATTGGAAAATTATTGAGCTCTTCTTTCCATTGATATATCGTATGGTGCGGTTTAACCAAAACTAAGTGCCACAATTATATAAAATGTGAGAAACCGATATTCAAAATCTTCCTTCAGCTCAATTATTATTTAATTATTATTTAATTGGCAAATTTTGGTGGGTATATATATATTAGTGGGTACATATGAGTTTTTAGGTACGCAAATCGATTTCTTTTAACCAGTTTTTAGTTAAATGTGCGCCAGATAGCGCTCCAGTACAAAATTCATGATTTTCAAATATTAATTTTTTTAACACTTATAAAAAACGCATTTTTCATAGTACTCAGTTTTGATTAAACAACACCATACGATACACCAAAAGAAAGAAGAGCTCAGTACTTTTCCAATAATCTTAAATTCATTTGAATTTCAAGAAAAATAAATTTTTTATAGGTGTTTAAAAAAAATATTTTCTAGTTTTTGAGAGTACTTCTTACTTTTGAGTCGGTGTCCGGCTCACTTTTTTTTCTCCATACAAAATCGATCCGGCTTAATGTGCAGTCTGAAGGAATAAAATATGACTAATTTAGCAAATTATGCATCAACCAGAATCGATTTGAAACATACATTTGGGGTTTTCACTCATTTCATAAAACGTGATTGCTTTTCCTGTGATTGAATACTATTTTGCTTGGTACTACAATAATTTTTGGGGGGGGTTTAAACCCCGAAACCCCCCCTTTGATTGCGCTTATGTAAGAACCATAAAAGTTGTATTAAATAATCACAAAAAAGTTCTAGGGATGTCAGTGGGAAAAATAATAATCATCGATGTATTTTTGTGATTCGATGCTTCGAAATGTACATCGATATCTTTCGATGAATTAGAAGGCATGCATCGACGCATCGATATGCAGACGATTTTTAAGATTTTATTAAACAAATATATTTTCAGACAAATTGAACATAATTTCAAATTAATTACTTTACCTGAGCTATTTATGTTTCTAATGGACTATCGAGTCAGTAGTGGGATTCTGTAACTTGTTCTCAACTTCCGATCGGAATCGCAATTTGCGACTTTTCTCGGTTGTCATACCGAAAACGGTATTCAGTAACTTGTACTTTGCGACGAAATTCGGTTGACAAATTTGTTCGGTTCACTTCTCGTCAACAAAATATTCGTTGCAAGTTTCCGACAAATTTGTCGATACCCAGGTCAACAACGTTTTCGTTTAAAATTTAAAAATTTTTAATAATAAACTCCCTAAATTTTTAGGGTTTTTATAAATCAATCTATAAATCTATATTTTAAAAATCTATCCTCAATTTGACTTACAGAGAGTTATAATAAGAAAACCTGTGAATACTCGCTTTATATTTTTGCACAATTGAAAAATAGAATGGCGATTTGCTGCACTAGTGACGTCAGCTTTCGATATTTAAAACACATCGATGCATCGGCTATTCAAACATCGAGTGAAAATTGTTCGATGCATCGAAGCAACACATTGATATTTTCGATGCATCGATGTTTTTTCGACATCCCTAGTTTATCTATATCTATATCTATATCTATATCTATATCTATCTATACTCTATACTATTATATAAAAGGCTTCTCACGTATCTACGTAGACGTGTAACTCAAGAACTACTCAACCGATTTTTGTAACTTTTTCACTAACATAAAGCAACATGTTTAACTTGGTGATTGGCGTACTTTTTTCTTTAAAACTGCTCTTAAAAGTTATTAAAATTTGAGTTTAAAAAGTAGCCAAAAAAATCAAATCCAAAAAACATTGCTGCATTGAATCGTTTGATACACAACCAGCGCGCTGCAGCGTAAAGCTTTCTCGCTCTTTTCCTCTCCGATTGTGTTTGTTGTTATTGTTTCTTTTACTTAAAGTGCTTTAAATAAGGGATGTTTTACGTACAAGAGCAGACGCAGGAAGTTGTCTCATTCAGTTGGCGCTGAGACCAAGGCTGCCGTTTTGGTAAAATATTACCAAATTTGGTAAAAATATTTCGACTTGGTAAAATGGTAAATTTTTTTTTTGGTTTGGTAAATTTAAATTCAATGAAAATTTAAAATAAATTGCAATTCACAAACTGATTGTATAAAAATTAAATCAATCATGCTCATTGTGCAGCACTATCCTTAGGATTTAAAATAATTGAAAATATATAATTGAAAGCATCAAGTGATATTACACGAATGAACGCAAAGCAAAATGTCAAAAATTTGAATTTGGCAGTTGCTTAGATGGTCGGCTTAGGAAAGAAATTGATGGATCGCTAAGATCATGATACAAATATACTAGTAGTATTGACGTTTCCGTCGACTACTTCAAATTGTCAAAAAATATTTTGAAGAAGAGAGCGCTCATAAGCAAACAACATAATACAAAGGTCACATTCAGCACACTCAATATTGCCAACACTCGAGTAAAATTAAATTTTGATAGCGCTCGGTAAAAATGATGAGGTGGGAGACGCTAAAATGTACGTTACTGTATCAACTGTTCAGAAATTAAAACTTCAACTTTGAATCTGTGTTAATTAATTACATATACATTAATCTGAGATGGTGGGAAATAATTTTCAACACATAGTAAAATACTTATACGTTCTATATGATTTTTTTAGAGTGCAGTTTAATATTAGATATTTTTTAAGTATTTAAAAATCAAAAATATGCACATGAATTACATATGCACTTAAAATAGAAATATTGTTGTAATAGTATAATAGGCTATACATTAAAAGTAAATAGACTAACATTTCGTTAACTTGACAACTTTAGGACGCTTCATATAGCAACCCATTAAGCTAAAACATAGCTTACCTAGGTACACTGTCGCAACAGTTGACTACGCTGAATGTGGCCAGTAACTGTTTTGCTTTGACTGCCGTTTTTGACAGCAGCCATTTTCCTTCTGAAGAGAAAATAAGCAGCTGGCTGATTCCACACTAATGAGGAACGGAGACATGAATCCTGGGATACTTTCAATTGAAATAATTTTTGGTTCGCGCATTAAAATGGAGTCTTAATTTACTCTTGTTGCAAAATTATTTTTAGTTTTAATGCTTTTTATGTTTTTTTGACAATTTAACTAAACAAACTGCGAGTTGAGAAAAAATTTAAAATATTTTGTTTAGATATAAAACGTTGAAAACAGCCATCACTTGATGCACATTCATAAAAATTAGGTTAGCAATGTTAAAAAAGATACCAATGTTATCCACACTGAGAAAAAAACACATACCTTGCTCCGGTAAAAAATTTCTCTATTTTCGATAATAGCAATTTTCTCTTTTTCAGATAAAATTTTCTTTAATTAGAAAAAGTTTTCTCATTTTCGAAGAAATATTTCTTTACTTCTAGGAAATGGAAATATTTCAATGTCTCTAATAATGATAAGTATTTTTCTCGCACAAAAAATTTCTCATTTTTAGAGAAACATATATTGAAAATGAAAAATTTTTCTTGTATTTTGATAAAAAATTCACTACGAGAAGTATTTTCTTCAATATAAACAAAACTTTTCTCAAAAATAAAAAGTATTTTTCTCTAAAAACGATATATTTTTATATATTTTTCTTTTTCATGGAAGCTTTTTATCATTTTTAGAGAATTTTTTGTATCGTAATTAGAGAATAGCATTCTCTGGAGCAAAGTCTATACTGTTTTTCTCTAAATATGATGTATTTTTTATCATATTCTGATTAACTTTTTTCTGAGTGCAAGAACAGTTTATAACAAGGATTGGTTACTGGGCTTACAAAGAAAAACTATTTAAGCTGAGTGTTTTTTCAGTGTCACACCAGTCCCAGAAAATTGCTATATTTTTCCTAAGAAACAACATGGGCTTATGATAAGAATGAAACTTTCCTAAAGTAAGGATGTTGATGTTTTACATAAATTTGTTAACTTTTTTCATTGAATAAATTATTTTTATTATTCATTTCCGATAGAAGAAGTTGGTCACACCCGTCCCATTAAAAATTTTAAAAAAGAATGGTTATCGCCATTTTTTCAAAATATTTTTAACTGATATTCAACAGAAAATATATTAAATTTGAATATATGCAAGTCAAAAGTGGTCTCATTGTGGCAGATGGACTGAATTTTAATGTTAAACTCAGAATTTTTAGTTTTTAAACTTGTGCTCGTCACACCCGTCCCAGGTGTTAAAGCGAATGTAACTATTAAACTAGTAAAAATAATTGCATTATGTTTTAGCATTTTGAAACCTTGGGGCATCTTCTAAAACACCCTATAGTAAATTGCTAAAATTTTAACCGGTTAATACCATTTTCAGCACGATAAAGAAGTCAAAACGTCACACTCGTCTGTATGGAATGAGCCAGCTGTCAATACTTTATTTTTTCTTGTATCATGGCAAAGATGCAAAAGTAAGTTTTTATTTGTTATAAATTGATTTTCGTAAAATTTATATTCTAAGCGATTATGTTATTTTTATTTAGATATATTATTAGAAAGAATGTGAAAAGCGATGAAACATCTTCAAGCGTATAATAAATGTTAATTTTATTAAAAAATATGTTTCTTTAACTCAAAAATAATTTTTATTGTGTTTGGTAAATTCTTTTTCATTTTGGTAAATTTTTGGATGAAATTTGGTAGAAAAAAATGTTTGAGAGTGGCAGCCCTGGCTGAGACTTCAAGTGATTAAGTCTTTGTTGCTTTATTTTTAGGTATGATTTGTTTATGCTTCGTAAATGTTTATCTATATTGTTTTTTATGCTGCGTAAATTTTTGCTGAGACAAAGAGCGCTACAAGCGTAAGTATAAAATCGTGTTATAAATGAATTACAGTGCGGAAGTAATTGAACATTGTACTGCTTTTAACATTTTTGGTCATTAATACTTAAAAAGGTGATCCAAAATGTGAATCAAAAATTTATAAACCAGTAAAATGTTCTATTTTAGTACCTTCATTCATATGCGTTTCCTGACGTTATTTTTGATTATAGCCTTGATTATAAAAATTGGATAAGTAGAATACAAGATAGACTTGAAAAAAATTTAAAAATATTGGGGCATAGTGTAATCAATGTGTGAAATGGTGTGTTCGCATTAGTTAACAGGTGTAAGTGTATTGATACGATACTGAAAGGTGTGGTAAAATTTATTTTCAAAATCCTTAAATTAAGTTGAATGGAACAATTTTCATCAAGATGCTGCTTGCTTTAAAACAAGATGTTAAAAGTAACAGATCTTCATTAAGTTTTAGTTTGTGTTAAAGAATTAAAATGTCGTTTTTGGAAAACGAAAATAGATTTCTGAGCTAAAAAAAGGTTAAAAACTATTTAGACTTTTCAAGCAATTATATACAATTCATACACAATGAAAATATATAAGAATCGCGACATTGGTCAATCAGTTTTATTGGATCAAATAAAAAAATTTTAAATTGAGTGTACATGAGACCGAACCCTAATTTTAAGATCATTTAATTTTTCCTCAAGCAACGAAATTAGCTTCGGTTACACCTAAGAACATTTCGAAAAAAAATTTGGTCCTTATTGGATCACGGTCAGTAGACACGGCGTCTCCTTGGATTCTAAGGGACTGTGTATGCAAATGAGCTGTTAATTAAAAAAATATTTTTAAAAAAGTAAAAAAAAAATGTAGATACTCGAAAACATTTTATTGAAAATTAAAAATTATACGTTCTTAGGCCTTACCGAATATTATTTCGTTTTTGAAGCGAAAATTTATTGTACTTGAAAACCAAAGGAAAACATAGAAATCTGCAGTAAGTCAACCAATTTTTAATTTAAAATTCTAGCTAGATTTGTTTAACATTTCGAAACGTTGCTGAAAATTGTGGTGACGTTAAAAGTAATACCACTTTGTACATTCCAATGCATTGGAAACTTATTTATAGGATCAATTTATCTCAAAATTAACAGTGGTGTTTTCTTGACATCACGTTGACATAAATGCTAAACTGAACGATAAAAGATTTTTTGAGCAGATGAAACGGGGATTTTTTTTGGTCAATAACGTCCTTCGTTTGGGCTGCACACAAAAAATCACTTCACTTTGTGATCCTATCTGAAAGCATATATAATAAACACGCTGTCAACAAAAATTACAAATACTATTATAAAAACCAAAATAAAGGACTCAAATGTTAATGCCCTTATAGTGCTTTCACTATTGTGGGTTGTATGGGAGGTGGGCGTGTTAGTCGACGGACTACGCCCAATTTTTGAACACACATTAGCTTTAGTATAAAATACATACATACCAAATTTTATCTCTGTTAGACAAACATAAGCATATTTATACAGTTTTCAATTTTGTGGTTTGTATGGGAGGTAGGCGTGTCCGTGGGCGGATGACGTCCATTTTTCAAAAATATCTTTGGTTTGTTAAACAAAACATACGTACCAAATTTTATCTCTGTAGGTTGAACAGAAGCTTACATATTGAGTTTTCAATTTTTTGGTTGAATGGGAGATGGGCGTGTTTTGATATAAAGTATCAAATTTTATTGTTGGAAGTTTATTATAAGCTTAGTTTTGCAGTTTTCGATTTTTGCGTTGTATGGGAGGTATTCAGGTTTAGGGTATAACAAACTTGCAAACAGGTAAAAAAAATCAAGTGTTGTATTCGCTTTTAAACCTAAATCACCCCAATTGGCTATGGGTGCTTTTTTTGGTATTTTAAGAGCTTTTATTTAAGTGTAATATGTGGATTTGTTTTATTTAATGATGTCTTGATGTGCCAAGTTCATATGTTTAGTCTGTAAATATCAAAGAATTCACTCTTACAAGGTAAGCAAATATGTAAAAAAAGTGTTGTAGAACAGGGTGCGGAGAACTCTTTTTGCAAACGATTACAGTATGCGTCACTGTTTTTGACTTTGTTTGTGGTTTTTTTTGACGCCTGAACAACGTTTTAAAAAATTTAAGTTTTTTGTGTGGCTTTTTTCAAAATTATTCTGTATAAAACCTCGGTAAATGTGGTACTCCGAGGCCTTAAAATATATTTTTTAATGATATTTTCCAGTTTGATCCTCTTTCAACCTCACCCACTGCATCTGTTGCGCAGTGTACCTTTTTATATAACTATATTTTAATATAATAAAAATTAAAAATTTTTTTTGCTTAATGAGGAAAGTCTTTTTAACTTTCCTTATTTAATTTAAATCGGGGATTTTTATGGTTAGTTATTCATTGCTCAGATACGATACGTTCACCAATGCGAAAGTGCTCTTTCAACCATCAAGACTGTATCCATTTCAACATCATATAACATTTTAACATTTCTTAAATTTTTTAAAATTTACAAAATTATGAACGTTTGGTTTCTTTGTAGCTACTTAAAGTTTCATCGGACAGACATAAAACCCGAATTCTACACAGAGAAAATTTTGTTCCTCTAACATTTATTTTCATTTACAAAACGGACATTTTAAAATGAGCGAATGAATATTAAACGTCCGTTAAATATTTTAAAATGAAAATTTCAGAAGTGAAGAATAATTAGAAGCTATTTTTTAAAATTGTTATTTTAAACTATCAACCGATCATTTTAAAATCATACGTACGTTTTAGAAGCTAATTTAAAAATGTCCGTTTTTAGAATGAAAATAAACTTTATAAACTTGCTCCTCTACAAAACTATTAATGCTTTGTTAATTGCTAAATAAAAAACAAGTAAAGAAACTCTAAAGATGGTCTAGCCCGACTATGGTCTACCCGAAAACCACCTACTCCGAAAACAAACACAATGATATATACATATTGAAGTTGGGACAGGACAACGTCTGTCGGGTCAGCTAGTCTATATATATAAAAATGAATCGTGGTTTGTTCGGCTGCTAAAAACTTGAAAACGGCTGGGCCAAATTGAATACTTTCTTTTGCTGGTTTGTTGATAATGGTCACGCGAAGGTTTAGGAAAAAAGAAATTCGAAAAATGTTCAACAGGTGGTGATGTAGACGCACATCAACTTTTAAACGAATGAACCAAACTGGATACAGGTTTGTTCCTAATTTAATACGGTACTAATCTATGCTGGATATATTCAGTTGAGTTGCAGAAAAGAGATTTACCGCACGCACACTTTCTTCTTTAGATGGTGCACCATGGAATAATTACACCAAATCAAATTGATGACATAGTTTTTGCCGAAATTCCTGATGCTGAGATTGATCCAGAGTTGCACGAATTGGAGAAGACCAATCTCACCGCTCACCAGATAACAATGGTAGAACATTCATCACTCAATTGAATGGAGCGGATGTCGTGGCTGAAAACACATGGATCATGCCATATTCGGAAATATTGTGTAATGCATTCGAAACACATATTAATGTTGAGTATTGCAGTTCAGTGCGATTGATTAAGTATGTATGCAAATACGTTACCAAAGGAAGCGACATGACAGTTATTAGCGTTGAACAAGATGAAATCAGCATGTTTCAAATGGGCCGATATGTGAACTGCAACGAAGCACTCTGGAGAATATTTTCATTTGCCATCCATGAACGTCAGCCGACTGCTGTGCATCTGGCAGTCCATTTGGGGAATGGTCAAAGAGTATATTTCTACTCAGAGAACGCAGCACAGCTAGTGAAAAAATCACAGCAACAACATAACGAGTTTTTTTAACCTGTCGCCAGTGATCCGTTTGCGAGAACATAGCTTTACTCGGTGATGCCTCGATATTGCACATGGAATGCATCGTCAAAGAAATGGTTACGCAGAAAGGAAGGCCAACCAGTAGATGAATATTCTGGTGTGTTTTCAATTGATGCATTGGAACAAATTTACACAATTCATTCGAAGAACGACGATTGCTTCTACCTCCGGTTGCTTTTGGTTAATGTGCGCGGTTCGACTTCATTTAAGTCATTGCGGATATGGATGGTATGGTGTGTGCAACTTTTTGAGAAGCATGTCAAAATTTGTCAAGAACACGACAATCACTGGAATCAAACGCTAGACAGTGCAATTGTTTCTTATGATAATTTCAACATGTCAGCCTTCAAACCCACGTCTATTATGGAATACGTAGAAGAATGACATCGTAGAAGACATTCTGTATCGCTTTCGAGTGGCGACAGGGAATTTTTAATTGCAAATAAACGCACATAATGACATGTATTGTGAAGCGTTAGGGTCGATTGAAGATTTGTGTTTGATTATGAGTGGCAAACTATTGATTGAAACGCATATGCCAGCATCAAATCGTCAATAGAGATGTATTGATTCGTGAATTGGAACGTGAGCGTGCTTACGACACGACAACTTTTCAACAACAAGTACAAGCAAACATTTCACTGTTGATTAAGGCTGTCAATGATGGAAACGGTGGACTATTTCCCTTGATGCTCCCGACGGAACTCGGAAAATGTTCCTGATATCATTGATATTAGCAGTAATAGGTGCTCAAAGTGGCATTGCGTTACCTCTCGCATCTACTGGAATCGTTATTTTCTCAAAAGAACTACTGAGAATCGAAAATGAAAAAATTCCGGTACATACTGTGAGTGGCTTAGATTCGATTCCACCTGCCATTTTCCAATTCACTTCTGCGATAGATGAACTCATCAATAATGTATACTCGAATATTGGTCAAAATTATTGTAACTACGATTGGTTGAATGCACGTGCAATCTAAGCAGCAAAAAGTATTGATGTCAATGACTTGAATTGGACGAAAAAAAAATCAAATTCCGGGAAAATTGCGGTCATACAATTCCATCGAACGCGTAGAAAACGAAGACGAAGTCGTCAATTATACAGTTGAATTTTTAAACTCTGGATTTGCCTAGCATGGCACCTCATCATTTGCGTCTTAAAGTTGGATCTATCATCATAGTGCTACGAAATTTTCATACCCAGAAACTGTGCAATGGAACTCGACTGATTGGGACGAATCAACAATCTGGTAGTGGCAAGACTTTTGGAAGGGCCGTTCAAGGGAGAAGAATGTCCAAATTCCGCGAATTCCTTTGACTTCAACGGATATGCCATATGTTCCAGTTCAAACGCATTCAGTTCCCACTGAAACTTGCAGTTGCAATGACCATAAATAAGTCACAAGGGCAGTCGTTGAAAGTGTTTGGCATAAATCTGGAAATATCATGCTTTTCACACGGCCAGCTATATGTGGCGTGTTTCCGAGAAGGGAAACCATCCTCATTATTCATTTACGCTCCGAAGCAGAAAACAAAAAATGTTGTGTATTTTTCCATTATTTTTTGTTACAATTCACTATAACACAAAAGAATTCAAACAGAATTCTATGAAATCATTACCTACTTGATTTATTCTATTTTCGCCAAATATTTGGCGGGACGAAATCTGTTGGGCCAGCCGTCCGTATAAATATAGGATATGAATTCAATTGAATTCGAAAAGTGTTTTATTCAATATATAATTGAAATTATACTATTGTGTTATCTGTTTTGTTACTTATTTTCGTCACAAAAATTTCGGGTGGAATCCTGAATGCTCGACAGTAATTCAATTAAAAAATGTTTTTTGAGCAAAACGAAGTTTGCGGGGTCAGCTTGTCACAAAATAAAAATGCGTTTCAAGTTTATTGAAAAATGTAATCTTATATATTGTTTCTTAGATAAATTTGGCATTTTTGATACATTAAAAACCGTGAAACATTTAAATATGCAGTGAGATTCTGAGGGGAACTCGGTCGCCCAGGTACTATACATTAATTAAGGTTCGTAAATGAATACCTATTACAATGATATTGTTTCCATACCATCTATTGGTGGTATCTTTTTTAAGGTGGTGTCCCTAGTAGGGCTATTCAACTATCTACTTATAATACCTATAATAAGATGTTTCCGTCCAAGGAATACAAGATAGACTCTTAGACATTTTTTCAAGAAATTTGGTATACAAATCGAAGCCAAACGAAGATGAACCGAATACTAACGAACAAAACCGAAGTTGAACGAAGTCATTCCGAAGGGATACAAAGCCATACGAAGATGAACCGAAGGCTAAAGTTCAAAAGCGAAGACGAACTTCATTGTAACTTTCATTCGCTGCAACTTTTTCCTACACTGAGAAAAAAATCAAACAAATTCAAGCTTGAATTAAAACAAACCTTGATTGAAAAAGCATCGACCACGATATTGAGTTGGTTTAAGTAAGTTTGTGCTTGAGTAAAGTGAGCAAAAATATTCTTATGTCGAGTACAGTCTTGCTTGAGACAAGAATTTATTTCTTCACAAAGACAAAAAGACAATGATTTATTCAAAGAATGTTTTGTTTCGTTATAGTTTTTCCTTGTTTAAAAAAAGACCACAATTTTTTTGAGATGCTACACGAACTTACTTCAGAGGTTGTTTCTGTTTAAGCAGCCATCAAATCATAGATTGGAATCGAAATTCCAATAATAAGAATTAAGTTAAAATTTTAATACTCACACAGGCGGGATGCGAACGTATGCCCTGCCCTCCCTGCCAGATGCCAGTAATTCACTATTCCATTGAGCTGTTGGTAACGATAATTTAATTGTAGCAAAACATATTTAAATACAGTTCATCTCAAAAGATGTCAGAAAAGTTGAACAAAAACATAAAGGTTTTTGTTAAACAAAAATTTGTTAATAGTGGTCCTCATGAAAGCTCTTAATCTCGCATATTCCTATTTGCGCAAATTTGTATACGCTATTTAATGAACATACCCTACAGAATGAAAGTTGCGAGAATGTAAATTAGCGGTTTCAGTACAAATGCCAATACGAGGTTTACATACACAGTTTACGAACTGAAAATGCATTGGAATCTTGCGAGCACCTCATAAACTTTTTTGCATGCAAAAAGAGAACAGTTGATAAACGCAGTGAAAACTTGCGAGGTTTGCGTGGTATACGAGGCATTTGCGAGCTTTCATGAGGACCACTATTGAATTTTTAAGTGAAGTCATGGACCCAAAAAATATTATAACCACACTCGAACACCAAGTAAATGAATTTCTTTATATATAAAATTCTTCTGTACATGGCTTTGTCACTGAACTCCTCTTAAACGGCTGGACCGATTTGAATTAAATTTGGTGAGTTCATGCGGCTGGGTCTGTAAATGGTTTATATCTAAAGATCTTGAACCGGTAAGCGGCGCTGTTGTTTCTATGAGAATGTTTAAAAGGGTATTTGGGATTATAACTCAGAAACAAATTGAGAAATTGTCATGATTTCTTCACTACACCATTAATTTGTATGCCTACAAAAATTACAAAAATACAAAATTAATACAACTAAACAAACAAAAAAAACTTAAACTTTTATGATAGTTATGCTTGATTTTTCGATCGTAAAAACCGTTTTTAAATTTTTATGATAGAAACTTTAAAGAAACCCTTTATTTATGCATCCCATATAAAACAACATTAAAAATGCCATTTTTGGTTTTAAATATTTTTTGAACAGCAATTATTTTTATCAAAGTTTTTTGCAAAATAAAGAAATTCGTTAAGGTTTTTTTTTTGAAAAATTAAAAACAATTAGAAGGAAAACGATAATGAAAAAAAATGGTAAAATGATTGAACGGATAATTCGGATTGTAAACCGTTTTTTAATTTTGACAATAGAAACTTTGAACAAAAAAAAAATAATTTGGTTTTTAATAGTTTTTACACAACAATTATTTTTATCAACATTTTTTGCGAAATAAAGAAATTCGTTAAGGTTTTTTTTGAAGATGGAAAAATGATTAAATGGACAATTAATTGAAATTTTAAACAAACAAGAAATTAATGGAATCTTTTGTAACATGATCGAGTGATTCACTTTCAAAGTCAGAACTTGCATTTTTGATATATTTTTTTCTATTTCACCAAAAAATTAAATTAGTAGGTACTAAAAACTTTGTCATGTTCACCTTTGTCATGTTCACCTTTGTCATGTTTAGTTTTAATTCTTCATTTGGTGTTAATTTTCAAATATTTTTTTGTGTATTTTAGTACTGAGGTATTATTTTAATATTAATTTTTAATTTTAAATTTTGGTCTTAGATCTAGAATCTTATTTTGGTTTCTATGTTTAAGTTTTGTTTTTTTTTATTATTTTTGTATTAAGGTTTTTGAAGTGAAACTTCTTTGGCGGCGAGTGAAATTTCAAGGTCTCTTATTCGTGACGCTAGGCTAGCGTTTTGAATTCATATGAAAATTTAAAAAAAATTATCGTCGCCAGCGGGATTAGAACCTAGGCTATCTATTTAGCATCTCATAAGAGTCAGAAGCTCTATCACTACGCCACATAGGCATATGACAATTGAGCAAACAAAATGCAATTAATATTCAACGAGTTTTAGTCCGTGTCTTGCATTCCACAGACTCACACCATGTCTGAAGAACGTACTGTATCATTTGATCCGTACTGTACCATTTGATTTTCATCCTACAAGTATGCACGGAAATTTTATTTCTTTATGCTTGGAAAGCTGTACATTACGTAACAAAATATAACAATTGTGCATATTTTTTTGTTGAATATCGAATCCTAGCTTAAAGCTTAATTTGAAAGAGCATATCATAACGTTGATTGTTATCAAAAACTTGAAAGGTTATTGACAACATGCAAAACAGTTAAAACGATATAAAATGAAAAACAAGAAGTATAGAAAGTGAAATAATTAAGACTGCCGAATCGTTTTGTCTTGCCAAAATGTCCCGAAGCTAAGAAAATTACCTTAATAGCCTAGACACATTGTCTGCGGCTGCAGCATTGCGTCAAACTTCAAATTTTTTTTTTACATGCTTTTCTTATGGAGGTGAATGTGGTGAAAATGTTGCAACGACAATGCGTCGATTTTAAACTTTTTCTATTTTGACGTGCGACAAGAGTAAGAACATCGGCATTTGTTAATGCTTTCGTTTAATTTCGTGCTTCTTTTGTGTTTTTTTATTGTTCATTATCATTGTGTTTGTGTTAAATGTTTTTTTTTTAATGATAGTTCGATGTTTAATAATAAAAATATATGAAAAAACGGCTTATCGCGCTACTTCCAAATTATTCAAGACGTAGACAACATGCCAACATTTTCGTTTTCACCTCATGTTGTTATGTTGCAGCCGCAGTCAATGTGTCTAGGCTATAAGAATGCAACTGTAGCTAGTCCACAACTCAGCTCACGAAAGTGCTTTTACATTTTCGACTGATTCTTTAGAAATTAAAAGCTAACTGTTATTTTTTGCCTTGTATTTTTTTCGGGGAAAAATAAAGGTTCCTTTTTACTTTTATTTTATCGATCAAAAGTAACAATTATTTTGTGACTTTTAGTTTTTCGGTTAAAAAAATTATGCAATTTGTGTTTTTTAAAAGGCCGCTTGACAGATGTTGACACCATCAGTAAAATGTCTCACCGATAAGATGAAAATAATATATCAATACTTTTTTAGTCGGTAAAATGATCTTTGAAAAAATACAAATTGCCTGATATTTTTGACCGAAAAAATAAACGGCAGAAAAAACTGTTATTTTTGACCGATAAAATAAAATTCAAAAGTAACTGTTATTTTTGCCCAAAAAAAAATATATGGCACAAAATAACTTTTATTTATGTCGGAAAAAATAAAATAAAAAAAATAAAATAAAATAAAAAGATAACAGTGATTATGTGACTTTTTCGATAAAAACCATAAACAGTACGGTCCCTGGATATGAATATTGAATAAACAGAATATTATTCCATTTTGTGTTGATTGATTTTCTTTTCAGATACTTTCTATCTATTTCACACTAAAATCTATCATATTTTTTACTGTTTAAGAAGTTTCACTTCTGCCACATGTACACATTTTTTTTTTATATTTAGTTATAGTTTTATATTTTGCTTTTAGATCTTAAATCTTGTTTTGGTTTTTATTTTTACTTTTTTTTTTTTTGTGAGTATTAAGATTTTATTTTAATATTTAGTCTTAATTTAATATTTTATTTTTAGATCTAAAATTTTATTTTGGGTTTTATTTTTACGTTATTTTATATTTAATCATTTAGATTTTATTTTAATACTAGTGTAAAAGCCCGTCCTACGACGGGAAGGAACCATTTAGAGTACAAAATGCGACAAAAAATTGATTGGATTTATATACAAAGGTTTTTATTTGAAAACATGTTTATAAAATTATTTTTATAAAACTTCCTTATATACATTTCTAGTAAAAAAATTCTTATAATTTTAACCAATTAACCTTGTCCCTTGCCATCTATAATGCTTAGTTTTACATCATCAGCCCGCTAAAACTGCCCATGACTAAATACCAGTTCTTTTAAAAAACTCCTACTTTTTGCAATATTTAACCTTGCAATTTATTTATTTAAAATGTCAGTTTAACTAGAAATTGTGGCCTCCGGAGAGTGAAAGGCAAATCTGTGTTTGTCGGGGCCAAATCAATTGTAGGTATGAAAACTATTTAATTTTCGCCATTACGCCCGTCAATACTTGTGCGATGATTTATTAAGTTTTTAGGTTTTTTAAAACTAACCACCTTCCATTACAGATATCTCTTTTGGTATTGAAATTTCGAAGAAGTATTATAATACTTCCAATTTTGAGGTTAAACGTATGCAGTTGCATTCCTGAAGGATAATTTTCATTCAAAAACTCGGCAGGGTAATTTTGTTTATCGTTATCATCACTGTCTTCAATTTAATCCGTTCTCAGATCTCTCATTGTGTCACCGACTTAAATATTTAGAACTTGCTCGTTGACTTCGTTCACATCGGAATTTTTTGGGCACAGGAAAGCAATTTTGGAATAACGGTTGATGTTACTCGGACTCAAAGTATCGCCAAAAATCTATTTAAAAGCGAACCTTTACAAACAAAATAATCTGGATTTTCTATAATATCTTCATCTGAATTTCATAACTTGAGTAGTTAATCGCTAAAACTTGGATCAGAAGACTGAAATTATAAATTATAAATTATAAATTATAAATTATAAATTATAAATTATAAATTATAAATTATAAATTTTAAATTATAAATTATAAATTATAAATTATAAATTATAAATTATAAATTATAAATTATAAATTATAAATTATAAATTATAAATTATAAATTATAAATTATAAATTATAAATTATAAATTATAAATTATAAATTATAAATTATAAATTATAAATTATAAATTATAAATTATAAATTATAAATTATAAATTATAAATTATAAATTATAAATTATAATATAATTTATAATTATAATATAATTTATAATTTATAATATAAATTATATAATATAATTTATATAATTAATTAGTTTAATATAATTATAATTTAATATAATTAATATAATTTATAATTTATAATTTATAATTTATAATAATTTATATAATTTATAATTTATAATTTATAATTTATAATTTATAATTTATAATTTATAATTTATAATTTATAATTTATAATTTATAATTTATAATTTATAATTTATAATTTATAATTTATAATTTATAATTTATAATTTATAATTTATAATTTATAATTTATAATTTATAATTTATAATTTATAATTTATAATTTATAATTTATAATTTATAATTTATAATTTATAATTTATAATTTATAATTTATAATTTATAATTTATAATTTATAATTTATAATTTATAATTTATAATTTATAATTTATAATTTATAATTTATAATTTATAATTTATAATTTATAATTTATAATTTATAATTTATAATTTATAATTTATAATTTATAATTTATAATTTATAATTTATAATTTATAATTTATAATTTATAATTTATAATTTATAATTTATAATTTATAATTTATAATTTATAATTTATAATTTATAATTTATAATTTATAATTTATAATTTATAATTTATAATTTATAATTTATAATTTATAATTTATAATTTATAATTTATAATTTATAATTTATAATTTATAATTTATAATTTATAATTTATAATTTATAATTTATAATTTATAATTTATAATTTATAATTTATAATTTATAATTTATCATTTATAATTTATAATTTATAATTTATAATTTATAATTTATAATTTATCATTTATAATTTATAATTTATAATTTATAATTTATAATTTATAATTTATAATTTATAATTTATAATTTATAATTTATAATTTATAATTTATAATTTATAATTTATAATTTATAATTTATAATTTATAATTTATAATTTATAATTTATAATTTATAATTTATAATTTATAATTTATAATTTATAATTTATAATTTATAATTTATAATTTATAATTTATAATTTATAATTTATAATTTATAATTTATAATTTATAATTTATAATTTATAATTTATAATTTATAATTTATAATTTATAATTTATAATTTATAATTTATAATTTATAATTTATAATTTATAATTTATAATTTATAATTTATAATTTATAATTTATAATTTATAATTTATAATTTATAATTTATAATTTATAATTTATAATTTATAATTTATAATTTATAATTTATAATTTATAATTTATAATTTATAATTTATAATTTATAATTTATAATTTATAATTTATAATTTATAATTTATAATTTATAATTTATAATTTATAATTTATAATTTATAATTTATAATTTATAATTTATAATTTATAATTTATAATTTATAATTTATAATTTATAATTTATAATTTATAATTTATAATTTATAATTTATAATTTATAATTTATAATTTATAATTTATAATTTATAATTTATAATTTATAATTTATAATTTATAATTTATAATTTATAATTTATAATTTATAATTTATAATTTATAATTTATAATTTATAATTTATAATTTATAATTTATAATTTATAATTTATAATTTATAATTTATAATTTATAATTTATAATTTATAATTTATAATTTATAATTTATAATTTATAATTTATAATTTATAATTTATAATTTATAATTTATAATTTATAATTTATAATTTATAATTTATAATTTATAATTTATAATTTATAATTTATAATTTATAATTTATAATTTATAATTTATAATTTATAATTTATAATTTATAATTTATAATTTATAATTTATAATTTATAATTTATAATTTATAATTTATAATTTATAATTTATAATTTATAATTTATAATTTATAATTTATAATTTATAATTTATAATTTATAATTTATAATTTATAATTTATAATTTATAATTTATAATTTATAATTTATAATTTATAATTTATAATTTATAATTTATAATTTATAATTTATAATTTATAATTTATAATTTATAATTTATAATTTATAATTTATAATTTATAATTTATAATTTATAATTTATAATTTATAATTTATAATTTATAATTTATAATTTATAATTTATAATTTATAATTTATAATTTATAATTTATAATTTATAATTTATAATTTATAATTTATAATTTATAATTTATAATTTATAATTTATAATTTATAATTTATAATTTATAATTTATAATTTATAATTTATAATTTATAATTTATAATTTATAATTTATAATTTATAATTTATAATTTATAATTTATAATTTATAATTTATAATTTATAATTTATAATTTATAATTTATAATTTATAATTTATAATTTATAATTTATAATTTATAATTTATAATTTATAATTTATAATTTATAATTTATAATTTATAATTTATAATTTATAATTTATAATTTATAATTTATAATTTATAATTTATAATTTATAATTTATAATTTATAATTTATAATTTATAATTTATAATTTATAATTTATAATTTATAATTTATAATTTATAATTTATAATTTATAATTTATAATTTATAATTTATAATTTATAATTTATAATTTATAATTTATAATTTATAATTTATAATTTATAATTTATAATTTATAATTTATAATTTATAATTTATAATTTATAATTTATAATTTATAATTTATAATTTATAATTTATAATTTATAATTTATAATTTATAATTTATAATTTATAATTTATAATTTATAATTTATAATTTATAATTTATAATTTATAATTTATAATTTATAATTTATAATTTATAATTTATAATTTATAATTTATAATTTATAATTTATAATTTATAATTTATAATTTATAATTTATAATTTATAATTTATAATTTATAATTTATAATTTATAATTTATAATTTATAATTTATAATTTATAATTTATAATTTATAATTTATAATTTATAATTTATAATTTATAATTTATAATTTATAATTTATAATTTATAATTTATAATTTATAATTTATAATTTATAATTTATAATTTATAATTTATAATTTATAATTTATAATTTATAATTTATAATTTATAATTTATAATTTATAATTTATAATTTATAATTTATAATTTATAATTTATAATTTATAATTTATAATTTATAATTTATAATTTATAATTTATAATTTATAATTTATAATTTATAATTTATAATTTATAATTTATAATTTATAATTTATAATTTATAATTTATAATTTATAATTTATAATTTATAATTTATAATTTATAATTTATAATTTATAATTTATAATTTATAATTTATAATTTATAATTTATAATTTATAATTTATAATTTATAATTTATAATTTATAATTTATAATTTATAATTTATAATTTATAATTTATAATTTATAATTTATAATTTATAATTTATAATTTATAATTTATAATTTATAATTTATAATTTATAATTTATAATTTATAATTTATAATTTATAATTTATAATTTATAATTTATAATTTATAATTTATAATTTATAATTTATAATTTATAATTTATAATTTATAATTTATAATTTATAATTTATAATTTATAATTTATAATTTATAATTTATAATTTATAATTTATAATTTATAATTTATAATTTATAATTTATAATTTATAATTTATAATTTATAATTTATAATTTATAATTTATAATTTATAATTTATAATTTATAATTTATAATTTATAATTTATAATTTATAATTTATAATTTATAATTTATAATTTATAATTTATAATTTATAATTTATAATTTATAATTTATAATTTATAATTTATAATTTATAATTTATAATTTATAATTTATAATTTATAATTTATAATTTATAATTTATAATTTATAATTTATAATTTATAATTTATAATTTATAATTTATAATTTATAATTTATAATTTATAATTTATAATTTATAATTTATAATTTATAATTTATAATTTATAATTTATAATTTATAATTTATAATTTATAATTTATAATTTATAATTTATAATTTATAATTTATAATTTATAATTTATAATTTATAATTTATAATTTATAATTTATAATTTATAATTTATAATTTATAATTTATAATTTATAATTTATAATTTATAATTTATAATTTATAATTTATAATTTATAATTTATAATTTATAATTTATAATTTATAATTTATAATTTATAATTTATAATTTATAATTTATAATTTATAATTTATAATTTATAATTTATAATTTATAATTTATAATTTATAATTTTTTTAATAACCTGGTAGCTGAGACTCTCAGCTTTAATTTGGTATATGACTCCATGTGTCGCACTGCTTCGCACACAACTAAAAGTCTACCGAAAAATCATAAATGTTGATTTTTTTGGTTCAAAATATATTGTTAAAAAAAAAATTTCTTGTCAAATTTTTTAAAATTTTTTTTTTAATTTACATACGTTTAATGTCTATTTTAAGAGAAAAAATACTTATAAGGTTCATTCGATGTATAGTTTATAAGTACCAAGCTATTGAATATGACATAGAAAACCATCACATTTGACACTTGTTCACATACATCAACTTTGCGCTGCTCTGGACAGAAAACCTATGGAGATATTTGCATGAAATTTTTCACACATGAACTTTAGATATTTTTTAACAAGCTGTGCAAAAATCATCAAAATCGGAGAGATTGTCCAAATTGATTTATTGCCGCGGTGGACACAGTGTGTGGCGCTTTGCATGGTGTATCTAAGGAAGTAAAATTTGCTAATCAAACAATTTTGATTAGCAAAAAGCTGTTTTAATTTTATTTAATATATGTTACTAAATGTTAACATTTTAGTAGAAATGCCAATTTTAGTTTCAGATTAAAATATATTGGTACTTTCGTTGGTAAAAAGAAATAATTAAGAGTTGTAAAAATTCTACGAATTAAAAATAAAAATTAAAAATATTTGTAAAACTCCACTTTCTGTGTTTAATAATTCATATTATCCATCTGTCGGTCTGTTTGCATTTCATAGTCCGTCCATTACAAGTTCATTTAAATTCGTTATATAAATCGAAGCACAAAAAACAAGTCACCCAATGATACTACAAAAAGAGCTTTAGCACTGCATTGTTTTCAGTGTAAGCTTTAAAGCGCTCCTTAATACATACTCAAGATAAGAAAGTATAGGTGTGCAAAGTTGCCCGTCAATGTTTTAAAGTCATCTAAAAATTCAGGCATTTATTTTTTATAATAAAACAAATGGTTTATTGACATTTTTATTTTCGGTCCCGGTAGAGCCTTCGGTGATGCCCATATATTAATAAATAAATAATAACTAATTAAAAAATAAACAAATCAAACATAATAGTACCGCAAAAACCCTTTTTAGAAATGTCTCTTATAATGTTATTTGCGACTACATTTCAATCAAAGATCATATAATAATAATTAAAGTTATTAGGATTTTGAAAAAACATATGCCTACAATGTGCGTATGGTAGATTTGAACAAAACATGCCTACATTTTTTTGGTAAAACGCAAGGAAATTCAGCTACTTTTTCGATGCGGCTAAATCGTTTTATGTGATGTTTCGTGCATCGAAACTTAACATATGCTCTCTATTGCTCTCCAATATTATGCTCACATCGTTGCTTACTCGTCTCTCACTCTCAAAAGCTTTACATCGTTCGCTCGCTGGCTCTCACAAAGCTTTGACGTGGATTTATGATAAATCCACATTAAATTTTTACTATGCCATTCGGTTGTATGGCGGTGGCGCATCTTTGTATTATATGATCTTTGACTGAACATTGTGATTTAATTCTAGCAATTCCAATTGACACCAACGTCACTGAATGTAATAATTGCTGTTCAGTTTATGCAGACCGAATAGGTTGCGGTTCTGTTAATTAAGAAGCACTGTAATAGCAAGACATGATGTTTGACGTATAGTAGTTGAGGAAAATGACGATAGTCTTCAAGTACAAAGATTTTCAATACATAATTGAATAACAGGTTCTGGTCCATTCTGAACAGGTCTTAAAAGGTTTAGTAGGTACAAACATTTCAAATGGATAATATTACAACAGGTTCTGGTCCAGGCTGAACAGGTTCTAAAAAGTACAGTACGTACAAAGATTACAAATAGATAATTTTACAACAGATTCTGGTCCAGGCTGAACAGGTTTTACGATATAGAGCAAAAGGTTTAGTAAGTACAAACATTTCATATGGATAATTTTACAACAGGTTCTGGTACAGGCTGAACATGTTTTACTATATAGGGTACGGAGCAGGACGCTTGTCTTTTATAAATTAAGATTTAGGCTTAGTTTTATATTTTACTTTTAGGACTAAAATCTTGTTTTGGTTTTTATTTTTAAGTTTTGTTTTTTTTTTGTGAGCATTATGATTTTATTTTAATATTTAGATTTAATTTTATATTTTGGTTTTAGATCTAAAATCTTATTTTGGTCTTATATTTAAACTCGTGAAAAATCTTATTTTGGTCTTATATTTAAACTCGTGAAAATTACTTATATTAATAATAATTGATTAAAGTAGCGGTATAGCATAAAAACTTAATTAAAAAAAAATAATAATTTTAATTCCAAAACGATGAATGTAATCCTATGGTAGTTAAAATAAAAATAAGTTAAATAAAAAAAATTCAATTGCATAAACTGCAACTATAACTACAACCATAGTGTACTTAGATATAAATTTAAACAATAAAGTATTATTTAGGGTTTCTCACGTCGTCCTCTAGATCAGCTGCTGTTGCATCCCAGTGGGAAAATCCATCCTTACATAATGAATTATTCTTTACTTATTTTTCATCCGCGGGCATGAAAACTTCAATGCAAAATACCCATTACTTTTACACAGGCATGATCGCCACTATAAGCTTCATTTTATAATGTATGATATGCATCATACGTACTTATGTGACCCTTTACTAAAATAAAGTGCAGGGAATGTACTCACGACAATCGGAATCAATCGGGCTTCCATGCTTATGCACTTTATTTTATAAGCAGGTTGTATGCATGAAAGCGTAAGGCACCCGTACTGTATTGATATACGACGTGCATATAATCCATTTTAACCTTCTTCGCAACGGAAATTGTAAGCTTACGTAGCCTTACGTTCACCTTATTTTGTAAGTGTAAACGTAAGCAGTGCTTACAGTTTCCGTTGGGAAGAAGGTTTAAATGAAGGGTTCAATTATTATAGAGAACAACTATATCTAACAATTATATTATAGAGAAGGTATATAATTGTTAGACCAACTTTATTATACCCTAAACCTGAAAGGTCTAGGGTATATTAACTTTGTGCAAACGTTTGTAACGCATAGAACGAAGCGAGTCCGGTATAGAAAAGTGTATATATTCTTGATCAGCGTCACCACGTGGGTCGAGCTATCCATGTCTGTCCGTCCGTCCGTCCGTCTGTGTGTTGTCCGTATACACAGGATAAGAAGAAGGAGTAGAGATAATTGGATGAAACTTGGTACACATGGTCACATGGACCCAAGGATCGGCACTATTGAATATTTTTGGAATCCGCCCACGGACACGCCTACCTCCCGTACAACGCGAAAATTGAAAACTGCATAACTCAGCTTATAATTAGCCTACAACAATAAAATTTGGTATGTATGTGTTTTATATTAACACAAATATGTCTCTGAAAAATGGACGTCATCCGCTTACGGACACGCCCACCTCCCATACAACCCAAAAATTGAAAATGCAATAAATAAGCCTCTGTTTAACCTACAGAGCTTTAATTTAGCACATATGTTTTTTGTAACAAAACAAAGATGGTTTTGAAAAGTGGACATCATCCGCTCACGGACACGCCTACCTCCCATACTACGCGAAAATGTAAAACTGCAGAACTCAGGTCATAATAATCCTACAACAATAAAATTTGGTATGTATGTGTTTTATATCAACACAAAAATGTCTTTGAAAAATGGACGTCATCCGCTTACGGACACGCTTACCTCCCATACAACGCGAAAATTGAAAACTGCATAACCCAGCTCGTAATAAGCCTACAACAATAAAATTTGATATGTATGTGTTTTATACAAACACAAAGATGTCTTCGAAAAATGGACGTCATCCGCCTACGGACACGCCTTTTTCCCATACAACCCAAAAAGTTTTAAACTCAATAAATAAGGTCATGTTTGTCATAGAGAAATTCAATTTGGTATGCATGTATTTTATACCAAAACTAAGGTGTGTTCAAAAATTGGAAGTAATCCGTTCATGAACACGCCCACTTCCCATAGCGAAAGCACAATAAAGGCATTAACTGTGAGCTACAGGAATAAAACTTGGTATGTGTAAATTTTTCATCAATATTTAAATGCATATAAAATATAGGGTTCATCCGCCCTTGGAGACGCCCATTTACAATAAAAATTTTTTGTTTTTGAAAAGTGGGTTTAGGGTATTTCATAGTCGGCCTAGACCGACTTTAGACTTTCTTTACTTGTTTTTATTTTAAAATGTTTAGTGTTCCTAACAATATACATATGGATATTAAACAGTAAAAATCTTATTTTTACACTTAACCATTTTTGTATGCGTAACGACAAATGATCTTACAACACCACCGTTCACCATAAGATTGTTCTTTACTCGTTTTTTCTTTTGGTTTTTTGCTACACTTAAAATCTTCGTAACGATAGTCAAATACCGTTATGTCATCATACCGCTGCATGTCTCTTACTTTTCGATATAATGTAAATATGGAAATGATCACACGAAGACATGATCGGCTTAAACGTGCATTCCTTTTGCAGTTGCAGTCGTTAGCGAAGACGTAAGGTGCTCTTATTGTAGCAAACAACATACTAACTTCGGCATGATTCTGTTTTCACCACCATAAGCTAAAGGAAAACATGAATTATTTAGTAAGCACCTAACGATCTTTCCCACTGGGATCTGCAGTTACTGAATGTATTGTTGTTTTAGACCTTGTTGTATGGTGGTTGTAGATATTGTTGTATTGTTGTTGTAGATATTGTTGTATTGTTGTTGTAGATATTGTTGTAATGTTGTTGTAGTTGTTGCAGATATTGGCGTATTGTTTTTGTAGATATTGTTATTGTAAATGTAGTTGTTGTTCTTATTGTTGTAGATGTAGTTTTTTTAGTTGTAGGTTTAGTTGCTGTTGTAGTTGTTGTATAGTATTTTTATACCCCCACGCGTACTGCGTAAGGGGTATATTAATTTTGTCACGACGTGTGTAACACCCAAAAGGAGGCGTGGTAGGTATGGAAAAGTATATATATCCTTGCTCAGCATCACCACCTGAGTTGATTTAGCCATGTCCGTCTGTCTGTCCGTCTGTCCGTCTGTGTGTCGACACGATTACAGCCGCAATTTTGAAGCTATCCTAATGAAATTCGACATTTAAGCTTTTTTTAAAAAAACTAAGGTCAAGTTCGAGAATGGGCTAAATCGGATGAAAACCACGCCTACCTCCAATACAACCCAAAAATTGAAAACTCTACAAAGAAGCTAATATTTAAGCTACAAAACTGAAATTTGGTATATGTGTATTTCATATCAAAACTGAGATGTCTTAGAAAAATGGGCGTCATTCACTCACTAACACGCCCACCTCCCATACAACCCCAAAATTGAAAAATCTATAAAGAGGCTAATATTAAAGTTATAAGACGGAAACTCGGTATTTGTGTATTCATTGTCAAAACTGAGGTGTGTTAGAAAAATGGGCGTCATCCACCCACTAACACGCCCACCTCCCATACAACCTCAAAATTGAAAACTCTATAAAGAGACTAATATTAAAGTTATAAGACGGAAACTCGGTACTTGTGTATTCAATGTCAAAACTGAAGTGTGTTAGAATAATGGGCGTCATCCACCCACTAACACGCCCACCTCCCATACAACCCCAAAATTTAACAATCTATAAAGAGGCTAATATTAAAGTTACAAGATGGAAACTCGGTATTTGTGTAACTAATATCAAAAATAAGGTGTTTTAGAAAAATGGGCGTCATCCACCTTTTAACACGCCCACCTCCCATACAACCCCAAAATTTAAAACTCTATAAAGAGGCTAATATTAAAGTTATAAGACGGAAACTCGGTATTTGTGTATTCATTGTCAAAACTGAGGTGTGTTAGAAAAATGGGCGTCATCCACCCACTAACACGCCCACCTCCCATACAACCTCAAAATTGAAAACTCTATAAAGAGACTAATATTAAAGTTATAAGACGGAAACTCGGTACTTGTGTATTCAATGTCAAAACTGAAGTGTGTTAGAATAATGGGCGTCATCCACCCACTAACACGCCCACCTCCCATACAACCCCAAAATTTAACAATCTATAAAGAGGCTAATATTAAAGTCACAAGATGGAAACTCGGTTTTTGCGTAATTAATGTCAAAACTAGGCGTCATCTATCCATTAACACGCCCACCTCCCATACAACCCCAAAATTGAAAAATCTATAAAGATGCTAATATTAAAGCTACAAGACAGAAACTCGGTATTTGTGTATTCTATGTCGAAACTGAGATATGCTAGAAAAATGGGCGTCATTCAAAATCTAACACGTCCACCTCCTAAAAAGGCTTATATTTAAGCTGCAGGAAAACAATTTGATATGTATGTTTTTTAGACACATAAAAATAATAATATCTCTCAAAATCTCATACAAAAAGCTCTCCAATTTAATATTCTTCCAACCTTAAGAATCGGCCGTGGGGGTATTTTAACTTCGGCCAAGTCGAAGATATACCTTACTAGTTTTTTTTCATTTTAAAAACAAATCCTTTTGTATCGATCTGTTGTTTTTCTCACATTTAATCGATATTTTTTTCTCTTATTTTCTTTGTTCACTGTTAGTTTTCACTTTACATCAAATCCTTTTTGTATCGATTTTTCTATGTATCACATTAAATCATTTTTGTTTTTATTCTTTAGTTCACTTTTTATCGATTTTTTTTTTTCTTATAGTTCACCATCAATGTTCACTTAATATTTAAAAAAAAAATTTCTTTAGTTATCGATTTTTCTTGAGTTTACTTTTAATCGATTTTTTCTTATAGTTCACCATTAATGTTCACTTCATATTTTAAAAAAAATTTCTTTAGTTATCGATTTTTCTTGAGTTTACTTTTAATCGATTTTTTCTTTAAGTTCACCATTAGTGTTGACTTAACATTTTCTTCATTATATTTTTTTTTTTAATTTTTTTATATTTTTTTTCTATTTATTTTTTTCTTGTTTTTTTTTCTTTTTTATGGCACTAAGTCGCTGTGGTTGACGCTGCTTGAGTTGTGGTCGCTGCTGTTGTTGTTGTTGTTATTATGGTTGGTGTGTTCGTTGTCCAGGCGCAGTTGTTGTTGTTGCTTCCCTTTTGGGCCAGCGCTGCTGCTGTTGAAGTTGTTGATTTTGATCGAGGTTGGTGGAGTTTTGGTCGATTAAGCTGCTGTTGTTTTTGCTGTTATTTTTGTTGGCGTCGTCGTTGTCCAGGCGCTGTTGTTGTTGTTACTGCCCTTTTGGGCCAGTGCTGCTGTACTGATGACGTGGCTGGATCTTGTTTGTAGTGGTTGTTGCACGATGTTGTAGCGACTAATTGTTTTTTGCTGTTTAAAACCATTAGAAGTTATTGTTCTTTGTTGTTGAGTTGCTGAAATTGTTACGGCTGTGGTTAGTACCACGTGTGATAGTTGTATAAGTACTGCCTGTCCATCTAATGGTATGGTCGACAATACCATATTCGTTGGGTTGCTGTAGTTGTTGTAGCTGTGCTTGCTGTATGTTGTTGTTGTTGCTGATACTGCGGGTCTGTACGCTTGCGCTCCCTGCCGCTTCTTCTTGGCTGTTAGTCACCTTTTCTTTTACCGATATAGACATATATTGGGCTTTTGATTATTCCAGGTGTATTCAGCTCAACGGAAGCTATATCACGAGGCGTACGAGAGGTATGAAAAGCACATACTGGTGACAACGGCGCGCTACTCGTCCGCAGCACTGACGCACCGACACACAGTGCTTTGTTCCATAGGCAAAATTAAAATAAAATAAAGTGCTTGCAATATTTAAGTAATATACATTTTTGTAAAGCTAACAAAGTACCTTAAATAAATTCGTATAAAAGAATTTATCATCTCGTCTTTTTGTTAACAGTAGAGGGCGCTAAAGTCAGAAAACGTTTGAGGTAAAACTGTTGAACGGAAAAACTGTTTTTACTGTGTTACAAATTTTTTATTGTATTGCTTTGAAACTTAACAGTTTTGTTTATAACTGTAGGTACAAAAAACCAAAAATAATTGTTTGTAAATATTTTATATAGAAAAGTTGTTTGTGCCATCGAAAACTTGTGCGATTTTTTGTTTAGAATTCCCAAAATGCAAAAGTTTGATCGAGTGAAAATTTTTTTTTGGAAGAATAGGTAATTTTTTATTTTTGATTTTAGTACACTTGTAAAGGCTTTAATGGAATATGTAAACAAGTTTTAGATTTTTCACCCAGAAATGTAAAAATGATATGAATTTTTTGAGACATATTTCCTAAGTTTCAGAAAAAGTTGCAAAGACCTAAGTTTATGATACTGCCAAAATTTAAAAAAAATAAGTTTATACAATTTTTTGTTTTTATTACTATTAAAAATGAATCAAATTTTGATGTAGTGTATAATTTTTATTAAAAAGTGACAAAAACTTACCAAAATTTGAAAAAATATATTAATTTTTTTGGCGGAAACCCTTAAGTTTTGCAAACTTTGAAAAAATTAAAAAAATTATATAAATAAAAAGTAGGCGATTTTTTATTTTTCATTTATATACTTTGTTAACAAATCTAACCACTAGTAAAAAAAAAATTTAAGATTTTTGACCGGAAATTTGAAATTTTTTTTTTATTTGAAAACATTTATATTTTTTAGTTTTACACAGACAAAAAATATGATTATATAATTTTTTCCAAGTAAAGGGCTCCAGCGACGTTCAATGTTCAATTCAATTTTTGCAAGCTGTGTAATTTTATTGACTGTAGGTCTGTTTGAGAACTTTTCGAGTTAAAAATATAAAGTTACTTTTACTGGGAGAGTAAGAATGATTATACTCTCCCATTAAAAAATATCACAAAAAGTTAACGAACGACATCCAGTAAAAAGTATCAAGTAATCAACATTTGTTTGTAAACAGCTGATTTATGTTTTCCTTTTTGCTTTTCGTTTCATTGGTTTTCCTATGTTTCAACTCATTTACTTCGTGAAACACGGCTCGACGATTTTTTGAAAATAGTGAAATTTCTGCTGAAATTACGTGGATTGAAAGAAGTCTGATTAATAATTTTGGCATAATATTAAGACTTTTATCTTGCGGAATGTAATAACAAAGGTTAATGTGACAACGTTTAAGGAGCTGCTAAATATTAATAGAAACTCATATTTACTACAGTATGGCTAGTATTACATGCCAAGTGCTGTTCATAAGGTTTTAGTGCATGGGTGCGATGTTCTGGAATACTTCAACTTGCCAATAGGTAATAAAATATTAAAAAAACGTTCTACACATTTTCTTAAACTATGTTTAGGGTGTTTGTCAGAATAAGCCTTACAAGCCAGTCATTAAAATATAAGGAATGTGCGATTATCCCATACAAGAAAAACGACGAGAGAAAATACAAATAGAGATTAAATGGCTCATTTGTTATTAATGTTGAATCCGGAACTATCGTCACTTAGGTCTACAAAACACATAAAAAAAAATTATGAATTCAAAGAAATTGAGAAATACATTTTGAAAGAAAACATCATAAATTACAATTAAAATTAATTATCTTATATGTTGAGCAAATTCAGAAACAAATATATTTATGACCCTTTTTAAAGAGAATATTAAATTATTTGTATTCTGATCACAAATGTAGCTAAAATTTAGTTTTTGGTAAAAAGGATATATGGGAGATGGTCATGTCCTTGTATCGAATGAAGCGAAATTTCCAAGAGAGCCCAAAAATATAGTTTTATAAGTTGTTATAAGTTTTCAGTGCATTCTGATCACTAATGTAGTTACAATTTAGTTTTTGAGAAAAATTATATATCGGAGGTAGTCATGTCCTTGCACCGAATGAAACAAAATTAACCACTAAGCTAAAAGACATATTTTAACAGAAAGTTACCAACTTTCGATTTATTCTATATACAATTATAGCTAAAATTAAACTTTTAAATTTAAAGGTGTATGGGAGGTAGTCATGTCCTTGCACCAATTTTTCCGAAACTTCGAATTTTTCTTAATTAACATATTTTGAACCAGCACACCAAATTTCATTTTTCTGCGATAACTTCTCTAATTTTGCCGATTCACTATATGGGGACAAAGCACTGTGCGACACAACTACTTGTTCATTACAAGCCAAAGCAGATCATGCCGATGATTTTGCAAATTGATTACTTGTATACAACCTTATATGTATTTCTTCGCACTCTAAATGATATCCATATTATAGTTTTAGTTACACATTATTCTTTTTTTATCACGACAATTCTAGGGCACAGACAAGTCACTGGAGAGCTTGCGCTTCGCTGGCTTCTATTTTTTTTGGCTTAACGCGTAGTGCAAGTTCCAACAATTCTGGTTTTTATCTATTTTTCTAGTTATTTCGTTTTTCTTCTGTTGCACTTTTTAGTCTTTATTTCTTATTAATTTTCTCTATGAAACGCACGCCATTTTACCAAAAAATTGCACATTTTTCATTAACGCGTCTTTGTTTCCGCAGGTCCAGCAACTTAATGGCCGACACGTTCTTTTCTTTTCGCCGTCGTGCCGTTCATTTCTTCTTCTTTTTCTTTCTTGTGCCTGTGTTAGTAGCGCCGGTGGTGTCACTTGTGGGTCGTATTTCGCCCAGGGTTGCACAGTCATCATTTATCGGTAGTCAATTCGTACCCGATGGTATGCGATCTGTAAATTTTTTTACTACCATGGGTTGACACGTCATCAAGCACCATCCGAACATGGTCGACGCTCGTGCCACATCCGGGATAGTTTGGAATAGAAGGTGAATTCCAATTGGCTGATGCGGAACCAAGCACATACTGCCATACTGTTTTTGATTTTTTTTTCTAGTATCCGGTCTGCATACATTTTACTACAACCCAGACACGAGATTGCCATATCGGATTTTCGCTGGTTGCGTCGCCACCGCCAGATGGCGTTAGTCTGAACTAACTTATCATAGGGATTCATACATAAAGTGCCCCTGACAACTTTTTGTGTCTTTTAGGTACGAAAGCTTTTGTGGAGTCAATTTCTTGGAAATTTTAAGCAACTTGCATGTTCTGATAGAAAACGAACTTTGTTTAATAAAGGATATCCAAACCAAGAATGTTACTTACCACAAAGGTATGCAACAACCAAATTGCAATAACATAACTTTGAAAATTCTTGCATCGCAAATTATTTCCCTTTAATTTGTAAGGTGTTGGATGCATGTGAATGAGGACCTTAGTCTGTTAGGCGATGCCAAAAATGTCGAAAAGTTGGGTATAAATTGTTAAATATAAAAAAGTGGTGGTTGAGGCACAAACTGTTTTTGGCTTTGGCGCCGAAGGGCCTTGGTTCCCCCTCTGCAGATAAAGCTTCTTGAAAACAAACTGTTGAGCCGTTTGTAATCTGTATAAAACAAGTAGATCCAGTTTTTGATCCATTGTGTACAAAATATAATAAAACGCACAGCAGAATAGCTCACAAGAAGCTCTAATAATGTCCTTTGAAGGGCTAAAATGGCCAAATTGTTTTGGATTTTTTTATATACAGGGTGCCCCGCAACTGAGTACAACTATTAACGGAGGTGAAAAGGGGAGGGGGGTCTATTTTCATATTCTTAGGAGCTGCAGAGTTAATTAGTATTTCACGATTTGATTCAAATTATTGTTTCTAGCACAAAAAATAACTCACAGAAAACTTATTTTGAGTACTCGTTATAAAGGCAATAAAATCACCTTTCTAACGGATATCAACCAACTCCACCGATTTAACTGTTCCTGAGCTGTGCTCGTCTGAAGATGAAATCAATCGGTGGAAACTACTAAATTTCAACTTTGAGTCCAAATTTCTCAGAGTTTCACGTAATAAATTACTTTTTTTTCATAATAAATCTTGTAATTTATTCAACTCTCTTTTCAATGACACTTAAAACATAAACATATCTCTAAAAATAAAAAAGTTGACTGTACTAAAAAAATTATACTTATTAGAAAACGTGTGGAGGTAGGATAAAATATCATTAGATGTTTTGCCCGCGCCAGTTATGCTCAAACCTTTTAAAATATCTGCTTTCGTAAGTTTTGATTTTTGGATGATATAGTCCCGTTATTTATTGAGCAACCCTCTTTATCCTAGTGCCGACAATAATGGCATTAATTCTCTATATATTCCCGTTTTGCTTTTTATTTTCAAATGCATACCAATTTTTTATTACAACCACCGGGATGTGGGTTTGTTCTTTAATCGTTTTTTCTTTTGGTTTCTTGCTACTCTAAGGATCTTCGTAACGATAGTCAAATGCCGTTATGTCATCACACCGTTGTATGTCTCTTACATTACGATATAAAGTACATATTGACATCGGATGACTGTCAAGTTATTTATTATATTTTCTCCTTAACTTTATGTCGACTCTGGGTCGGGGACATCTCACGCTAACTATCTCACGCTCGACTATCTCACGCTGAACTATTTTGTAAAAGCTCAACTCTTCGAAGTTCGTCGGTTATGCATTTGGACAAAGAGCTTCCCACTGACCAGTTGGTTTCGCTTCTCAACATGAGGTTCACCAAGTTTTGGGGTGTCACCACTTCGCCCAGGCGGACCGAAGCATCAGTTCTTGCTTCGTTGAACCTAGGGCACTCGAAGAGGACGTGTGCAGAGTCTTCTACTATGCTACCAGGGCAATGAGTGCAATAGGGGTCACTTGCAAGCTTGAATTGACACCTGTAGGTACCTCGAGCCTTAGAACACCATCATACATGACGTTCCACAGAAGGCGTCTTAGAACTGGCCCCTGTGGAACGCCGCCAGTGACATTGTACATCCTTGCGCCGCTATCGGTTGAATATTGCAGCATTCTCTCATGGAAATAATTTGCAATAACTTTCGTGAGGTAGCTTGGTACTCTAAACTCCCTAAGAGTTTTCGAAATGTTGCTCCAGTTAGCTGAGTTGAACGCATTGCGGGCATCAAGTGTTGCTATAAGACAATATTGTTTTTTGGTATGAGCACTTGCCTCTGAGCCTTCCACTGAGCTGGATATATGCCCTCCCTTAGGCAGGCGTTGAAGAGCTCGACAAATGTTTCAGGTTGCTCTAAGATGGCGAGTTTTAACGCACGGTTAGGAATACCACCTGGCCCTGGTGTCTTTTCGTTTTTCGCGGATTTGGCAATTGTCGCCACCTCGTCAGTGCTTAACCTTACTATTTTATTCAGATCGTCTTCATCTGCATCGTGGGGCAAAATCGCTGGTTGTGGCGGAAAGAGAGTCCTTACTACGTTACCAAGCAGGTGTGGGTGCGTACGATTGGGTTGTCTAAACCCCTTCAGCTTTTTTGTTACTATCTTGTAGGCAGTTTCCCATGGGCTTGCTTGTGCCTCATTACATAGCTGCAGAAAGCACTCGCGCTTGCTCCTATAAATAGATTTTTTCAAAGATTTTTTGGATACACGGTAGGTTTTGCAAATCTGTTGGTAGTATCTTCTTCTAGCTTAAATGCATTCTCTGCGTGCTTGTGCGATTTCTGGGGACCACCAGTAAACTGGGCTGCGCTGTCGTTTGCTTGGCCTTCTAAGTAGCATGGAAGCGTCGCAAGCTCTCCTGACTTGGTCAGCAGTTTGTCTTGCCATATCAGTTGTGTAGCATGCAACGTTCTAAATGTTATAATTGTTGTTGTTGGACAGATGACAAGCGACGGAAGCACGCTTTGATTTCCGGCTCTGGCTCGTCAGCTATTGGGGTGGGATAAGATATCCCTATCAACTTAAATAACAGTTACTACAGCGATACTAATTTAAATGTGCGTGCAAGGAATAGGATAAAGTGTAGTGTCATAGCACAGCCAGCTTACGGTACGTTACATATTTGGTAACAAAAGATATTTTGTTTTGTTTTTCTTTCATTCATTCTTTCAAATAGCCAACGTTAACTAATTTGCATTGGGTTACTATAACACATTGCGTCATCAACCAATGTGGACAATGCGATCACTGGTTCAATAACCCGATTAGCTGCACAAGTGCAAGTGCAGCATATTTCTCAATGTTGAATCAATGAGGAAGTGAAAGAAAACCAAACCAATAGAAACTAACAAATTTAATTTTGAAATCGGAACAACATGAAAATAGAATAGTGGGGAGGAGTTTAAGAATTAGTTGTAAGAATTATTTGAAAAATTAATACTGGTATTTTTAGTTTATATAGAAGCAATAATTGAATAATAAAATCAGAGTTAAAGTAATCTCAAAAAGGGAAACAAGTCTTTTTCTTTTTAAAAAATACAGTACGGCATATTGGCCATTATTTCTATAGCCATATCTTCGGCAATAAAAGTTAGGACTATATAAATGTAAATATAAAACATACCTTACATAAAACATCCCTACAGACCTGTTGAGATCCTGCGAAGACAAGAAAGAAAGCCAGCTTTTGAAGCGGCTCTTGACATTTTTGCTAGATACAATTTTATAACAATCAGAAGATTCCAGGAAATTTTACGCATTTTGAAGCATGTCAAGCTGTAACGAGCAAGAAGAAATTGATAAAATATTCAAAAAGTGGTCTTGTTACGCTCAAGAGCAACTCCAAGAGGAATACGTGCCGCAAATTGCTGCCACTGCAACTGAACCTATCCAAACATACACACCAACACCGATCCGTGCCGGCCCAAAGGCAATAACTATTGAACAATACAAGGAAAGAACAGCAGCGCAAAATAAAAAACTTAAAGAATATAGAAAATTCCAAACCGCAACTCAGGAGAAACCAAAGAGACCACGAGGAGGCCGAAGGGTAATAGCAAGACAAAGGATTGCACAATTACATAATATAATACCTTTGATAAAAGACTCAACACAAAAAAGGCAGCTAATAAACCAAATACAGAAAGAAAAATTAAACTACGGCAGCCATGGGATGGTTCAGCAACAAGCAAGAGGTCGTCACCAACAACAACAGCAATAACAACGAAAGCAGCAATTTTTTTTATTTCATTACTATTTTTAGTGCAATATTTATGATTGCAACTATTCTATATATAATCAATAGATACTATAAGAATTATGTAAGAAAACAAATGTTGCGAAACATAGGCAACTCTGTATAAAACATTAATGGCACAATAAAATTAATTGAATAAATTTTGAATTTCAACATATTTTAAATAATTTAATAAAGTAAATTAAAAACATCAAATAATGTCTACTGCAAAAAAAAAAAAAAAAAAATATAATAAAATTCGGCACAAAAAGTTACTACCAAGGATGTTTTGGAATACTTTTCAGTAAATATTGCGAAAATTGTCAACAAAAAATTATAGACATAGGTAAAATTATATACATGGCACATAAAAGCAAAGCATGGCATCGTGAGTGCTTTAAATGCAAATGCTGTAATAAAAACCTTATAAAGACAGGTTTCGTAAAACACGAACCGCACTTAATATGTGAAAAATGTAATTATATATATAATGTCTGTTATGCACAATAAAACTCAAGAGTATCGAAAATCGAGCTATGACTGCGCGAGTTTTTCCATAAATATAAATGGAGACAGATTTAGCAAATGAGATATTAAATAAATTAAAAAAGGCACCAAATAGGCAATACACACAAAAATATATTAAGGAGATAAGAAGTAGACTAGATGAGCTAAGAAAATCAATAATTGAGACAAAAGGAAAAGAGGACTTAAAACTTTTCGAAGACAAAGCTAAGGCAATAGAAGGATTTCTCATAGAAAAAGGTGAGCTAATAGATAATAATAACACAGAAGATCAGAATCCAATATTAAACAGTATGTCAGCTTTTAATTTAGAAACGGCTCTAAAGGCCATACCAGTATTTAGTGGACAGCATAGAGAATTAGAACCATTTTTAAAAATTACAGAATTACTACATGAATCTTATACGAATGACGCAAAGAAAACCTTAATCGAATTTATCACTAGTGTAAAGCTTAGTACAGTAGTTCGTACGGCTTTAGGTTCAAATATAGCATCATTCGAAGATCTTAAAACACGTTTACAGGCAAGATACAAGAGCAATGTAACAATCGCTCAAATCCACACACAGTTAGCACAAACAACTCAGAAAAATAACTCAGTTATAAATTTCAAAGACAAAATTTTGAATCTAGTATCAGAACTTAATAGTTTACAAATAAAAGAGTTAGGAAACAGTGCAACAAGTGAGCAAAAAAGAGTGATAGAAACCATGAATGAGAAATACGCTTTAACAATTTTCAAAAACGGTTTAGATGATCGTTTAAAGACTACATTGTTTGCAGCCCAACCTAACAGTTTCAACACAGCAATAGACATTGCACAGGAAGTTGAACGCGACACTCAAAACAATAGCTCCAGAATTTTTAACTACCATGCAAACCCTAATAGACAACATCCTAGACGGAACTATAATAATATGAACAACACTCAAAACGTAAACAGAAATAGCAATTTCAATAATAATATAAACAATTTAAGGTACAGTTCAAAGCAACAAAACAACAACAATAGAAGTAACAACAATTTCAGATACAACTCAAATCAACAAAACAATCAAAATAGATACAATAACAACAACAGAAATTTTACACACAACAAGAACGCTGTCAAAGGAAGATACAACAACAACAACAACAACAGTAGGAATAATAACCAAAGATATTCCAACCAAGGAGGTAACAGACACTATATGCGTATAGTAAGCGACCAGGGAAACATGGATGGCCCGGAGGAAAATTTTCAAGCACCTCCGGATGGCCAACAATAAATAAAAGAAGAATTTACTTTATATCAGAAAATCTTACAAATTTCATTACTCTTAAATGCACACAAACAAATAACATTTTAACATTTCTATTAGACACAGGTGCAGATATTTCGATATGCAAAGAAAAGAACGCAAATTTTGAAATAAATACAGACAACAAATGCAGATTGACAGGTATAACTAAAGATGAAGTATACTCTTTAGGAGTCACAAAATTGACACTATGTCTTGGAGAACACTGTGCTAAGAACAATTTTCATATAGTGAATGATAACTTTCCCATTACTACAGATGGAATACTAGGAAGAGATTTCTTTGTAAAATATGCATGCATCATAGACTATGAAACATTTACCATAACAATACCTATCGGCAACACAGATTATGTGATACCAATAAATACAAAATTTCCAGAACAAACAACATTTAGAATACCCCCAGAACCGAAATGATCTTCCCAATCAACCTAAACATTAAAGAAGATAGTATAATTTTAAATCAAGAACTTGCAGAAGGTGTATTTCTAGCTAATTCTTTAGCATCCGCCAAAGGCATTTGCCATATAAAAGTGATGAACATAAACGATAAAGAAATAATTTTGAATGAGATTAAACCAAAAACAGAACAACTAAGCGAATACACAATCATGAACACATATAATAAACCAATTAAAGAAACAAACGAACAACGGTTTAAAAAATTAATGACTGAATTGAAACTGGACTGTAACACTGAAATAGAACTAAAAACCATATTTAAGAAATATCAATCTATTTTTCACCTTGAAGGAGAAAAACTCACAACCAACAATTTTTATTCTCAAAAATTAAACTTATCAGACACAACACCAGTTTATATAAAGAACTACAGGCTACCCCATTCACAATATAAAGAAATAAACGACCAGGTTACAAACTTATTAGACAATGACATAATTGAACCCTCAGTAAGCCCATATAACGCACCATTATTGTTAGTACCAAAGAAAAGCAATGATGACAAAAAGAAATGGCGTTTGGTAGTAGATTTCAGAAAACTGAACGAGAAACTAATCAACGACAAATTTCCACTGACAAGATTAGAAGACGTTTTAGACATGTTAGGAAGAGCTAAATACTTTTCCACGTTAGACATGACGAGCTCTTTTCATCAAATACCTCTAGACAAAAATTCACGACAATTAACAGCATTTTCAACACAAGACGGACATTATCACTTTAAACGTTTACCTTTTGGACTCAAAATCTCTTCAAACAGCTTCCAAAGAATGCTTACAATAGCTCTGAGCGGTTTGAACTCAGAAGCCTTCCTTTATGTTGATGACATAATAGTCTTTGGATGCTCATTAAAACACCACAACCAAAACCTAACAAAAGTTTTTGAACGCTTGCAAAAATATAATTTAAAACTAAACGCAAGCAAATGTCAATTCCTAAGGTCAGAAGTAACATATCTCGGCCATTTAATAACAGACAAAGGTATTAAAACAGATCCAGCTAAATGTGAGGCAGTTTTAAAATATCCAGCACCAAAAAATTCAGATGATGTAAGAAGATTCGTAGCTTTTTGCAATTACTACAGACGTTTCATACCAGACTTCGCAGCCATCGTAAAATGCTTAAATTCATTGCTAAAAAAGGGAACACCTTTCATTTGGTCGGAGGAATGCGATAAAGCATTTAACAGTTTAAAACAAAATCTTGTTGACCCACCAATTCTGCAATATCCCAATTTTGAAAAACCATTTATATTAACAACTGACGCATCTGATTTTGCATTAGGAGCTGTACTTTCACAAGGAAACATAGGACACGATCTTCCAATATCATATGCTAGCAAGTCACTCCAAAAACATGACATAAACAAACCGATTATTGAAAAAGAACTATTAGCAATACATTGGGGAATAAATTTTTTCAAACCTTACCTATATGGAAGAAAATTTATTGTAGTGACAGACCATAGACCACTAGTATCCCTATTTTCGCACAAGAATCCATCATCAAAGATGACTAGGATAAGATTAGACCTATCTGACTACGACTTTGAAATTGTATACAAACAAGGAAAAATCAACACTAACGCTGACGCATTATCACGTATAAAAATAGACAGCGAAATTCTTAAAACAATGATTCCCACATTAGAAATTGATGAAAAAGAACTAAAAGTAGTTACGACGAGGAGCAAAAAGCAGCATAAAGATAAAATAGAAATTAGGAGCAAAAATATGAAAACAAATGCGAGTGAAAATAAAAATAAGGGATCCCACCACCTGAGTCAACACCTCCAAGGAAGTGTTAAAGATGATAACATATCTCACAAGGAGTCTGATCAACTCTATATTTGGGAATGTACATCCTTTAATGACGTAAGGAAGGTAATGAAAGTAAAATTCATTATAAAAGAAAAAAGTAACGTTACCATAAATATATATAAAAAAGAAGTGCACATAACGTGTAGCGATGACCCTTCGCGCCTAGGTGAGATGTTGGAGAAGCTACATCGTTTATTACGAAAATCACAAATAAAAGAGCTAGCCCTATGTGATAAAAATTTTATATTTGAAAATATTGATATAAACGCGTTTAAGAGAGAAGTACCTGGGCGACCGAGCTCCGCTCAAATTCCTGCCGTATATTCAAATGTTTTACGGTTTTAAATGTATCGGAAATGCCAACTTTATCTTAGAAACAACATATAAGATCATATTTTTCAATTAACTTTAAATGCATTTTTATTTTGTGATAACTTCGTTTTTCAACTAAACGAAATTTGTTTTGGTTTTATATTTTTTTTATATTTGGTTTAATTATTTTGATAATTTACTTATGCTGAACTTATGCCGGCCATTCCAAGCCTAAGTAAATTTTTTTTTTTCCCAAAATTAACCTCATGCTCCTTTTCCACTTACAAGAATAGAAGTTATTTTTTTATGTCGCAATTTTTTCTAAAGTTATGGAATTTTTGATCAAAGTAAAAATCTTGAAAATGGAGTCATTTTCAATAAATCATACCTCTGTCATTTGTTACCCCTATTTTTGTAAATGAAGTATCGTTAGAAAGCAATTGAAAAGCGATTATTAATAAAAAATTAAATACTTTTGGAATTTTTTTGCTAGAGTTGCCTACTTTTTCAAAAAAAAAAGTAAACTGTTCATATCTCAAAAAATGCATTTTCGGTTTTTTTTTTTACGTAGAATTACGTCTTACAGCGCGGTTTGTATGCAGTCGTTTTAACAAATTTTTTTAAGGTCATACCTACAGCCTATAATATTCATCGTTCAATCATAATATTTATACTAAAGTATCAGATATATCCTGCGCTAAACGAATATCTAATTTTGGATTTTGTTACTTTTATATTAAAGTCACAAAATAGCAAAAGCTTAGAAGAATAATCTAGATTTTTATATAAGAAAATCAATCATTAGCTGCTTGCATGTTGTGTCTGCTGCTTTCTTTGTTTTTGTTTTTGCTTGTGTTGGTTTTGTTTTGATTCGCAGCATTGGTGCTCTGCTCCACGTTAAGAGGGTGTTCTAAGTTAAGAGGGTGTTCCAATTAGATTTAACACTTATGACATTGAATAATTACAAATAGAAGGTGACACTACCGACGATGAAGCGACATTAGAGCTATGTGGTAGATATGTGCACTCCACATAATTATCCAGTTATATAACCCAAATAAATTGTCTTCGCTTATGTGTGAAAAATTTCCCTTGGTTTTTTTTCACTTGTTTTGTTATTGTTATAGTCCTTTTCTGATTACCAGTTACTTTCTGCGGTATTGTCTTGTGTCTTTTGTCAATTGCTAACTTTTTGGCCACTTGGTTTACTTTCTTCTATGCATTGGTAGCGCGTAAGAGTTTTATTTATTTAAATAATTTGAAAGATCTTTTATTAACTTAAGTGTGGTGAAGTTTTATGATTACGTCGGGTGTGAAAGTAAAAAAAAAATGGAATTTCTAGATTTCTTATGCCAAAAGAAAGCTTTTCTTCCAAGTTGATAGAAGATGAAAAATTGTATATATGCGCTGAACACTTTGAAAAGAAGTTCGTAAATATTAGTGGCTTTAAGGAGGGACATTTCTTTCTCGCGGCAAAGAAAACAGACCTTTTTTAAAAAATTCATAACTTAGTCATAAACAAACATTTTTCCAAAATTTTATTATTGTAGAAAATTGAACAAATTACAAGAAAAAAAATTCAAAAAAATGTATTTTTCGCTTCAACATGGTTTTATAGAGCTCCAAACTGGCGGAAAAAAAAAAACGGGGCCTCATGGTTGCAGCGCTGGGAGTCGCAAAAATTGTCCGATCTGAAAAAAAATTACTTTTTTAAATCTTAACAAAATTGGTTATCGTATGACATGAGCTTTTTTTTAATTTTAAAAAATTGTATAGAATATATATATTCTATCGATAGCGAATCAAGTTTAAAAAAATACAAAAAAAAAATTTTGTCAAAAAATGAACCCGCTAGTGCCGCAACCAGTACGAGAAACATGGTTTCGAGATAAACGCGTTCAAAGTTTGTGAACAAAGAAAACAAAAAGGCGCAAATTAAAAATGCGCTCTCACTAATCCGGCTGTATTTTTTGAACCCGTAAGAATTTTTCCATGAAATTTCCTTAGAATCTTAAGAATATTTACATAAATACAAAATTATAAAAAAGTCGATTTAAAAAAACGGCCAATGTCATGTCCCTCCTTAAATCAAGACTTTCAAAAATTGCAGTAACAATTTTTTATAGTGACAAAAAATAAAAGAAAATAAGTAATCAAACAAATTTAGAAAAAGAACAATGTTGGCAAAAATAAATTTTTAGAACTAAATAATATAGAAATTGAGAAGAATGTTCACAGGGGCGAACGCAGGGGGATTTGTGGGTTAAAGCCGGCCTAATAAAAAAGGCTTGAGGCTACAAAGACACAAAACATATGCAATTAACACATTTCCCATTAGAAAACCTATATGGATAGAAAAATACCCATGAAAATAATTTTTTTCAAAAAATCACTAGATCCAAATTTCTTAGACTACTAGATGTATCATTGAAATTCTGCCATTTGACTAGAGTTACCAGACTACGAAAACCATTAATTTTCTGATGGTGGAAATATCGGCAGTGGAAAGCAGAAAATAAAGAAAATAAATCAAAGCACAACAGAAAAATTTAGTTTTTTATAAGTAGTTATATAATAAGTTTATATATAATAATAATAATATAGTATAATAGTAATATAGTTTTTATATTATAAGTAATTAACTGATTTCGACTGATTTGCGACTGGGGATCGAACTCGGGCTCCGAGCATGGTAAGCCACACACTTAACCTGCATGCCATGGTCACCAAAAATAATTGATACAGATTTCAATTAGCAGTTTTGTCGTTGAATACGCATTGCAATTATTTTGAAAAAATTCGAAGAAAAGTTATCACGATGGCCTAATGGGTTTCAAAATACCCAATGAATATCTCAACAACGCATTTAGGTATGGAGCTGAATGTTTGAATAAATATTTTATAGTTGAAATTTAAACACGTTTGCTTTAAATTTTTTTTGTAGAGACGCAAATGAGTTAAATTTCTATTTTAAACTTTTTTTTGTTTAAATTTAATATATGTTTTTTTCTCAGTGGTGCAATTAATGACTCCCTAAAATTTAAACATAGCTATTTTGATAAACGTTTGCTAAAAATTGAAGAATGCATTTGGTAAAATTTTATATTACAAAAACTGCTTCTTCTGACATTACAATAGTGTTCTGACATTTACTTATTAATGTGTTAAAAAGTAAATGTAATAAAGTGTTTCATTGCTCAAAGTACTTTATTTATGTGAATAAAGTGGCACCAACAATTATACCGCGTACCCTAGGATATTACGATTGAATTAATTTTTTTATTTTGTCTATTATTTACTTCTTTAATGTACATAAAAATATTATAAATAAACATGAAAACGTTCATTTTGAATATGATTTTTATAAATCGACATTATTTTGCTTAATTAAAGAGATTATTTTACAGAAGAATTATTTTAAGTCTCAAAACTCATTCTATTAAATTTTCATTTTGCACAATTTGCTTAAAAACCAATAACACAAATAAAACTAAAACACTTGTCAGCAGAGCAGCAACCTTGAACAAGGAGGGAAATTATTTATCTCTATTTTGGGATCAATTTAGGATTTTATTAGCTTGTGCACAAAGTAGGGGAAAATCTTTGGTGATATGAAAAACGATACTAGAGACATGTGAACGGCGTAGCGGCGAATGTTGGCGGTGTCCATTCTATATTATAATTATTCAATGCTTATGAAAAAAACTATTGGCATTATTTTTCGTTGTATGCTATTACCCAATAGATGTCGTTTTCTATTCACTTAATATGATCTTTGCATCTAAAACAGCAACTGGTTGTTATTAAGTTGAACAAAAATAAGCAGAGTCGTGGCTAAGTCGTATAAACTATTGTGGTGATAACGTTAAGAATTGGAGAAGCCTGGTTCGATTCTCAGCCTTATTGATAACTATATTTTTTTTGATTTTATATTATTATAATATTATTTTATTAATTATTTAATGTAACAATTGCATAGTGCAATATTTTTATTTTTTGTCACATCCTGTTGCTTGCGATAGCATGAACAAAATGTAAGCAAAATACAGCTTTTATTAGTCTTTTAGTTATTTTGTATTCAATTTTTAATCTAAGTTACCATAATTCAAATTGTATTCCCAATTAATTAATTTGACGTACAGCTTTGACTAAAAATATGTCTAATATTTTTAATCGTATCAATTCTAAAAAAGGATTAACATATGTATTAGTTCAATATATTGTTTAAAAATTACTCTAAGATTTTTAACCGTAAAGTTGTTGTACTATGTGGTCTGTTCACACCTTAAGATATTTACAAAATGTGAATTCGTTACTTCATCCTCCCCAGACAACTGATTGAAAAATGTTAAAACTGTTTGGTTTAAGACCGATTAAAAAATTCTTAGAGTAAATTTGATCTTAATTTATTTCGAATTTTTATAAGGCATTTAAAATTTTGTAAACTTACTGGAAATAAAAAAGAAGGAACTAAAACTTTTGTTCAAGCTTTTTACAGTTCTATGGTCCAAGATTCCTTTATTATATACAAAATAATTATTTGACCTAATAAGAAAAACATTTTTGCTCCAGATTTTATAACAATATCTCAAACGGTATAGAAGTTATGAACGATTAAGTGAAATGTATATCAGAAAAAATTGAAATTACGAAAAGCATAACATTTGGCCATTATATTTTATTTTGGTGGAAACTTAATTTGTTTCTTAAAATTACAAAAAAATGCACTTTTTGAGATGTGAGCAAATTAGATTTTTTTTTTTCAAAACGTAGGAAACTCTAGCATAGGAAACTCTTACAAAAATATTTTCCTTTTTAAAATTTGTTCAAGATTTAGTGTAAATTACTCTATTTGTAAGATTTCTTTTTATATCAAAAATTGGTATATCAAAACTGTACTAAAAACGTTTCTATAAAAAAAAAAATAAATGAAAAATATAACAAATTCACCAATCACTGTTTGGTGAAGCTTACAAAATAAAAACAAAAAATTATTGAGCACGGCGGGATTCGAACTCACAACCTTGATATAATTGGACAGAAGCTCTATTCTCTGAGCTATCACCGCTATAGCAACGTTAGCAAACTTAACATAACATATTCGGCAGAAAAATTAACTTATTTATTAAATGCGTGAAAACTCGGAAAAACAGCTTTTCCCAGAGATGAGACCTAGCTGGATCAATTTTTCAGCCCCCTCTTCATCTATATTGTAAATTTCATCGAAATCGTTAGTGCCGTTTTCGAGAACGCAATTGTAAATATATATACAAATATTGCTCGTTTAATAGAATAAGATGTAAATTTCATCGAAATCGTTAGTGCCGTTTTCGAGAACGCAATTGCAAATATATATACAAATATTGCTCGTTTAATAGAATAAGATACAATGCATTGAAAGAAAATAAAACCTCGCCTATAAATATACTAATTTACAAAGCTCCACAACAAATAAAAAACATGCTCACTCAATACAAACTAATTGAAGAATTCCACAACACACATACATCAGGACACATGGGAATAAGAAAGACAATTGCAAAACTTAAGCAAAGATATATTTGGAAAGGGATGAGAAAAATGATAAAAGAATTTATAAACAGCTGTGAAAAATGCAACAAAAACAAAACGACAAAACACATCAAAGAAGGTTTAGTGTTAACAGACACGCCAGCAAAAAGTTTTGAAAAGATATCAATTGACACTGTAGGTCCTTTACGTTTATCGAACGGATATAGATATGTTTTAACGATGCAATGTGAGCTAACCAAATTTATAGTCGCTCACCCAATTGCAGCCAAAGACGCCAAGACAGTTGCATCAACACTTGTCGAACAATTAATACTCAAGTACGGTTGTTTCAAAACACTTATGTCCGATCGTGGGACAGAATTTACAAACGAGCTAATGTCAAGTGTTTGTAAATTACTTGACACTCGACAAATATTTTCAACCCCTTATCATCACCAAACAATCGGTGCTCTTGAAAGGAACCACAGAGTACTAAATCAATTCATACTTTCCTTCACAAACGATTATGAATGGGACAAGTGGATACCGTATTACACTTTTGCGTATAATACGACGCCCCATGTTGACACAGACTATTCTCCGTTTGAGTTAGTCTTTGGAAAATTGTCGTCACTACCAAGTGATACACTTATACAAACAAATAAAATTTATGACCTAGACAATTACGCTAATGAATTAAAACTAAGGTTAAGAACTTCAATAAATAAAGCTAGGGAAATGATAACCAAAGTTAAAGATAAAAGAAAAATAGATTACGATAAAGATAAGAGGCCTCAATCACTAGAAATAGGAGATTTAGTTTTTGTAAGAGTAGAAAATAAGAAAAAACTAGAAAGCCCTTATGAGGGACCATTTAAAATTGTCGATAGAAAAGGAGTGAACTCTGTCATTGAAATTAACGGCAAGACAAAAGAACTTCATAACAATTTATTAAAGAAATACAACAAAACTTGTTAATAATCTAAACATGTCATGTAAATAATATAATTTCAAACATAATATTATATTATATATAATTATTATTATTATTTTTATTATTATTATTATTATTATTATTATATAAAATATATTTATTAGAAACAAATTAAGTTTAATAACTATAAAAATATATACTCATTACACAAGTTATACATATAATTTAAACATTAATAATAGATTATAAATAAATATAAAACAAAAACAAAAAAAAAAAAAAAAAAAAAAAATATAAAATAATTTAAGCTTTACAAATATGTAAAACATTCTTAAAATCCTCCACTCTTTAAAAATCATTTCAAGAAATAATTTTTCGCTTAAGGGTAAGGGTGTAGTGTCATAGCACAGCCAGCTTACGGTACGTTACATATTTGGTAACAAAAGATATTTTGTTTTGTTTTTCTTTCATTCATTCTTTCAAATAGCCAACGTTAACTAATTTGCATTGGGTTACTATAACACATTGCGTCATCAACCAATGTGGACAATGCGATCACTGGTTCAATAACCCGATTAGCTGCACAAGTGCAAGTGCAGCATATTTCTCAATGTTGAATCAATGAGGAAGTGAAAGAAAACCAAACCAATAGAAACTAACAAATTAAATTTTGAAATCGGAACAACATGAAAATAGAATAGTGGGGAGGAGTTTAAGAATTAGTTGTAAGAATTATTTGAAAAATTAATACTGGTATTTTTAGTTTATATAGAAGCAATAATTGAATAATAAAATCAGAGTTAAAGTAATCTCAAAAAGGGAAACAAGTCTTTTTCTTTTTAAAAAATACAGTACGGCATATTGGCCATTATTTCTATAGCCATATCTTCGGCAATAAAAGTTAGGACTATATAAATGTAAATATAAAACATACCTTACATAAAACATCCTTACAAAAGGTACGAATAGGGAAGAATTAGAAAATAAGTTTTAGACAGAAAGAAAAGAAAATCTGCGCTCGAAAATGTTGTTGTTGAGACTTGGTGATGTTGTCTCAACCTTTGCCCTCCAATCCATGATCATCAAAACAAATCCAAAAATTATAGCAAAAGATGATCCAAAAAAAAAGTTACACAACTTACTCACAACGCTCGCATGAAATCAAACATGTATTTTAAAGATACATTTCAAAACAATTCAATATCTTTATTTATAACTATAAGAATATATCATATTTTTGCTTAAACCCAAAAGTAACTTAATCAAAAAAAAATCTACAAAGCAAATATTCAAAATGAACAAATTAAAAAAAGTTAACATATGAAAATATATTGTTAATTTCATTAAAGCTAACATTATAAATATATTGCTTATAAATGAAATCTAAACAAATATAAACAAAAAGAAAAGTATTCGATTAAAAACAAAGTTAAGTCTTTTCATTGTTTTGGTTTGTTTTTTTTTTCTTCTTAAAGCGCAAGTAAAAGTTCTGACTTTAATGTTTTAATGTTGGTTGTTGTTTTTGTTGTAGTTTTCGTATACATAATTTTTTCGGTTTAAGAGAAAAAAAAAGTTTTTATAAATAGTTCATAAAAGAGAAATTAAGAAAAAAAAACACTTACTTCCCAATCGGCCAAACAAGCTTGGAATAAGCTTTAAACAAGCTTACAAACGTAAGCCTCAAGCTTGGATAACGCTTTCATTTACTATTGTAGAACGCTTACATGTAATTGTAGGATAAACGAAAGTGATCCCTTGGAATAATATTCCTTACTTCAAGTTTAATCCAAGTGTTGTTTTTACAATTGGATATAAGTGTTTTAATAAGCTTTTTCCAAGTGTGCTACATTCAACAAATCAATTAGCACTCGCGAAAAATTTTTATTCCGTGGCTCAGTTGGTAAGCCACTGGTTATTTGGTTTGTTGTAATTTGGACATCCAAGGTTCAATTCCCAACCGGAACATTTTTAATTATTTTTTTATTTATTTTTTATTTTCGTTTGTTAAAATTGAAGCATATATTTGTATTAAAAATTGCATGCCTTAACTCTAACAGCTTGCCGTTAGCCTTATGGCTGCTGAGCGAACAAAATGAAAATAAAATACATTTATGTATTTATATATGAGAGCATGACAACTTTGAACAGTTGTAAAATTATTACCGTTGTCAACGTTTGCTAAGTATGATTGCAAAACACTTACTTAATGCAAGCCTTTCCAAGTATTATTATACATCACTTGCTATTTGTGTTTTACGCAATAGTTATACAAAGGAACTTGGAAATTTATTACCTGGGCAAGTCTTTTTCAGGAGTGCTTGGATAAGGCTTGCTTTTTGTATTGCATGTAAGCTTAATCCAAGAACTATTTCTAAATAGCTGATTGGGTTTGCTTGAATCTGCTCCCGCGATGAAAGATCTTTCATGCTGGTCTTAGCTAGAATTTTGATTTGTATGTGTGTGTGTGAGTTTAATTTTTAGTTTTGTTTTAACCCGAATCAACCCAACGTAACCATTTGGTCACATTCTGTTGTTTCTGTTGGTTTTCTTGTAAAAATGACTGTAATTGGACTTTGCACATGTAGTCTTTTTACGTTTCGCTTATTTACTTGTTTGTGCAGCAATTTAAACAAAGCGCGCAGTCAGTTGTTGATTATTGTTGAAATTAAACGGTGCTAGAAAGTGCGCCAAAAAGTTATTATGGCAAAAAATCAAAAAAGTGTAGACATGAAAAAGTAAGTACTATGAAATTTTTTTATTTATTGGTGATAAACAAGAAGCTTTTATATTTCGTTTGATAACTTTCTAAATTTGTATTTTTTATATACATTATCATTTGTTTTTAAATATTCTATACTTTTTCAAATGATTTATTTTGGTGTGACCGAATGGTCACGCTGGGTTTACCATGGCGTTTGACATTCAATAATAATTTTTATATGGTTTTCATGAAAAAATAGGAAACTCACTGCAAAAGAAGCTATATACTTTTTAAATGATTTGTGTGATGACGATGATCTTGCGGCTGCTTTTTATATAAAACCACCTGAAATTGAAACTGGGCAACTTAGTGGTGAGGACGATGCGGATGATCAAGATTACGGTGATTTTGACGATATTTCTCCTGCACAGTTGAAATCAGCATGTAAACTTGTGATGATTGATGGCCGAAGAATAACATCATATTCGGATAATCATAATTATATCTATGATAATAGCAATGAAGACGAAATAGCTATTGATAAATCATTGCTAGCTAATGTGATGCAAAACTCTTGCAAAAATTTGGAAATTGACTTGCTTCAACAAACGTGCATTCAGCCACTTGAGAAAGCTTTGTCAAGAATCATACCAACCATTTCTTCTACACAACTACCCTCTTCAAATAAAACTACAAAGTTTACTTGGGTTAAGGATACGTCAGAAGGCTGCACTGCAAGAATATGAAACCACATGAGCAGTTCGAAAAGTTTTTTGATGATATATTACTGGAGCATATAGTCGATGAGTCGAAAAAGTATGCAATTTTTCTAGGTAAACCTAACCCCGACATAACAATCGCAGAGCTTAGAACATTCATCGGAATATTGTTAATAAGTGGCTACAACGTTCGCTCCAGCTATTGAATGTTTTGGGACAATGATACTGACATGCGAAATGAAATGGTGTATTCATCAATGCGTAGAAATCGCTTTCAACAGATTATTCAGTTCTTGCATTTTGAAGATAGTGGCAAGGAAATAACTGATGGTGACAAAATGTGGAAATTACGTCCGTTAACTGACCACGTCAAAGCAAAGATGATCAAGCACTGCCACCCTGAACAGAATCTCTCCTTTGACGAGAGTATGATTGCTTACTTTGGGCGCCATGGATGCAAGCAATTTATAAAGGGAAAACCGTTACGATTCGGTTACAAAGTGTGGTCTTTGTGCACGCCATCAGGGTATTTAGTTAACTTTGAAATCTATCAAGGTAAAAATCCACGTTCGCATAGCATGTATGAGGATCGGTTTGGTAAATGCGCTGCCCCACTCGTAAATATGATTGACGATTTTTCACCAGAGGTTCAAAGCCTACCATTTTCGTTTTATTTTGATAACTTATTCACAAGTTTTCCTTTATTGGCCTACATGAAAGCTCGTGGATACAACGCAACCGGAACAATACGAGAAAATCGAATTCCTTAAAGTTGTTCGCTCCCGCACAAAGACAAATTAAAGAAAAAGTCGCGAGGACATATAGAATATATAAAAGTGCAGGAAACAGATATTATGCTCACAAAGTGGAATGACAATGCGGTAGTGGACATTGCTTCCACTTGTCATGGCGTGAACCCAATAAAAAAGGCGCAAAGATACTCACAACAAGAGAAAAAAAGAATCAATGTTGATCGTCCAGCCGTTGTTGGGGAGTACAATAAGTATATGTGCGGTGTGGATCGAATGGACCAAAATATAAGCCTGTACAGGATTGGTATTAAAGGGAAAAAATGGTGGTCTTGCATATTTACATGGCTAGTTGATGTTTCGGCTCAAAATGCATGGCAATTACACCGTAAAATCATGCCAGAATTGAAGCAACTGGATTTCCGGCGTGATATCGCCACATATTATTGCAATCATTACGGCGAAAAACCAAAATGTTCTGGTCCTCGTAAAAGGAAATTACAAGACACGGTTGAAGAATCTTTGAGATTTGATAGGATGGATCATTTAGTTCGTCCTTGCCAGAAGAGACGGTGGTGTGCAGATGATCAATGCAAGAGTGTAGGTCGTACTGAGTGCGCAAAATGTAATGTTGGTCTTTGTATCTACTGTTTTGTTGGTTATCACACAAAAAATGATTAATTAGATTTAATAAATTAACTTTCTTTCATCCTGTTATTTGATGTGTTTCTTTATATATTATTTTTCCATTGTCCATGAACGACCCAGCGTGACCATATGGTCACACCGCATATCGTCCTTTTCTAAGGACGTAGGATAAAAATAATTTTAAATTCTTGTTTCTATGCGTCTCATATGCTTGTGTTTAAAACTTTATGATGAAACTCGAAAAAAAAAGTTCTGGGTTGATTCGGGTTAAAGAGAGAGAAAGCTTTTCATGTAGTGAGACTAAAGCTTAATTTTCACATACGCGTTCATATTCTATGTTTTTTTTCTTTTCTTTTTACTTTTTTTTCAGAGCTTTAATTAGAGCGTGTAACTAACTTTAATAACTTTAACTAACTTTAAGACACAAATTAAGTGTGGTGAATTTAAGGGGGTCCTCTGGTAATCCGAACATTTTCCCAAAAGGATTTTTCAAAATTCGAAATAGTTTAGGAGATACAGGCATTTTTGTGTAGGTATGTTTTCGTCAAAATAACGCATCAGCAAAGTTGTTTATTTGCCTGCAGTCATTAGTCGAAAATTCTGTGGAATTCTTCCAAAATATGTATTGATATTACAAAATATACACACACAGTATGTATACATGCAGTATGTATACATGCATGTTTTGATTTAGGGGTTGAAATGATTTTGAGCCCAGGTGTTCACATGAAAGAAGCAAACGAACGAGATTCAAAAAAACTTTAAACGCGTTTTTCTCGAAACCATGTTTTTCAAAACTTTGCGCACGATAACTCAAACAGTTTTTGACCGATTTTGATATATGAGGCATGAATTTACGCCGCTATAGCCCCTACCTCAAACTTGCCGAAAAAATAATGTTTACTATTTTTTTTCTACACTAGACTACAAAAAAAAAGGTCGAAATTCGATTTTTCATTTTCAAAGTGGCGGCTCCCCCCCTAAAAAAATTTCGATTTTTGTTTCCGAGGTAGGGGCTATAGGGACATTCATTCTAAGTAACTGAATATTTTTTTTTTTTTTTTCAGACGATGTTTACTCTTGGAATCGTGCGCAATTTGGACCCACCTTTTTTCCGGAGAACCTCGTTACCAGGCCGAGAACTTTCTGAACGGTCCATAAATACACTTTTTCAAAATTTTGTATTTTTTTCAATAAATTAAGCTACGCAAATCAAAAAACGGAACTAAAATATCATTACTCGTTCTCTTTCCACAATATTTTGAAAAAAGGCTAAAATTTGGCATAGATTACCAGAGGACCCCCTTAAAGTTTATGCGACACTTTTTTCATGTTTTTTCTTTCGACTATTGGTTTTATGTTTTCTTTGTATAGTACTATGTTAAGTACAAAAACAACACCAAAACCATTATTATTGTTTTAAGCTAGATTTAAGTATTAAGTTGATTAGTTTTAGAATTATTTTAGATTTAAGTTCTTAATATATATATTTTAGCGTAGTTTAGATTCATTTTCAATAGTATTTTAATGTTATTTTATATATTAAGAGTTTTTAGTTGTGTCGATTTTGAGCTTTTAAGTTTTTATTCTAGGCCTTAAGCTTAATTTAGAGTTTGTTTTTGTTTATTTAAATCTAGAGTTTTAGTTCAGAGTTTTTTTTTTCACAAGCATTTAGCTTTTAAGTTTTACACTAATTCTTAGTGGTGCACATAGTGGTGAGATTTGTATGTACGTTAACTGCACTATAAATATGTAGTTTAGGTGTACATAATTTTTTTTCTTTTTCATTTTTTTCAACGTTAACTTTTCTTTTTTTTTCTTATAACTTAATTCTATTTATTTCATTTTTTCTGATTTAAATCAAATTTTAGCGTTTCTTTGTTTTCGTTTTTAACAGAATTTCCACATTTTCATTTTTAATATAAATACCGCACTTTTTACTTTTTCCCGTGGCTGAGATGATGGTGATTATGATGCCTATAATGATGATGCGCATGATGATCGTCGCGAACTAAATTCGTGCTCAAAGCCTGTTGTCCCTTGTTGCATGTTTTTTTTATTTTGGTGAAAACTTTGTTTCTTCTAAATTAAAGCTTTTGGTGTCTTCTCTTCGGCTTTTCAGATTCTGCACTAAATTCTAACAAATTTTACCCACATTTTGCCAAACATCAAGTAAATTTCAACAAAAATCGTTAATGGTGCCAAATCTAGAGATATTTGTTTTTTTATTAATGTTTTAATAGAATTTTTTTAAATAATTGAATATATTACCCTTAACGAAGATGGCACCTGATAATGCAATTTTGCTTGTTATAAGCAAAGAAGATTTTATGGCAGCAATTCTTCCGTCTTTTATGCTTTTTAAAAAAATTAAATTTAACTTTAGGAAGTAAGAAAGCGAATAGCTTAATATGATCACTTACTTAAATTTTTTTTTTTTTTTGTTCATAAATCTAAAACTTTTATGAGTTATAAAATTGTGGCAGTTTACTTTGTTTATTTAAGTTTATAATTCTTTTATAAAACTTTTATGTTTAAGGAGATGAATCCAAAATGAGTCAATTGCAACAATGCAAAAAATTATTTAGTCGATTAAACTAATAAATTAAAATAAAATTTCAGCAAAATTTAAATAAAAAATATGTAAATTACTTACATGTCATACTTAAAATACAGTCAGCTAATTGAATGTAATTATTAATTTCTTTAGGCTCAAGTTAAATTGATATTCTTTGGACGACGCTGATAAAGAAAAGAAAGCTCAAATCTTTCGATCAAGCCACGATTCTTTTGCTAACAGCATATCAGAAAGAAATAATCCGCAATAGCGTTAGATTTGCAATAAAAATACTGAGAATTGGTAGACAAAGGAAAATGATAAATCTTCATTTAAGTGAGGTGAATTTCTGTTTTCACACCTAGATGGTGCTAGTTTTGATTCAGTTGGGTTTGAAAAAGAAGGTGTATAAATTTAAAAAAAAGAAAATAGCTTATTTTGCTACAAGCGCCAGTACAGTTGCTGTGCCGGCGAGGTGTATGTCGGCCATCATAACTCTAAAGATGTCTTCGTCTAGCGAATCTGTTTTATAAGCAGATCTGTTTTCGCAACTATTCCTTCGGCTACGATGTTGTCTACTTATTGAATGTGTGCTGCAATCCTTTATTGAGCAGCACCACGTCAAGTGATGCAAACGCCTCGAGAAGTATGAAGCCTCTTTGGTTTGTACGTTGACTGCCCCCATTCTACAGCCCAAGCGTTAAAGTCGCCAGCTATTAGAACTGGCTAAATCCCTTGTAAGTCCTCAACTATGGCATGTATGGTCTCGCCAAACTCTTCAACTGACAAACTTGGGGCAAGGTAGCAGCTCACAACCTGAAAACCCTCTACCTCGATTCGAACAAAGCCGTTTGCACGTGTACGATGGTGTATACGGAGAGGGCCCCTATCGCATGAACATATAGCAGCTTTGCCAGTGTTGTCTGAGGCCCAAACTCCAGGGTTTTTGCAAGCATACGGTTCGCTAAGAATTGCAAGATCGGTGCTCTGTCCTCTAATCGTTTGAGTTAATAGGTCTTGCGCTGCCCGGCAGTTATTAAGGTTAAGCTGCATGAATCTCATCTTCGCTTAGGCTTCGTAGCTTTTTTGAAGGACATCTCCAGCTTCCGGCACAGTGGTTAGTCTCTATGCTTTTCTTGGCCAAGCACAAAAAGCAGCCTCCGCACTACACTCTTTCGCCTTGTGGCCCTCTTTACCGCACTTCATGCAGCACTTACTTCGGTCAGTGTTGTTGCAGCTTTTTGCGCTATGACCAAAGTCGAGACACTTTAAGCACCTGGTTTGAGTAAATTTTTCTCCAACCCTACACATAACCCAGCTAACTTTAAGTTTGCCAGTTTCGGTCATCTTTCTTGCCTGTGTTAGAGGTAGGCTTACAACCGCCGTTTGTGTGCCAGCATAGGCTTTACGAAGTGACTTTACGCTCACCACTATAGGCTCACCCAGTAACTTCTGGACGGCGTTTCACACATCGTCCGATGTTGTCACTTCGTCGAGTTCTTTAATTTCGACCTGCACCTCCTCTTTAAGGGCTCTCGTCTCGGCGTGGCCATTAAATACCATGTCGAACTCTTCTTTTAGCTTCTGAGTCGACTGGGTTATGGACCGCTTGAGCTGAATAAGTACATCACCTTTTTCAGTGCGTCTACTCTTGAGTCGTTTTCACCGAACCCTTCCAGTGCCTTTTCTTTTTTCATCTTCTTGATGATGTCGCTGTATGAGAGCTCACCTGCTTTCGCTACAACGATGACATCTGGTCTGGCTAGCTTCTGGGGCGATTTTTTACGTTTTTTTGCGTTTTTTCGCCTTGTTTACGACCTTGGTCCAAGTCTCGACCTTGCGCTTCGCCGATGAAATTTCGGATTGCGTGGACGGATTTTCCACGTTGGAGTTGGGCTTAGGAGTGCCCTCATCGACAGCCAGCTGCTGTAATCGAGTCTTCTTTGGTGGCGTTTTCCGAGAGCCGCTGCTGAATTCGCTTGGTCTTTTAGGAGTGACCTTTGGGATCTTCTTGAATATCGGATCCGTCTGGGAGTCTTTATGCAATCGTTCAGTTGAATTGTGCGATTGCGAGCAACTATACTGCTGTTGTTTTTTCGCAGTATCTGCTTGGACTTCGAATGAGAGGTCAACGCAAGCCAGATTTGCCAAGTTTATTAGCCTCTTGATTTCGTGATGAACGTTATTTTTGCTCTTCACAAAATTTACCAGGCCTTGGATAAGTGATTTAACTTTATCCAGCTTTTTGATGACGGGGTCATCAATTCGGCGCTTGGTGCTTGTAGGGTGAATGATTTATTCACCGACTCTCTCGTTTGTGGCTCGGTTGGGGTGCCACCGGCTGTGCATTTTATTGACGATCACTGGATCCTGTAACTCATTTTAGACGGGTTCTCAGTGGGATCGCTGTTACTCGTATGTTTTACTGGTGCAGCAGCCGAGTATGCCATCGCTGCAGCAATGAATGGTGAAATGTTGGTTGGGGCCTCCAGAATTCTTGCCCCGACCGTGGAAGTTCTCACCGGTGGATTTCCACTATTGTGGCTGCCACCTTGAGTAATAATGATATTACAAGACATTTATGCTATGATGGTTTATTTTCAGGGTGCCCTTCCCATATCCTTTTATACCTACGGACAGGTTTTAAAGACTGCCAACCGCTACGGTACAGACGCAAACCAGAAAGCCGCCCACTATGGGTCAGACGCTTCTGGGTTTTATATTTTTTTTTTAAATTTTATTTTATATTTATTTTTTTTTTATTATTTTTTTATTATTTTTTTAATTTTGTTTTGTTTTTTTGTTTGTTTTTTTCTTTTTTTTCGATATTTTTTCCATTTATCCCTACGGACAGTTCAAAAGACTACCGGCCGCTACGCCGCAGACGCAGACCAGGGAGCCGCCCAATCTGAGACAGGCGCGACTGGGTTTGGTTAACTGGGGACCGCGGGGTTGTAAGGCCCGAAGGTTCTCAAAATTTTTGATCCTCCCCTGCGAGTAGTAAGCGAAGAAGTAAGGTGCTCTAAAAGTAACAAACAACATGCTTACTTTCGCATCAGGCTGTTTTAACCACCATAAGCTAAAGGAAAACATAAATTATTTAGTAAGCACCTTACGATCTTGCCGACTAAATATGACAATAGCAATTTAAAATTTAGATATTGACAAACGATTACGACACTTGGTCTTAATTAAATTTTGATTCAAAAAAATTCTCTCAACGTTGGCAGATATTTACATTTAGCTCATTTTGTATTACCTCCACTTCAGCCCAGAATTCGGAAAAAGTCGAATGCTTAATTTTTTCAATTCCTCATTATATGACAGCGCCCTGTTTTCCGTACTGATCGACTCTGCATTTAAAAGTTCTTGCTCTGGGAACTTTTTTAAGATCATCGCCAAAATGCTGGTTTTTTCACCATATAATAAGTGACTGGTAGAAAATGATGGTGAATTTTGGCAACAAGTTTATGACTAAATTTTCAAAACTATTTTTTTTTCAATTCTTGACAAAATTTCAAGTAAAATTCTTCAATATTAGTTTCAAACTCAGCAACTTATCAGCTGGTACCTTCTCCGTTATATTAATTGTCATTGTCAAAATAAAATAAGCTAATGGCCCAGTTAAACATTTTTGGCATGCTTAACCCACTATGCAACACAAGACATTGAGCCTGATGAATAAAAACCAAGCAATTCCTTGAAAGCAATTCCTTATAAGCTTAAGCAAGGTTCTCCCAGCAAAACTTCTAATAAAATTGGTCATTTATGTCTGCTTATGCTTATATGTCTGTTGAAAGCTTCGTAAGTGGCTTGAAAGTTGTCCAAACCGTCAGCTATAAAGATGATTTCTTCTCTTTTATTTAAAAGTAATCATCTTTCAAATCACTTTCTGAACTCTTTTTATGAAATAATGTTGCTATTACTTCATATTTTGCTGTTTTTTTGGGTAGTTTTTCTTGTATATTCAATACATGTTCACGAGCACTAGATAAAGATAGACCAATACAATTATGTTTAATATCCTTGCCTATTTGTCGAAAGCAAAGATTACAAATTCATTGCATATTCATTTCAAACTAATCGGAAAATTACAAACTAATCGGACAAAAAGAACATTACAAGACAGTTGTTCTGTTTGTTCTAAGATAATGAAGCTAAGGACTACAAGATTACTGCAAACACATAAACTATTCTGTGTTAGAGAATAAAAATTTAATATAATCCAACCATAGGTACAGAAAGATACAAAATTATATTAATGAAACTAAGCCCCATTCAATAATTTCTTGAAGGCAACAGATTTCGCAAAATTTTCTTTAGATTCAAAATTTTTATATTGTTTCAATTCGGTGCTGTCGTTTCCATCCTGTATTTCAGTATCAGTATTTTTCCAGTTGGCTTGGAAGCCCAACGTTTCCAAATTCTTCAACAGTCTAGATACGTCTGAAATTATTAAACTCGTATTATAAAATTATAAAAAACAAAATATCAAATTCAATTAAACACTTGTCAAAGTCATTGCGGGAGAATATTCTGAAGGCAACGCCGATATTGCTAAAGTATAAGTTACAAGCAACAAGCACAAACTCTTTGATACAGTTTTCCGAAGTATGCTCATTTTCAATGAATATTGAAAAAATAAGATTTAAAATACTAGAAATACGTTAGCGAAGTTAATCATAAACTCGCTCAACAGTTTTTTTTATAGTAGTTGGGTGCTGTTTATACCCTATATTTGAACAGGTCAAGGTATATTAACTTTGTGCAAACGTTTGTAACGCATAGAATTAAGCGAGTCCAGTATCTCATGAGTCAATTTATCCATGTCCGTTCGGCTGTGTGTTGTCCGTAAGCACAGGATAAGAAGAAAAAGTTTAGATAATTGCATGAAACTTGGTGCACATGAACGCATGAACCCAAGGATCTGCACTATTGAATATTTTTAGGATCTGATAAAATCTGACGGCTAGAAACTTAGCCGTATCCGTGACACCTGCAAAAGTGATAAATTATTATAGGTTTATATTAAAGATACATCAATAATCAATTACATCAAAATAAAGATTATGAGCTTCATGCGCCTCATTTTCCATCGCTTTAAAAATATTTTCTTTAAACTATGAAAGAAAACATATTATCTCTTCCGATTATATTAAACGAAGAAACTCAAATTATTTAATTTATTCCAGTTTTATGGGCCAAAGTCACGTGTGAGGTCATTATTATATAAATAAAAAAAGCTCTAAGAAGGCAAACAGTTTTGTTGAAGATGTTGTTTAAATATCTCAAACGGTATAGAAGTTATGAACGATAAAGTTAAATGTATGTCAGAAAAAGAGATTGGGAAAGAACGAGTCATTTGGCCATCGTAATTCTTTTTTGGTGAAAAGTTCATTTTGTTTTTAAAATTACGAAAAATAAAAAATTGCACTTTTTTAGATATAAGCAAAAAAAGTGGCAACTCTAGCATAAAAATACCAAAAATATTAAATTATTATTTTCAAAAGCTTTCTGATGATACATCATTTACAAATAAAGGGTAACAGATGCCGGAGATATAATTTATTTGAAATGACTTCATTTCTAAAATTGTTACTTTTATCAACACTTGGTATCTGCATAATTTTTAAAAAAATGGCGATCAAAAAAACAAATAACATATATTCTTATGAGTAGAATATGAAACTATAGATAAAATTCCAAGTAAATCGAAGAGCATGTGATTAATTTTTGAAAAAAAAAGCATTAGGCTTGGTTTGGCCGTATATTTGTTTGCTTCAATGAATATGAGAATTCAAAACAAAAAACTAATATTTAACAATTTCATAATTTCACGTTTTCACATAAGTTGGCAGACTAACACTTTAACTAAATCTAAAAAAATAATCCTCTAATTTATTTTAGTTTTGAACTGCTCAAAGTTTTAGAAAGATGTTATTTAAGTGAAGTAAGTGTACAATCAAATTCAAAGATATTGTTTAAAAAACACATAAAGGCAATAAAAATTCAATTGATAAATTTAACATATAATTGATAAAAACACAATAAAAAAAACAACGAACGTTCGTTTGTAATCACTTCAAAATGAGCGTTTGAATTACAAAATTCAGGAACTTTGTTCGCGACCGGCACTTAATTATCTAAATGTTTCTTCCAGACTGATTTTCTTAGTTTTCTTTTTTATTTCTTATTGTTTTCATTTCTCCAAGATAACGCAAAAACGACAACATGTAGAACAACAACAACGCAAACCGAACTGATGACGCAAGCACAACAACAAAAAATCACATGACGATCGTCATCGATGCTGATGCTGAAAGTCGAGCGATGCATAAAAAAGTTTTTTTCAGATCAAGAATATCAAGAATTAAACTCATGGAAATATTATATTCAATTAATTTTTGCACTAAATGGAATTTGAAATTCTTTCTAGGGATAACCTTAGTTAGGAAGCGTACAACAGTTCAGAAAAATAAATTTCAAGATCGATCAATCCATTCGACAGTTTTTTGTCTCTAAACATCTTCAAACAACTTGTTCCATGGGAGTTTCGCTCGCTCGCTTCAACTAAGATGTAAACTAAAATATGAGCTGCATCCATTCACGGACACGCCCACTTTCTATACTATTATTATATATTGAATATGTAGGTTTGGGTTATTTCATAGTCGGGCTAGACTGACTTTAAACTTTCTTTACTTATTTTTTCAATGTTTCGTGACAGAAATTAGTTAATTAGTGTATTTTTGTCAATCAAAATTACTTTTATAATTGCAGAACAATTAGCAGCATTTAAGAGATTAAGCGAGAGTGATAAATCACTTAAAATTAGTTAACATAATATATTGTCTAAAAATAATTTTCAACTTCCACTTACTGTAATGTACAATATCTTTGCAATTCAGTCTTCATATTTGAATGATATCATTAATTTACTTAAATGACCATTAATTTGTAGTTTATTTTTTAAATTTAAGTTGTTATCTGATTATCAATATAAAAAAATCGAAACAGTTTTGTTTTGTTTTTTTACTGTAACCAATACAGTAAAATCAAAATATACTCCAAAAAAAGGCTGTGCAAAACCTAAGCAACTTTACGTATTTCACACGATTACTTAAGGATTATATGCATTATTTCGTTACTTTTGAACTGTCTTCAAAAAGAAAGAGATGCTCAAGTTCGTTGGTTTCTTTGATTTTTTGTTTTACATTTAGTCTTATGATCTGAGGTACACACCTATATTTATAAAAGGCTAACATGTTTTGTTCAGTGCTTGTTATAGGTTGTGTTAAATTTTTGTGGTTTCTTATCATGAGTATTATATATAAAAAAATCTTAAAATAAAAGTACAAAAAAAAAAAAAAAAAAAAAAAAACAAATTGGCCATTTCAGCCCTTGAAAGGACTTTGACCGAGCTTCTTATGATCAATTGTGTTGTGTGTGTTATTAAATGTTTGCACACAATTGACCGAGAACTGGACCTACATGTTTTATGCCGACTCCGAACGGCTCATGTTCTCAAGAAGCTTTACATGGCATTATTTACTCTCTGAGGTTTGCCATTGTCTGCAGAGAGGTGGTGACCGATCAGAAAAATTTTTATTGAAAAAACTTTTCGCCGCGGCTGGGGATCGAACCCGGGCTCCGAGCATGCTAAGCCACACACTTAACCTGCATGCCACGGTCACCACAAAATAAAAGTACACCCATTATAAATACCATAAAAGTTGTATAAAATAATAACAAAAAAGTTCTAGGGATGTCAGTGGGAAAATAATAATCATCGATGTATTTTTATGATTCGATGCATTGAAATGTACATCGATATCTTTCGATGAATTAGAAGGCATACATCGACGCATCGATATGCAGACGATTTTTAAGATTTTATGAAACAAACATATTTTTAGACAAATTGAATAAACGGCTGCATGGACTTATCTCAAATTCGGCACACATATTACTTGAATCCGAGATTAGGCATACTTAGTTTTGACCACGCCTCTTCCGCCCTTTACAAGAAATGCAAATGTACCTACTAACGTCCTTTTTTATCGAAAATGTTCGTAACTGATCGATTCAGTTTCCTCTAAATTTCTGCCGCTTCCTCTCGGAATGTTGAAGTACTCATTTCAAGAATTCCATTGATTCCAACCGATTAACCTTTCCAGTTCAAACACATTCAATTCACATTCACGAATTCACGAATGGAAGCACGATGACTCATAAGAGATCATTAGAGGCACTGGACAGAACGCTGGACAGAACAACCAAAACAATTTTGGTGGAACCATGATTCTCTTGTCCGGTGATTTTCGTCAAACTCTTCTAGTTATTGCACGGTCAACTGTAGCTGATGAACAAACGCGTGCTTGAAATCATCAAATTTGTGGCGGTAAGTGAAGACACTCCGAGTAACGACTAACATGCGAGTGTTTTTGCAACAAAATTGATGTGCTGATGTGTTTTCAAAGCAATTTTTGGACCCTGGTAATCAGAAAATCGCAGTTGACATCTCCACTGGATTCATCACACTGCCCACTGATTTCTGTCAGTTGACCGAATCAAAGGAAGAGCTCAGTCGGCATGTTTTTCCGAAAGTAGAGCAGAACTTAAAAAAATCATAATTGGCTAAGTGAAAGAGCCATATTGGCACCGAAAAACAAAGATTTCGATGACCTCAACGCGACTATTCAAAATGTCATTCCGTTACAGCTGTTTTCCTTCAAATCGGTTGACACAATTATCAGCCAAGATGAGGTTGTCAACTATCCCATAGAATGTTTGAATTCACTGGAGTTGGCAGGATTACCACCTCACAATTTGCAATTAAAAGTATGGTAGAACGAGGATGATTTGAAAAAAAAATGCATTTTCTCAGTTTTTAGGAAAACTTAAAAGTATATCTAAACCTTAGTTAGTGGTATCATTGCATCATTATTTGACATTTAATCAGAATTTAATTCAATATTGTATATATTATACTTTTCAAAATAATTGTGTTTTTGTCAGAGTATAAATGTTCGTGTCAGGATTTGACACAGCCTTAGAAAAAAGAAAAAAGCCTTACAAAACATGAACACAACTTTTCACAAAACCTTTCACTGCTTACTAAGATCAAAACATATAACATATTTATTTTAAAGCACTTTTTTTATTACTGGCTTAATAATACTTTTAAGATTTTTTTCAAAAATCAAAAATATAAGAAAAATACTTACAAAAACCAAAAAGTACGTGCGACGGCAAGTAGGAGCGCAACAGAACTGACACATTTGTGTGTATCCATCGCAACATGTTCGGCTTTATTTATTTTCTTAGAGTTAAGCGAAAAAACGTTATAGTTTTCGTTAAATTTGAAAATGGCAAAACCTCCTTTCGTCAAATCATCCTAGCTCTACCCTAGGCTCAGTCATCATCATATTGCATAACGTCAATCAACCTTTACTATGCAATTGAACGAGACTAGCTGTCAAAGAACTTATGAACAACGTAGTCGAGGCAACGATTACACTGGTTTACAGCCAATATGTACTTTGAATGCCACTATTCTTTTCTCATGTAAAATCGGTCGCAAATTCCGAAAAAATTTTTTTTTTTTCTGTCACTCCGTTTTCGAGATATTGCCCACTGTAGGGTTTTCAGTTTTCAACGAAAAAAAAAGTTGGTTCCACTTAATTGCATATATCTCCAGAACCAACAACAGTAATCAAACAAATGATATATCAAACAAAAGCTAATAAAATTTCTTACAAACAATGCACAAATCATTTTTTGGTCGAGCTGTTAGTTTTGGCGGAATAAATTCAAATTTCGGGGATTTTTTTTATTTTTCAGAAAAATTTCCAAAAAAAGACAAAATAGTTGCAAATTTCGTTAAGAAATCAAAATATTTTGTTGCTTTTGATATTTTTTACTAAAAGCCTTTATTTTTCCAAAAAAATAAGCTATTGTTGAAGAAAATCTATTGAGAAATGAAAAAGTTGTGTTTAATGGAACGAAATCACCCAAATTGTGTGATTATCAATTTATGCATTTGGACTTATTTTATTGCCATAAAAAAAAAATGAGAACTAAAGGTTGTTGTAATAAAATCATATATTTTTAATTTTTATTGTTCTTTTAATAATTTACATTATTCGTCGCCCATCATTCCTTTGTTCCAAAATCCTTGGTACCGATTCTCAATTACTTTCATCTGTTGGTGGAATCTTTCCCCATGTTCGTCGCTCTCGTCACCGAGATTCTTCGCTTTCTTTGTCTAACGCAGAGGTGCACATAAGAGCTTCGGGGAGCCCTCGGCTTTCACAGACAAGTCGTGTGTGCGAAGCTGCCGAACTTCTTCGACGATAGCATTGAATCAGTTTGCGTTTGATCTTCACGGAGTAAGCATCTTATGCGCAAATAGTTATGTTGAATTTTTGTCTTGTACACACATACTTAGACAAAAATGTTGCGTTTGTGTTGGAAGCTCTGCCAACGCTGTGCATCACTGGTCTAACGCCTTGACAGTGTTTTTCATAAGTCCAAGTTTGATGTGCAACGGTGGGAGAATTATGTTTTCCTTTTTGACGAGTGGAACGTTTTTGACGTTGCTCTCTCCAACTTTCGACTCAATTCTTTCTGGCCAGTCCTTATTGTAATAGTGGTGTTCACGTGCTCAACTATCCCACTTGCATAGAAAACAGCAGTACTTTGTGTAGCCACTCTGTAAACCACAAAGCATACCAACGACTTTGAGATCAGAATATATTTTCCAGTCGTGTTGTTCATATGTTCATATGCTATGTTCATGCTATGTTCATATGTCAATATGTCAATAGCTTTGCCATTGTTTCGTACGTTTCCTTTGTGTTGACTGCATGTGCGATCGGAATCGATGGCTTTTTGTTTCCTATATGAAGTAATACCGCCTTCAAGCTCACTTTGCTGCCATCAATAAAAAAACGCCACTCTTTGGGAATGTACGGCTGACCAAAGGTATTAAATAAGCCAGGAATGTCTACGCAATAGCAGATATTGTCATTCTTAGTAAAGTGTATAGCAAACGGTTTTTTACGATTTCTGCAGTATGTCACCTTAACATCGGGTTTCAAAAAGTTGAATTGTTGCATACGAGAAGCATGCAATTCCGATTTTTCCTTTGACAGTTCCAAATCTCTTATCTAATCATTCAGCTGCGCTTGCGATAAAAGGTGAGTTGTGCTTTCAGTTGTAATAGTACTACCACCTGTGGTTCCTTCCGACTCCATTGAATCTACGGATTTTCGATTGTTTTCGCGTGTTGAATCGAGACAAGTAGGATATGGAACATCGTCAGAATGAGATACTGGCAATGAAACATTCGGGACAGTGGCGTATATCACTCGTTTGTGTTTTCCAACACCAGTCACTTTGGCCAGACAAAAATAGCAATCGTTTAGGTGGCAAAACGGTTGTCTCCAGATCATCGGAACATCGAATTTCATGTATCGTTTTTTACCCGACAATATAAATTTGCACGATTGACACAAAATACTTGGCTTACTGTATTAACTGTAAATAACTGTCAAAAAAACACAAAATACGTATTCACATGGTATACTAAAAACTAAACTCTTTTGTATATCCATAAGTGTCGAAATCAGGTGTTTTGCTGTGACGGTTTCGACGGTTGCACTCTCAGTCGTGAGCCTACCTGTTTTTATTGTAGCCTGTTTGTTCTTATCTTTTCTTTCGCAAAACCCTTGACTTGTTTCCTATGAACAATAAAAATGAAAAATAAAAATTATAGTACAATAACCCAAGTTATTTATATGACAATAAAATTTTTAAAAATAACATAACTTGGGTGCTTTCGTTCCATTGACCACAACTTTTTCATTTCTAAATAGATTTTCTTCAACAATAGCTTATTTTTTTTGGAAAAATAAAGGACTTTAGTAAAAAATATCAAAAGTAACAAAATATTTTGATTTCTTAACGAAATTTGCAACTATTTTGTCTTTTTTTGAAAATTTTTCTGAAAAATAAAAAAAATCCCCGATATTTGAATTAATTCCGCCAAAACTAACAGCTCGACCAAAAAATGATGTGTGCATTGTTTGTAAGAAATTTTATTAGCTTTTGTTTGATATATCATTTGTTTGATTACTGTTGTTAGTTCAGGAGATATATGCCATTAAGTGGAACCAACTTTTTTTTTTCGTTGAAAACCCTACAGTGGGCAATATCTCGAAAACGGAGTGACAGAAACAAAAAAAAAATTTTTTTCGGAATCAGCGACCGATTTTACATGAGAAAAGAATAGTGGCATTCAAAGTACAAACAACTTTTCGTTATTTGTAAACCAGTGTTATCAAAGGAAATTACAAAGGATTACACACATTATTAAGTTCTACGCAGTGGCGTACCGAGAGGTTAAGCTGCCCGAGGCGGATTCCCAATTGACCGCCCCTCTCATATGCAATATACATACAAAAACATCGTTGATATTAATATAGGGTTTTGTAGGCATTGTTTTCAAACAAACACAGAGAAAAACTAGTAAGGTATATCTTCGACTTGGCCGAAGTTAAAATACCCCCACGGCCGATTCTGAAGGGTGGAAGAATCTTAAATTGGAGAGCTTTTTGTATGAGATTTTGAGAGATTTTTTTATTTTTATTTGTCTAAAATGCATACATATTTAATTGTTTTCCTGCAGCTTAAATATAAGCCTTTTTAAAAAGTTTAAAATTTTGGGGTTGTATGGGAGGTGGGCGTGTTAGATTGTGTATGACGCCCATTTTTCTAACATACCTCAGTTTCGACATAGAATACACAAATACCGAGTTTCTGTCTTGTAACTTTAATATTAGCCTCTTTATAGATTTTTCAATTTTGGGGTTGTATGGGAGGTGGGCGTGTTAGTGGGTGGATGACGCCCATTTTTCAAACACACTTCAGTTTTGAGATTGAATACACAAATACCGAGTTTCCGTCTTGTAACTTTAATATTAGTCTCTTTATAGATTTTTCAATTTTGAGGTTGTATGGGAGGTGGGCGTGTTAGTGGGTGGATGATGCCCATTTTTCTAAGACATCTCAGTTTTGGCATTAAATACATATATATCAAATTTCAGTATTGTAGCTTTAATATTAGATTCTTTGTAGAGTTTTCAATTTTGGGGTTGTATGGGAGGTAGGCGTGGTTTTCATCCGATTTAGCCCATTCTCGAACTTGACCTTAGTTTTTTTAAAAAAAGCTTAAATATCGAATTTCATTACGATAGTTAAAAAATTACGGCTGTAATCGTGTCGACAGACGGACAGACGGACAGACAGACGGACATGGCTTAATCAACTCAGGTGGTGATGCTGAGCAAGAATATATATACTTTTCCATACCTACCACGCCTCCTTTTGGGTGTTACACACGTCGTGACAAAATTAATATACCCCTTACGCAGTACGCGTGGGGGTATAAAAATAGTGCCACAAAAATCTACAAGATTTCTTAGAACAATTAAGAAATTATGCCCCTTGTTCTAAATAAATTGTCCTTATATTTAGAACAAGGGGCATGAAAGACGAAAGAAGGGAGGTATTTTTTAAGAAAAAAATCTTTTTGGTTTTCAACAAAAATCTTCTTAAATTTATTGAATAAGATATCTTCTTAATTTCTTCTAAATTCCATACATTCAAAATTTTTCAAAAACAAGGGGCATGAAATACGAAAGAGAAGAGGCATTTTTTAAGAAGAAATCTTCTTGTTTTTGAACAAAAATCTTGTTAAATTTATTGAATAAGATATCTTCTTAATTTCTTCTAAAATTCATATCGAGACTTTTCAAAAACGAAAATTCGAGACTTTTCAAAAACAAGGGGCATGAAAGAGAAGAGATATTTTATAAGAAGAAATCTTATTGTTTTTCAACATAAATCTTCTTAAATTCATTTAGTAAGATTTCTTCTAAAATTCATATTTTCAAGAATTTTTTCAAGTCCTAGACTTCGTGTATCGTTTCTTCGTTATTTCTTATTTATACATTCAATATTGAGTAGAAAACCAAATCATGTAGAAAACTTCGTAGCTTCCTGACATTCCTTCCAAAAAAATCAAGAAGAAAACCCAGTAGCTGTATGAGATTTTTTCTTAAATTAATTTAAGGAGACATAGCCAATAACTGTAAGAACATCTTCTTGGGTAAAAACCATAGAGAAATCTGTTTAACTTTGTTCTACATTATTAGGCTTTTATGTAGCGATTTTTCTGTGTGTACACATAGTAGCTTTATCGAAAATCTTTAGAATATAATCTTTTATTATTTTCAATTATAAAAAAAAATTCTAGTATACATATCATCCACCTAATTCTAATACTACGTGAGTCAAAATTATCTACTGTTCAAGAGGCGAAGAAAACTAATTCTTCCACCACTTACTGAATCCTGATTTAAGACTCGACTGAACTGTTTCTTCTAGAGATGTGTCGTTCCGAACCTGAATAGTTCCCGGAACTATGTTCACAGTCAGACATAGTTCCAATCGTTCCTTCGATTCATTTTTAACATGTTCAAACAGTTCCGGCTGCAATGAATTTTTTTTTCTTACACAATATGAACACCAATACAACATCTCTTTCTTACCTATTAAGTCTTACACGACTTTTGTGATAGACTACTAGTGCAAAGATGACGTTTGTGAGCGAACGAAAGAACTAATGTATGAAATGAAAAGATGACAATTCGTTGTTCTTGTTGTGTGCAAGGCTCTGTTCATTTCATTTTGTTTTGAACATGCTTTCATTCAATCAAATGGAACTAGCGGATCTAGATAGTTCCGCGGACATGTATAAATCTGATTGAAAGACATGATAAAAGAACTATTGGAAGATATATTGTCGTTCTTGTTATGCGCATTGTTTTGTTCATTTGGTTGAACATTCGAACGGGCGGAACTAGAAGTTCCGGGACATATTTTGCTTTCGAGGCAACTGTTGCACATGAACATGCTTAAATAATGAAAATATGTGGAATAAATTGCAGGCAAGGACTGTAGAATAATGTTTGTTATATTTTTCAAATGAGTATCGCATTTTAGAATACTTAATTTCTAAGTGCAAAGAAGCTACATAGTTCCGCGAACATGTTTCCGCGAACTAGTTCCGCTGTACAAAAGAAACGTTCCATGTTCGTTCCGGCTCCGGAACTGTTTAGCACAAGCCTAGTTTCTTCAAATAATCAAAAGCAGTAAAGAGCTTTTTTAAAGGAGAATACCTTAGCCACGTTCTCAAAATTTTTTCTTTATTAGGCAGAGTACGAATAAACCAATCCTTCGTTAGTTTTCTGTTCCAACCTTTTGTAAATTCACTTCACGAAGAGTTTCACCAAAGTCACTATTTAGATTTTGAACCGCTGATGCATCTTGGTGAACAAGTAGAATTCGTGTGTCATCTTTAATAGTTACAGGCCAAAAACCAATAACTTTTAAGTCAGTAGCTCAAACATTTTGTACGTCACACTCTTTATCGCTGGCCGAAGACTTTTGAATTTATCAATGGTATTTTAATTCCATCTCCCTAGCTTTTTTCTTTTTGTTAACGGCGGCTCCACTCTCTTTTACTTGCTTCATCTGGAAAACGGAAAGAAAATAAGAAAAAAAACTTACACAATTTGGCTTGGCTCGTTAAATATTTGTACAAGGAGGCGCAAAATTAATCACCCTTTCGGAAGATGTTATAATTTTTGGAAATGGCTTTGCCATTTAAGCGGTTATGTCAAAAAACAAAATCTTCATTTCTGGGGCACTGAAAATCCGCACGTGATGCACGAATAGCCATTACATCCACTCAAAGCCATTGTGTGGTGCGGACGCCATCGGCAACGCAGTCACTGTTACACTCAGAAAAATATCAACTGTTATATTAACAGTCGGCCACTGTTATTTCAAAACACTGTTCGTTTGAATGATTTGCGTTTAAGTAAACAATTTTCTTTGTTGAATGAACGTTTCAAAGTATTTTTGTGTTGTTAAAATCATCCCAATAGGCAATTAAACCAGCGCTTTTCATACGAAGGCCTGCATTGACTGCTACTTTTGAAGACTAAACACATCCGTTCCTCGCTGCTCTTATGACCACTTCTTCAAGGCCTTCCTTTTCTGCACAAAAGGCAGCACAACAAATTTGTTTTCCCTACAAAGACTAACTTTTCATATACTTCAGGTCAACTTTTTCGTTAAAAGTTACAATATATATCAGTTTAAAAATATGTCGCAATAATGGCCCTTCTTACTGCTATATCAAAAGATTATAGATTGAAATTAATCTAACTTAAAAAACAGGAGAGAAGATAAAATCATATAATATATAAATAAATAGAAAAAGGTGTAAAAGAAAAAAATATTTTTTCAACACTTTTTGTTTACCCCTACTTTAAGCCATTCTAAAGAAGTGCTTCTAACAGGCCTCTTTTGAGCTATTGGAGCGGAAGGCCTGCGAAATTTTCCCACTTCATATGAAAAAGAAAGTGTAATTGTATATGAGTGCGGCAGTACTACAAAATCCACAGGAAGGCCTGTTAGCAGCGATGTCATTGTCTACTGGGATCTGTTGAAATATTTTTTGTACTTGTGTTGAATTGTGTATTTTTGTTCGAGCAATAGTTTTTAAATGAGGAGTTTACATTCAAATTGTTGGGAAATCGAAAAAATCGTCTTAATTTTGTCAGACATTTTTTTATAAACAAATTTATTATGTAAAATTATTCTTAACAGGAATCTTATTCTATTAAACGAGCAATATTTGTATATATATTTGCAATTGCGTTCTCGAAAACGGCACTAACGATTTCGATGAAATTTACATCTTATTCTATTAAACGAGCAATATTTGTATATATATTTACAATTGCGTTCTCGAAAACGGCACTAACGATTTCGATGAAATTTACAATATAGATGAAGAGGGGGCTGAAAAATTGATCCAGCTAGGTCTCATCTCTGGGAAAAGCTGTTTTTCCGAGTTTTCACGCATTTAATAAATAAGTTAATTTTTCTGCCGAATATGTTATGTTAAGTTTGCTAACGTTGCTATAGCGGTGATAGCTCAGAGAATAGAACTTCTGTCCAATTATATCAAGGTTGTGAGTTCGAATCCCGCCGTGCTCAATAATTTTTTGTTTTTATTTTGTAAGCTTCACCAAACAGTGATTGGTGAATTTGTTATATTTTTCATTTATTTTTTTTTTTATAGAAACGTTTTTAGTACAGTTTTGATATACCAATTTTTGATATAAAAAGAAATCTTACAAATAGAGTAATTTACACTAAATCTTGAACAAATTTTAAAAAGGAAAATATTTTTGTAAGAGTTTCCTATGCTAGAGTTTCCTACGTTTTGAAAAAAAAAAATCTAATTTGCTCACATCTCAAAAAGTGCATTTTTTTGTAATTTTAAGAAACAAATTAAGTTTCCACCAAAATAAAATATAATGGCCAAATGTTATGCTTTTCGTAATTTCAATTTTTTCTGATATACATTTCACTTAATCGTTCATAACTTCTATACCGTTTGAGATATTGTTATAAAATCTGGAGCAAAAATGTTTTTCTTATTAGGTCAAATAATTATTGTAAGAGTTTCCTATGCTAGAGTTTCCTACGTTTTGAAAAAAAAAAATCTAATTTGCTCACATCTCAAAAAGTGCATTTTTTTTTGTAATTTTAAGAAACAAATAAAGTTTCCACCAAAATAAAATATAATGGCCAAATGTTATGCTTTTCGTAATTTCAATTTTTTCTGATATACATTTCACTTAATCGTTCATAACTTCTATACCGTTTGAGATATTGTTATAAAATCTGGAGCAAAAATGTTTTTCTTATTAGGTCAAATAATTATTGTAAGAGTTTCCTATGCTAGAGTTTCCTACGTTTTGAAAAAAAAAATCTAATTTGCTCACATCTCAAAAAGTGCATTTTTTTTTGTAATTTTAAGAAACAAATAAAGTTTCCACCAAAATACAATATAATGGCCAAATGTTATGCTTTTCGTAATTTCAATTTTTTTCTGATATACATTTCACTTAATCGTTCATAACTTCTATACTGTTTGAGATATTGTTATAAAATCTGGAGCAAAAATGTTTTTCTTATTAGGTCAAATAATTATTTTGTATATAATAAAGGAATCTTGGACCAAATAATTATTTTGTATATAATAAAGGAATCTTGGACCATAGAACTGTAAAAAGCTTGAACAAAAGTTTTAGTTCCTTCTTTTTTATTTCCAGTAAGTTTACAAAATTTTAAATGCCTTATAAAAATTCGAAATAAATTAAGATCAAATTTACTCTAAGAATTTTTTAATCGGTCTTAAACCAAACAGTTTTAACATTTTTCAATCAGTTGTCTGGGGAGGATGAAGTAACGAATTCACATTTTGTAAATATCTTAAGGTGTGAACAGACCACATAGTACAACAACTTTACGGTTAAAAATCTTAGAGTAATTTTTAAACAATATATTGAACTAATACATATGTTAATCCTTTTTTAGAATTGATACGATTAAAAATATTAGACATATTTTTAGTCAAAGCTGTACGTCAAATTAATTAATTGGGAATACAATTTGAATTATGGTAACTTAGATTAAAAATTGAATACAAAATAACTAAAAGACTAATAAAAGCTGTATTTTGCTTACATTTTGTTCATGCTATCGCAAGCAACAGGATGTGACAAAAAATAAAAATATTGCACTATGCAATTGTTACATTAAATAATTAATAAAATAATATTATAATAATATAAAATCAAAAAAAATATAGTTATCAATAAGGCTGAGAATCGAACCAGGCTTCTCCAATTCTTAACGTTATCACCACAATAGTTTATACGACTTAGCCACGACTCTGCTTATTTTTGTTCAACTTAATAACAACCAGTTGCTGTTTTAGATGCAAAGATCATATTAAGTGAATAGAAAACGACATCTATTGGGTAATAGCATACAACGAAAAATAATGCCAATAGTTTTTTTCATAAGCATTGAATAATTATAATATAGAATGGACACCGCCAACATTCGCCGCTACGCCGTTCACATGTCTCTAGTATCGTTTTTCATATCACCAAAGATTTTCCCCTACTTTGTGCACAAGCTAATAAAATCCTAAATTGATCCCAAAATAGAGATAAATAATTTCCCTCCTTGTTCAAGGTTGCTGCTCTGCTGACAAGTGTTTTAGTTTTATTTGTGTTATTGGTTTTTAAGCAAATTGTGCAAAATGAAAATTTAATAGAATGAGTTTTGAGACTTAAAATAATTCTTCTGTAAAATAATCTCTTTAATTAAGCAAAATAATGTCGATTTATAAAAATCATATTCAAAATGAACGTTTTCATGTTTATTTATAATATTTTTATGTACATTAAAGAAGTAAATAATAGACAAAATAAAAAAATTAATTCAATCGTAATATCCTAGGGTACGCGGTATAATTGTTGGTGCCACTTTATTCACATAAATAAAGTACTTTGAGCAATGAAACACTTTATTACATTTACTTTTTAACACATTAATAAGTAAATGTCAGAACACTATTGTAATGTCAGAAGAAGCAGTTTTTGTAATATAAAATTTTACCAAATGCATTCTTCAATTTTTAGCAAACGTTTATCAAAATAGCTATGTTTAAATTTTAGGGAGTCATTAATTGCACCACTGAGAAAAAAACATATATTAAATTTAAACAAAAAAAAGTTTAAAATAGAAATTTAACTCATTTGCGTCTCTACAAAAAAAATTTAAAGCAAACGTGTTTAAATTTCAACTATAAAATATTTATTCAAACATTCAGCTCCATACCTAAATGCGTTGTTGAGATATTCATTGGGTATTTTGAAACCCATTAGGCCATCGTGATAACTTTTCTTCGAATTTTTTCAAAATAATTGCAATGCGTATTCAACGACAAAACTGCTAATTGAAATCTGTATCAATTATTTTTGGTGACCATGGCATGCAGGTTAAGTGTGTGGCTTACCATGCTCGGAGCCCGAGTTCGATCCCCAGTCGCAAATCAGTCGAAATCAGTTAATTACTTATAATATAAAAACTATATTACTATTATACTATATTATTATTATTATATATAAACTTATTATATAACTACTTATAAAAAACTAAATTTTTCTGTTGTGCTTTGATTTATTTTCTTTATTTTCTGCTTTCCACTGCCGATATTTCCACCATCAGAAAATTAATGGTTTTCGTAGTCTGGTAACTCTAGTCAAATGGCAGAATTTCAATGATACATCTAGTAGTCTAAGAAATTTGGATCTAGTGATTTTTTGAAAAAAATTATTTTCATGGGTATTTTTCTATCCATATAGGTTTTCTAATGGGAAATGTGTTAATTGCATATGTTTTGTGTCTTTGTAGCCTCAAGCCTCAATCCCCCTGCGTTCGCCCCTGTGAACATTCTTCTCAATTTCTATATTATTTAGTTCTAAAAATTTATTTTTGCCAACATTGTTCTTTTTCTAAATTTGTTTGATTACTTATTTTCTTTTATTTTTTGTCACTATAAAAAATTGTTACTGCAATTTTTGAAAGTCTTGATTTAAGGAGCGACATGACATTGGCCGTTTTTTTAAATCGACTTTTTTATAATTTTGTATTTATGTAAATATTCTTAAGATTCTAAGGAAATTTCATGGAAAAATTCTTACGGGTTCAAAAAATACAGCCGGATTAGTGAGAGCGCATTTTTAATTTGCGCCTTTTTGTTTTCTTTGTTCACAAACTTTGAACGCGTTTATCTCGAAACCATGTTTCTCGTACTGGTTGCGGCACTAGCGGGTTCATTTTTTGACAAAATTTTTTTTTTTGTATTTTTTTAAACTTGATTCGCTATCGATAGAATATATATATTCTATACAATTTTTTAAAATTAAAAAAAAGCTCATGTCATACGATAACCAATTTTGTTAAGATTTAAAAAAGTAATTTTTTTTCAGATCGGACAATTTTTGCGACTCCCAGCGCTGCAACCATGAGGCCCCGTTTTTTTTTTTCCGCCAGTTTGGAGCTCTATAAAACCATGTTGAAGCGAAAAATACATTTTTTTGAATTTTTTTTCTTGTAATTTGTTCAATTTTCTACAATAATAAAATTTTGGAAAAATGTTTGTTTATGACTAAGTTATGAATTTTTTAAAAAAGGTCTGTTTTCTTTGCCGCGAGAAAGAAATGTCCCTCCTTAAAGCCACTAATATTTACGAACTTCTTTTCAAAGTGTTCAGCGCATATATACAATTTTTCATCTTCTATCAACTTGGAAGAAAAGCTTTCTTTTGGCATAAGAAATCTAGAAATTCCATTTTTTTTTTACTTTCACACCCGACGTAATCATAAAACTTCACCACACTTAAGTTAATAAAAGATCTTTCAAATTATTTAAATAAATAAAACTCTTACGCGCTACCAATGCATAGAAGAAAGTAAACCAAGTGGCCAAAAAGTTAGCAATTGACAAAAGACACAAGACAATACCGCAGAAAGTAACTGGTAATCAGAAAAGGACTATAACAATAACAAAACAAGTGAAAAAAAACCAAGGGAAATTTTTCACACATAAGCGAAGACAATTTATTTGGGTTATATAACTGGATAATTATGTGGAGTGCACATATCTACCACATAGCTCTAATGTCGCTTCATCGTCGGTAGTGTCACCTTCTATTTGTAATTATTCAATGTCATAAGTGTTAAATCTAATCGGAACACCCTCTTAACTTAGAACACCCTCTTAACGTGGAGCAGAGCACCAATGCTGCGAATCAAAACAAAACCAACACAAGCAATAACAAAAACAAAGAAAGCAGCAGACACAACATGCAAGCAGCTAATGATTGATTTTCTTATATAAAAATCTAGATTATTCTTCTAAGCTTTTGCTATTTTGTGACTTTAATATAAAAGTAACAAAATCCAAAATTAGATATTCGTTTAGCGCAGGATATATCTGATACTTTAGTATAAATATTATGATTGAACGATGAATATTATAGGCTGTAGGTATGACCTTAAAAAAATTTGTTAAAACGACTGCATACAAACTGCGCTGTAAGACGTAATTCTACGTAAAAAAAAAACCGAAAATGCATTTTTTGAGATATGAACAGTTTACTTTTTTTTTTGAAAAAGTAGGCAACTCTAGCAAAAAAATTCCAAAAGTATTTAATTTTTTATTAATAATCGCTTTTCAATTGCTTTCTAACGATACTTCATTTACAAAAATAGGGGTAACAAATGACAGAGGTATGATTTATTGAAAATGACTCCATTTTCAAGATTTTTACTTTGATCAAAAATTCCATAACTTTAGAAAAAATTGCGACATAAAAAAATAACTTCTATTCTTGTAAGTGGAAAAGGAGCATGAGGTTAATTTTGGGAAAAAAAAAAATTTACTTAGGCTTGGAATGGCCGGCATAAGTTCAGCATAAGTAAATTATCAAAATAATTAAACCAAATATAAAAAAAATATAAAACCAAAACAAATTTCGTTTAGTTGAAAAACGAAGTTATCACAAAATAAAAATGCATTTAAAGTTAATTGAAAAATATGATCTTATATGTTGTTTCTAAGATAAAGTTGGCATTTCCGATACATTTAAAACCGTAAAACATTTGAATATACGGCAGGAATTTGAGCGGAGCTCGGTCGCCCAGGTACTTATCATTATAAGAGACATTGAAATATTTCCATTTCCTAGAAGTGAAGAAATATTTCTTCGAATATGTGAAAATTTATTCTAATTGAAGAAACTTTTATTTGGTAAAGAGAAAATTGCTATTATCGAAAATAGAAAAATTTTTCACCGGAGAAAGTAATGTGTTTTTTTTCTGAGTGTGGGTGACCATTTTCCTTAGAAACCAGACGTCAGATCGATACGCTGAAGATGTCATTTATTTAATTGAAAATTTAAAAAATGTTAAAATGAGAGCAGTTTTGAAAATTGTCCTTTTTCTGTGCTCGAGGCACAACCCCGAGTAACACCGGGTTATATCCGCTAGTATTTATATATTTTATTATGAAAATTTGATTTATATAGCACTTAAATGTTAGATCAAAAATAATTAACTTCAATAGATAATTAAACAATAAGACATTTTACACCAATACTATCAATTAATTATGGAACACTTTTACATTGACATGTAAAATAGTTGAACAAATAGTATGTAGGTAACACATAAAAGTTCATGGAACTATCAAATCCGCCTGTGTTGCCAGTGTGTTATTTCTGTAAACATTTCCATAGTGCTTTCCTAAGAATTATCGGTGTATGGTTAAGGAAGTAGTTTCAGTTAATATAATAAAATAGTGATTCAGCGGCTTTTGCGTTACAAATTATATTATCTGGGATTTTACACAATCGCTTACGAAGTTCATTAAAAAGAAGCATGAAGAGGATTTTAAAGTCGTCGTCATCAACGCAGGCATACAAAAATAAATTAATAAATATGCGGTTGAATAAGTATTCAGATGACCTTAAAAATCAGGCATTTCCCACATGCAGTCTTTGAAGTGGCGCTTTATGAAACGACTGAGTGGCTATCTGAGTCGCTCCACGCAAACTGGCATTTTGTCAAAATAACAACATTATTGAGAATATTAAACAAATAGCAACAGATTGAACTTCAAAAATCTTGAAAGTTCCATTATACTGAAATAGAATTATAACAACACAATAATGGTATTCACTGAACGCCGTATTGGTAATGTAAACAGCGTATGTTCGGTAAGTTTCCGGCAACGTAATTTGCAATAACACAAATTGTAAGGGAAGAGATTAAACATACACAGTTTACACTACAAAAACGTGGTGTAAACAGAACGTAAAGTTCATAGAACTCAATTGTGAAATGTGCAACTTATTTTTGGCACTGAAAAAGAACATTTTAAAATTTGTGCTAACTACTGTGTTTATAGGATAAACTTTTATCATATGTAAAAACAATGTGCGATAGTTTTAATTAACTTTGTGATGTCAATTTTTGTTAACTAGACATACACAATTTAATCGGTTTTTATTCAGGGTGGGTTCGTGGAAGCACACAGCGTAAACTTATAGTTATACATACGCTTCAGTATATATACGTCGTTCCTTGAATACCATTAATGAAAAGAGCTGTTAATGTTGTGGTTCGCTGAAAATAAAGTGGTTGTGTAATTAACGTATTAATGCCCAAACTTCTGTTAAAGCAACTCGAGCTGTTCTTAGTATCCTTAATTTTAAAATTATTTTTGCTTTGAGGAATGCTTTTTTGTGGCGAGTGAAAGTGTGTTTTTATTACCACTCTCAGAAAAAACTCTTATCTTTCTGCGAAACAAATGTCTCTATTTCAAATAAAATTTTCGTCAATTAGAATATGTAAATTTTCACATATTTTAAGAAATATTTCTTCACTTGTGGGAAATGGAAATATTTCTATGCCTCTAATAATGATAAGTAGTTTTCTCGCACTAAAAATTCTCATTTATGGTTGATAGCTGAGCTAAAATTATATATCAAATGCAAAATCCTATCATTTTTTTGCGAATTTTCTGACAGTTTTTGAGATGCACAGTGCTTAAATATGTTTTGCTACAATTCATCTCAGTGGAAGTGTAAACGACTGGTATGCGGAGGATTTCAAAAATAGAAAATATTTGTTTCGACGCTGTTTGTTTTGAGAGCGAAAGCGGGTTCAATCATAAGGGTGATTATTATAATTCCCAGTAGAAAAAGCAAGGGAGACAAGGCGGCGATCTTCACATGGCATCGTGTCGGATTGCCTCAACTTGGCGAGGCCAGCATTATCCATGTCGAAATCGTCTCAAGACAACTCTCCTGGAAACAGCAAACTATCACTTTTTTAGTTGTCGGCTAATTTGAGCGGTGATGTTTTCTCTAGACTATAAACTTGAAGGGTCTCTACAAGAACTTAAAAATGGAATGTGCGTAGGGTTCGGGTCCCAACCACATTATAACTTCACAATGAAAACTAAATCAGCTTCGGATATGAACCCCTACTACGTTGACGACCAACGCAAATGAAAAACGGATAATGATTTACGGATATGCACCTGGAATGTCCGGCTAACATCACCGCCATCCAGGAGATGCGATGGAGAAGACAAGGCTGATTGGAACTTATCAGTGTGGCTTTCGTCGTGGTAAGTCCACCATAGACCAGCTTTTTACACTACGCCAAATCCTAGAGAAAACCCACGAAAACCAAGTTGACACCCATCATCTCTTTGTTGATTACAAAGCTGCGTTCGATAGCCCGATTCGGGATTGCCTCTAGACTTATTTCTTTAGTAAATTTATTCATTTATTTCTTTAATCCGAATTTTTCGTTTAAATGTTTAGCTTCGGCGATTTAATGTTAAGCTCATGAGAAGATTTCGGCAGCTGCATTATTAATAGAGCGTCGCATGGAATTGCCATCGGCATTTAAAATTACTCTTTTTTTCCTTTTATTATAGGAATATATATTATATATATATTTCTTTTAATATTTATTTGTAACGACTTCAGTCCACCAAGTGTATTGGCTCCATTGGAAACTGTGTTATCATGTTTGTAACAATCATTTCTAGTGAAGTGGGAGTATTTTGAAACATGTTTTGGTGGAATGACACTTGCTTCCGATTTGTAAAATCTTTGTTTGCAGTTGCGAAGATAACATTTTTACATTTTTCTTTTTGTTCTCTATCTTACTGTCATGGAAATTTGAATTGCATTTGTTTGGCAATTCCACCCCTAACCAAATGACAAATTAAATTCCGAATTGACTTAGGTGTTAGTATGAGCGTTTATTTATATATACATATATATATAAATAAAAATATATTATAATAAAAACAAAGTAAAAATATTTGCATTCACTTTTGCACCCGCAGTCATTAAAGTGTTCTTATTATTAAAAACAAGTAAAGAAAGTCTTAAGTCGGTCTAGGCCGACTATGAAATACCCTAAACCTACTTTTCAAAAAACAAAATAATATTATTGAAAATGTACGTTTCTGTGGGCGGATGAAGCTTATTCAAATGCTTATTTAAATGTTGATGAAAAATTTACACATACTAAGTTTTATTCCTGAAGCTCACAGGATGCCTTTATTGTGCTTTCGCTATGGGAGGTGGGCGTGTTCATGGACGGATTACTCCCAATTTTTGAACACACCTTAGTTTTGGTACAAAATACATACATACCAAATTTAATTTCTCTATGACAAACATAACCTTATTTATTGAGTTTTAATCTTTTTGGGTTGTATGGGAAGTAGGCGTGTCCCAAGGCGGATGATGTCAATTTTTAAAAACCATCTTTGTTTTGTCATAAAAAACATATGTCAAACATTATTAAAACAAAATTTAATTATGTACTATAGAGTACTCAATACAAAAAATTTTGACGTTCACCCTGGCGAGGTATTCACGGCACTCTACCCAGACTGCAATGTACATTCTTGTTCAGCGTCCTTTTGTGACCCGATTTAACCCTTACCGTCTTGCCGTTCGTCTGTGTGTTGTTCTTAAACACAGGATAAGAAGGACGTGAGATAATTTCATGAAACTTGGTACATATGTTCAAATAAACCAAGGATCTGGACTATCGAATATTTTTGGAATTCGCCCACAAACACTTCTTGAAGGTTCGTCTACTTTCTATACAACCACCAAATTGAAGTTATTATAAAATGGCTTGTATTAAAGTTACAGAAAAACAATTTAATCTGCACGCATATGATTTAATAAGAAATGCAAAATATTTATTTTAAAAAAATTCAAAATAGGTTAAATTCACAACATCTGAAGTAACTGTAAGTGAAACTACGATTTTGAGCGTTAATTGGTTAAAGTAGTTAAGTTAAATTTGAACATAATACTTGCAGGATACACAGTGGAAGTGTGTGAAAAACGAGCTGGTTTGGTATTAACACAGTTAAACGACTTTGAATGTGTCAAAATCATCACTAGTAATAACCCAGTAGACAATGACATCGCTGCTAGCAGGCCTTCCTGTGGATTTTGTAGTACTGCCGCACTCATATACAATTACACTTTCTTTTTTATATGAAGTGGGAAAATTTCGCAGGCCTTCCGCTCCGATAGCTCAAAAGAGGCCTGATAGAAGCACTTCTTTAGAATGGCTAAAAGTAGGGGTAAACAAAAAGTGTTGAAAAAATATTTTTTTCTTTTACACCTTTTTCTATTTATTTATATATTATATGATTTTATCTTCTCTCCTATGTTTTTTTAAGTTAGATTCATTTCAATCTAATAATTTTTGATATAGCAGTAAGAAGGGCCATTATTGCGTCATATTTTTAAACTGATATATATTCTAACTTTTAACGAAAAAGTTGCCCTGAAGTATATGAAAAGTCAGTCTTTGTAGGGAAAACAAATTTGTTGTGCTGCCTTTTGTGCAGAAAAGGAAGGCCTTGAAGAAGTGGTCATAAGAGCAGCGAGGAACGGATGTGTTTAGTCTTCAAAAGTAGCAGTCAATGCAGGCCTTCGTATGAAGAGCGCTGGTTTAATTGCCTATTGGGAAACTGTTGTAAACCACATTGTTGTTGTAAACCACAACACCACTTTTTTTACTTCAGAAACTTCCACTTCTTGTACTACGTTTTAAAAACCGAACAACTATTTCTTCTTTTTCTTAACGAATTGCCTTAATTGAGAATTGATGACTTTCATTATAATTTTTTTTACATATACATTATTTGTATGCGTTAGAATAATGGACATAATTAAAAAAGTTTTTATAGATTAAAAAAAAATGCAATCAAAACAAGCTATTATAATAGTTTAATGTTCTACAGCCACTTAGTGTGCAATAATAATGAAACACATCTATAGTATACTTGGAATAGTGATAAAACTCGAACCCATATTATTAGTTTTGACAATCCTTTTGTCTTCTTATGAGTTTAAATTAAAGTTGTTATATAATTTAAACTTTTTTTCTTTATTCCTCTTAAGCGGAGAAGCTATCAATAAGCTTAGCTTTGTTAACCTTTTGTGGTATACTTTGTTTAATTTAAAATTTTAAAGATACATATATCAGGAGAGCTCAGTATACTAGGGTACACAGTAGTTTTAGTGTTTGCTGATCACGAATCTGAAGTCAGAAAGCAAAAGTCCGGTTGAAAAAAGCTTTAAACAAAAAACTTATTTAAAGTAGGTGTCAAAAAATACTGATACAAGAACAGAGGCGCAACCAGGAATTTTTTTTGGGGGAGAGTTTTATCAAATGTCGGTCTTATATATAAAAACAATTTTCAGTATAAAAAACACTGTATCTCAGTTAATATTGACGCTAGGGTACTGACATTTACAGCAAAAATGCAAAGATAGGTACAATTATAAAAAATGACGGTCAGTTAAGTGGGCGTTATTCGACAAAGAGGTGTGGCAATATTATAAAAACTCTGTATCTCGAATAATATTGACACTAGAGTACTAAAGTTTACTACAGAGGTAGGCAAAGTATAAAAATTAATTTCAATAAAGTGGACGTTGTTTGATAAAGGGGTGTGGCAATATTTGAAACACATTGTTTCTCGAATAATATTGACACTAGAATACTGATATTTAGTACAGAGGTAGGCACAATTATTACAAATCAATACCAAGGAAGTGAGCGTTATTCGACTAAGGGTGTGGCAGTTTTCGAAAAAATTTTATAATATTGACACAAGGGTGATAAAATTCATTGTTAGAATGGGTAGAATTATTGAAAACACCATGACAAAGTGGGCAAAATTTGACAACGAGGCGTGTCACTATTAGAAAGAACACTATATCAATCAGTCAATATTGACACTAGGGTATTGATATCAATACAAGAATAAGTAGAGTTATAACAAAGCACAATCAAAAAAGTAGATTAGATTCAACAAAGAGGCGTGACACAATTAGAAAAACCCTGCATTTCAGTAAATATTGAAACTTGTGTACTAATATTTGGTAGGTGGGTAGGTAGAATAATTAAAAAGGTGGGAGAGATTATAAATAGCGTGAGGCACTATAAGGAAATACTGTTGATCGGTTAATACTGATGCTAGGAAACTAAAATTTGGTGCAGGGCAAGGTTGAATTATTATAAAGTATGATCAATAATAAACATAGGCGGGATTCAAAATAGGGCGCGACACTTTAATAAAAATTGTAAAGAAGCAGAAATTGAAAATAACCAACAAACCATGAAATAGTGAAATATTTGAAATTTTCCTTAATAATTTTTACAAATGTTTTAAAAAATTCAAAAGATTAAAGAATAAGAAACAACAGAAAAAAACATTTTTTAAATTATGAGTTTAAATAATTGTGTTTACAAACTTTTCCTAAAATTTATCATATTCTCTAAAAAGGAAGAAATAAAAACTTTTTAACAAAAAAAAAACCTACTTCAAAATCACTACAAAGTAAAAAATAATTTTAAATTACTTTTCCTATTATTTGTGGTAAAATCTGATAATTTATTTATATACATTATTATATTGGAAATTTTATTATTTTAACTTTTCCTAATTTGTTTATTTAAATCATAAATATATTATTTTTTTATGATAAAAAAAGCTTCGAAGTCGGCTCTAATAAAATCAGTTTTTTTGTGAAGCTGCAACACACAATAGCATATTGAATATCAGTTTTCAAGCTCACTCAAACAGAAGCTTGAGAATGTTTATGTATGCGAAGCTTTTGAAATTACTTTTAAACTAAAATAAATAAAATAAGTTGAAATTAGGGCAGGGATGGTAAAAATGTCCTGATTTAATGACAAAGATTAGCGCCGACTACAAAGCTTTTATTATCATAAAAAAATAATATATTTTTGATAAAAATAAAACAAATTAGGAAAAGATAAAATAATAAAATTTCCAATATAATAATGTTTATAAATAAATTATCAGATTTTACCACGATTAATAGGAAAAGTAATTTAAAATTATTTTTTACTTTGTAGTGATTTTGAAGTAGGTTTTTTTTTTGTTAAAAAGTTTTTTTAACTAATGGTTCCTTGTTCAAACTTCAGGCAGGGCAAGCAACAAGTTGTTTGTGTTTTTCAAAGGCTTCATATCACAGCATACACTCTGAAAAAACTACCTATCTTAAACTTATGAAAAATTTCTCTATTAATAATAATAATTTCGATAATAGCAATTTTTTCTTTTTCAAATACAATTTTCATCAATTAGAATAAATTTTCATATTTTCGAAGATATATTTCTTCATTTGTGGGAAATGGAAATATTTCATAGTCTCTAATAATGATAAGTATTTTTTTCGCACAAAAAAAAAATCTCATGTATAGAGAAAAATTTATTGAAAATGTAAAATTTTTCCTATATTTTGATAATAATTATATCCAAGTATTTTTTTGAATAAAAAGAAATCTTTTCTCAAAAATAAAAAATTCTTATTCTTTAAAAACAATATATTTTTATATATTTCTCTTTTTTTCATGGAAGCTTTTTATCATTTTTGGGGAATGTTTAGTATCACATTTAGAGAATAGCATTCTCTGGAACAAAGTTTATACAATTTTTCTCTAAATAAGATGCATTTTTCATCATATTCTGAAAAACTTTTTTCTGACTGAAAGTTTCGACAATGTACCAACAAAGCATTTGTTTACTTATTTGGTGATTTTTTTTTGAATTTGTTTTTCAGGGCATTGCTTTTTGACAAACAGCTTCGCAAATCATTGAAATATATTATTAAAATTCGTGGACTGAGACAAATTTGTTTCGCTAATTATTTCCATTTTATGGTTGTCATAATCGACCCACCGAACTGCTGTATCGGCTATTGTCAATTTATATCGCGCTTTACAATTCGTAACCGTTCTCAATAAAGTGTGCCAAAATTGCAATACGAATGAGCCGTAATGATGAACGTAATTTACATGATCGACGGATACATGAAATGATTTTTAAAAAGTAAATTACAGACATTGATGCTATGGCGTAGCGAGCATAACTGGCGCCCGAGGCAAAACAATTTTTTGGCGCCCCCAATGATATGATGAAAAAAATTATTAAATATAATTTTTAATATTTAGTACAAATAATTATAATACACCTATAAGATTACATAAATGCTCTATGCAACAAAATCAGAAAAAATTTCTTTACACGACAGCTCATTATATTTTTTTATAGATTTGAGATAGATCTAAGCACGAAAATTCTAAAAAAAAAAGTTTTTACAGTTACGTATTTTTTAAGATTTTTTTAAAGTTTTTTTCGCTTTTTTCATATATAGTCGCATATACTTAAATATATCTTGTACACTACTTGTTCGATGCTAATAATCACGCCTATCAAACTATGCGTAATAAAATTTCAAATTTTCCACATGTATGTTCAACAAATTTTTGCATTTGAATGAGCAGTTTTTGCGATATCATAATTTAAAAATTCATAAAAAATCGAAAACATCAAAAAGTGGTTAATTTTACCATTTGATCTTAAAATTTTATTTTTAATAGAGAATATAAGCAATCGCCGAAAGAAATTCGTGCAAAAATACGGTCAGGAGATTTATTTGAGTGAGGACAGTACATTGTACATTATTTTACACATTTGATTCTATTTTACACTGATTGATACATTGATACTGAAATAGAAATAAGTATTTGAAGTGCTATTCTCAAGTTTGGGAAAATATCTTCTCCATATGAGATTATAAAGGTTAGAACATTTTTTTTCTAATGCGAAGAAGCATATTGCAGTCACATATTTCGACATGAATTTCTGTTCCATTTAAAATCTGTTTTTTGAAACTCACCCAAATTTTTACAATTCTTTTCAAGATCGTTATCCGAATTATCCTAATTTAATAAATGTTCAATGTCCAGTAAATACTTCAAATTTGGAATTTAGATCAGGGATGAAAAATGAAAATATCAATACCTAATTTCTCAAAAAAGATATACCTTTTTGGGCACGAATGTACCTAGAAATATTTACCATTGATTGATCTTAAATTGATTTTTAGCTTTTATACAAAACATTTGTATTTAAAACATACCCAATAAGCAATTTTCTCGATCATTTTCCTCTAACCTCCAGCGTAAATATCAATTTGATCTAAGTCTGATAAACAAGGCATTCTCCAAGAAAAAGGTAAATTAGTTCTTTAATATTTTCTCTACTTGACAAATCTATTGGAGATTTCACCCTTTTTTTCTCCATTTTAGTACATTAGTTACCTAATATTTTCTCAGCGATATCTCCATTTGCTGTAAAGATTGTTATCGTTTTGAAATCTAATTTGATTCTCAATTTTATAACATTGGTTTTCCAACATTTCTATTTTTTATAATTTAAGGTCAGGAGATGCATTTGAGTGCAGATCAAAGTTTCGACATTGTATTGGTTTTTATAAAAAAACTAAACATAAAAACTTTTTTGGGCTTTTTGATAGGCTTGATTGTAAGAATCGAATAATTAGTATACAAGATATATTAAAATACTAGTATAGAAGCCCGTCATACGACGGGTCTTAATCAAAATAATTAAGTAGCAGACGAAATGACATTTTTCATTCCCCTCAAATAAATTTTGTGTGCATACTTTTAGGCATTTTTTTCAAATAAAAGCACTGTATAGCAAAACAGGTTCTGTTCCAGGCTAACATGTTCAGCCTTTACATAGCAAAAACAGTTTGAGCGATATAGACCACGGAGCAGGACGCTTGTCTTTTATATATTAAGATATGAGAATATTTATTTAAAAAAAAGCGAGAAAAACTTAAAAATAAAGACATAAAAAATGAACCTACTCATAAAAAATTTTTTTAACAGTGGCGCATAGTCTTATTGATTCATAGTGGACAATTTATTGAACCAAAGCCGGAATGTACCTAAAATAAAGCGATTCTACCTAATGCACCTTTAAGGTCAAAAAAACCTTCGTCGATTTAGATCCCTGATTTAGATCCCTTAGTCGTGTAAATTGTGAACTTATTTCCTGCTGCATACGATCAAAAACTTTATTCATAACGCGAGCTTTTCGATTTCTGCGGAAAGGCCAACATCTCGAGTCAATTTTCCGTGCATTTGTCGGCCACATTTTATACGGATTGTTGTAACGATTTCACATATTTTTACAAAGATTCTTAGCCTTTTCGATAATCTTATTCTATAACCAGTTATTTGAGATCATGGAACGCTTCTCTTAAATTCATTTTCTTATCTTTAGACATTCTTATCTGAACTGCACACGATCAATTCTTTTCAGAAGTTTATGCCAGAATTAAACTTAAGTTATGATATTTAAATTCGGTATATTTTGCAATAAGTTTGCAGCTTCATTTCTGGTACCACTTGTGGCAGTATTTTCATCTGCTAATTTTTCTAATAGTTCTACGTTTTTTTTCAGTCCATCGATAAAAGCACTAACCACTTGTACTCTTGCGCTCCGTCGTTTTACAAATGCATGTATAACAGTTTTTTAAAAGCATATTTAACAATTCCCATCGTAATGTTGAACGTGAGAAAAAGGGATGTATGTTATCAATTATTCCAAAAAATGTTATTGGATCTTGCTTAGCTGCAGTATTTCCTACTTAATTTAATGTGTAATTATCACAATTTACATATGTTGCCTTATTTTTTTTATACCCTAAAGCTGAAAGGTCAGGGTACACTGAGAAAAAAACACATACCTTGCTCCAGTAAAAAATTTCTCTATTTTTGATATAGCAATTTTCTCTTTTTCAAATAAAATGTTCTTCAATTAGAATAAATTTTCACATTTTCGAAGAAATATTTCTTTACTTCTAAGAAATGGAAATATTTCAAATGATAAGTATTTTTCTCGCAGAAAAAATTTCTCATTTATAGAGAAATTTTATTGAAAATGAAAAACTTGTCTTATATTTTGATAAGAAATTCACTATGAGAAGTATTTTCTTCAATAAAATCAAATATTTTCTAAAAAAAATAAATTTTTTTCTCTAAAAACGATATATTTTTCTATTTCATGGAAGCTTTTTATCATTTTCAGAGAATTTTTAGTATCGAAATTAGAGAATAGCATCTATACCATTTTTATAGTCTATACCATTTTTCTCTAAATATGATGCCTTTTTTATCATATTCCGAGACACTTTTTTCTGACTGTATATTAACTTTGTGCAAACGTTTGTAACGCATAGAACGAAGCGAGTCCGGTATAGAAAAGTATATATATTCTTGATCAGCGTCACCACCTGAGTCGAGCTATTCATGTCCGTCCGTCCGTCCGCCCGTCTGTCCGTCTGTGTGTTGTCCGTATACACAGGATAAGAAGAAGGAGTAGAGATAATTCGATGAAACTTAGTACGCATGGTCACATGCACTCAAGGATCTGCGCTATTGAATATTTTTTGAATCCGCCTACGGACACGCCTACCTCCGATACAACGAAAAAAATTGAAAACTGCATAACTCAGCTCATAAATAACCTTCATGAATAAAATTTGGTGTGTAAGTTTTTTATGTCAACACAAAGATGTTTTTGAAAAATGGACATCATCTGCCCACGGACACGCCTACCTCCCATACAACGCGAAAATTGAAAACTGCATAACTCAGCTAATAATAAATCTACAACAATAAAATTTGATATGTATGTGTTTTATACCAACACAAAGATGTCTTCGAAAAATGGACGTCATCCGCTCACGGACACGCCCACCTCCCATACAACCCAAAAATTGAAAACGCAATAAATAAGCCTCTGTTTAACCTATAGAGCTAAAATTTGGCACATATGTTTTTTTATGACAAGACAAAGATGGTTTTGAAAAATGGACGTCATCCGCCTACGGACACGCCTACCTCCCATACAACCCAAAAAGTTGAAAACTCAATAAATAAGGTTATGTTTGTCATAGAGAAATTAAATTTTATATGTATGTATTTTATACCAAAACAAAAGTGTGTTCAAAAATTGGGAGTAATCCGTCCATAAACTCGCCCACCTCCCATAGCGAAAGCACAATAAAGGCATTAACTGTGAGCTACAGGAATAAAACTTGGTATGTGTATATTTTTCATCAACATTTAAATGCAATTAAAATATAGGCTTCATCCGCCCACTACAATACAATAAAACGCCCATTTACAATAAAAATTTTTTATTTTTGAAAAGTGGGTTTAGGGTATTTCATAGTCGGCCTAGACCGACTTTAGACTTTCTTTACTTGTTTTTCTATAATTCTTTGTTGAACGCAGGGGCGCAACCAGGATTTATTTTTGGGGGGGTTTTATCAAATTTCGGATTTATATATAAAATCAATTTTACAAAGGCTTTATATCACAGCAATAAGTTTCAGCTCTTGTGAGTAATATTTTCAAATATAAGTTTAGTTAAGTTAATGAGCTAGGTGGGTTTCGAAGGCTCAAACAAAGCATATAATAATTATTTTTTGTTAATATACGATCTAAATATTTCTAGCACTAGATAATGTATCTTGAAGAAGGTTTCCAAATTTTACCCAGATTTGTTATAACTTTTTGGGAAGAAATCATGACAACCAATTTGCAAAACTAAGTGTTGTTTTAAGCTTTAGGGAGAATATTTTGGACATATTGTACAATGTCATAAGGCAAAAACAAAATTAATTTTCAAACCGACCCAACCCATTAAAAAAAATATTCATATTTAAAATTTAAGTAAAATTTTTATTAATAGTATTTTATTAGTATTACAAAATACTTCAAAAATTGTTTTCAGTTGTACAGTAGTCGGCATAATTATTTTGACGCAAAGAAAAGGCAAATATTTTCAGTTTTTAAAATAGTTTGAGAAAAACTGAATCAAAATTTTTGTATTTGGACAAAATCTTACCAGAAATGTGTGATTTTTCTTAAAAATAACTTATAAAGAAAATATATTAGAAAAAACTTCATTTCAAAGAGGGCATAACTTTTTTGAAAGTTCTGTTTTATACAAAAATCAACTTAAAGATAAGAAAATTTATGACAAAAACTTAACAACTTAATAAAAAATATATCCGCCACTAACTTGTATTACTTTTTGAAGACGTTTTGGGACTGATTCCACAAGATTTTTCAAAATATCTTTCGGAATTTGCTCTAATAGACTTTTTATTTCAGATATTGGCTCTTCCCTGGTCCGAGTCAAGCAAACGCTTCGTTTTCCCTTAATATAGGCCCACAAATGTTCAAAATCGTTTTAATCAAGACTTTGGGTGGGCCAGTTTAAAACTTCTACACTATGGCACTGGCGCGCCAGTTCGATGGCACTTGCTGCATTATCTTGCAGAGGAAATGCAGCCCCAGAACATAAACGATCCGCCGCCATGTCAATTGCTTGTAAGACTGGAGTAATTTCTTTGCGTGAATTCTTTGGAATTCGGACAATTCTTTTTTTTAGACGATCCGTGATGCTCAAACGTACTTACATCAGTCCACAAAACTCGGTTTCAAAATTTCATAGTCTTCCAAAAAAAATATTTGGCAAATTGGAGTCGTTTGATTTTATTTGCCGGGGGTTACTTACTGTATTTTTCTTACGGAATATGTACCGAATTGGAATTATTTTAAACGTCTGCGAATTGTGCGTTTGCTTACTGGGTTCTAAGAAAAATTTTTCATTTTTAATTCTAGGTTTTCGGTGTTAAACCAGGGTTCTTTGAGAACTCTCGTATAATTAGCTGGTCTTTTTTACGTTTTTTTTTCTGCCAGAACGTGGCAAATTTTTTACTGAATTTGTTTTTTTGTCCTTAGTAATTTGATAGTGAACGGTTTGCCTTGATACCTGTAACTCGGAGCATATTTCTTTGACTGAAATACCACAATTATGCTTCTCCACGATTTCACATCTCATTTCAACGCTTAATTGCTAATTTTTACCCATTTTTTTATAGAATTATAACTAAAATAAACAAATATATTTGAATAAAGTTGAATATGTATTTAAAACTCCGATTTTACTTACCAAATCGTTATTTGCTTACAAAATGCTTCTGCCACCAAGAAATCCTTTCTTCTTGTATTTAACGATCTTGTAACGAACCTCGTTTAGGGGAAGAACTTGGCATGAAAGAGCCAAGTTTTGAAAGAGCCATCTTGATTTACGCGGTAGTTTTCACACGAATGCTTCTTAAATTATAATTTTTAAGAAGCAATACTCGCAATATGGCACCCTCGAACATTTGACAGTTCACTGATAATAAACGACGATGGTGTATCGTATTTTGGATTTCTTCATCATTAAGTAAGTTTTTCAGAACATTTTATTTGTTTTGTGACGTCTTCACCTTTAAAACTAACAGTAATATTATTATACTATAATTTTATGGATATATTAGGCCTACCAATAACATATTTATTTTGCCGGAAAAATCTTGATTTCATACTAATTTTTGAGGTTATGTTTCTTTGGACAATATGTTTTGAAAGAGCTGGGTTGCGGTGGTATGAAGAAGCGTAAAGGAAGTTTAAATTATTTTTGTCAAAAATGTTTTTAAGTGTTTTAAACCTTTTATTTTGTTTTTGGAATAGGTCTTATTATTATAGATTTTCTTCAAAGCGATTTAATTTTTTTGCTAAAAATATTTTTAAGTTTCTTAACTGTTTTTTGTTTTTAGTTTTGAATTTTTTTATTTATTTAATTTGTTTTTGTAAAAACAATACTTTTTATAATAACAATTAATATTTTTAATAAAATATTTGTTATTTTTCGTGTTAAGTCTTGTAATAAGAAGATGGCTCTTTCAAAACTTTGGTTGGCTCTTTCAATGCCCATGTGTTATGAAAGAGCCGAATTTCATGTTTTTTATAAATGGCTACAGGTCCAAGAATATTGTTGATTTTGGAAAATATTTCATGGTATTACGTTCATAAATGAATGAGAAAATACTTTTGATACAAGAATTATAATTTTATTAATTATTATTATATATTTTGTAACTTTTTTAAAACTGGCTCTTTCATGCCACTCTTCCCCTACTTACGTTAAAATTTCTCACACCATGTTTTTACAATAAACTATCGTTGTAAAAATAACCAAATGGGGCAAGCTTTAAAATTTGTCCTCTGATTAGCACTAATGGACCTCATTTCCGAAAGTATAAAACACACAATTTCTGACACCTTGGCATGAAAAGCTAAGAGCCTAATTATAAAAAAATTGTTTGAGTCTTTCGCTACCAAAATAACCGATGAAATTTCCTCTAAAATTGACTTTTATATCGTCCAGAAATTTTTATGAAATAGATTCGGGAAAATACGATGGAAAATTATGAATTATAAATTTTTGCTTCAGTTTCGGAAGTCAATCGAAATTAGTTTTTTACTGAATCATATGACTTCACTATAAACTTAATTCCTGCAGAGTTTGGGTAAATTTGTGTTTAAAAAAATAATTATAAAAAAAAGAACGAAACATAACACTTTTTGAGGAAATTCCTTTGATCATTTCGCTGTTGAAAAAATTCGACCGCTCTTCCTCAAATTCAGGATTTCTTATTTTATATTTTTTTTTTAAGTAATTTTCATCCAAATATTTCAAATCGTTTTAGTGGGTTCCAAGCTTAAAGTTGAAAAGACAACTCAAATCGAACCCCTCAAGTGATCAGTATCAGTCTGAAGGAAAAAAAAAATATATAAATATTTTTTCCCCCTTTGGTTGCTACAGTTGGCTAACTTAATTATTGAATTTATTAAGTAAAAAAAATCATCACAATTTGATGATAAGAAGCTCGGTCAAAGTCCTTTCAAGGGCTGAAATGGCCAATTTGTTGTTTTTTGTTTAAGTAAAAAAAATTTTTGTTGTATACTTTTTGTTTGTCTTGAGAATGATTTGGCGCCACTCGCATGATGCACCCCCCTTTCCCCCTCGCTACGCCACTGCATTGATGTATCGCTCTAAATATATATTTTACTTGTTATACAAATTTTCTGTATGTTTTTTTTCTATTTTTAAAAACCAAACGCTTAAAAAATCACCTATATATTAACTAGAATATTTAAGTCAATATCGAACAACGAAATCTTGTCCGGTGTTCAAATTTGATCTCTCGCCGAATAAAAATAAAATTGTTTAACTCTGCCATCACTGCTCGTGCAACGGCTCACCACCTAAATAACCGATGAAATTTCCTCCAAAATTGGTATTTTGTATCGTATTTTTTTTAAAACTTACATTCTAACTCAATTTCTTTGTGGGAATAAAGTATCTACACAGAGGGAAAAACCTATGGACTCAATACATAAATTTATGTACTCATCGCGTAGTTTTCTGCACACAAAAATTTTACATTTTTCATGTTTTGAGTACATGTTGAAATCTTTATTGACTACATAATGCTTTCAAGTGGTTATGTAGTCAATAAAGAATTTTATGTACTCAACGCATAAATATGTGTCGTGAATTCATGGATGTATGTGGTGAGTACACGCTCACTGTACTCATCGCAAACTGTTACAAATAATTTTATGTAATGAGTAAAGATCTTATGTACGTATTACATAAATTATTGACTCAGTACATACATAATTTACTCATTACATATTTGGAGTACATTATTTTATGCAATGAGTACATACATTATTTACTCATTACATATTTTAAATGCATAATTTTATGTAATGAGTACATACATAATTTACTCATTACATATTTTTTGTGCATACATTTATATAATGAGTATATACATCATTTACTCATTACATATGTTAAAAACATAATTTTATTCAATGAGTACATGTATAATGTATTCATTATATATTTTTTGTTTTTGTATTGAATATATACACAATTCATGCCTGTGCCTAAAGCACCCTCTCAACAAATGCAATAAATAATTTTATAAAGAAATGACTAGATTTCACAAATAATTGGCAATTACTTATAGAAACCCAGCCATTTAATTCTTATCCAATCATCGCTTTTCTTCTAGAGTACAGTGGAAAAACTCATTCCTGCTCTGATTTTCTAGAGGCTTTAGAGGTGTTGCTTATTTGAAAATCAAGAAACGAATGACATAAAACAGCAAAATCGTGTGCCGATGTGCAAGAGATACGTGTACTGAGTCCATATGTTATGTACTGAATAAATGTGTCACTTCAATCGTATAAGGGGGACGTGTACTGAGTCTATATTTTATGTATTGAGTAAAGTTTTTGTAAAAAAAGAAACAGTTTCGATAGTATCGTAAGTGTAGACGTAGAATTCCGTTTAAGTTGTAACCTCTTCTACTTTGTCTCTTTGGTCCGATTGTTTTGTTATTTTGCCACGTATTTTTATTGATCTTCCAAAAATTAAAAAAATAAATGAATAACACTCAATTATGGACTACTTATCGATGCCAAAACAAAGAAAAAGTTAAATAGTAAGTATGATTAAATGAGCAAGCAAAGAAGAAACAAGCAAAATTCAAAATTTATTGATTTCGATCATTTTGTTAAGTTTGACAGGTTGAGTTCATTGACTTAGTTGAAAAGAAGGCGAAGCACTTTCCATTGGTGCCACTTTCGTCTCTGTCCGATATATAGTTTAACTACTAATTTCAAATAAAAATTAAGACCCCGATTTTTAAAAAATCGTATGGTTACTATATTTCACGCTGAGCACATGTCCTTTCCTCTCGTCTCTGTCTGATATTTAGTTTGCTAGCTACACTTTCGTCTCTGTTCGATGTATAGTTTGCAAACTACACTCGCTAGTGCTAGTGGGATGTGGAATCCAAATTAATTTGCATTAAAAACAAAAATTTAAATTTTACGCCATCTATTGGGTAAAAGCATAAAAAGAAATATGATCCAACTCGTTTTTTTCATAAGAATTAAATCTAACCGGATCACAGACCCATTTCGTTAAATTTGACAGATTGAGTTCATTGGCTGAGTTGAAAAGAGGTTCATGACCTCTGGTTTCAAAATAGTATACTAGAACAGTAGTGCATACATAAACCCAATGCAAACTAATGCTTACAATGCTGCCAAAGCGAACCAATCAGTTCGTGCAAAACCAAAGCCATCAAGCATAAACAACGAAAGAAAAACAAAGAAAGCAGCAGGCACATAAGCAGCTGATGATTGATTTTCTTATATAAAAACATGCATTTTTCTACTTATATTTTACTTTTTTGTGACTTTAATATAATAGTGACAAAGTCCAAAGTTAGATATTCATTTAGCGCAGGATATATCTGATAGTTAAGTATATATATTATCTTTGAACGAAGAATATTAAAGGCTGTAGGTATACCCTAAAGTATTCGCCAAAAACGTTGCCTAATGACCTTGAAAAAATCTGTTAAAACGACCCCATACAAACCGCGCTGTAAGACGTAATTCTACGTCAAAATTACATAACACGTTGATTGAGTACACGTTGCTTGTATCTTGTAGTCAGTACACGCTCCCTTTACTCAGTAAATACTGCTCTTGTTGCGTTCTCATACAAGTTGCAGTGCATAGATTTTACATAGCTGTCTCTGTACTGACTACATAACTTTTTCCCTTAGTGTAGTGCAGCTACTTGATAAGCTACAAAAATAATTCCGATTGGCTTCCGGAACTGGTGGAAAATATTTTATAATTCCTTATTTCTATTGGATTTAAAAATCTTTTTCATGAAAATCAATCTTTGGAAAAATGTCGTGAAGAGCTATTGTCAAAAAAGATATTATTTCGATAGAAGTCAGCATTTGCTTCATTCATTCATGCTTATTGGTATAATGTTAATATATCACAAGATATAAACGGGTGAACAGAAGAAAAATCAAACCAACATTTTTTCTAACAAGCCCTTATTTCTAAAAATCGGATAATATTTGATTATTTAGGGAAATTTTTATGAAACAGATTCAGAAAAGTATGATATCAAATGATGAATTGTGAATTTTTCTCCAGTTTCGGAAATCAATCGGAATTATTTTTTTACTGAATCACATGAAAGGATGGTTTAAACAAGGATGAACAATGAAAATTTGAGAGGGAATTTCTTTAATTACTTTTGTGGCGAGGGACGCAACCGATTCTGCTCTAACTATTTTGACTAACTTTTGAATTAAGTTTTTTCCAAATATGTCAACCGCCTTAGTGGGTTCCATGCTAAAAATTGAAAAGACAACTCGAATCGAAGTATTGCCAACAACCTCTCAAATAGACATAATGAGAAAATAATGATGAATCAAAAAGAATAGAATTCTAATTTATATATTTGGGGTTTTCACTCGCTTAAATAAGATGTGTGGTTAGTTTTTATGTGACTCTCTTTGATTCTGTCCTATTTTGCTTGGTGCTACAATAATTTTGGGGGGAGGAGGGGTTTAAACCCTTTGGTTGCGCTAGTGTACAAGAACAATAATTTAGAATTCTTGGACTTAATACACCTGTAAGTCCACTTTTATAAGAAAAGAAATGTTTTGCTTTTTACATTATATTTTTATTTAAACAAAAGCAATGTTTATTATTAAAATGTTGGTTCAGTAAAATATCTAATATCTTATTCATAAAAATATCTTAATTTATAATTTTGTGAAATAACATTGTATAATTTATAATTTTGTGAAATAACATTGTGGCTTATAAAGTTGTTCGAATATACAAAAGTGCGTTATGCGCGGGCACAGGGGATGGCCGACACTGCTCTAAATAAAGACTGCATTAACCCATTAGACTACTGCTGTTCAATAGCTAAAAACATTTAGTGCGCACTTGATATTACAAAAAGCACTTGATATTACGTAGACCAAAATAAAAACCAAATTTTAAATAACTACTTCATTTAACGAAAATTATGATGAACAGTCAATTTAAAACTGAAATTAAAAATTAGTTTCGCAGGTTGAACAAAATTAATGGTTACATTAGAAGTTAAGCTTAGTGGCAGATACATACATATATTTAGTATTACGTTATAGTTTTTTGTTGTTTTTAATCAATTTTAAATTACCATCGTTTTGCGTGAAATCACAAGATATTTTAATTAAACGCTCCTAATTTACTTCATTCTAAATTATAAAAAACAAACAGCAAAAAAAGAAATTAATGAACAAAATGTTCGTTTAACTAAAATTTAACTCTAATATTAATTCATTCACCAAATGACAAAAAGTTTACAGTGTTTTATTTAATTTTTTTTTTATTGAGCTTAGAATTGAATACAAGATATGCAAAATGAGCCGAAATATACTTAATGAGTTCTTTTTAGAGCTTTTTACAGAGAAAAAATAACTTATATGGATTTACGAAGTTGCTTAGTGGTATCGTCGACTGTACTAGAGGTCGTTTATAAAAAACTACGTGACCGATTTTCAGTTTTTGCGACCCTCCTCAGTCTTCCGTGAATTTTCAATGATGCCAATAATAACATGCTCAAAATTTTAATAATTTTATTATATTTTGTTGTATTAAAATGTTCCCAAAAATCCTTAAAAACAAGGTCGAAACACTAGAATTCAAAAAAAAAATAATAGTTTTTATCATTAATAAAAGTTATTCCATCCTTAATCCCTGAGTCAATGCTATCAATCACTTTGATGAAAGAAGCCGGAAGCTGTGTTGAGGATTCTTCGAAATCAAATTCTCATTTCTAATGCAAGGAAATTCACCTGATCTTTGAGAGAGTTCCCATAAGTGCTGCGCCCTTTTAAATTAATGGACTCATTTATTTTGCTTCTTACACATTTTTGAAGCAAAAATCAACCCGCAGATGCAACACGATCTAAAACTGATTTCTTTTGGCGTAGAATTATTTCTTACAGGGCGGTTGGTATGGTCAGGAAACAAATTTTTTCAAGGCTATGAAATGTTTTTTAACCAATACTTTAGGATATACCTACAGCCTTTAGTACTCATCGTTCAAAGATAATATATATATTTACTAAAATATCAGATATATCCTCCGCTGAATGAATATTTACTTTTGGATTTTGCAACTAGCTACTTAGCAGTTGTGGCAGCTGCTTTCTGTGATTTTGTTTCATTGTTTTTGCTTGTATTGTTTTTTTTTTATACGAACGGATTCGCAGCGTTGGTTCTCTACTCCACGTTAAGAGGGCTCATTGGGTTCTTGTATGCACTACGTCTTAACTGTACCTACTGAATGCTCTATTTTAACACAAGAGGTCAATCACAACCTCTTTTCAACTCAGTTAATGAACTCAAACTGTCAAACTTAACGAAATGGGTCTGTGATCTGGTTAGATTTAGCTCTTATGAAAAAAACGACTTGGATCACATTTCGTTTTATACTTTAACCCAATAGATGGCGCTCACTATTTGGCTGACACGATATATGCATCCAACAGAGCAAGCGTTGATAAGTGCGTCTAGTAGAAAGTAGCAGAACTAAATATGTGAAATGAGCACATCTATTTTAGATTTAATAAATGATTCAGGTTTCGTTCCGGATCAATTTTTTGTTTTTGTTTTTAAGGTGGGACATAACATTCGAATTGTTCAGAGAATTGAACAAATTACAAAAAGTAACAATTCCAAACAAATATATTTTTTACTCCAACATTGTTTTCTAGAGCAAGTGGCAGAGAAAAAAACGGGGCCTCGTGGTTGCTTTGGAGTTTTTGCTGTCCGATCTGGAAAAAATTACTTTTTTAAATCTTACAAAATTGGTTATCGTATGACAGGAGCTATTTTTAATTTTTTTTCAATTTTTGGTGATGTTCCAACTTTTAAAGTGTGTTTTTTCGAAAAAAATATTGACTTTATTGTCTGTATTCGATATAATACTCTCTTTATTTCAGCAGGCGTTTTAGTTTCATTTTTTTTTTCGTATTCACCAAGCAATCTACATATTTTGTTTTGAACTTATGTTTGAACTTTTCGAATATTAGTTTGCCATACAATATTTGAAAAAAGCAAGCCTACTTTTAGTCTTTGTTTTATTTTTAGGTTGGAATCAATTGCTTTTTTATAGAAAAGTCAGCGGTTGCTTATAAATAAAAAATATTGGTGAATATCAAAAAAGCGAAAATAGCACGCTAACAAAATAGTAAGGTTGGTGAATACGGGCCTAAAAATTCATAAATAATCGAAAAAAAATTTAAAAAAAGCTCGTGTCATACGATAGCGAATCAAATTTAAGAAAATAAAAAAACAAAAACCCTTCACAAAATGAACCCGCTAGAGCCGCAACCAGTACGAAAAACATGGTTTTGAGATAAACGCGTTCAAAGTTTGTGAGCAAAAAAAAAACGGCGAAAATTAAAAATGCGCTCTCACTAATCTGGCTGTAACTTTTGAACCCGTAGGAATTTTTCCATGAAATATTAATTCTTAAAAGAAATCTTTTTTCTTAGTATCTTAAGAATATTTACTAAAAATCAAAATTATAAAAAAAAAATCGAAAAATAATCAATTTAAAAAAACGCCCAATTTTAATTTATACTGTTAAAGATGCCAATAATTACATGCTAAAAATTTCAATAATTGTATTATATTTTGTTATATAATAAAATGTAACCGAAAAAACCCTGAAATTAAGGTCGAAACACAGGACTACTCTTCAAATAAAGCAATAATTTCTATCATTAAAAAAAAAAAAACAAATTGGACATTTCAGCCCTTGAAAGAACTTTGACCTTTCATTGTGTGTTATTAAATGTTTGCACACAATTGACCGAGAACTGGACCTACATGTTTTATGCCGACTCCGAACTGCTAAAGTTCATGTTCTCAAGAAGCTTTACAGGGGCATTTTACGAAAAGCGGTATATTTTAGCAAAAACAAAAAAAGCAAAATTTCTAATTCTTAACAACAGCGCAGTGAACCTACATGAGTTAAGTCCCTTAGAGTACAATATCTTTTTTCTGGCTCATCACTGCAATGATAAATATATATATATATACTTATGATATCGTCAAAGAGATCAATGCTAAAAATTAACTCAAAGTTTTTCTCAATGTTTCTTTTGATATATGTAACTAATTGTTATGTAATTGATTTTATTCAATACCGCATATCGTGTTTTTACTATCACAACCTTCATTTCTCCAAGGAATTGTTTCATTTGAATAAAATCGATAACATTATAATTGGTAAATCGATGTCGTGTACGTCACGTTTAAAAGATATATATTGTCACCACTAGAGTAAGAGTGAAGGTGGAATTTTTTCAAATCACTACTAAACAGACAAAGTGTCAACAATTGTAAAACTACTGAATCTCCAGACTTTTTCATTTTTAATGTATTTAAAATTAACAGTTAATTGTTTGTCGCGTACGTCACACAGTTAATGGAAGTTTTTTCGTAAGGACAATATGGAAAAACAACAAAAGTTGCAGAATAAAGTGCTATCAATTCTAGATGAATTATAAACGCAGATTTTAAAAATGGTATTCGTTTTTCGTCATCAGTTCGAATTTAGGAGTTATAGGCAAAAATCTGAAAATTTGTCCTATTTTCAATAATTGCACTATATCTTTTAAATGCGGGGACGGATTTCGATCGTATTTAAATTTTTTATAATTAAGATATAAGTTATTTCAATTTGTGAACCCAAAGTTGAATTATCTTTTTTAGTTTGCGAAATATGTCCCTTCCAAGCTGAAAAATATTAAAATTTTAACATATTTTGAGACTGTAACTTTTTATCCTCTCTTAAATTTTCAAAATTGTTTTTTATATGGTGGAAAACTCTTTTTAAAAACTTTATAGAAAACTTTTTATCAAAAATATATATTTTTTTATCTCAATCTTTAGCAGTTTTAGAGATATTTTGAAAAATGTATCAATGTACCAAATAGCTACCCTTGAAACAATATAAACCAACTTACAGAGTTTTTCTAATAGTGACACGCCCCCAACTTTCTTAATCGTGATTTGTAATAATGCTAACCACACCTTCACCGAATTTCAGCACTCTAGTATTAATTTTAATTGAAAAAAAGTACTTTTGTTCAAGTGCCACGCCCTATGGATAATCCTTCCCACTTTTTCGTCGAAGGTTGTACTGAATCTTCCTACCCCTGTTTCATTTCAATTTTAGTACCCAATTGTCAATATTAACCTAGATACAGAGTTTTTTTAATAGTGACAGGCCAATGAGAAATCCGCATGGATGCCTATGCAAACCATCACAGATATATAAACTTTGACATTCTGCAGTGCATTGGAGACGAAATTCACACACAAAGATACAACATGGATGCTGAAACACCAATATTAAAAGTAAAAAACACCAATAAAATAGTTTAAATTCGTACGTGTCGCTTACGTCACATAGTATGTCGTGTACGTCACGCTTGCTTTTTATACATTTTCACATTTTTCTTAAGTTTAATGTCCAAATTTGACTTTGTATAGTTATCTTCAAAATGCATATTTTTATTATTATATCCATATTTTGTTTTTGCATTTCCGGTTTAGCTGCATTTTTGTGATTAATCGTTATTACATTAAAACTGGTTGATTCATTGTCGGGTACGTCACTCAACATTTGATCGTTTTTTTCTTTTAACCATCAAGAGAAATTTGCTTAAACTTATTTCTAAAAGTGTAAGAGGTCTTAAATTATTAAAATAATGCAAAATAATAATAAATAATTACTTAAATTTTTAGCAAGCTCCTTTGAAACATAGCAAAAGTCGTACAAATGTCGTGTACGTCACGATGGAATGCCCCTACATAGCATTTATTTACTCTCTGAGTTTTGCCATTGTCTACAGAGAGGTGGCGACCGATCAGAACAATTTTTTTTATTGAAAAACTTTTCGCCGTGACTGGGGATCGAACTCGGGCTCCGAACATGCTAAGCCACACACTTAACCTGCATGCCACGGTCACCACACATTTCTATCATTAATAGTTATACCATCCTTTATCGAAGCTTTGTTGAGAATTCTTCGAAATCGAATTTTTCAATGTACATATTTTATACCGACTTATTCAGCTGTATCCTCATTTCTAATACAAACAAATTCACTTGGTCTTTGAGAGGTTTCCCTTAAGTGCGGCTCCCTTAATCTGCACAAAGTTCAGTTTTTTTTTTCTATTTAAATATTAAGATTTATTTAAATATTATCATTTTAATTTCGATTTATTTTAATTGATCGGACTCATTTATGACAATTCTTACATGTTTTTGAAACAAAATTCAAGCCGCACATAGAAACCTATCTGTCGCAATAATAAAAACCAAATTTTTCAGACACATGCTGAGATGGGATAAATATACCTATACCTATAGAGAAAGAAGATGAAAAAATTTTAGAAAAAAAATCAGGAATCAATGAAAATAATGTGTACAACAAAATAGAGGAAACAAGTAAATTAATTTACGACAAAGATAAACGTCAATGTAATCGTTCAAATATAAAGATGGTAAAACATGTCATGAAGACGGTAGGGATGAACATTTTTCGAAATCATGGGAAAAGCATTTCCTCGAGAAGCACTCCCTCCACCTTTCGTTACTGATTGTTTTGATTTCAAAACCACATAAATTTTAAAATTTATTTTGTGAAATTTATTTTGCTGTTTGGAAATCCAAAAATTGAACTAGACGACAATTTTAGATATTCGAAAATTTTCAAACTTTGATCAAAAAAGATGCTTTGCAGTCTATAATTAATTGTACTAATTGTAATTAATTAACACGTCAAAGTACAAAAAATTACTTAAATTTTGGTTTCTTACTCTTATAAAAATTCCCTAATTTTTTTTTTTTTAAATTAGATTAAGCTGAAAGGCTTATAAAGGCTTTCCATAAGGGAACAAAATTGTTTACTCTTATAAAAATTCCCTAATTTTTTTTTTTTTTAAATTATATTAAGCTGAAAGGCTTATAAAGGCTTTCCATAAGGGAACAAAATTTCTATAATAATATTAATATAGTTTTCAAAAACAGTTTTAAACTTTCCACAACTTATCAAACTCAAAAATTTTCAATCTTTTGTTTTGTCGTGTATATTTTACAAATTATATTCATTCTTCGTAGCAAAGATCAAATTGAAAAGGGGAATTCACACTAGACTAACATGCTAGCGAAAAGTGTTTCGTATATTTGATTTGTTACGAAGAATTGATTTGTTTCTACACTTAACGACAGGTTTTTGTTGTTGTTGTTATTGTTGTGTGTACTATAATTTTGAAACAATAATTTTGAGTTATTGTGCAGTTGTTTTTGTAAATTATTGTAAACAGTGAATGACGAATGATTGGTTAAAATAAGGTAAAGGTCGTTCGTTTAACAGTGTTGGTTGTACGAGTATCACGTCAAGCATCAAACATCAACCGTGCAAAATTTGGGTGGAGTTGTTTATGACTTAAATTTTAAGACATATGTGATCACAACCGTTAAGATTGTATGACTGGTACCAAACGTCTATTGCATTTTTGTTTTTTAACAATTATATTATTTAATTTGATAAAATATTGAAGCAATGAATTTGCAGTTCGTTAAGTTTATGAACTATAAAATGCTTTGTTTATAACGTACAAATCTTACTTATTCTTTACTATTCGATCGATTAACTTTGTGACTAACTGGCTAGTGGAAGTGTCATGTCATGAGTTAGCATGGGCTCGTCATTACAATACATGGAGTGGAGTTCTTCCTACTTGAGCACTTAAATGGAAGTACTTAAACTTTCTATTGTTGCTTTATGTAGTGTAAAATGCACAGGAACTCTTTCGGTCACTCTTTTCAGAAATAATAAAATTAAAAAAAAACAGTAAACTTAAAACATTTATTCAAATTCCAGACAAAGAAAGAACGAAAGCAAAAATGTTTATGCAGAAAACCTATTTCATTTATTGTTTCATATAAAAGAGTACTTTTTCATTCCAAAAATAATAACAATTTTGAATTTGGGGCATCTGGGTGGTTGAATTTCGCAGGCCTTACCAGGCTACTCGGCAATTTTAGGGTAACTTCAGCTGTTTTTAGTACTAGCCGGATATTTGCTAGCTTTTCGTTTATTTGCATGCTTACCGAATTTTTGACGAGCAAAAAAAAAAACGCCATTAAAAGAGTCTCATTTATTGCTCTACTCCAAACTTGAACTATGGTGGGAAATAAAATATCCACCTCATCCACAATGATTTTTCATGTTCTTAAAAAGCTTAAAAAAATTGTGCACGTACTTGAATTAATTTGTTTCTATTTGTAATTTAGGGGTTAACTAGATAAGTATTAAGTTAAAGTGATGCAAAAATTGCCCTTCATTCTGTCTTTATTGTTTTCAGAATACATCAAATTAAACTGAAATGGTAGCAAGACTCTCATAAACGTTATTTAAATATTTTTAAGTATCCAGTTTTTATTTTTCATGACCTATGACGTTTCGAAGTAAGGCGAAATAAAAAGGGTATTATTTGCACAATTACTTTGAGTAGATGTGACATCACGTCATGTCTGCGTCAAAGATTGCAATTAAGTGAGTGCTTCGGATAAGCAAACGAACTTTGGACAACTAAAGTTGAGGCAACAAAACACAAATAAACAACAGATAGTATTAAATGCTAAAATAGTTAAGAGAAATTGTTTGTTAAAGCAGCAAATTTAAACAGTAGGGTTGCTTTCAGAGATGATATTATTGTCATTGTGACGTCACTAAAATCAAGTAGCGGAAGAAGTTGAATGCGCGAAAAATAGTTACGATAGGAAAATGGAGTGCCAAATTGAAAATGAGAAAAAAGTGTTAATTATACCCTAAACCTGAAAGGTCAGGGTATATTAACTTTGTGCAAACGTTTGTAACGCATAGAACGAAGCGAGTCCGGTATAGAAAAGTTTATATATTCTTGATCAGCGTCACCACGTGAGTCGAGCTATCCATGCCCGTCCGTCCGTCCGTCCGTCTGTCCGTCTGTGTGTTGTCCGTATACACAGGATAAGAAGAAGGAGTTGAGATAATTAAATGAAACTTGGTACACATAATCACATGGACCCAAGGATCTGCACTATTGAATATTTTTGGAATCCGCCCACTGACACGCCTACCTCCCATACAACGCAAAAATGTAAAACTGCATAACTCAGCTCATAATAAGCCTACAATATTAAAATTTGATATGTATGTGTTTTATGTCAACACAAAGATTTTTGAAAAATGGACGTCATCCGATTACGGACACGCCCACCTCCCATACAACCCAAAAATTGAAAACGCAATAAATAAGCCTCTGTTTAACCTACAGAGCTAAAATTTGGTACATATGTTTTTTGTAATAAAACAAAGATGGTTTTGAAAAGTGGACATCATCCGCCCACGGACACGCCTACCTCCCATACAACGCGAAAATTGAAAACTGCATAACTCAGCTCATAATAAGCCTACAACAATAAAATTTGATATGTATGTGTTTTATACCTACACAAAGATGTCTTCGAAAAATGGATGTCATCCGCTCACGGACACGCCCACCTCCCATACATCCCAAACATTGAAAACACAATAAATAAGCACGTATGTTTTTTATGACTAGACAAAGATGGTTTTGAAAAATGGACGTCATTCGCCTACGGACACGCCTATTTCCCATACAACCCAAAAAGTTTAAGACTCAATAAATAAGGTTATGTTTGTTATAGAGAAATTAAATTTGGTATGTATGTATTTTATACCAAAATTAAGGTGTGTTCAAAAATTGGGAGTAATCCGTCCGTGAACACGCCCACCTCCCATATTGATTGCACAATAAAGGCATTAGCTGTGAGCTACAGGAATAAAACTTGGTATGTGTAAATTTTTCATCAACATTTAAATGCATATAAAATATAGGCTTCATCCGCCCACGGAGACGCCCATTTACAATAAAAATTTTTTGTTTTTGAAAACTGGGTTTAGGGTATTTCATAGTCGGCCTAGACCGACTTTAGACTTTCTTTACTTGTTTTTGAATAAGTATGATTTTGAAGAATATCATAAAGAATTGTATCTTCTGGGTGTTTGAGAACGCGACGCTAAATCCCTCACGTAAATAGTATCTCACGCCATGTGCCTATTTAAGTATCACAGGTACAATTTCTAATCATTTCTTAAAGCATTAACTGCATTTAAAATTCATTACTTAGCTTACGTTGTGTGGTCTTGTGTCGACCAACATGATCGTTGGTTTGAATCATACACAAATCAAAGTTTAAAGCTTTACTTTTGGTTGTGTTTTTTTTTATGGCAAATAAAAACTTGGCTTAAATCCAAGCTTACTACATGTGCCACTAAAATAGCAGCAAGTGGAGCATATAAGAGAGAATACACTGAGCTTGAGTGAGCGCGAGTACCCAACGTAAGCTTTAACTATCTGTACAAAGCGCTTTAGATGTTATTTGTGCGCTGTAATTCGACGATTACGGTTGTTGCGAGCGCTGTGTTGTCTGTCGGATAGTTTTTCTTGTTGCTGAATGCTTAATAAAACAAACAAAATAGATGCAAATAAAAAAAAAAAAATACAAATATTGAGAAAGCTAAAAGCAAAAGTGTAGTTAAAATTAAGACGAAAGCTAAAAGAGTAATAAAATATAAAATAATAAAAAAAACGAAATATAACATAAACAGTCTAACAAAACTTCATTGCGCAAACGCGACTGGTATTTAAGCCTCGTTGAAGTGGTTGCTGCAATTTTTGTAATTTTTTTTTTGTTTGCATGCAACAACAAAATGTGAATCGAAAATTCGCAAAAGAACAAAAACAAAACAAGTGTTTGAGGCAAACATGAAAGATCTCCTACATAAGGGCAGATGAGAAACCAGTTTAAAAAGTGTTGAAAAATAGCTTTTTATTTATTAATTAATAATAAATTTATAAAAGTTTTCAGTGAATTAAGCAAAACATAAAAATATATAAATATATATAAATATTGACCATCAAACCTGGGTAGAGTAAAAAGCCCTGGCCCGCGTACGCCTGCTGTACACGCCTTATTTTATGCAACATTTTGCGATTTCCAAATTGTTGCAGTTGTTCTTGTTGTTGTTGTTGTTGGTGAAGTAGTAGTTGTTGTTAATGTATTATTGCACAATTTCTTGCCTTGCCTGTACATTTGAGCAAAACAACTACAACAATTGCTGCTGCTGTTGTTGCTGTTGCTGTTGCTGCTGTTGCAGCTACACCATTTAATTGACCACAACTGACCGCTGCTGTAGTCGTCATCAGAGTATTAGTGCGCTTCTAATATATTTTGCTTTAAATGTGCGTGTACCCGTGTGCCTGATACTGAGCATCGATATTAAAATTAATTTTAACGGCTTTATATAAAAAAAAACCAACACTTAAACACACATAAATTATTTATTTAAAATTCTTTTGTGACCCAGTTGTTAATAAAAAGCCTTCAAAATTGCGGTGTTACTTTGTTCCAGGATTATGGGGTACATCATGCGGCGCTTTTTGCGGTCGGCCATGATTGTCTTCAGTTGGTTTGTTGTACCCTATAGTCGATATACCAACATCAAAGTGAATCGGAAAAAGCTGCCACCCATACGCAGTCATCTGCTGGAGATACCGGCCGTCGATTTAGCCAAAATGATCCGGACCAAAAAGGTAAGTTTGATTTTTTTTACTTTCTTAATTATCGAAATAAGAATTGTTAAATATTCTTATTTCTCTTTCTTATATTCGTGTTTCTTTTTAAATATTCTTATCTTAACCCTATCACCGCCGCGCGATGTAGCTGAGAATTTCGGGGTAAAATTTTCAGGGCTTACTACTAGACTTCCCAGAAAGAAAACTCCATCACCACATTTTACCGCCATCGACCGCCAACCCCCCAGTACACGAGTGCCATATCATTTTTTTTTTTTTTTTGCTTTGAACCAAGGATTTCAGGTGTCAAACCTATTCAGTCAAGTCTGCCTGGATTCGGAAATGGGGAGATAGATAAGTAGGAGAGAAAGAGGAAATCAAGAGAAACAAGTGTACAATGTTGTATGTGTGGCGGAGTGCTATGTCAACATGCGAATTTGAATCTGAGGCAAGTGTTATGCCTTTACCACAGTCAATTCGAGTTATTAAGCAATCTCATTCCCCAAACATCTCTACCACCAACTACAACTTCCAAAGTTGTAATATTGATGAATTATTACACGGAGAAAATTATTTTGCTTGAATCAAGCCATTACTTTGCTTAAACGCAAATCAGCAAAATTTTTCTCAATAACGGTTTGATTTTATAAAACGTTTTCTAAATTGAAATTACTTCTCATATAATTTGAAAAAAGCAAAATTAAGATAAATTTTAGCAATAATTTGCTTACTTATTATAAATTCAAGTAGCAAATTTTGATTTGATTCAAGCCAAACTTTGCTAAGTTATTATAAGGTAATTGTGTTCAGGCAAAAGCAAAATTTGACTCAATGTCAGCAAAAATTTGCTCAGTTATTATAAATTGATTAGCAAATTTTGAATTGATTCAAGCAAAAAGTTGCTTGGTTATTGAAATATAAAACAAAATTCGAACTATAAATAGAAATACCGTGGCATGCAGGTTAACTGTGTGGCTTAGCATGCTCGAAGCCCGAGTTCGATTCCCAGTCGAAATGACCAATTTGTTTTTTTTTATTTTTTTTATAAATAGAAATAGCAAATTTTGATTTGATTCGAGCAAACACTCGCTCAGTTATTATAAATCGAAACAGCAAATTTTGATTTAATTCAAACGAAAATTTGCTAAGTTATTATAAATTTAAATAGCAAAATTTGCTTGATTTTTGCTGAAAATAAGCAATATTTTGAAGTGGCTGAGAATTATGCTCAAGTTTTGCTCAATCTCCATACAAATTTAGCAAACAGTTTTCTCCGTGTAATTTCAGTTGATTAGAAACGAGGAAAGAAACCCGGAACCTCTGGATTGGCAGTCAAGCACGCTAACCACTCGACTACCGAGGCCCCTCAAACTAAACTTTATTCAGGAGGACTTTTGTCTTGAAGAACCTATTTAAATTTTGAGAGCAATATTTTCTCGGAATATTTTAACCTCCTATAGCTTTTACCCGTATGGCTCATTTTGGTTATTTTTATACCCCCACCCACGCTACGTAAGGGGTAAATTAATTTTGTCACGACGTGTGTAACACCCAAAGGGAGACGTGGTAGGTATAGAAAAGTATATATATATTCTTGATCAGCATCACCACCTGAGTTGATTTAGTCATGTCCGTCTGTCTGTCGATACGATTACAGCCGTAATTTTCAAGCTATCGTAATGAAATTCGATATTTAAGCTTCTTTTAAAAAAACTAAGACCAAGTTCGAGAATGGGCTGAATTGGATGAAAACCACGCCTACCGATACAACCCCAAAATTGAAAAATCTATAAAGAGACTAATATTAAAGCTACAATACTGAAATTCGACATTTGTTAAAAAAATGGGCATCATTCACTCACTAACACGCCCACCACCCATACAACCCCAACATTTAAAAATCTATAAAGAAGCTAATATTTAAGATATAAAATTTAAACTCGGTATTTGTGTATTCTATGTCAAAAATAAGGTGTGTAAGAAACATGGGCATCATCCACCTACTTACACGCCCACCTCCCATACAACCCCAAAATTGCAAAATCTATAAATAGGCTAATATTAAAGTTACAAGACGTAAAATCGGTATTTAAGTATTCTATGCCAAAATTGAGGTATGATAGAAAAATTGAAGTCATTCACCTACTAACACGCCCACCTCCCATACAACCCCAAAATTGAAAACGCTATAAAGAGGCTAATATTAAAGGTACAAAACGGAAACTCGGTATTCGTGTATTCTATGTCAAAATTGAGGTGTTTTAGAAAAATGAACGTCATACACAAACTAACACGCCCACCTCCAATACAAAAAAAAAAAAAACAAATTGGCCATTTCAGCCCTTGAAAGGACTTTGACCGAGCTTCTTATGATCAATTGTGTTGTGTGTGTTATTAAATTTTTGCACATAATTGACCGAGAACTGGACCTACATGTTTTATGCCGACTCCGAACGGCTCATGTTCTCAAGAAGCTTTACATGGCATTATTTACTCTCTGAGGTTTGCCATTGTCTGCAGAGAGGTGGTGACCGATCAGAAAAATTTTTTATTGAAAACAATTTTTCGCCACGGCTGGGGATCGAACCCGGGCTCCGAGCATGCTAAGCCACACACTTAACCTGCATGCCACGGTCACCACCTCCAATACAACCCCGAAATTGAAAACTTTATAAAAAGACTTATATTTAAGCTGCAGGAAAACAATTTGATATGTATGTATTTTAGACTCATAAAAATAATAAAATCTCTCAAAATCTCATACAAAAAGCTCTCGAATTTAAGATTCTTTTACCCTTAAGAATTGACCATGGGGTTATTTAAACTTCGGCCAAGTCGAAGATATACCTTACTAGTTTTCTTTTAACTTCCTAAAAGTCAAACTAGGAGTTAGGTTTATATTTTCCCCAAAAAAACTATCCAGAAAATTTCTTTAAGGGTTATCGAAGACTTGTAAACTCTATAAGCTAAAGGTTCCACATAGAAAACGGAATGAAATGTGAATCTAATTTTATTATCGATATTCTTTGTATTCAGGCATCAAAATAGTCTTTAAAGGCACTGCCACTTACGCTGTGTCTTCACGAGTAATATTTCGGGCAATTTTGCGAGCAAGGAGATATTGCTTCAATTGGCAATACATATATCGATGGTGTGCAAAATATTGCCGCAATGTGGCATAATTGAAATGGCGTTGAAAGAAAAGTACATTCGTGCTATTAAAATTAAAGTCTATAGAAAATTTTTTTGCTAAGAATACCCAAGCAGATCTTGTAAATGTTTCCTTTTTTACAACTAATTTCCCACCAACACTCTTTACTTCTATTCAAATTTTATAATTTTATTATTTTGTCTGTCCACCATTGTTCACTTGCATCCATATTTAAATAAGATAACATATTGATATGTCAAAAATATTGTCCCCAAAAGCAATATTCTATGTGGAGCAATACCCTGCAATCATTTGGCAATATTGCCGGACATATTTCCTTGCTGGCAATGTTGCGTCTCCATGGGCAATATTCAAAGCAATCACATTCTGGCAATATTGCCATTGCCGCACATATTGCCCGTGGAGACGCTGTGTTAGCAATACAATAAAATTGTTCCTTTATTAATTTGAAATTTCGATTGAATTATTTTAAATTTGATCGTTAAAAATATTTAGCTTAAGGAAATTTGTAATATATAAAAGCTTAGAAAGTTTATTTTGAGCTTTGAGATATAAAATACATTTTCTTATAGACGGTTATTCTGTTGGTGTAATATGTTTTTCAATTTCTTGTATATTATGCTCTTACGTTGCCTTTGAACACTTGATTCGTTGATATAGCGTTGATTAGACCTTGACGTACAAAAAAATTAAATGCCAAGAACACCATCCGTTCTAAATATTTTAACGGGATTCTATGCTATCGGCACAAAAGCCTCGAGACTTATAATCTCTCATCCAGACTTATGTAGAATCTGTACAGATGTTGAAGAAGAGCAAACCATTAAGCAGTTACTGTGCAAATGCCCTTTTATCCAAATATGTTGACATTGCTATACGAAGATCTTAAAATTCTAAATTTATAGGATACCGTGATTTCTAAAAAATAGATTACTCTTCATTTTTGAATTAAACGTTATATTTATATTTAAATGGTCCTGCCTACCCCTCTTATTCATCCCCTTTTTTTTAAATTTTTTTTCTTTTGTTTTTAATTTTCACGTGAATTTTTGAGATTTTCAAAAATCAAAAAGTGTGATATATCCATTCCCTCCAGAATGGGAATTATCCATGAATGGGATAATGGAAGCCCTCCACCTAGCAAACCCATTGAAATCTACACTGATGGATCAAAAGTGAGAAGAGTCTACTCTGAATTACTAAACATCAATCTTGCCTTTAATCACTCCCTGACCACTGTAGTGTCTTCCAAGCAGAAGTTACTGCTATAAGTGAAGCTGTTACTTGGCTTCAGATGAATGATCATGGATAAGGATATTTGCATTCTATCTGAAAGCCAAGTCGGTTTTAAAGCCCTGGAATCTGTTAAAATAACATCAAAAACAGTCCTTAGCTGCCGCAGATCCTAAATGGCAGAGCTGCTCAAAATCTTCATATTCTAGATACCCGGACATAGAGACTTTCCAGAAAACTGCTTAGGTACTTACTTAGGTGGCCATGACAACCAGTTGTCGGGTTAGGACCGACTTCATTAGCTCTCGCCAGGCGTCTCTGCTTCGCGCGCGCCGTCTCCAATCTCTTTCACCAAGCGCGGTAAGGGCTTCCTCGGCCTGCTCAATCCATCGGAGGCATGGTCTTCCTCTGCGTCGTCGACACTCGGCTTTCACCTCAAACACCTTTTTCGATGGAGCTTCTTTATCTATACGAAAGACATGACCCAGCCAACGTAGTCGCTGAATTGTTATACGCTGGACTAAGTCAATGTCGTCGTAGAGCTCGTACAGCTCGTACAGTTCGTGGTTCATTCGACTGCGATAGTTGTCGCCATCTCGCACAGGATCAAAGATTTTGCGAAGAACATCAACATTTTTCGAACACCCCAAGAGCGACTTCATCTGTTTGAGATACCACCCATGCCTCAGCGCCATAGAGAAGTGCAGGTATGATGAGCGTCTTGTAGAGTGTTAGTTTTGTCGATCGAGAGAGGGCTCTGGAACCTAAATGCTTGCTTAGCCGATAGCACCTATTAGCAATTGTTATTATTCGCTTTATCTCCAGACTGACATTGTTGTTGCTATTTACGGCGGTGCCAAGGTATGTAAACTCCTTGACAACTTCAAAGTTATATTTGCCTGCTGTTACATGGGAGCCTAGACGCCGCGCCTACCTATTTGCAGACAGCATATACTTTGTTTTGCCCTCGTTCACCGTCAAACCTACTTTGGCTGATTCCTTTTCGTCAGATTTGTATATGGGCAGAACTCTTAATTGAAAAATGAAGACGTGAATATTTTAAATTATTCGGTCCTGAACAGGTCATGTGAGTTTTCTGTTGAGTTTACTTCGAAGTTTTTAGCTCTTTGTGGAATAATTAATACATTTTTTAACTTTTATAAAATTTTTTCTAAAAAATTTTAAACTTCAATTAAAACAAGTAAAGAAAGTCTGGGCCAAGGTTGATTTATTTAAGGTTGCGTACATTTTTTGACGCATCCTTATTTTATGTAAACAAAAATATTTTGACGTTTGCAGAGTAGGGTTTTGTGCTGCTCGAGAAAAAAAAAAGTATTTTTCAGGGTTTTGTGCAGTTTTCTGTTTTATTGTGTTGACTAAGTCAAGATGTGTTAAAATTTTGATTTTTGTCAAAATTGGAAGTAAAAGTGGTTTTTACGACCACCGTTTTCCAATGCAATGAAAGTTTCGAATATGAAAATATTTATTTGGTCTGTCTTTCTTGATTTTCTTAATATATATTTATTTCATTAAACCTTTTTTAGGGCATAGTACTGAAATCTTTCAATCAAAACTTAAATTATGGGGGTAGATCAAACTCAATGACTTCATTTTATCAGGACATCCGAATAAAAAAGGACCAATAAAAGTACTAAACCACAATTTTAGTATTCTATATACCAACTAGTACTACAAAAAACTACCAATAGTATTATATTCAGGCAACCGTGTCAGTTCTTTACTCAAATGACTACGCTCTTTTGCTCTCATTTCAAAATAAGGGTGCCGAAATGAGAAAACGTCAAAAATGTATGCAACCTTATATAAATAAGCCTTGGGTCTGGGCCGACTATTAAATACCCTAAACCCACTTTTCAAAAACAAAAAAATTTTTATTGTAAATGGGCGTCTCCGTGGGCGGATGAAGCCTATATTTTATATGTATTTAAATGTTGATGAAAAATGTACACATACCAAGTTTTATTCTTGAAGCTCACAGTCAATGCCTTTATTTTGCTTTCGCTATGGGAGGTGGGCGTGTTCATGGACGGATTACTCCCAATTTTTGAACACACCTTAGTTTTGGTATAAAATACATACATACACTGAGAAAAAAAACATACTTTAAAATTAAACAAAAATTTTTAAAATATAAATTTAACGCCTTTGCGTTTCTACAAAACAAAATTTAAAACAATCATGTTTAAATTTCATCTATACACTCTTTTCAATTTTTTTTCATTCATTATTTCTTTGAAACTTTCTTTGACATTTTTTGAATTTTGAATTTTCATTGGTTTGAAAAATATCGAACATAAAATAAAATAAAAACTAATTCAGTTTTTCAATATTGAAATATTTAAAATGCAAACTTCATTGAAAGGAGTTAAGATTTGGTATTCGGAGGGTCCCAAGGGTCGCTGATTACGAATCTGTCATCAAAAACTCGGAAAAAATTAAAAAATGGCATCGAAAAAATTATGCTTTAAGACATTTGTTTTAAATTTAAAAATTTTTGTTTTAAATTTGTTTTCTAATTTAAAAACATTGTTTTAAAAAAAAACCCTTGTTAATTTCTATGAACTTTAAAAACAGTTGTGTTTAATTTAAATGAATTTGTTTCAAGCTCTATTTCAAAAACAAATTCGTTTAAAATGAACACAATTTCATTTAATTTTAACACATATTTCCCTCAGTGTACCAAATTTAATTTCTCTATGACAAACATAACCTTATTTATTGAGTTTTAATCTTTTTGGGTTGTATGGGAAGTAGGCGGATGACGTCCATTTTTCAAAACCATCTTTTTCTTGTCATAAAAAACATACGTGCCAAATTTTAGCTCTGTAGGTTAAACAGAGGTTTATTTATTGCGTTTTCAATTTCTGGGTTGTATGGGAGGTGGGCGTGTCCGTGAGCAGATGATGTCCATTTTTCAAACAAGTCTTTTTTTTAATATAAAAAACATATGTGTCAAATTTTAGCTCTGTAGATTAAACAGAGGCTTAGTTATTGCGTTTTAAATTTTTGGGTTGTATGGAAGGTGGGCGTGTTCGTGGGCAGATGATGTCCATTTTTCGAAGATATATTTGTGTTTGTATAAAACACATACACACCAAATTTTATTGTTGTAGGCTTATTATGAGCTGAGTTATGCAGTTTTCAATTTTCGCGATGTATGGGAGGTAGGCGTGTCCGTAGGTGGATGATGTCCATTTTTCAAACTAGTCTTTTTTTTGTTATAAAAAACATATGTGCCAAATTTTAACTCTGTAGGTTAAACAGACGCTTATTAATTGCGTTTTCAACTTTTGGGTTGTATGGGAGGTGGGCCTGTCCGTGAGCGGATGACATCCATTTTCCTAAGACATCTTTATGTTGATATAAAACATATACACACCGAATTTTATTGTTGTAGGCTTATTATGAGCTGAGTTATGCAGTTTTAAATTTTTGCGTTGTACGGGAGGTAGGCGTGTCCGTGGGCGGATTTCAAAAATATTCAATAGTGCAGATCCTTGGGTTCATGTGACTATGTGTACTAAGTTTTATCCAATTATCTCTACTTTTTCTTCTTATCCTGTGTTTACGGATAACACACAGACGGACGGACGGACGAACGGACGGATGGACATAGATAGCTCGACTGACGAGGTGACGCTGATCAAGAATATATATACTTTTCTATACCGGAAAGTTCTATGCGTTACAAACGTTTGCACAAAGTTAATATACCCTCACCTTTCAGGTTTAGGGTATAACAATGGTTTAATATATAACGATTTTTAATTTAATATAAAGCCTATCACAGCTTAAATTCAACTTTTAACAAGTCGGAAAAGGAGTTCAATATTTGAATTTAAAGTGAATAAATTCTAATTTATATATATAGGGTAATTACATGGTAACTCGCGTTACATTCAGAAAGTTTTATGGAGCTTAATTAATCTTTAAATTTGTTTTATTTAGATTAACAAATACAAATGCACTCTGTATGAAAAGAATGAGTTTTGTGTGTTATAAATTGGTTAAAAAATTCAGTGGTACCATAAAATGTAGCCAATGAAATAATAATTTAGGTTAGTAACTCGCGTTACCAATTTTTGTCAACATGTTCAACAGGGAATAAGTTTCTTTAAAATGTTTCTGTTAAATTTGTGGGTAGATTTTATACATTTGACATTCATTAAAGCAGCAGGATTTTAATAAGCTTATATTTATAAAATACAATAATATTAAACCAAAGTATTAAAAATAATCCAAAAACTATGTGGTAACTCTCATTACTTTCGGTTTTTCTATAAAGATATTCAGGCGCGGATCCTCGCTGGGGCGATCGCCCCCCCCCCCCAAAACTTCATGAAAATTACTATTTCAACCAGGGACCGTAACGGTTATGGTTTTTATCGAAAAAGTCACACATTAACTGTTAGATTTTAACTTTTTTTTTTTCCGACAAAAATAAAAGTTATTTTGTGTCTTATATTTTTTCGGGCAAATATAACAGTTACTTTTAACTTGTATTTTAACAGTCAAAAATAACAGTTATTTTCTGGTTTTCTGGCAATTTGTATTTGCTTAAACGTCGTTTTACAAAGTACAAAACTATTGACACCATTACCTTCATCTCATCGATGAGCAAATATTACACATGGTATCAACATATGGTTTTTTAATTAGTGAAGCTGCTTTTAATTATTATTATTATTATTAAATATTTATTTATGAATAAATTACATAAACAAACTTAGTAGCTAGGCACTAACAACAAAGGTTTTCAGCCTAATTAATTAAACTAAAGAGTAAATATTACATTGCTTAAGGATATTTATAATGGATTCAATATTATTTTTGGTGACATGTGACAATAAATCGATTGGTTTTTTGCTTCTGTTGCTTGTAAAAATGTTGCATTCGTCCATGAGGTGTTTTATGGATAAAATTTGTGTGTTGCAGAGGGGACATATAGGTGGCTGTGTATTTTCCATAATATGTTGATGTGTTAAACGTGTATGTCCCATCCTCAGCCTGGTATATTTTTGAATGTGATTTTTCTGGCAGTCTGGTGGAAATCTAGGTGCTAATCCGTCTTTGTTAGTTCTTTTGTAGTGGTGTGTATAGTTTGCCCATTCCTGTGCCTGTTTGGCAGAGTAAAAACAGTAAATTAATCGTTTGAAGTCAGCTTTGTTGTAAGTTTGTTGGAGTGTAATTGGAGCTTGAGTTGCGTATTTGGCACTTTTGTCTGCGATGCTGTTGCCTATTATACCAACGTGACTCGGGATCCACATTAGTTTGAGTTTTCTTGGATATGATATAAGAATGTCTCGAATTTTTACAACAGTTTCGTTTATATTAAGTATATTTTCGACTGCTTTTATTGTGGAAAGAGAGTCCGTACATATTATGTATTTACCCCTCAAAGACTTGCATAAATTAATGGCGTGGAATATTGCTTCGCATTCCGCTGTAAAAATTGAGCAGTAAGTGCTAAGTTGAGACAGTCTTATTGTATTTAGATTGTTATCGACAACTGCATAGGCTACACCCGTGTCGGTTTTCGATCCGTCGGTGAAGTAAAGTTTCCAGTTTTTGTAGGAATCTATTGTTTCTTCGAAATAGCTTTTAAAAGTGGCAGGATTCGTAGAGTTTTTAGGTAGATGCATAAGATTGGTTACGAAGCTTTGTTTGGATAGCTTCCAAGGAGGGTGTCGAGCTTTGTATTTTAGATGAGTCCTAGCATCAAAACCAATGTCTAGAGCACTTTGCATGATGTGATGAATTGCTGATGTACCCTTTGGTGTTTTCGCTGTGATGAGTTTTTTCGGAAACAGGTGTTCGGTAGGCACTAGAATTTTGTGGATTAAATAGGCTGAGACTGTTTTTACTCGGTGGCCAATTGTAGGTAGTCCTGTTTCGGTTAGAATGTTGAAAATGGGAGTCGATCGGAAGGCCCCAATGCTGAAGCGAGCGGCAGCGTTATAAACGGTTTGAATTTTGCGCAAATTGGAGTTGGCGGTATGTCCATACACTGCTAGTCCGTAGTCAATTTTCGAGCATATAATAGCTTTAACCAATCGTATTGTCACTGATGGATGTGCATTACTATGATAACTGGAAATGGACTTAACTAAGTTTAATCTCTTTACAAGTGATTTTTTTAGATAATCGATGTGCAAAGACCATTTATAATTGCTACTGAATATGATACCTAATATCTTAAGACTATTTACAAATTCCAAAACATTATTGTTTATTGATAGATTTAAGTTAGTACAATTTCTTTTTCTACATATGTGTAGTACTTTGCTTTTTGAGATGGAAATTCTGGCACCAGAATTTTGACACCATGAAATTAACTCCCCGATAAGTGCACTAAATTCGGATTGCAATGAAGTTTCATCTTTATATTTAGAGATAAGAAATAAGTCGTCTGCATAGATGCAGTGGCTAAACAATTTATATTTCACTATAATTTTGTTAACTGCTTCATAAGCAATCTGAAATAGTACCACTGAAAGGGGGGACCCTTGCGGAATACCATTATTTAAAGCAAATAATTGTGAGTGTGAAGCGCCAATTCGAACTCGGATTTTTCTATTTTGAAGAAAGCTTTTTATATAGTTAATTACATTTTTCCCAACCTTCCATTCTAATAGTTGATTAAGGATAGTATGACAGCCTATCCTGTCAAAAGCTTTTTCAAAATCAATAGAAATTACTGAGATGTGATTTTTTGTCGACAGAGCATTAGAAATTTTATGGTCGAGGAAAAGGAGCGCGTCGGTTGTACCTTTACTGTTTTTGAATGCTACTTGATTAGCAAGTATCAGATTTTTGCGATGAAGAAACCAAGCGAGCCTTTTGGAAATAATTTTTTCGAGTAATTTGCTAGTACATGAAAGAAGAGAGATTGGCCTAAAGCTGGTTAAATTATTTGTGGGCTTGTTTGGTTTTAGCAAAGGGACGACCGTTGAATTTTTCCATTCCTGTGGAATAATGCTTGAAGTAAATACTGCGTTATATATTTCAAGTAGGCGAAGCTTTGCTGTTGTGGGTAAGTGCATAAGCAAAGGATAGGTTATTTTGTCAAAGCCCGGTGCTTTGCCTTTTGTTGTTGCTAAGGCGTTGTTTAGCTCTATTAATGTTATATTGGTTTCGATAGATTTTGCGGACGCACAGGGGTTGTAAGTGATTATGGTGTTAACGTTAGTTTTATTAGCTATAAACTCAGGGCTAAAGTTACTGTCTTGAGAAACAGCCGACCAATGTTTGGCAAAGGTATGTGCGATAACATTTTGATCAGAAACTAGTGAGCCGTTACTAGTGACTAAGTTTTTAATTGTGAATCTAGCTTTTTTCCCGTGAAGTTTGTTTAAATTGTTCCATAATAGTTTAATTGGCGTATCAGGGTTAATAGAAGCAGTAAACGCGGAGAAAGAATTACGTTTGGCGATCTTAACCTCACGTTTAAAAATAGAATTCGCCTTCTTATAAGCTATGAGTATGTCAATTGAGAAATTACGTTTGAAGGCTTGCCAAAGATTTTGTTTATTTGACCGGAGCTTAGCTAAGTTTTTGTTCCACCACCTAGCAGTTTTGGAGTGGCTGTAATTAAGAGATGTGTGTGGAATTGATTCGTTAGCTGCAGAGATCACTTGTTTGTGAAAAACCGCGGCGTCTTTGTTTATATTAAAAGTCATTCGTGACATGCTTATTTTTTCGCATAGTAATTCTTGGTATTGATTCCAGTTAGCCTCGTCTACTTTGAATCGTACTAAATTTGTTCTACTAGAAGTTGGGATTTGGTTTTGATGGCGGTTTTGAAAAGAAATGAAAATCGGAAAATGGTCGCTTCCGTGTGGATGGGAAGCAACGTTCCATTCGAGAAAAGGCAGCAAATTAGCAGATGCAAAAGATAGGTCCACATGGGACAAGGTAGAATGAGTCGAAAGGTGCGTAGGAGAAGAGTCGTTTAGAAGTGTAAGATTTTCTTGCAGAAAGAAGGTTTCTATGATTTTACCTCTGCGGTTCGTGTTGGGTGAACCCCACAGTATGCTGTGAGCATTGAAGTCGCCTAAGAGGAGTGAAGGAGTTGTGGTATTTTTGTAGATGGTGGTTAATTTGGTAAGCGTGATATTATCGGATGGGGGAAAATAGATTGAAAAAATTGTCATTTTAATGTCGTGAAATATTTCCACCGCTGTTGCTTGGGTATTGGGTGGCATTGTGAGAAATTTGTGTTGAATTGAGTTTTTGACAAAGATTGCTGCACCTCCTTTGCAACGAGTTGTGTTACACAAATTTGATAGGTTAGAGTTATAGTTTCTTAGTAAATTGTGACTTATTTGAGAGGATTTCAAGTGCGTCTCTTGGAGAGCGATTACATCTGGAGAAAAATCTTTTATGAGAAGTTGTAGTTCATGTAAATTGTTGTAGAATCCGTTTAAATTCCATTGAAGAACTTTTAGGACCATTAAAAAGAATAAAATAGGATTACTCTTCAAAAGTATTTGTAAATACTGGAGAGAGTAGAACTAAAAATATATTGTTACATTTCTTCGTCTGATATTGGTATAGTGTTAGAGTGAATGGGATCAGTGGTTGAGAGTTGAGATGAGTTTGTGTGGGCGTTGGATGCTTGTGGCGTTTTGGTAACTGATGAGTGGATTTGTGTGAGTTTAGCTGAGCTTACAATAGAGGTGAGTTTGGGTTTGTTGTTTGACTTTGAGTCTTTGACTGAGTCAGTTTCATTGCGTGGTGGGATTGCAGGTGATCTAGCATGTGTTGTGTTTTTTGAGAGGAGTGATTTTATATCGAGTGATTTTGTGTCGAGTGGTTTTGAAGTAGAGAGAGTTGAAATAACCGGTTTTTGCTTTAAGTTTTCTGAGAGTGAGTCTGAATTGGAGTTCGGAGAAGGAATTGATGTAGAGGCTAAATGTTGAGTGGAGTTGTCGTTGTTCGATGTAATTGTTTTAGATTGTTGTATTCTTTTTTGTCTTAATTTTATTGCTTCTTCAAGCGATTCTATGGGAGTAGTAACTGTTATAGTTTTTTCGTTAACTATGTTTGTTGCTACAGCATATGAACATTTGTTAATTATTTTAATTTTAAGAATTTCTTTGCGTTTTTGCATAGTTGGGCAGTTTTTATTGCTTGATCTGTGTTCTTGGCTGCAGTTAATGCATTCAACTTTCAAACAGGGTGTTGGATCGTGAATAGAGGTTGAGCAAACATCGCATTTTGCCTCCGACTTACAATGTTTTTTAGTGTGACCCAGTTTAAAGCAATTTTTGCACTGTAAAGGTGAAGGAATGTAAGGGTCAACCTTGTAGTTTAGAAAACCTATTTTTAATTCTGCTGGCAAATCGAAAAGATCAAAGGAAATAATGTGCAAAGAAGTGTTTGTGACTTTACCTTCGGAAAACTTTGTGATTTTATGACAATCAACAACATACTGGTCTTTAAGGCCTTCTTTTATTTCTTTTTCGCTCAAATTTATCAGGGGAGGAGCGAAAATAACGCCCTTTACAGTGTTGAGTGTTGGATGAAGTGTCACAGAAATGGGACAGATATTTGACAGTTGAGTGGCTTTAAGAAATTTGCTCGCATGAGTTTCGCTTTTTGCTAGAATAAGTAAGTCGCCTTCTCTAGTATATGAGATTTTTTCGGGTTTTTCGGAGCTTATGCCTTCCAAGGCTTTTGTAACCAAAAAAATGTTAAAAGATCTGATTGGTTTGTCTGGAAGTTTACTTTTTAATAACAAATATTTAGGACACGCGTGTTTGTTATAAGTTTGGCTTACTCCCAACTTAGGAAAATCATGTTGGTTTTGCAGGTTAAGGTTATTTGATTTTTTTCGTTTTGGTCTTGGATTTGATCCATCCGGATCTAAAATTGAATAATAATTACCTCCTGAGGAGGAGGCCATCCTGACGAAGCACTTATTCAACTAGTTACCAATATCACGACGATCAGATAATAAGAATTATTAATTTCACTCTCAACAGAACTGAATCACTATATTTGTACTAATTGAGTTATTAGCGAAGTTGGAATGAAGGAAAGAAAATCAAAACACGACTGTTCTCAATGAGCGCAGGGTATGAACTGTGAAGCTGCTTTTAAGAGAACACAAATTGCCTGATATTTTTGACCAAAAAAATAAAAGTCACGAAATAACTGTTATTTTTGACGGAATAAATAAAAGTCAAAAGTGACCGTTACTTTTGTCCGCAAAAATTAAAGGCAAAAAATAACAGTTAACTTTTAACTTTTATAGAATCAGTCGAAAATTTAAGAGGCACGTAATATGTGTGAAGCTGAGACCATTTGTATCATAATGGTATATTTGAAAAAGTCCTGTGACAATTCTTTCATTATGTCTTTTTCATTTGAAAATTGTAAAATAACTGTTTTTTTCGGTCCCTGATTTCAACACATCTTCTAACCTAATTTAAAAATATATTCGAATTAAAGCATTTGTACATGAGTATTTAATTGAGGCACACAGTCTTTTCTATGAATCATGCAAAACCTATTATAATTTAATAATTTTAATATAATATAATCCAAAACTTTTTAAGACGCTAAAAACAAAAAAAAAATGTTCTATATTCTGCTTTAATATGCATTCTGGGCAAACTACTCATATTCCTGTGCTTGGTAAGATAGATGTATTTAAAATGTCTATTTTCAAAAAAAAACTGGATGTATTTAAAAAGTCGATTTTTAATAAAAACTGGATCTGTATTCATTTTTATTACCATTTCCTGATACTGTCACATTGAAAAACATTACGTTATCTACAGAAGCTGTAAGAAAACTTTTTAAAAGACATTTGGTTTTTTCAAAGAACCTTCTGAGGTTATAGAAAAATCTTTAATTACATAGTTGGAGATGTGGCACATGCAATGTGAAAGAGAAATGTATGATTCAAAAACTGGTGCTATATTCTTATTGGACTGCTGTTATAAGTGAAGTTTATCCTCTCACTAATACCCTATTCCTATTAATCATGCTATTAAATCCAAGATTTAAGCCAAAAATTCGATTCGTATCTTTTTATTTTTTGTATAAATATGCAAAATTTTTGTTGTATTTCTTTCATATATGAACATTTTATGCACTGAGAGAAAAAAACATACTTTAAAATAAAACAAAACATTTTAAAATCGAATTTTTACATGTTTCTACAAAACTTAATTTATAGCAAGTGTGTTTTATTGTCAACTATTTTCAACTCCTTTCTATTTTTTTATTTTCTCTTATTATTTCTTTGAAAAAAAAAAACAAACAAACTACCTTAATACAATGACAATTTTTGAATTTTTTAATTGGTTTGACAAATATTAGATAAATAAGATAAACATGAAAGCGTTAACATTTGGTATTCGAGTCCCAGTGGTAGCTGATCAAGAATCTGATGCCAAAAACTCGGAATAACTTAAAAACTGGCATCGAAGAAATTAGTCTTTTAAAAAGTTGTTTTAAATTTTAAAATTTTTGTTTTAAATTTGTTTTTGATTTTAGTTTTGTACACTTCCGACACACTGTGCAAAATTTGTTGCCTTTCCCATGATGTTCTCACATACACAATTCTCGAAATATAATTAAGTTGTCGTAAATGTGAAAGGATAAAATTTACATATATTGTTTTTTTTTTTTTTTTTTTTTGAGTCAAGGACCTACATCCATAAACCAAGCAGCTACATCAAAGCTAATTTGTATCCCTTGCGTTGAAACGTAAATAAAAAGTGTGTTCAGGGTCAAAAGTGAAACAATCGCAACATGTTTACATCACTGTTGTACTTATAAGTCAAAGTGAACTCCTTACATCTCTTCTTTTAGCCAATTCAAAAATAAATCATGAGGTTATTCTCCTCAAGTATATAATTTAGTCTGATTTTATGCAAAATTAAGGCCACTAAAGCAAGTGATCTTCCTATTTTGTTTTTTTCTGTTTAATTACCAAAGACTTGTATTCAACAAAATAATAAAATAATAATCAAAAATATTTCAGCAAAAAGTTCAGATAAAATAAAAACCACGAAACCAATAAATCGCAATTGAAAAATGTAGTATTGCATAAATGCGCGATGCAAACCGTGGAGCTTGCCTCACACTACCGCGAGATAAATTAAAAATTATTTGCACATCATACACACACACACACACACACGCACGCACATAGATTGTTTAATAGCTTTTCTTTCTAAATATTTTCTTTCGGTTATTTTGTTGATTTTATTATGTTTTGTTTTGTGGACTGCAAACTATTTCTTCAATGAAATCGTTTGCTTGGCGAGTCACGAGTTACAGTCTATTGTCCAGACTGTTATTTAGAAATATACACACATTCTTACAAACATTTAAACTAACGTACCCAGCAAACGATTTCTATCGCGAAAGATTTGCGTGAGAGACTCATACATGGAAAAACTCTATTCGTAGACTCTGCAAATTCACATCTAGTGAATTCATGTCTAGCTAAAATTTGTTTAAGAGATTCAATGTTTTTATTAAGAAAGATTTGACTTTTTTTAAATTATCATACCAAAGAATCTAGTGAATACAAATTAAGGAACTGCTTACAACAGGGGTGATTGCAGGGGGGATTTGGGGGTTAACCCCCCCCCAATGAATAAAATAAAATGTATAAGGCAAACTATTAAAAATTAAAAGATTTGAATAAAAATACTTTGAGTAAAAAACTTCTTATGAAAACTATTAATAAAAATAAAGGCATTTTAAAACACAGGATTCAATACTCAGAGTATTACACTTTTCATAAAAAATTCCAGTCTAAAATCAAATGAAAGACAAATAAAATTTGAAAAGCAAAACGATACAAATTATGAAGTATTTTATATCAGTTGTATTATTTTAAGCTATTTTTTTACGAACATACTGAGTCTTAATGAAAATGAAAAAAGTAGGTCGACGTCCATGAAATCTACACAGTTGTAATGTAGAAATCGAAAAATGTATTGATGCTATACTTTGAACAAAATCCTATGAAAAAAAAAACAACGAGTAGTTACATAGTTTTACAGTTATAATTGATAAAATTACTTTGTACTTGTAAATACTGCGTTGTAATAACGTTGCACTTGTTGTAAATGATAAAAAAAATATATAAAATGTATCGAAAAGCTATCTGCCATACACGCAGAAAAAAGTTTCTCGAAATATGATAAAAAAAGACATCATATGTTGAGAAAGATGGTATAGACTTTGCTCCAGAGAATGCTTTTCTCTAAATGCGATACTAAAAATTCTCTAAAAATTATAAAAAGCTTCTATGAAAAAGAGAAATATATAAAAATATATCGTTTTTAGAGAAAAATACTTGTTTATTTTTGAGAAAAAATTTGTTTTTATTGAATAAAACACTTCCTTTAAAGAATTTTTTATCAAAATATAGGAACAATTTTTCATTTTCATTAAATTTTTCTCAATAAATGAGAATTTTTTTGTGCGAGAAAAATACTTATTGAGACGAGATAGAGACTTGAAATATTTCCATTTCCTAGAAGTGAAGAAATATTTGTCGAAAATGTGAAAATTTATTCCAATTGAAGAAAATTTTATTTGAAAAAGAGAAAATTGCTTTTATCGAAAATAGAGAAATTTCTTAACCGGAGCAAGGTACAGTGAATCAAAAAAGTTTAGGCACAAGCAATGTTTCTGAAATAAAGTTTTGCTTAAGTATCTAATAATAACGAATTTGACCAACTTTTTAATGAAGTAAGTACCATTAGAAATAGATTTTTCTTAACATCCAAAAAATGTCCCGTTACTTTAAACACAAATCGAAATTTAAGCGGAAGAAGGAAAAATCCTTATCAAAAAAGTTTAGGCACACTTTGTGAGTATCTCATGTTGTTTCTTAATTAACAATATCTCTTGGTTTTTTGTCTTTAAGTTTTCGCTTAAGTTATTTGTTTAAAGTTTTCACTGAGTGTTGATCTTGGTTTCGGTAAAGATTGAGCGAAATAAGCAGTGGAACAGAAATTTCAGCTGACGTTCATAAAATATTAATAAATGTTTACGTATAGAAAAAACCGTATCGCAAAACCGATAAAAGAGTTAAGAGATCATATTCAAGTGTAAGTAACATCATAAATCATTATATAAATACCGATAAAGTAAAGCCTAAGAACCGATCGGGTCGTGCCAAAACATTAACGTTACACCAGGAGTGGATTGTAGTGCCTGCAGTTGCTCAAAACTCTAAACTTTAGCTGTTAAATTGTGCTACAAAGTACAGCAACGGTTTGAAAAAACGTTGATGCTCGACCACTTCGCAATACACTTAATAAAGCTGGATATGCGGTACGAGTTTTTCGACGCAAACTACAAATTTAGGTTTCAAATAAAAAAAGAGGTTGGAGTTCCCAAAACCCTACGTAAATGAGCCGAATTCATTTTGGGATTGTGTTATACTTAGTAATGGATCTAAATACAATTTGTTTGCATCATATGGCGCTCAAAACCATTTAAGAATATTGAACAAAGAGCTGTAGGAAAATCGCATAATAAAAACAGTGAAATACAGTGGCGTAAACAGTATGATTAAGGGCTGTGTGGCGGTATCTGGAGTTGGGAATATCATTTTTATTGATAAGGAAATGGAAACACCTTTGCTTAAATATTTTAAATGAGCTTTTGACACCTAGTGTTGAAAAATTGGGGCTAACTGGGATACAATATTAATTTCAACAAGATAACGACCCAAAAAATTGGACCTATATTTTAGAGGAATGGCTTATCTAGCTCTGAAATCAACTAAAAACACCTTTGCAATCACGCTATATGAACCCCATTCAGCATATTTGGTACTTATTAGAAAAAAATACGAAATCTCATATAATATACTTCTAAAAATACGCTCAAGGAGACCGTACGCACCGAATGGTCAATAATATCACCAGAGAAGACATCAACTTTTGTAAGAATGCGAAGATGTTAAGAGGCGATAATTTAAGCCGAACGTGGTTTAACTAAATGGTGACCGTGGTCACCGTGGTCACGCTTAGCATGCTCGGAGCCCGGGTTCGATCCCCAGCCGCGGCGAAAAGTTTTTTTCAATAAAAAATGTTTTCTGATCGGTCACCACCTCTCTGCAGACAATGGCAAACCTCAGAGAGTAAATAATGCCATGTAAAGCTTCTTGAGAACATGAACTCTAGCCGTTCGGAGTCGGCATAAAACATGTAGGTCCAGTTCTCGGTCATTTGTGTGCAAACATTTAATAACACACACAACACAATTGATCATAAGAAGCTCGGTCAAAGTCCTTTCAAGGGCTGAAATGGCCAATTTGTTTTTTTTAGGTTTAACCAAATATTAGAGGACTTGACATTTATTCACTCTGATAAAAACATAATCACTTGTGCCTAAACATTTTTGATTTCAAAATCATGTTTTTTTTAGTTTTTTAACATTTTATATGAATTAAAATTGAAATTAAATTTTTATTTTGGTGTAAAAACAAAATAAAATATTTATTTTTTAAATGCTTATACTTTTCTTTTCTGCAAGTATACTGGAAAAAGTTGTACTAGCAAATTTAAACTCAACTGCTTTGTGCCTAAAATTTTTTGATTCACTGTATGTGTTTTTTTCTGAGTGTAGAACCTGGCAATTGCTCACTGCCAAAGTACCTGGAACAAAGAAAATTTTTATTTATTTCAACGTTCCCAAGGACGTATTTCAGAGAAGAAAGAGGTCTGAATGTTGCAATTTGCAGCTGAAGGCTTCCAAAATAAAGGGTGATCCAATACGAGGTTCCTTTTTCAACTGGGTTGTTTTGACGAATGGCTTGTCCATATGACGTTTGTGTTCAGTATTCAATACGACTTAAGCTCCTGAACAACTTTTATTAATTGTGGAAACTTACTACCAAAATCAGTCATCAGTTAGAGAATGTTATAGAGTTCTTCAACATAATTTTTTTCATTATGGGCGTCCAAAATGAAACATCACCAAATTTCGAACCAATTTTACACTGTTGGATATTCATCATTTAACCAGAGTGCATAGTAGTTTTAAGAATATTGCTGCAGTAGAAGAGAGTGTTCGCGAAAACCGTGAACAGTCGAACTCAGGCTTTGGGAATTTTGGGAAAATTGGACCCACAGAATAAACCATTTAAGAGCTAGTCGTGGTAATATTTGAAGGACATAATTTTTAAATATGGAGTTGTAGGATCTGAACTATCATTGCAAATAAATAGTTCATCATCAATACATTGATTTTTATGTATTTTATTTAGAAAATAAAATATTGGATAACCCGCTACTTATGAATGTAATCTAAGAGAGCTATTTCGAACTTATGTACCAATTTTTATAAGTCTACGTTGTATCGGATGTAGTCACTATTTGCCGTATGACTCTCGATGTAAGCTAACAAGGAGATTCATTTTTATAGTAATTTTTTCAGTTTGAAATGACGTGGCCATTACGTGGCCATAACAACTAATGATCTGGTCAATCTTCGGCCTGGTCAATCCGTCGGAGGCATGGTTTTCCTCCTCATCGTCGCCCTCACTTTTCGACTCAATCACTTTTTTCTCTTGAGCTTCTTCAGCCCTGTGATAGATATGACCCAGCCAGCAGATTCGCTGAATTTTTCTACAGCAACATTATAAACCAATCTATACGATTATATAAAATTGAAGTGGAAATATTAAGTGCACCAATGACTCCAAAACTACTGGACCGATTTTTATGAAAAAAATTTTAAAATATCATATTTGTGCTACAAAATGCCATAGGTGGGGTTTATTTAAGAAAATTTAACAATAAATATATATTATTAAGTTGTTAAGTTTTTTAGGAAATTACCACCGATGCTAAGCAGTGCTTGGTCGCTTGCTTTTCACGCGTCTGTGTTACGAGAGTTTAAACTTCATGTTGCTATCAACCCTTCTCTTTAAAGTTTATTGATCTCGCTCTCCACACTCCTTCGAAGAGTAACCAAAAGCAGTTGGCGCTCTTTGACGTGGTGGGAATACAAGTTAAATAAACCTTGCTGTGCTGTTATTGCTGTAGAATGATGAGCTGCAAACCAATGTGTGCATATTTGTTTCGCCGCATGCAATTTCTTTACACATATTATTATTGTAGTTTTCCAATTTTTTAATATTTCAAAATGCGGCATTCACAACAGCGCTGCCGAAAGTACTACTATCGGAGTATTTTACTCCTATTGACTCTTGAGTACTACTATACTCCCCAAACACAAAAAGTACTACTATTTATTAATAGCTCAAAACGGCCTAATTTGTTCTCGCCATTAATGTAAAAATAATTTTTTCTGAAAGCTTCCTTTTTTCGTTCATTTTATTCGTTAATTTTCTTGTCCACCTTGTCTTTCATTATGCCGCACAGTGTAACGAGGCGGCCAAATGGAAAAAAATTCGCGAATTTGGAAAATAAGTAAGCAAACTTCTAGTTAATAACATACGTTATGTGAATCTAACTCCATTCGGCGATATCTTTCCATTTATGGAAGTTATGCTCATTGTTTTAAATTTAACGAAATTTCAGTTTCTGCAGTTTAGTATTGAAGATTATATATCGTTAGATTAAGCAACAACAAAAGATAGTAAACGATTAATTACTAACATTTTGTTATACCAAAACAAAGTCCAAGAAATCGTAAAACAGCAAAAGTTGTATATACTTTAAAAAAATTTGTGCTTTCCACTTTTATTCATTAACTTTTTCACATGTTAGATAATCAACGTGTAAAGGGTGTCTCAGTAAGAGTGCACTTTCTTATTTCAAATTAAAGATGCGTATTTTTTGAGAGAGTCGTGATTTTTTTATTGAATTGTAAAAAAGACATGTTCCGATTATGTATGGAATAAAATACCCGACAAATGGCCCTGATGACAGACCATTACACTTTTCTTGAAATTTTCGATGACATTTTCACAGAGATGTGGCTGTATCTCACCGATGACGTGTCGGATCTCGGATTTGAGCTCAGGAATTGTTTCTGGTTTATTCACATAATCCTGTGATTTCAGAAAACCCAAAGAAAAATCGCACGGCGTTAAATCGCATGATCGTGGTGGCCAGTTGACATCAGCATTTATTGATTTAATTTGTTATGGAAATCGTTCCTGCAATAAATCCATTGTTTGATATAAATGCAATTAATCCGTGGTGTGGCAGGTGGCGGCATCTTGCTGAAACAACATGTCGTCCAGATCCATGCCTTCCAGTTGAGGCCACAAGAACTCTGTTATCATGTTTCTGTAACGAATGAAATTTGAAGTTGTTGAAAACGATGCCGAATTGATGTTGTCGGAATTTCGGCGACACTCTCGCTTACAGTAGCAATTTTTTCAAGAGACCAACCAGTACGTTGACGCACAGTAGTCTTACTGTCCATAGCCGACACAGTTTCTTCAAATTTTTTGACCACTCTTCGAATGGTTGACACATAGGTGCACTTTCTCTACTGAAAATGGTTCGAAGTTTGCGAGCGGTCTTTCACAATTAACTTTCCACAATTATAACGCATTGTTCTTTCGTAAAGCGCTCCATTTTTAATAATCGGAATAAATATATGTTCCAACTGCGAAATCTCAGAGTTGCACAAAATAAAAATAACACTAAATTTAGAAAGTGCACTCTTACTGAGACACCCTTTACATGTATTAAAGGTACCACAACATGCAACGAGTAAATGAATCAAAGGTGATTATTTCAAAATTTTTTTTTTTGGCTTATCATGTTTATGCAATAAGCCTTTCAATTACTAAGCACAATATTGCCGTTTCCACATGGCAATGCAACGCAGAAATTACATTTTCAGGGCTTAATTTAATAAGGAAATATCGTAAACGTTGGGACGGGTTTCGTTTTTCGAGTGTAATTTTGAACCGGATGGGAAAAATTATAACTTGGATAAACCAATAAAAATGTATGCTTAATATGCTTCAACTATTACGAATGAAGCTATGTGATATTGCCATCATGTCAAAAATTATAGCTATTTTAATGAAAAAACTTTGTTATGAAATGAAAAAACAAGATAAATTAATAAAAAGGAGAAAATAATAACATTTTATATATAATTATAAGCTTGTTTTGCTAAAGTTATTTTTTGTCATTATTTCCAAGAACTAAAGTACTCCTAAAACTAACAAAATACTCCCCAAAAACTAGAAATTTACTACTATTCAAAATTGTAAAACGGCAGCACTGATTCACAAGTGTGATAGATGCTCCGCGCTAGGAGAGCAAGAGCAGCGACTCAAAGAGAAAATTGTTGGTAAATTTAGCATGCAATTATTTGCTTTCACGACCAGTGTGACCAGATAGTTTTTAGAAAAAGCGCGAACTACAAAATTTTTATCGCCCAAAAATCGCCCAATTTTTCAGTTTTTAATATTTTGTAGCCCAAAAAAGCGCAAATTGGGGGACATTTACAATATTAAGTCCCAAAAATTTTCTCTTAAGCTCATTTTTAAAAAAAATTGTTTATATTTGTATGTATTGAAAATTTGCAATGTGTTAAGAAGATATAACATAAATTAAACATTTCTTTAAAAAAAAAAAACAATTCAAAGAAATTTACATAAAATAAATAAATTTTTCTTTTCAACACAAATAATTAAAACATCAAAAGTTTCCTGAAGAAGATATTCAATACCTTCTTAGCTTTCATCAACTTCGTCTTCATATATTTCTTTTTTTTTCATATATAAATATATATACACTTAGAAATCATATTTTCTGTTATCGGAAGAGTCTTGCAGCAAACGTTTCAGGCTTTCATTTGACATTTTATTCGTATAATAGACGAAAGGGATTCCAACATCATACAATTTCTCATGTTCGTTTTAGTAGCATTCATCACAGAAAATACTCTTTCAACAAAAGTGTTTGAGTGAGGCAGCGATAGTAAAAAAAGTGCTAATTTAGAAATAGTTTCCAGCATTTTGCCTCCACCAGCATTTCTTTAATCGTTCGCTTTCAACCAAAATTCTTCGGTATCTGATAGAATGTTTTTTTCAAAAATATCTTTCCATGGAGTAACCAATAGCGAATCGTATTCTAGCTCTGCTGCACGTCTCTCCAACTGACTTAAATAATGAAAATGAAGTTCAGAAAACGGTTTTCTAAAGTGGTTTAAACATTTCTGAAATAAATGGAATGACTGAATATATGTAATTTTTTCACGAATCTTCCGACAAAAGTAGCCCAAAAAAGCGCGAGGCGCTTTTTAAATAAAAATAAGCGCAAAATTATAAAAAAGATCGCCCAATTGGCGCTTTATCGCCCAATCTGGACACACTGTTCACGACTGCAATCGGAGTGAGGCAGTGACGTAGCTAGGGTTGCTGGCACCCGGGCCGGAAACTAAATTGTGCACCCTTTAAGAAGGTTATACTTAACCTCATAAAAGCAATGCTTAAAAAGTACTACGAAATTAATATAATTTTTTTAAATAATAATTTGCTGTTATGATTATTTTGTTTAAGTGCAAATGAGTAAACAGATATATTCAAATTCATTCTATTATTTATAAAAGTAGGTAACAATGTACAAAATTAATCTCATCGATATTAATAAATTTGATATCATTTGAAAATTAATTTAGTAACTTATACAAAACTGAAAAATTTTCCGCAATCAAGGAATTTTTCAAAAATGTTTTGTTTACGCAAAATTTTGACTAGCAATAGTGAGTAAATCCCCAAAGATCTATTTTGAATAATTTTGCATAATTGAGGAAAAAATAGGACCGGGAAGTAAAACGTTAACAAATTTTCCCTCAGTGACCCTGAATAACTATCAATTTAAATGTTTTTTCGAAATCAATCCACGTCTTCTATATAAAAATTGAGTGAAAATTAGAAAAAATATTAAAATTAAACTAAAAAACTTTTTTCTAATTTTTATAAATTTCTTTATAGTACTCTTTATACATTTTAGCTTCGACTTTAATAGACAAGACTGAGGTCTGTAACATTTGACTGCCTTATTCTTGACCATAAATATCACAATATCACAGTGATAACAAATTGATATCAGAAATTTGTTTCATAGTCATTATCTACATAATTCCCAAAGCAAACTTGCTCTGGAAGAACAAGGTCAAGAGTCATGAAAATTAGAATAATTTTTAGAATAGTTTTTTCTTAAAAACTGTATTTTTGACAGTTTTTGTTAGTTGATTTGAACAGAATAATATGTAAATAATATGTATTTTAGTAAATTAAAGGAATTAGGAAACCATCTTAGAGTTTTAAATAGACATTTTCAAAATAAATTGAAAATACATCAGAACGCCATAAAATTGTTATAAAACGCCATTTATTTAATTTAAATACAAAATGTAATGAATTTTAATCAATTTCATTTTTTTTTTTAGAAATTTTGAAGTAAGTAATAAATTGAGCTTTTAAATTGTTTTATGTAACAGGACACCGAAAAACATATTACTATTAAAAATTGTGTTCTAGCAGGTTATGAGCTGCAAATAAGGTTTGTTTGTCGATGTATAGTCTTAGAACTTAGTAATCACAAAATTATAAAGTATAGTTTTATTCCTGACATTAATGACACGAGCACGTTTTTCTAAAAAGCTCTGGAGAAATGTATTGCTGGAGAACATCCCAGCAAAATCTTCGCTTACATATAATCGAAAAAGTAATCCAGAAAATTTCATTCATCGCTTACTAAACCCATTATTTTTATATAGCCAGTCATTAGAGGTAATCGAAAGCCTGTCACTTGAAAAGATTAAGCGCTTAAAACGGTTGGTTTATAATTGATTTCACGAAATTAATACTTGAATAACAACTTTCAAGTTGATGTGAATGCATTGCCGTGAATTTATTACGGATTAAATTTAAGTTCTTGCATTAGCATTTATGTAATGCATTTTAGAATCGATTAAAAAACAAGACCTAACAAAAAATTTTGCTGGGATATTGGATGAAATGTCTACTAAACTAGCATGTTTAAACACTTTTTAAGATGAATATTTGAAGTACAAAAGCTTTTTTAAAAAACTTTATGGAATATAAAGTGAGGAATATATACATAGGAATATACTTTAATTCATCACTTTAATGATGAATAAAAGACAAATAAAAAATAAAACCATTAAAAAATTATCTTCGACTTGCCCGAGGTCTTATATTTTTTTTCCAATTTTTCATATTTCAAACTCAGAGTACGTTTTATTTAACAAGAAAACAAGACTTATGTATGATCTTTCAATTGAACACATTAATTTTTGTATAAATTATGAAGGTTTTGAACTTCCAATATAACGAACCCTTATTTAATGTTGTTGACTCTATATTGCGAACATTTAAAATTGTAGGTATTCTATTTAACAACATTTGCTTCTCTGAGCTCGCTTCGTCTGTTTTTGAATTTGTAATAACATTAATATGTATTTACTTATCTTATTCTCAAATAGTCCCTTCGGGCTAATATACATATTTAAGGGTTTCCTTTTTAAAAAACATTATAGGAATGTATTAACATAATCTTGGATTTTTCATTTGGAGTGTAAACAGATTTTAATCAGCAGCTTTCTAAACATTTAATAATACCTAAAACAAGTTCAAAAATTCAACTTTATTGGAGTGCATAATTAAAACAAAAAATGTAAGGATATTTGTTTCAAGTTGACAAATTTATTAGCTTTGTTATATGATAAAAAACTCGAAAAAAGTATTCCGATTTAATGAACTTTTCGATTTACCGAACGACCCTGGACATTATATCTTTCATTAAACTGGAGCACCACTGTCCGACAAATCTTAAATCATGAAAATTATTTCATTATGGACTTTAAAGAGATTTGCAATAAAGAGACGGCTGTAATCGTGTGGACAAACGAATGAACAGATAGACAGACGGACATGGCTTAATCGACTCATGGTGGTGAAAAAAATTTTGTGACAAAATTATTGTGCCCGCTACGCTTTGCGGGTGGAGTATAATAAATATTTAATAAAAACTTTGAAAAACGTAGAAGTAGATTATGGTAAACCAGTCGGTACAGCAGAAAAGCAGATTTTTCTTATTTCTGATAATGCCAATGAATCAAAAAACGTTGTTAATACTGAAGTATTAAATAACTTAAATTAAAATATCTTCACTTTATTATCATTATACTATTTAATATAATTTGCTTTCAAATACAAATAATATGCAAATATTTTAACTTTTCTAATTATTAAAATTTTTCAAATATACAAAGGTATTATTGATAAAGAGAAAATGTCCGTGGCGTAGCCTCGGACGACTGTGGCCTGCTAGTTAACAATATTTATTGTTCTTTGTATTTGCTTATAAATATATCATTTGTAAAATACAAATCGAAAATATAAGTTTAGACGTGAATCGCTATCTTAATGGAAAATTGTATTTAGTCTTTAATTAAAAAAATATTTTACAAATTTAAAATGAAGAATTTTATTTAAAATAAATGCAAAATGTTCGGAAGTACTGAATAATCTGACTTTTATTAACCAAAAATGTTGATTTCAGGAAATCCGACTCTTAGCATTTATGTTTGTTTTTGTTTTTAAACAAAATTTTTTATTATTTGAAATCTCGGCCATTCATAATTTATATCTTAAGTCACGAAAATGATCATGCGAACTTTGACCAACCAGAGGAAATGTACGACTGGGTACTTCAGATACTAAATTAAAATTATAATACATGCAACTTGCAAGTCTTGCAAAAAATAAAACCAAAGACAACAAAAACAAAAAAAAAACCCCAATAAAGACGTATATTTTTCAATTAAATCCACAGTACGTAACTTCAACATAACAACACTCACCGCAATTTTTGCTCTTTACACAACAAAAAAACTGTTGCAATAAAATTGGCCGAATATCTAGAGAAACCAACACGTGTCGAATGTTTTTACGAGATTTTTAATGCATCAAATTAAAGTGTTGCATTCAATGTTCGTTAACTGGTTGCACATTGAACGGTCTCAGTCAGTCAGTCAGTCAGTCAGTCGGCTGTCTGTGATGATTGACTAAGTGATCTTCTATGTTTTCTAGCGTGTTGGCTGGCATTAACTTAACAGAAGCAGTAGTTTTAATTTTGAGAGAGAGCTAAGGTCAAACGTATCGTGGCTGTTGTACTGCTTACGTTACCGTGACAAAAACACTAAACATCAATTGGGAAATTTTGAGTGGGATTCGCTGGTCAGACTGTACATTTTTACAGTGTATTTTATTTATAATTTTAAAGCTGTAAACGAACAGGTGTGTCTTATGTTGCTGTTAATGTAAACATTTTCCGGGTTTTAGATGAATGATAATTTAAGAGGGGGAGAGAAATATTTATGAAACTGGCGATGCCATCAAAATATTGCTGCTTCCAGCCCTAATATTAAGGTTCTCAAAAATCTTAATATATAAAAGACAAGCGTCCTGCTCCGTGCCCTATATCGTAAAACATGTTCAGCCTCGACCGGAACCTGTTGTAAAATTATCCATATGAAATGTTTGTACTTACTAAACCTTTTGCTCTTTTTGTAAAACATGTTCAGCCTGGACCAGAATCTGTTGTAAAATTATATATTTGAAATCTTTGTACGTACTATACTTTTTAAAACCTGTTCAGCCTGGACCAGAACCTGTTGTAAAATTATCCATTTGAAATGTTTGTACTTACGAAACCTTTTAAAACCTGTCCAGTCTGGACCAGAACCTGTTATTAAATTATGTATTGGAAATCTTTGTACTTGAAGACTATCGTCATTTTCCTCAACTCTACTATACATCAAACATCATGTCTTGCTATTACAGTACTTCTTAATTAACAGAACCAGAACCTATTCGGTCTGCATAAAATGAACAGCAATTATTACATTCAGTGACGTTGGTTTCAATTGGAATTGCTAGAATAAAATCACAATGTTCGGTCTTCTGATCCAAGTTTTAGTGATTAGCTACTCAAGTTAGGAAATGGAGATGAAGATATCATAGAAATTCCCGATCATTTTGTTTGTAAAGGTTCGCTTATTAACCCTTTCAATGGCTTGCCTAGAATAATCGTGGATAATTTTTTTGAGCTTATATTCCCATCATTTAAGCAATAAAAATATTAAAAAACATCCCCCTGATTTTTACATGAGCTTCTTTGCTTTTGGCAGGCTGTCTAATATAATGGACAAAACCACGATAACGTTGTATTATAATATTTTAGTTCAACTAAAACAACCGGAGACAAATGCACATGCGTTATTTATGCAAATGTTATTATAAAAAAAAAAAAAATTATACTTTGCACACCAATCACAATAATCACTTTATTTGCAAAATTTATTAACACGCGATATAAAAAAATTGAAGCTTACTGTTGGGCATAAAATCGAAAATCTAACTAAGTTAAACGTTATATATCTCCCTTAAATTATTTTTGTCATGTTGGCACAACTTCATTTCATAGTACCAACCTATTTGGTTTTAGAAAAAAACTTTGGAAAATAAAAAAAAAAAATTTCCGAAGTGTCCAATATAATGGACAAATCAATTGAAATGGTTAAATAGATTTTTGGCGACACTTTGAGTCCGAATAACATCAACCGTTATTCCAAAATTGCTATCTTGTGCCCAAAAAATTCCGATGTGAACGAAGTCAACTAGCAAGTTCTAAATATTTTAGTTGGTGACACAGTGAGAGATGATAACGATAAAGAAAATTACCCTGCCGAGTTTTTTAATGAATTTTATCCTTCAGGAATACCACTGCATAAGTTAAACCTCGAAATTGGAAGAATTATAATACTTCTTCGAAATTTCAATACCAAAAGAGATATCTGTAATGGAAGGTGGTTAGTTTTGAAAAACCTAAAAACTTAAGGCGGTCTTCTAATTCAAAACTCGTTTTTTGGACCCTTTTTAAAAAATTCTTATTTGAAAACGCAAAGAATAATTGAAAACTTTTTTTATTATATTCCCATCATTTAAGCAATAAAAAGATTAAAAAACATCCCCCTGATTTTTACATGAGCTTCTTTGCTTTTGGCAGGCTGTCTAATATAATGGACAAAACCACGATAACGTTGTATTATAATATTTTAGTTCAACTAAAACAACCGGAGACAAATGCAAATGCGTTATTTATGCAAATGTTATTATAAAAAAAAAAAAATTATACTTTGCACACCAATCACAATAATCACTTTATTTGCAAAATTTATTAACACGCGATATAAAAAAATTGAAGGTTACTGTTGGGCATAAAATTGAAAATCTAACTAAGTTAAACGTTATATATCTCCCTTAAATTATTTTTGTCATGTTGGCACAACTTCATTTCATAGTACCAACCTATTTGGTTTTAGAAAAAAACTTTGGAAAATAAAAAAAAAATTTTTCCGAAGTGTCCAATATAATGGACAAATCAATTGAAATGGTTAAATAGATTTTTGGCGATACTTTGAGTCCGAATAACATCAACCGTTATTCCAAAATTGCTATCTTGTGCCCAAAAAATTCCGATGTGAACGAAGTCAACGAGCAAGTTCTAAATATTTTAGTTGGTGACACAGTGAGAGATGATAACGATAAAGAAAATTACCCTGCCGAGTTTTTTAATGAATTTTATCCTTCAGGAATACTGCATAAGTTAAACCTCGAAATTGGAAGAATTATAATACTTCTTCGAAATTTCAATACCAAAAGAGATATCTGTAATGGAAGGTGGTTAGTTTTGAAAAACCTAAAAACTTAAGGCGGTCTTCTCATTCAAAACTCGTTTTTTGGACCCTTTTTAAAAAATTCTTATTTGAAAACGCAAAGAATAATTGAAAGCTTTTTTATTTATTGTATTACAAAAGTTTCAAAGTAAATAAAAAAATTTTTTTGCTTCGATACGTGGGCTGTTCAAAAAGTAATGAGACTTCAAAGTTGGTGGTGAAAAAAAAGGTGTCGTCACGGCGGCCACGATTCCGGGTCTCCGGAGCGTCTGAAATGAAAAAACGGGGTTATAATCAGTATAGATGTAATTCTCGGGTAAACCTCAAGCTTAATTTTGTGATTTTTTTTGACAAAATGGCGGCCATTCAAAAAAAAAAATTCAATTTCGGGCTTTTTTTTGTAGTTTAGTGTAAAAAAAAATAGTAAAAAATTTTTTAAAATTATGGTCGAGATTCACCCGAGAATGGTGACAATTCTGCGTCGATTCCACTTTTTTTCATGAAAATCGGTTCAGTTGAACTGGAGATATCATGGCCGCCAGTTCGAAAAACGTGGTTTCGAGATAAACGCGTTTAAGTTTGAAGTAATGATGATTTCAGTTGAACACCTGGACTCAAAAAATGCTTCAACTCCTAAAATAAGCAGAAATGTGTATTCGTATGTTTGTATGAATATGTGTGCAAACACGTTTTTACCTAACAATAAATATTTTCAACAGAATTCGGTGGTTACTTTATGCCGCTCGTTCGAAAATGAGGCGAAAAAAAATAACTCATTTTGACGAAGACCTTGCTTCACAAAAAAGGCTGTATCTTCTAAAGTATTTCGAATTTTTAAAAATCCTTTTAGGGGCATATTCACAACTACCCAAGCTATAAATAAATGCTCAAACTATAAAGTTGCTCAATGAGAAGACCCCCTTAATTAATCATCGCACAGGTATTGTCAGGCGCACTGGCGAACTTGAAATAGTTTTCATACCTTTAATTGATTTGGCCCCGACAAACACAGATTTGCCTTTCACTCTCCGGAGGCGACAATTTCCAGTTAAACTGACATTTTCAATGACCATAAATAAATTGCAAGGTTAAATATTGCAAAAAGTAGGAGTTTTTCTAAAAGAACTGGTATTTAGTCATGGGCAGTTTTAGCGGGCTGATGATGTAAAACTAAGCATTATAGATGACAAGGTACAAGGTTAATTGGTTAAAATTCTAAAGCCTGGTTTTCACTATGTCAATTTCAATGGTCAGTTGTTGTCAGTCACATGAAAAATGCCAACACGTTGTCATTTTTTTCTGTTTTACAATGGCGAAAAATAGGAAAAACTGATCTCTTCACATGTTATTTAAGTGATTTTTTAAACTTTTAAATTTCATGTCAAACAAAAAATGACTAAGTGAAAACCAATCATAAGGATTTTTTTACTAGAAATGTTGTATGTACGGAAGTTTTATAAAAATAATTTAATAAACATGTTTTCAAATAAAAACCTTTGGATATAAATCCAATAAATTTTTTGTCGCATTTTGTACTCTAAATGGTTTCTTCCCGTCGTAGGACGGGCTTTTACACTAGTTTTAACAAAACATGCACAAAAAACTACATTCGATATCTGAATATTTGCATCCACAAAACTTTCCTTCAAAAAAATCAAAATTTTTTTAGAGAAAGATAAGAAAATGCATTATACTTCTTTAACTTATCGTTAAAATGTTCATGTTTGGTATTATGGATGATCAAAACCATTGTTTACTTTTTAATGAGACTAACAAGAACAAATAAAAAAAATCTAAAGTCGGTCTAGCCCGACTATGAAATACCCTAAACCTACTTTTTCAAAAAAAAAAAAATAATAGTATTAATAATGGGCTTGTCCGTGAGCGAATGAAGTCCATATTTTATACGCATTTCAATTTTGATGAAAAATTTACAAAAATTTCAAGTTTTATTCCTGTAGCTCACATGTTAATGCCTTTATAGTATTTTCACTATTGTGGGTTGTATGGGAGGTGGGTGTGTTCGTATATGGATTACACCCAATTCTTGAATGCATCTTAGTTTTGGTATAAAATAGGCGTGTCCGTGGGCGGATTCCAAAAATATTCAATAGTGCAGACCTTTCAGGTTAAGGCTATAAAAAGCACACATTTTGCATTTTGTAAGCCCTAGAAAATTTAAACTATTCCCACAAAATATTTAAAGATAAGGATAGACCACATAGAAACAAAATTTTTGATACCAATATTGGATACTTTAAATTTATTTCAATTTTTTTTTAAGAATAATAAATGGATTTTAATTAAACAAACTTTTATTATAAGCCGTTTCAAATTAAAACTTGTCAAAATTAAAAATTTGTTTGTGTCATTTTTAGTTAATTCAATAAAATGATTTCCGCTTTTTTTTCGAATGCAAGTCAATACTAAGTGTTATGTTATGATTTCCCTTGATATGAATGGCAACCTTCGGTTATAATTTTAAAAATAAGGAATAGTGCACTCAATATAACATTAGCAACATAGGATTCAGTATATTTATATATGATATAGAGGATTTTCTTTCATATCTGAAAATTATATGTCTTTTTTAAGTCAACTTATGCAACTTGAAGACTGTAATATGTGGTTTTTATATTTCATTTTGCATTTAAACTTTGTCTTTTAAAACAAATGTGTGTTAAATTTTTATGTTTGTTTGCTAAAATTATATGATTTATTTTTATGTCTTCAAAAGCTCTTGACCAAAGTTCTGAAGTGTCACAGTTAAGTGCAAACTTTGACCTTCTAACAACTTTGGTTGTTTTTATATGTCATGTCGTAAAAATTAAAAAAAACACAAATATTCAAGCTACTTATTTTGCCCAAGCTATATCAATAGCCAAGAACTTGTTGAACTACAGCTTTTGTGTACCGTACAAATTATGTACAACAACTTAATTAACACTTTAAAAGTGTTGTACATAAATAAGTGTCGAACTAAAATTGTAAGCAGACTATCTTAGATACAAAACAAAATTAAATTTGAAATTCTTAAACATTTTGTAAGCCGCATTAAGGAAAAAACTCGTCAGACACAAATACAAAGACAAACCGCATTCATGCAGAAAACTTCACAAAATAGTTGTCTTAACTACCTTCAGTTTCGGTACGAAAACTTATGTGCAACAGCTTGTATAGAGTACATAAAATTTATAACATATAATTATTTGTTCAAACAGTAAAACTTCCCATTTTGATGTTTTTTTATTAAATTAAAAACTGAACATAATGCAAACACATTAAATACACGACGGCATAAGTCACAAAGCTACAACAATAAAAAACAAAAAATAAATGGCAATTATGACGACTCTATTGCTACTGCTACTTGTTCTATTACTACTACAACTACTACTAGTACTAATTTAAGTATCATGAACCACTATATAAGTTGTCGGTCGCTGCCCCACATAAGTGGTTGAGGTCATTATGAATATATGATGTCTTATTTTTTTTGTCTTGTATTGCTCTTTGATATTGTTATTACTTACATTTCATAAGATGCGTAGAAAAAAAAAATAGTTGATACCCTACACTAGTCAGAAAGTGCCATAAGTTCCAGAAGTAGTTCGTTTCGAACAGATACTTTTAAAAGTAATTGATTAAAAAAAATAATTTTGAAAAAAATATTGTAGGGTAGGTAGACAGAAAAACAGAATTATTCGACTTCGAGTATATTTGGAACTTATGTATTAAGCCGAATCGATTTTGTATGGAGAAAAAAAAAAAGAAATTATGCAGAAAGTGCTTTTAAGAGTCCCTCTAACTTTTGAGTTGGTGTTCGGCGAAATCTTAATTTTGATCTGGCTTAATATGTATATACTAGAATTTTAAAATTCTTTTCCCACACTTTTTTCAGCCAGATATTTTATAAACTTTATAATAAGAGCTTTGGAATCAGCTTTGGAATCAGCTTTGGATTATATTTTTCCACAAAGCATTAGTTGGAACAATCAATTAATATATTCAAGAATTTTCCATGCAAGAAACATTCGATGAAGATCGACTGTAGGTTTTATTTTGCTTTGTTGTTGTTGTAGTTGAGAGCAAAGTTGCATTAACCCTTAACAGTTCATGAACTTCGATTTCGGACAAAGAAAATTTATTAAATTTAGTATAAATAAAATATAACTCGTATGAAGGTAATATGGAGGGTAACTCACTTAGTACACACATACCACATTTTATCCATTAAGCTTAACAATTCATAGTCTTAAATGCCTTAAATTTCACGTATTTTTCAATCGACGCGCCGTGTTCAATATAAAAAAGTCAAACCTCATATTGTATAGAAATTTTTTATGTTCTTCTGAATCTAAACTTAAATTATCGGAAATTAAATTAAATTAAAACCATTTTCAATGTTTTATTTGATAAGTACTTGGATTTTCAAATAAAAATATTGCCTGAATCAAAAATTTTGTACCAAATCATGAAGAAATATAAAAATCTACCCTCGCCTAACAGTGAAAAGGGGTCTCTGTTTTTTAAAGGGTTCAGGTCGTTAACATTTTGAAACTAAGCCCGTATTACTTTTTTCGGTTTTCTTCTTATATATTTAATTTAAATATTTCCGAAGGAATTGATTCCGAAAATATTCCCTTGTATTTTTTGACTTGTTCTGAGCACTTTTTATTCAATAAACTTTTTTCAACTGATGAACAGTTTTGAGTTAAAAAATTTGAAAAAATTTATATGTATTTTTTATTTTAACTTTAAAATTCAGATTTACTTGACACACAGTTGACTAATGTTTTGATGACGTCACTTTGTATGGAAGACTGGGGAAGTTTAAATTCTATTTTGTCAAAATTAAGCTTAAGCGTTTATTTTACAAATTGAAGCTTATCTGATAATTTGTATGTCATTGTTGATTTAATGGATTTTTGACAGATTTTCCGTTTTGATGACGTCACTTTGTATGGGAGGTACGCTTGATTTTCATTCGATTTTTCCAATTTTCAAACTTAAAGTGCGTATTTAAGATGAAAGTTTAGGTGTAAAATTTTAAGGCATAAAATAATTTTTGTGGAATTTAAATAGTTTTTAAAAATTTGAAAAAGTCACTTTGGTAGGCAGGCTTGGTTTTTATTTGATTTGTCGCATGATACAATGAAAGCTAAAATATCGATAGTTTCTTACTATAGTTTCAAAATTACGGCTGTAATCGTGTTGACAGACAGATGGACAGACAGACATGTGTTTATGCTCAAAATAGTATTTTAATGAAAAAAATTAAGTTCTGCTCAATCGTCCTTCCTTTTGAAATTTGAGCCGAAATGCAAAAAAAGGTTATATTTTTATGATATTCCGACTTCCACACCCTAAACTCGTCCCAACACTAGAACTAGTCCAAAACGAAAGCGTCTCATCCTGAATTCTTGAAAATGATAGTTGCTATGGAAAAGGATGATTTTGTACCTCAGTCCAAAAATTGCTATCAATCGTCATTCATACCTTTAAATCGCATGAAGTGAAAAAGTCATATCATGAAAATGTCATGAATGGATGAAAGTCTGAAAGTCAAAATTTAAAAGCAATTTGTGAATTTGCACCAGATAAGTCAAAAGTATTTTTGTAGACTTTGTTTTCGGAAAAAAGCCATAAGGGTTAAATGATGAAAAGTTATCATCTTTGAGAACTGTTTCAAAAGGTGTTGAAAAAACATATATATCGTACAATTTCGCAAATAATATTAATTATTAGTATAGTATTGTATGAGAATTTCAAAAACAGCCTTTGTCAGAAAACGTAAATTTCCAAAAAAAAGTATCTCTTGAATGTCTTGAGAAATAAAAGAGCGAAAAATATTGGAGAATAATACTAAAAGAAAGAAGTAAAGAAAGTCTAAAGTCGGTCTAGCCCGACTATGAAATACCCTTAACCTTTTTTCCAAAATACGTTAATAGTATTGAAAATGGGCGTGTCCGTGAGCGGATGAAGCCCATATTTTATATGCATTTCAATTTTGATGGAAAATTTACAAACATTTATAAAAATTTCAAGTTTTATTCCTGTAGCTCACATATAATGCATCTTAGTTTTCGTATTAAATACAAACGTACCAAATTTTATCTCTGTGGGTTAAACATAAGCTTTTTTATTGAGTTTTCACTTTATGGGTTGTATGGAAGGTGGGCGGTGCGTGGTTGGATGACATCCATTTTTCAAAACCATCTTTATTTTATTATGGAATACAAACGTACCAAATTTAATCTCTGTACGTTAAGCATAATCTTATTGAGTATATTTTCAATTTTTGGGTTGTATAGGAAGTGGGCGAGTCCGTGGGAAAATGACGTCCATTTTTCAAAATCACCTTTGGTTTGTTATAAAAAACATCCGTACCAAATCATATCTCTGTAGATTAAACACAAGCTTATTTATTGAGTTTTCAATTTTTGGGTTGTATGGTAGGTGGGCGTGTCTGTTTGCGGATGACACCTATTTTTAGAAGACATCTTTGTTTTGATATAACATCTTTCTTTTTGATCGCTGTAATATAACGCAAGTGGCAAATATTTCAAGTTACTTCGAGCTACTAGCTTGTTTAAGGTTCAAAGTTTTTGTTAAATAAATGACAAGATGTGGAGAATACTTAATTGAAATTATTACATCTAAGAACATGTGAGTTTTATTTAAAATTTTTGTAGAAACGTTGGAGGCTCTACTATTATTTTGACCGTAGCTGTACGTACCAAATTTTATACCTGTTATACCGGTTAAACATAAGCTTATTTATTGAGTTTTAAACTTTTGGGTAATATGGGCGTGTCCGTGTGTGGATGACACCCATTTTTCAAGTTATCTTTGTTTTGACGTAAAATACAAACGTTCCTTATTTATTGATTTTTAAATTTTTGGCTTGTATGGGAGCGGGCGTGGCCGTGGGCAGATGATATCCATTTTCGATGACGTCTTTGTTTTGAAATGAAATACATACGTACCAAATTTTATCTCTGCACGTTATACATGAGCTTATTTATTGAGTTTTTGGTTGCATGTGGGGTGGGCGTGTCCGTGAGTGGATGACACCAATTTTTAAAAGAAATCTTTGTTTTGATATATAATACATACGTTCGAAATTTTATCTCTGTAGGTTAATTATGAGGTTATTCAATGAGTTTTAAACGTTTGGGTTGTATAGGAGGTGGGCGTGGCCGTGGGTGGATGATGTCCATTTTTCGAAGACATTTTTGTTTTGATATAATATACATACACACCAAATTTTATTGTTGCAGGCTAATAATGAGCTCATATATGCATTCTTCAATTTTTGCGTTACATGAGAGGTAGGCGTGTCCGTGGGCGGATTCAAAAAATATTCAAAAGTGCAGATCTTTCTGTTCATGTCACCATGTGAACCGAGTTTTATTCAATTATCTCAACTCCTTCTTCTTATCCTGTGTTTAAGAACAATACACAGGCGGACAGACGGACGGACGGACATGGATAGCCCGACTCACGTGGTGACCCTGATCAAGAATATATATATTTTTCTTTACCGGACTCGTTTTGTTCTATGCGTTACAAACGTTTGCACAAAGTTAATCCCTGACCTTTCAGGTTTGGGGTATGATAATGAGCAGTGGCGTAGCTAGGGTTGGTCGCACCCGGGGCGGAAACTAAATTGTGCACCCCTTTAGAAGATTTTTTTTATAAAATAAGTCGATGAATCTTACAACATATTTTCAACCTCTGCAAAAATGACATATTTTAGAAGAGATTCAAAAAGTAAACAAAACTATGCTATCCATGAATATTTGATAAAAGAAGTAAGAATCTAAAATTTTCAGAAACTTGAAGAATTTTCTCTGAATTGTTACAATATTTTTGTCTACCGGGCTTATAAGTTGTGAGAGAAAAATTTACTATCAGTAAACCACACTATATCAGTTTTAATACAAAAACTTAAGTTAGTTTAATATAGAAATCATTGAAAAATATACGAAAAATTTTGCAGAATTGAAAAAATAGGGCCTGGAAGATAAACGTTGACAAATTTTTCCTAGTGATCCTGAATAACTATTAATATAAATATTTTTTCGAAATCAACCCCCATTTTCTACACAAAATTTCTACACAATGAAAGTGTGTTCATATCTAACGAATTTGTTTTTGAAATAGAGCTTGAAACAAATTCATTAAAAATAAACAGAGCTGGTTTTAAAGTTAAATTCTAAACAAAAGTTTTTGTTTTTACAACAATGTTTTTGCTATGAAAACCAAATTTAAAACAAAAATTTTAAAATTCAATACACATGTTTTAAAGCATATTTTTTTCGATGCCATTTTTTTAACTTCTCCGAGTTTTAGCACCAGTTTGCATTTGAAATATTTTAATATTTAATTAATTAGTTTTTATTTTATCATATCGATGGTTAAGCGCACAAAAGTGGTAAGAGAAAAATTTTAAATGTTCAGAAACGTCGATTTTTTTTTTTAAATTTCAATACATTTCAGTAAAAAACACTTATTTCAACTGTATACTGAGCAGCATCCATTGGTTATGCATTTTCAAGAAATTTACACAAGGTAGATATTACACTGATGATTTGGAAAATGCAGTAAACCTTTTTTTGTCAAAAGGTAACCATCGATATGTTCGATATTTGTCAAACCAATTCAAAAAATTAAAAAATTGTCATTGAATTCAAATTTTTGTTTGTTTTTTCAAAAAATAATTAGAGAGAAATAAAAAAAGAGAGGAGTTTATAGGTGGTTGAAAATTAAACACACTTGTTTTAAATATTATTTTGTAGAAACGCAAAGGCGTTAAATTTCTATTTAAATAGTTTTTGTTTAATTTTAAAGTAGGTTTTTTTCTCAGTGTATTTATATTAATCTCCGCTTGGACTTTTATAGACAAGATTGAGGTCTGTTTTATTTGACTGCTTAATAAATATCACCATAAATACCACCATAAATATCTCAGTATTACAATATTACAGTGATATCAAAGTGATATCAGAATTTTTTTTCATTCTCATTATCTACATAATTCCCAAAGCAAACTTGCCCAGGTTGGACAAGGTCAAGAGTCATGAATGGCTCAAAAAGACCTGGCAATTCCAAGAAATCTGTTGATTCTTCACATTCGGTGATTGAGAACAAAATTTAATTTTAATAATTAGAATAATTTTTAAGGAACTGTGCATCTTATCTTCTCTTAAAACTGAGTTTTTGATAGTTTTTGTTGGTTGATTTGAACATAATAATAATTATTTTAGTAAAATAAAGGATTCAGAAAACCATCTTAAAGTTTTTAATAGACATCTTCAAAATAAAATAAAAAAAAGTCAGACCGCCAAAAATTTTCATAGAACGCCATTTTTTTAATTTCAATCAAAAATGTAATGAATTTAAATCAATTTAATTTTTTAGAAATTTTTTAAGCAAGTTAAAAGTTTATTAATGATTTTTAAACTACTAGTTTTATGTAACAGTATACCCAAAACATATTACTATTCAAAATTATGTTCTAGCAGGTGAAAAGATGTAAATGGAGTTTGTTCCATGATATATAGTCTCAGAAATTAGTAATCACAAAATCATAAAGTATATTTTTATTTTCGACGTTTATGACATGAACATGTTTTTTGAAAAGTTCTGGAGAAATGTATTGCTTACAAAACAACTGACATCTCCATTCATCATACTCTGAAAATCATGCAGGTTTTCGAAACTTTGGTTTTAGAAATGTCTACTGTGCTAGCAAGTTTGAACACTTCTTAACCTAAATATAAGATGTAAAAAAGTGCTTTTTTATAAAACTTAATGGAATATAAAAAAATGTTTTAACATTTTTACTTTTGTACTCCATCTTTATAACATAATGTTAATATAATTCGTTTGGAAATTGCACCCCTAACCAATGAAAAATTACATATGAAATTGAATTGGGTTTTAGTGTGAGCGTTAATATTGAACAAAATTTAATATAAAGTTAAAGCTTTTTTCAATAAAAACGAAGTCCTGGAGATGGTTAAAACTATTTTCATTCACTTGTGCACCCTCTTGATATTCAAATATAAAACCGAAGTCATTGAGGTGTTTTCTTTTTATTTAAAAAAATCGAAAATTGTGTGGTAAAAAGTACTTTTGCCAAATTTTGCACCCCATTTTGGCGTGCACCCGGGGCGGACCGCCCCCCCCGCCCCCCCTTGCTACGCTACTGATAATGAGCAGTTTGACGAAATTTATCAAAAACATTTTTTTTTTTTCATAAATATTTGATGTAGTCTAAGCGGGTTATTGGTGTGCTTTTATTAAATTTAAACTAAAAATAAGGCCCATTTTTCACTATACAGTAAGCACCTAAGGGTTAATATAATTGTGGTTTTTTACATTGCTGTTGTAGGTTATTCAATACTGTAAGTAGCCATGAATTAGTAACTATCAACTTTATAGTTTAATTATAAATGTATGCATTATTTTGTTCTTACCTTAACTAAGTATATTAATCTACGTCTACGCTTTGTGTATCTTCTACAGTAACTTAAGTTGTTTAGTTTTGTTATTGTTTTCATTTACTTTTCATAATTATTCATGATCATTGTACTTTTGTACTTGAAAATCGTCGAAGTAATGTCGTCGATGTTTGCATGTCTGGAACAATCTGCATTGTCTTGATGGTTTTGCTGAGTTCTATTTTTATACGTTATAGCTATTATGTTGTTTTGTTAAATTTTGTAAAAACTTTAAGCAATTAAAAAAGGCGGGACAGACGGTATGAATTTGGGACAAATTTATATTAATTCATTATTTTTGTTTTTTTTTTTTTTTGTTACTCGATTAGCAAACTCCCAAAAAATTTAAAAATATGAGATTTTATCATGGTTTTAATCTTGATTAAAAGTGTTTTAAGTAATCATTGTACATTTAAATCATGTAATAAGTTAAAGTTACACAAAATTAAACTTTAACCCTTTTTGATGTTCAAACCGAAAATATAATTCATATCGACGCTGACTTTTTAATATGGAAAAATCTTGACAAAATTTATGTGAAAAATGTTGGTTATTTTGTTTAAAAAGAAATTTAAATAAAACACATGCCAAATTATGAAATGAAAAAAAAAAATTTTATTTGGTAGATAGTTTCTTGGCATTTAAAATTTAAATATAATTCGGGCATATGGTCACCACGACTATTTTGCACAAAGGTCATTCTGGCAGTCCAATTTTCGACCACCCTTTCAAGCATTTGAGGGCGTATTTCAGCAATGACACATTGAATATTGGTTTCCAAAGCGTCAATCGTTGCTGGCTTATCCACATAAGCCAATGACTTCACGTATCCCCACAAGAAATAATCAAGTGGCGTCAAATCACACGAACGCGGAGGCCAATTCACCGGTCCATTTCTAGAAATAATGGTGTCGTTGAAATGTTCTTTCAATAAGTTGGTTTTTTCGCCCGCAGTATGACAAGTGGCACAATCCTGTTGAAACCACATTTCGTCCACATTCATATCTTGAAGATTTGGCAACAAAAATTCATTAATCATGGTTCTGTATCGATTTCCATTCACGGTAACGCGTCTTCCTTCTTCATTTTTAAAGAAATAAGGACCGATGATTCCACCAGCCCATAGACCGCACCAAACAGTACGTTTATCGGGATGCATTGGTAATTCTTGAACGGCGTGTGGATTATCTTTGCTCCAAATACGGCAATTTTGCTTGTTGACATATATGTACATTCAACCAAAAATGCGCCTCATCACTTAAGAGAATATTGCGGTAAAAAAGCGGATCTTCGTCTAATTGATTAAGCGACCATTTACTGAATTCACGGCCATACTGATTGTGTGGCTTTAATAGTTGCACCAATTGAATTTTGTATGGCACCAAACTCAAATTCTTACCCAAAATTTTCCATAAAGTCGATGGACAAAGTCCAACTTCTTGCTCACGACGATGAATCGATAAATTGTCGTTTTCTTCGACACTGGCCTCAACGACAGCAATATTTTCTTCTCTACGCACTCTTCTCATTTTTCTCGGTGGCTTGGCATCCAAAAGAGTGAATGTAGATAGAATTTTGGTAATTACTTTCTTTATGATGGTCTCAGACGGACGATTATGTACACCATAAAATTCACGAAGTGCTCTTTAAACATTTTTAATTGAACACTGTTTTTGAAAATAAATTTCCACGATTTTGAAGCATTGTTCTGGAGTTAACCTATTCATGATGATTTGACAAACAATACTGAGTAGAGGCGTCACTTTAAACTGTCAAAACAACTGTCAGACAATAGAGTAATCCATTTTGAAAAAAAACCTCATAAAAAACACCCTTTACATATTTTTATATAAAGAAATTTTATTCGGAAAATATTTAATAGCTTTAAGTTTAGTTCATACTTGTCTAATATATAAAAATCTCATGTCACGGTGTTAGTGTTTAAACTCCTCCGAAACGGCTGGACCGATTTTAATGAAATTTTTTTTATACATTTGGCAGGTATGAGAATAGGTTATAAAGTACTTTTCACCTTCCTAACTGCGAGGGGCGTGGCACTTTTCAAAAACAAAAACTTTCGGTTATGCTTTCGTCTATGAATCACACATCAACTAAATTAAGTACGAACTTATTATTGAGACGTGCCCTTTGATTGTCAAACTTAAGCGATCCTTGGAAAGGGGGCATGGCACCGCCCATACAATTCAATTTTTCCATATCGAATAGATTTGGAACTAAATGTCGTATAACAATAAAACTTAGTATAAAATAACTGATTAGCCAGGTTGTTAAATTAAAATACAGGCATGGGCATTGGATAACGGGGCGTGGCTCCGCCCACACAATTCAAATTTTCGATACAGAATAGCTATGCAAGTAAAAGTCACAGAACATTTTAACTCAGAATGGAGTTACTATTTTATGGTGTCCTACTACTGGAAAACTAGATGGAGCATTGTACAAGGGGTTTGGCTCCGCCCATAAAAGACACATTTTTTAAATTTAATCGCTTTGGAAATAATAGTCACAGATCAAAGAAACTCGGCTTTTAGTAACTATCTGGTGATATACACTACTCGGAAATACTTGCAAGCTAAAACGGGTATTGGGCAAAGGGTGTGGCCTATAAAAGACAATATTTTATATTTAATAGCTTTGGAAATAATATTCAAAGAATATTGAAACTCAAAGTGGAGTTACTATTTATTGATGGCATTTTATTGGCAAATTGGAACAGGCATTGGGCAAGGACGGGAGCAACGCACCGGGTACCAGCTAGTTTTTATATAATTTTTTTATACAAGCACATAATTTGGTCAAGCTTTTTATATGAAAAAATTAACTCGATCAAATTGTGATTTTGCTTTTTTTACTATTTGGGAATTCGTGTCGAATTCGAATCGACTCTGACTTCGTTATGTGTTTTATTGGGTATTCAAAACAATAAAAAATCATTTGTTTAGCTTATTTCAAACGCTTATTCGATTTTTAAAATATTGATTGCAATAATAAGCTTTTTAATATGACAATCAATAACAGGAAACGTCATTAATAATTACTTGTATATAAAGAAAATTATATTAATTAACTTTAATGATATATTAAAAAAAAAAAATAAATGCAATATAATTTTATTTTATTCAACGGGTACTTTTTACGGCAAAGGTTTGATGCACGTTTGAATGCGTTGTAATTGACGCAAAACTTAAAGTTCAAGGAAATTATTTGGTTTATTTACAAGTTACTCATACGACGTACAGTCAACGTCATGACGTTATAACCTTTCAATGGATGTTAAATGAAAGAATAGATTATGGCAACAGAAAAGAAAATAAAAACTCTTGCTTATAATAAGTGAACGTTCCGTTACGACATTAACGCTACTGTTACCGCTCTGAATCTAAGTTATCTAAGTGAACAGGACTTTGAACTTAAATTATTAGCTCAATGAATATTAATAACGTTTACATTAAAGCTTACGTCGCGTGCTACATATTGCTACATATTTTTTTTTTCAGAAATGTGAAATTATATAATGCTCATAACACTTACCTTTCAGCAATTATTTCAACTCACAATTTAAAATTAAGAAATTGCGGTTGAAGAATTTTTTTAACCATACCACATAATTTTGAAGCAATTTGATAACTATACAAGTACAATTAAGCAGCAACAATTATTGAGCAGGTGTGTGCGATTTAATGACATGCCATTAGCTATTACAAAAAAATTAAAAATGTAGTACCTTACTTTGAACAACAATAAGTTGAGAGACAAACCATAAAAATATTTTAATTAATAAATAGTAATATTTATAGTAATTAGCAGTAGTGCGTTACTTGATGTTACCACATATGAGTGAGAAAGAGAAACAATTTTTATAAGAAAAAAATATATTTTTCAAAATAACTAAATGTTCCTACACAAAAACAACTTTCTTATCATCGTCACGAGTCATTCCATGTGAAAAAGTCAAATCGGGTTCAACACACTGTTTTCAATTTTGCCTAAACTTGTTGTTAATTATCTGTGAGATGTCAAATATTTAAAAACAACAGTTTGTAAGTTTTTGTCATGGCCCACATACCGACAGCACCAAGCGAAACATTTTAAATATGGTAATTTTATGCTTTAGTTCTTTAACTTGTACAAATATGTTGAAAGTAGAAGTAAATTAATTTAACATGATGACATGACCCTGGATCGAAACCTCTCAATGTTTAAACTCTTGACTAAATCGATGTCTACATATAGCTAATAGCCATTGACGCCATAGATCTTGTAAAGTTTTTTCCTCTTAACTCTCCCAAAGTCCTTGCATCAGTGCTGTTTAACGTCTCTGCTTCTTAATAACCTACTCAGCCCAAGCTAACAACTGTTGACAAGAGTTATTCTTCATTTAATTTCATTATATACTGACATCATTGGAGAAGTAAATGCTGGCTCCCAGGTAAACGAAGTCTTTCACAACTTAAGGATTTGTTTTCAATAGTGACGTGTTTTCCAAGTTTTTTGGACTGTTTGTTTGTTGACAGAAGAAACTTTGTTTTATCTGCGTTCACTCCAAGACTCATTCGACTTGACTCTTTTTCTAGCCTGTAGAATGCTGCACTGACTTCGAGCATATTTTGTCCAATGATTGACATCTGCATATGCCAATAGCATAATTATCTTATAGAAGTCACTGCGTCTCAGATCAGCAGCTTGTATGATTAGCAAAGACGTATTAGCTTTGCAGGAAAACCGAATTCAAACATGGTGGAATATAGGTGATTTCCTATCGATAACGGCTTTAAAATCGACCAAAAGATGGTGTGTGCCGATGTGTTTTTCGAGAGTCTTTTCCAAGATTTGTTGTAGCGTAAATACCTAAAAAGATGGTGGACTTTCCCGGACTGAAGTCACATTGACAAGGTCCAATCAATTGGTTGACAGTCTTCAGTCTCTTCCATCCCTATAGAACTACATTATACTTCTTATAATGCTTACAAGCGCCTGACACTTGTCGTTGACAAGACATCAAGCTCTTCGCTGCATCATATGACACCTGTTGGCGAGCGTGGGGCAGAAACATGAGGTTTGGTTTCTTTCTCCTCTTCATATCCGCAGCTTCTACAGAAGTCGTTTCCAAAAAGCTTTAGTCGGGTAACATGTCTACTAAGCCGGATCGATTTTGTATGGAGAAAAAAAAAGTCATCCGGACATTGACTCAAAATTTAGAGGGACTCTTAAAAACTATTTCTGCATCATTTTTTTTGGATCGAAGAAATCCCCATGGAGCGGTTTTGGTTCTCCTAAACCCTTTTTTTTGGCCAAAAAATCAAGTTTTTTGCCTATAACTTTTTTTTTCGTCAGAATGCATACCCAAGATAAGCAAAAAAGTAAAGATTGTGATAGTACACAAATATTGGTTAAACAAAATTTTGAAATTTTTTTTCCTTACAAACTCTTTTGAGACCCCAAAAAATCGATATTTCATCATTTTCGAAAAAGGTGTTTTTTTTAAACAACTATTAAATATACATTTTTCGTGGTATTCATATGCATTTAAGCTTATTGGTAAAGTATTGAGCTATTCTTTCCATTGGTATAACGTATGGAGTGGTTTGATCAAAAGTGAGTGCCATGAAATATACGTATCTTGTAGACGTTTAAAAAAAAAATATTTTCGAAATTCATGCATTTTGTACTGGAGCGCCATCTGACGTATACTTTTAACTTTTTTAACCAATATTTGTGTACTATCGCAATCTTTACTTTTTTGCTTATCTTGGGTATGCATTCTGACGAAAAAAAAAGTTATAGGCAAAAAACTTGATTTTTTGGCCAAAAAAAAGGTTTTAGGAGAACCAAAACCGCTCCATGGGGATTTCTCCGATCCAAAAAAAAATGATACAGAAATAGTTTTTAAGAGTCCCTCTTACTTTTGAGTCAGTGTCCGGCGATATCTAAATTTCGATCCGGCTTAATGTCTACCTATCAGGCAGTGCCCTGTTATGACTGTCACAATGATGGTTAAGTCAAATCTATTCAGCGAGAGCAGCTCTCTAGAGCACCTTAAATAAAAAGACGGCCAGATAAGCCTAAAAGTTTTACAGGTAGAGAGTTTAGCCCATCTGATGTTGGCTTTAATTTTAGAAATATCGCTGAGCGTTGCGACATGTCTGGTGGGTTCTGAACCACTGATGTCACCAAGGTACTGTTTCTAGCGAGCTCGTCTGGCTTTTCTTTACCCTTAATGCCTCCATGCCCAGGTACCCATATTAGGTTGATGCTGAAATAGTAAGATATTTCCTATAATAAAGCACGGCATTCCTTGGCTGATTTTAAGTTATTGGTTACTTGTTTCAACGATCTGATCGCAGCCTGGCTGTAGGAAAATATACAAATTTCTTGCTTTTAGATTACGTTCTTTGAAAGCCCGATGCAACCTTCTTTACTGTCATCATTTCAGCTTGAAAAACGCTACATTGATCTGACAAACTACAAGCCTGGGAAATCTCAAGCTCCTTTGAGTAGACCCCGTAGCCTACCTAGCTACGGATTTAGTTTTGATCCGTCGGTGTAGAAATAAAGACACCCTCGTTTTCATGGTGCGCCGTGTTTCCAGTATGATCTGGAAGATATAACCTTTCCATATCTGTACCAAATCCATCAAAGGATAGCGAGGGTTTGTAGTAGTTAGTCCGTATTGGAATAAAGTTATGCCTCTTCACTATGGATGCATGGCCTGTTGCTTGACATTTCCATACCCCGAGTTCTCTTAGTCTTATTGCCGAACAGGCTGCCATTTGATTAGTAACCAGGTCAAGCGGTAGCAGGTGAAATATGGTCTCCATAGCAGCAGTCGATATCGTTCTCAAAATACCGCTAATGCATATAGATGCCATTTTTTGAACCACCCTATTGCAATTCCATACAAAAATACAGGTGTTATGACCCCAGTGTATAGCTAGTGCATACAATTCGTAGCTTAAAACCCCACCTAGCCCCTTTGGCTCTTTTACATGTTTACAGCGCCACTGTGGCTTTATTAGTTCGCTCTGAAGTATTTAACTTCCATGTGAGCTTTGTACCGAGAATAAGTTTTTGGTATTTTCCATTATCCTTGAGAGAGTGCAGACCCGTTTCGACGCAATAGTCTAAAATACGAAATTTTCTACTTCCTGATAAACAGAACCAGCAAATCTGTTACTATTTTGCTCTCACCTAATCCGTCTAGAGCACATCTTGTGGATTGTGGCGTGATATTATTGAAAGTTCCTATAATGCTTAAGAAGGTAACTTATGTAAATTTATTCTGTGGGAAGGATTTTTCTAAAGTCCCAACCATTGCATACAAGGTTGTTTCTACAGATTTCCTTTTGTTATAAGCATGCTGTGATGCCGATAATAAAGCAGAGTCAATGTTACTGCGGAGGTACAGATCTATTAGCCGTTCTATCGTCTTAAGTAGAAAGGACAATAAGCTAATCGGCCTGAAATCTTCGATGGGTTAGACTTTGTCCAGTTCTGGAGATTTGTAGGACTTGCAACTGCTTATCGCCCATTTTATTTTCCTATCAGAGACTATGTCTTTAGCATTCTGTCGTAAGCCGCTAGGATGTAGCAGGTGTGCATTTATAATCGCACAACTACCTGGGAAGTGTGTGTCTAAAAAGATATAAAGGGATTCTTTGCTAGACATTGTCCATGCACCATCCAACCTTTTAATATAGCCAGGTGTGGTAACAAGAATTTTGCGCAGCAAGAACTGCTGCCATGAGGATCTTTTAGCTTTACTTGTTTCTGTTTTAAAAAGTTTTAGAGCTACCTTGTTGGCAGTCCAGTCATGTTCAGCTCTCGAGCTTTTCGCTTTGTTGAAGAGCCTTCTGCTTTTGGTTCTTAAGCCATTCAGCTCAGAAGACTACCATTTAGGTTAAAGTTTCCCCTTCGGTGTTCTCTTGGAAATGAGGATGCAAGGGAGAAATTCATTGCTTTGGTGAGTACATCGACGAGATCATCCGATTTTTGTTTTTCTAGCAGATCTGATGGCAAATTCTTAATCAAGGCCCTATTGTAAGCTCCCCAGCTTGTCTTCCTAATGTTAATTGAGGATATCGATTTAGGAGACGTATCAATTTACGATTTACTCAATATATTAGTGGTCGGAGTAGGAGTGTTCTTTTGACACCTTCCACTCACCTATTTTGTCGAATGTGATGATTCCACTATATTTGACGCAAATAGTGGGATCACCTTTCTTGTGGAGCCCCAGTCTACCGAGATTCGTTGGCTTAAATGCCACACTCTTAGCACGCTCAGCCACGGCCGCCAGTCTGCGAGTCTGTAATGAATTATTTCGAACATATTCTCCATAGAAGCTTGTGAAAGCATTTTGTTTTTTTTAGCTTTGAACCCAGGATTTCAGGTGTCAAACCTATTTCAGTCAAGTCTGCCTTGGTTCGGAAATGGGGAGATAGGTAAGTAGGAGGGAAAGTGAAATCAAGAGAAACAAGTGTAGAATGTTGTATGTGTGGCGGAGCGTTATATCAACATGCGAATTTGAATCTGAGGCAAGTGTTATGCCTTTACCTCAGTCAATTCGAGTTATCAAGCAATCTACTTCCACAAACAAAAAATACCACAACTCTATCACCAACTACAACTTCCAAGGTCGTATTTATTGATGAATTTTGAAATTTTGGTTTCAGAGTTCATTTGTACCAGTGGAATTGTTGTCAGCGTTGCCATTTATACAGACTTGAAAAGTGTTCTCTCCACAACATCAGTAATAATACGAAATAATACGATGTATCTACCTCTCTGTTGCTTCTGCTCCTTCCTGTATATTGGTTTTACCAGAGGTACTCTAAATACACTTTTAATAAAAACTTATGTGTATTCTTCTTCCTATAAAACGTATTCGTGAGAACTTGTGAGTAAAATATGACATCGTGATTGTGATCAAAAAACTTATTCTTAAGCGTGAGCGTGCGTGATTAGAAGAAATCTAAACGTGATCGTGCGTGATCGTGTTCCAAAAAATTATTTTTGATCGTGAGCGTGCGTGATTAGACGAAATCACATCGTTAGCGTGCGTGATCGTGAGTAAAAATCACTCACGCGCCATCTATAGTAGAAACCACTATCTTAAAACTAACGGCCGGATCTTATATTTTCGAAAAATTTTCGAGTCGCATGTCTCCTTGTCGCCATGCATCTCAATTTTCTCGCGCTCACGCATTTTTCTCTCTAATTTTCTTCTCCTGAAAAGGCGTCTCTCTTCCCGTTTTAGCTGCAGCTTGTCGAAGTCTAGCTTCTTCCGTATGGAATTGCGAGCATTCTTAGCTGCCCAAAGACGTGTGTGGATCTTGTCTGCGATAAGACAATGATCCGAGTGTATGTCGGCAACACAGTTCGTGCAATACACTAGAAGAGTTCCTTACTTTCTTACTTAGCTGGCGCTTACAACCGTAGTTCCCGTTTGGCCCCGTCCAAGAAGAAGATTTCCTTGCTTCAATCAAAACGTTATCAATTTGATTGCGGGTCTTTTGTTCAGGGGACAGCCAAGTGTCTTTATGAATATCAAGATGCTGGAATCGAGTGCTACTAACGATGCGAAGTCAATTAGCCTTATTCTGTTATCGAAAAATCTGCGCTCATTTCCGTTTCAAGGCACTCGTTAAAATTTCTTGCGTCACATCGTCTTTGTTTCCTGTCAGACCCTGAACAGCGATTATCTTCTTTACAGTGACGGGAATACCACTGAAAAAGGCTGATGTGAAAAATTTAGCCCTGAAACGGATTATGGCAATTCTTTCGTTCATATTTGTGAATCGCAGGACTTAATGACGTTTTCTCTTGCAAGCTACATATGAGCAGCCAAGCAACCGAGTTCTTCCAATAGCATTTCTTGGATTGTAATCATATCAGCTTTATATTTTTCCAAGATATCAATGAGTTTCCAAGATATCAATGAGTTGGATAGAGCGAACATCTGGAATCTAGACAATCCAGGTTCATATCCGTAAATCATTGTAAGTTTTTCGTTTGAGGTAGTCTTCCTCAGATTTGGCGATCATTCTTCTATTTATTCTTGCACATTTCATTTAATGTTTTTTTTTTTATGTGGTGGGGTTAAAGAGGCCTGGTTTGAGTTGACTGGAGACGATTTCGACATGGATAATGCTGGCCGCATCAAGTTGAGGTAGTCAGACACGTTGCCATGTAAAGAGCCCCATTTGCAGTGGCATTTCACTTTATATATTTTTCCAAAAATAGATCAGGAATATCAAAAATAAAAGCTTGTCTTATTTAAAGTCCATAAAACCAACTTCTGAACTATTCTCTATCGCTGCAAAGAGTTAAATCAAGCTTTTTTAAACTAATTTCCATAGTTTTTTCCTAAACATTATTTCCTTCACTTTCTTTTACATTTATTTTTTTTTCCTTGAAAATGCCATGTCCTAAAAGTTTTTTTTTCCTTTTTTGCTTACAGATCAAAAGTGAAGAAATCGTCGAGGCCTACATAGAGCGCTGCAAGCAGGTCAATCCGCTGATCAATGCTATAGTACAAGATCGTTTTGAAGAGGCGCTCGAGGAGGCACGTGAAGTGGATCGGGTCATTGCGATGGGCATAAACAGCATTGAGGAAATGGAAGAATATACACCGCTGCTAGGTATTCCGGTCACAGTTAAGGAGAGTATCGCCGTCAAGGGTCTGACAAATCAGGCGGGCCGTGTCTTTAAGACCCCACAGATTGCCAAAACAGATGCACCTGTTGTAGAGCAAATCAAAAAATACGGTGGTATTATAATGCTGGTCAGCAATACGCCCGAGTTGTGCCTACTCTGGGAGACTTACAATAATGTAACTGGACAAACCAAGAATCCATATGATTTGAAGCGCACGCCAGGAGGTTCGTCAGGCGGTGAAGCAGCACTATTGGCCAGTGGTGCCTCGATTTTAGGTTTGACATCGGATATTGGCGGCTCATCGCGTTTGCCTGCCATGTTTAGCGGCATTTGGGGACACAAGCCTACACCATATGCAGTCTCCTTCAAAGGACATCATCCGACCAGTGATTTTCCCAAATGGGGAGATTTTTTCACTATTGCGCCCATGACACGCTACGCCAAAGACTTGCCACTGCTGCTGAAATGTATGGCTGATCCAACGGGACCCAAACTAACGCTAGACAAAGAGATCAGTGTGCATGGCATACGCTTCTTTTTTATGGACAACGATGGGCCATCGGGCATGATGCGACCGCTAAGCCGCGATTTGCATGCGGCCATCAATCGCGTTGCCACGGATTTCAATGCCACACGTGTAAATATACGCAAAATGAAATGGTCGCTGGATATTTCACTCTCGGCCATGCTGACAATGAAAAACATCGAAACGATCTATCATAAGACAGAGGAAGGTGAACGTCCAAAAACGGTCTGCACCGAGACCGTCAAATATTTCTTTGGCTGCTCGGACAGCATTTTACCATCGGTATTTTTCGGTCATCTGCAGAATTTCATGAAAATCATACCGAATTCGCGTCACAAGCATTTGGCCTCAATAATCGAGGCACTCAAGACTGAATTCAAGGAAATGCTAGGCAACGATGGTGTCTTTCTGTATCCGACATTTCCAAATACAGCGCACCAACACTATCAAATTTATCACAAGCTGCTCGAGCCAATGTACATGGCCATTTTTAATACGCTCGGTTTGCCAGTGACCAACTGCATGATCGGTCTGGATCGTCGAAATTTGCCGATGGGCATACAGGTTGTGGCCAATCCTGGACAGGATCATTTGTGTTTGGCTGTGGCTAGAGAGATGGAACGACGTTATGGCGGCTGGGTGCGACCACCTTCAGAGGAATCGTCAAAGAGGGCGTAGTCAATTTTTTCATAAATATTACACTTGAACTTTTTGAGTTTGTTTTTTTTTTTGTTCGTTTTGTATTTGTAGCATGACAGTGATCCATTGTTTGAATTGATTGAATTGATTGTAAATACAAATTGTCGCAAGGTTTTGGGAATGGTTGCAGATGGTAGAGCTTTTGTCAATTCTGGAAAGAAAAGCAATAAAAATCTTGAAAGGACATATCATAAGACAAGATGCGCCCAGACGGAAGGCTTTGCGACAATTTGTTATTCATTTAAGGCACTGGCAGGAAAAAGAACACATGATTTCAAGCATCACATTAGAAGAAAGACATCACGTTACAATTGTATTAAACGTAATTCGTGTTTTTTTTTTTATTAAAAACACTGAATTTCTTATTTTGAAAATCATCCAAGGCAATTTTTTTAATAGTCTTCACAGAGAGTGTGTATAAAACATAAATATTTTTTAACTGTAAAATTTTATGATAGAATAATTTTACCAGGTTGTGTTGACAAATGTTGATTCTCTCAGCTACAAGTAAACGAACTCTTGTCAAAAACGGCTGTTCGTTGTTATATACGTTGGCCACATTCAGCTGTGTTAACTGTTGTGGCAGCAACACATCGGGGAGCGCTATTATCGGTATTGAAGTTTCAGAAAAATTGTGAAATTGTGTTATGAAATATCAAGCTTTGTATCAAATACGAATGGAAATTTTACCGACAAATTAAAAATTTTCTATTTTAAAATGCATTTTAATACGCAACTTCATATTTATGTGCATCAAGTTTTGACTTAGCAGTTGGCAACTGTTGGGTACGCTGAATGTGACCAGTGAAAATTAATTGTATGCTATGACGGATTGTGAGCGCTCTCTTTCTTGTTATATTTTTTGGCAAAAGAACGTTTCCAACAGAAACGTCAATACTACCTTGGAGTAATTATATCATGGGTTACATATAAAGAAACACTGGTACGTGTACAGACTAAAGTCATCAAATATTCTTTCATATTTTTTTACTTACATAATTTTATTAATACTGTCATTGTTCTTTCGAAGCAAAACTTTTATAAATATTTATGAAAATTCTTTTTTAAACAAAATAAATTTTGATTTTATATGAATGCATGAAAATTAATTTTAATGTATGAAAAATATTTTTCTATATTTGTTTTGTAATATAGCTATTATATATTAAGTAAGAGAAAACAAATATTTTTTTAAATTTGTAAACATTTATACATGGGCGTGGCTTTATATTTTGATTTGAAATTTATTTGATTTTAACTTAAAAGTATGTACCAAAAAAAGTATTTAAAATAAACCAACATTTGTAATAGTTTGATAAAATTGTATTAAAATCAAAAACATCGCATTTTCATAGCAAGCTCTACTTGCTCATCACTTCTCGAACATCATTGATTTCTTGTACATATTAATATATTTAAGAAAATAAAATTATTTTTAAATAGTTCTTGGAAAACTTCTTTATTTTTGGTTCATGTCTGCTTGCTATGATGTGCTTATCTTTACGCATTAAGCTGCTAAGAATGCTAATGTAGCAAATTTCTCAATAGTTTCTCCATAAGCAAAACTGAAAAATTTAAAACATAGAAAAGCAGTTGACCTCCGTGTTAATTTTTTGTAGCAGCATAGCATGTAGCTGAGTAGAAGCTGTTAAGCTGTTATGAAAAATTTGCAATTGCTAGCTTTTTACTTTGGCAGCTTCTTAGTTAACGCTAGTTAACGCATGAGTTGTTAACGTATTTTTAGCACATTTGAGGCTAACAAACTTAAGAAGAAGTGAAAAGCGCACAGTGGGCCAGAGATACAAAATTATTAATTTATTAATAGTTAACAAAAACAAGTAAGGAAACTCTAAAGTAGGTCCAGTCCGACTATGGAATACCCTCAATATATAAACACTAGTTCCTTCCCGTCAAAAATTACGCGCTTGGTTTTAATAAAAAAAACATGAAATACTGATTTTCTTTAACACTTTCGGGACTACTAGGATTATACGTCCCATTATATGTCAAACTGTTGTAATTTTTTATTTTATTTGCGAGAGCAACGTAATTTGTCCCAAAAACATCTTTTATGAATGTTCTTTGATATGAAAACATTGACATGTCGATGCATGCAAAAATTTTTGCACGTATCGTCGATGAAGCTCGCGTCAGCTGTAAAATTTCGTCAGTTGACTCAACAAAATTGCAGAAGGCACACGCATTTGGGTCTTGAGAAGCGAGAAAAGTGAAAGTTTTCAAAGAATATTTATTCTATCAAAAAAACATTGAAGTGGTGATTTGAACTGGTAAAGCGTTAGGTATGATATTTTCTTTTTAATTGGGATATATAATCCCAATATGGTTTTATCGTGGGACTATATGTCCCAAATCTTATTTTAGATGTCAAAAAGAACATACTCTGTGGCAGACATTGAGGGAGTTCTCAATGGAGAGTCAGATTCAGAAGTCGATTTTGAGGAATCTGACGCGAGTACATGGAGGAAAGTGACAACGGATCCAGTTCTGATTCAGAATGCGACGATATCCCCTCAAAAAAAAATTGTCGAAGCTGGCGAAAGTGATGTCGACAACGAATTTGCATCAGAATCAAACTTCGAGGCAAGATTCAAAATGCCAAATGATCGAGCCTGTAAAACCTTTCTTCATTTGAGTGAAAATTGCACTCCGTGCGAGGTTTTCAGGAAGCTTTTTTCATACAGTTTGTGCCTACGAATTGCTGAGTGCACCAACAAAAAGACTGGCTGTTTTGAATCGTCGTAAGCAGTCAAATCGTAACAAGACAGACCCATACGAGATCTAAGTGTGTTTGGGAGTTTCGCTAATTATGCATTATAATCAAGTGCCATCGTTGAAGGATTACTGGAGCAAAAATCCATCAATGGGTTATCCTGTCATAGAAAGTTGTATATCACGCGACCGTTTTTTTGTTGTTGGCGTCAAAGCTGTATATGAACAATTGCGAAAAGCCCACTGATGCTTCCAAAGACTTCTACATATCTGAAGTTTTCGATTGTCTAAAACAAACATTTGCAGCATCTCGTGAAGAGAATCCTTTGCAGTCAATCGATGAGTGTATGGTTAAGTTCAAAGGACGATCCAGCATGAAGCAATATATGCCTATGAAGCCGGTAAAACGAGGCATAAAAGTATGGATGCGTTGTGATTCGAAAACTGGGTGCACTTATGATTTCAACGTTTACACTGGAAAGGAAGTATTTCAACAATCTGGTACTCTTGGTGAGAGAGTAGTTCTGAAATTGACATCAACGATCCGAGATACAAATATTTTCTTGGCAGTTGATTGCTTTTTTAATGTCATTCAATTTATTGCAGTCAATCAATTTTCCTGCACTTGGTTCATATGTGACTAACAGAAAAAATACACTAAAATTTGTTGGAAAATTGACACGAGGTGAAAGCCAATTTCAAGTAAACTCAAGCGTCATTTTAGCAGTTCGATGGATGGATTCAAAAGAAGTCCTGTTAGCGTCGAATTGCCATGAGCCATTCTTGGCTGAAATTGACAGAAAACAAAAAGACGGCTAGAAAAAGAAAACAAACTGTCCTACAAGTATGAGGTTGCGGTTATAGCGAACGCGATTCAGACAGGCAGGCAGGCTGAAATCTGTTTGAAAAAATGAGATGCAAATAGCTATCTATCTCGCTTGTTCACATTGCCTGTCTGACTCGGCGTTCACTATAACCGCAACCTAAGAGACTATAATGCTATTATGTGAGATGTGGATTTGGCTGACCAGAAGACAGCAGTCTATGATTTGAACCGAAAGTCACAAAAATGGTGGGAGAAAATATTTTTTAAGCTTTTGATGGTCAACGTGGTCAATTCTTGGATTATTTTCAATGAAAACAAGAATAAGAAGTTGTTGCTGAAGGATTTTCTCGCTCCCCTAGCTAAAGCAATAATATATGAAGGCAATAAAAAACAAAAAACGCTGCCAAGTAGCACTGATGGTAGAAGCAGCAAGGATTCAAAAGTTAAACAGTTTAATATTGGAACACACAAGCCTGTTGAACAATAAAAGCGTCGCCGATGCGTTCGATGCACTTCACTTGGAACTGAGACTCGCACTAAAATGGTGTGTTCTAGCTGTAACAATGCCTTGTGCCTATATGAACTTATGCTTATATGTTCCAGTATTGGTACTCCGTGAATGGTTGATAAAGCTATAATATCTTGTATACACTTATGTAAAAAAGTTTCCACTTACAAATAAAACTTGAAATAATAAATTGATTGAGTGTAACGTTATCTTAGGACATTTTTTAGGTAACGAAAAGCATGTTTTGGTATTTTATGTCCCACCGGAAATGTTTATTGGGATTATATATCCCACCGAAAATGCTTATTGGGATATTATGTCCCAGAACAAAATAAGGATTTCGGAATATCCTGGTATGCAGAACATATTTTTTTAGTGATACCTTTCAGATTATGCAAAAATTTTGTTAGAAGGTATTCTGGTTTTTTAAATAAAACTCCGGCCCAAAAGGGTTAAGCTGAATAAGAAATCAGCGATGGTCATATATTCGACTTTACATTGTGCAAATTATAATTTTTAGTTCCAAATATTTATAAAATACCTTAAAGTAAAAACGGAAACTATAGTAGGTACGACGAAATAAGTTTAAGCATTTTTTGTAAAACTGAAAACTTCAAAATGAAAAAACAATATAAAAAATTTTTGAATTTTCAAGATATCACAAAACAAAAATGCCTTCAAATGTGCTATGAAATTTTTCAAAAAAACCAAGCGTTCCGCACTCACATTTTACGGAGTTATGTAATACGAGGTGACGCTGATCAAGAATATATATACTTTTCTATACCGAACTCGCTTCGTTCTATGCGTTACAAACGTTTGCACAAAGTAAATATACCCTGACCTTTCATGTTTAGGTTATAAAAAGGCCATTATTATATCATATTTTTGAATTGATATGTATTGTAACTTTAAACATGTATTGGCCAAGGTCACAGTGAGGTCATTATATATATACATTTTTTATTGGCCCTAATAAGGTAAAAATTTTGTTGAAAGTTTTGTATAAATATCTCAAACGGTATAGAAGTTATGAACGATAAAGTGAAATGTGTGTCAGAAAAAATTGAGATTGCGAAAAAACTTATCATTTGACCATCGTGATTTTTTGTTGGTGGAAATTTTACATATTCTGTTTTAAAAATTACAAAAAAAAACAAAAGGTTCACTTTTTGAGACAAGTTAAATGTTTTTCAAAAAGTTTGCAACTATATCATAAAAATAACAAATATATTTATTTTTCTAAATCGGTTTTTAATAGTTTTCTAACGATACTTCATTTACAAAAATCTGGTAACATATGATGAAGATATGATTTATTGCAAATGTATCTATTTGCAAGATTTTTACTTTCATTAAAAATTGAGATTTTATTTACATTTATTTTTTACATTTATTTATTTAGACAATATTAATACAATAAGATGCAATAAGATCTTTTAATAGTACAATAACAATGGAGAAAACAATGGTTTTTTTAGCTGTGAAAAACGGAATTATAATAAAAATGTAACTTTTAATTTACGATTATTTAATATACAATAGAAAATTATCATAAATGTAAGCATGACAACATTTTTACAGTGTTCCGAAAAGAGTATTAAAGTTTATGTTGATTTGGTAGTTTTATATCCATTTTGGTACTTTTTATCCCCTAAACCTGACCTAAACTTTGTGCAAACGTTTGTAACGCATAGAACGAAGCGAGTCCGGTATAGAAAAGTATATATATTCTTGATCAGCGTCACCACGTGAGTCGAGCTATCCATGTCCGTCCGTCCGTCCGTCCTTCCGTCCGTCCGTCCGTCTGTCCGTCTGTGTGTTGTCGGTATACACAGGATAAGAAGAAGGAGTTGAGATAATTGGATGAAACTTGGTACACGTGGTCACATGGACCCAAAAATCTGCAGTATTGAATATTTTTGGAATCCGCCTACGGACACGCCTACCTCCCGTACAACGCGAAAATTGAAAACTGCATAACTCAGCTCATAATTAGCCTACAACAATAAAATTTGGTATGTATGTGTTTTATATCAACAAAAATATTTCTTTGAAAAATAGACCTCATTCGCTTACGGACACGCCCACCTCCCATACAACCCAAAAATTGAAAACGCAATAAATAAGCCGCTGTTTAACCTACAGAGCTAAAATTTGGCATATATGTTTTTTATAATAAAAAAAAGATGGTTTCGAAAAGTGGACATCATCCGCCCACGGACACGCCTACCTCCCATACAACGCGAAAATTGAAAACTGCATAACTCAGGTCATAATAAGCCTACAACAATAAAATTTGGTATGTATGTGTTTTATATTAACACAAATATTTCTTTGAAAAATGGACGTCATCCGCTTACGGACACGCCCACCTCCCATACAACCCAAAAATTGAAAACGCAATAAATAAGCCTCTGTTTAACCTACAGAGCCAAAATTCGGCACATATGTTTTTTGTAACAAAACAAAGATGGTTTTGAAAAGTGGACATCATCCGCCCACGGACACGCTTACCTCCCATACAACGCGAAAATTGAAAACTGCATAACCTAGCTCGTAATAAGCCTACAACAATAAAATTTGATATGTATGTGTTTTATACTAACACAAATATATCTTCGAAAAATGGACGTCATCCGCTCACGAACACGCCCACCTCCCATACAACCCAAAAATTGAAAACGCAATAAATAAGCCTCTGTTTGACCTACAGAGCTAAAATTTGGCACGTATGTTTTTTATGACAAGACAAAGATGGTTTTGAAAAATGGACGTCATCCGCCTACGGACACGCCTTTTTCCCATACAACCCAAAAAGTTTAAAACTCAATAAATAAGGTTATGTTTGTCATAGAGAAATTAAATTTTATATGCATGTATTTTATACCAAAACTAAGGTGTGTTCAAAAATTGGAAGAAATCCCTCCATGAACACGCCCACCTCCCATAGCGAAAGCACAATAAAGGCATTAACTGTGAGCTACAGGAATAAAACTTGGTATGTGTAAATTTTTCATCAACATTGAAATGCATATAAAATATAGGCTTCATCCGCCCTTGGAGACGCCCATTTACAATAAAAATTTTTTGTTTTTGAAAAGTGGGTGTAGGGTATTTCATAGTCGGACTAGACCAACTTTAGACTTTCTTTACTTGTTTTTAATGTGGTTGGTAGCAAAATATTTTTTTGGGTGGCCCATCACGTCCCATCACGTCAAAGAGCGCCAACTGCTTTTGATTACTCTTCGAAAGAGTGTGGAACTTTAAACAAGTAGTTGAAACTCTCGTAACACAAACGCGTGAAAAGCAAACGACCAAGCAATGCTTAGCATCGGTGGTAATTTTCTAAAAAATTTAACAGCTCAATTAAATATACAAACAAACAAACAAATTGGCCATTTCAGCCCTTGAAAGGACTTTGACCGAGCCTCTTATGATCAATTGTGTTGTGTGTGTTATGAAATGTTTGCACACAATTGACCGAGAACTGGACCTACATGTTTTATGCCGACTCCGAACGGCTAAAGTTCATGTTCTCAAGAAGCTTTACATGGCATTATTTACTCTCTGAGGTTTGCCATTGTCTGCAGAGAGGTGGTGACCGATCAGAAAAATTTTTTATTGAAAACAATTTTTCGACGCGGCTGGGGTTCGAACCCGCGCTCCGAACATGCTAGGCCACACACTTAACCTGCATGCCACGGTCACCAATTAAATATATTTATTGTTAAATTTTCTTAAATAAACCCCACTTATGGCATTCTGTAGCACAAATATGATATTTAAAATTTTTTTCATTAAAATCGGTCCAGTAGTTTTGGAGTCTATTGCGCAATTAATATTTCCACTTCAATTTTATATAATATACTGCAAGCTAACGTACAGAAAAGTAGAAAAACTCTCCTGTAAAATTTGCTTTTTTGGCACATACGATAATTTCGCGCAAAGGGGTCGATACATTGATATTGATATACTAAAACAAACGCAAATAATTTCTTATTTTTTCATGTATTCCTTTACAGTTTTAACAGGTTTCACTAATTTGGGTTATATGGAAGTTGAGCGATGATATTTTCAACATTGTGGCTTGTATGGAGCCAGGAATCTTCGACGTCTTTCCCTTATGGAAACCAAATTACTTCTCGCAAATTTGTGCACCCTTGCACTCCTGGAGCCGTTCCACCATGACCCTTTCCAGTACCTTTCCAGTACCTTTCCAAGCACCGGAAGGAAACTGATGCCCTGGTAGGACCTCGGATTGCTCCTCAGCCTATCAGGTGACTTCAGGAGCACAATAACCCGTGTTTGCTTCCATGCGTCAGGGAAGATGCCTTCGGTTAAGTACTTACCAAACAAGGCTTCCAGGTACTCAATAATGACCTGCCATATGGTCTTGCACATCTCGTCAGTCATACCATTTATAACCGAAGACTTTTTCCCCTGTCTTGCGTTATGCCAAGCTCCACTTCAGCCACTCCCTATGCCGGGGGATCAACCACATCCCTATAAAGAGAAAAGGCCTCACCATTCGTCCTCGGAAAAATGAGTTCAGCAGAGCATGAACACAATCCCGCAATTCTGTTAAAACAGTACCATCTTGGCTGATACCGTTAACATCAACAGAGCGATATGTCGTGGCCAGAGATATTTTATATGCCCTACACCACGGGTCATCTCTATTGCCCCGGACAAAATTCCTCCAATCTTGTTCCTTTATGCGGACAAACAACTCCTTGTACTCTCTTAAGCTTGCTCTGTACCTATCTCTAAGCTGAAACCACTGGCTATCTCCAGCCACCCTGGCCTGTAAAAAGAACAATAACTGTCTTTTTTGGGTTACAGAGAGGCCTTCGTTAAAGCGACATTTCTGTACTGTGTTCAGTGCTGCTTATAGAACGTCAGAGACTGTACTTTCAAAGCTCCCTCGTATGATGACTGCTACGTCATCGGCATACACAACCACATCTATCCCAGTTTATTTGAGTTCAACTAGGACGCTATCTAAAACTAGGGACCAAAGCAAAGGTGATAGACTCCTCCTTGCGGTTATCCTCTGGTTGTAGTGTTTTTAAGGGAAGTATTATCCAAGCAAGTCTGGATAACTCTACTACTAAGTGTAGTCATAATCCACATGCTTATAACTGGTGGCATATAACATAAGGTTGTTAAGTGCTTTTCTCGTGTATTCATATGACGTATTATTGAAGGCTTCTTCGATATCAAGAAAAGGCACCATACATATTTCCTTGCAGTCGCTAGATTTTTCAATTGTGCTTATGAGGTCATTAAGTGCTGACTCTGCTAATTTGCCCGTTTGATAGACTTGTTGTGCCTTACACAGGGGATACATTGACAAGGCATTTTTCCTAATGTATTGGTCAATGATTTTCTCCATACTTTTCAGAATAAAGGACATCAGGCTGATGGCTCTGAAAGTTTTTGGACTACTCTCAGAGCTTCTGCCAGCCTTGGAAAGGTATTTTACTATTACTTTTCTCCAATCTTCAAGTACATAGCCATAGGCTTAACTGTAGCTAAATTGTTTTGATAATAGGGGTGTTAGATGGTCTGAATTTGTTGCAGACGAGCTGGAAAATAGAGGAATTCATTATCGGAGAAAGATAGACATTTTTTTCTGAGTGTATAGAAAGGTGTATATATTCTTGGTCAGGATAGCCACCAGAATTGATTAAACCATGTTGGTTTGTCTGTCCACCTGTCTGTCTATCTGCGAACACGATTACAGCCGTAATTTTCTAGCTATCATCGATTTTTGAGCTTTTTTCTAAAAAACGAAGACCAAGTTCGAAAATGGGCTAAATCAGATGAAAACCTCGCCTGTTGATTTTAACAATTTATGATTTTTTTACACTTTCGCATCGGCCATGGGGATATTTTATATATATATATATATAGGGTGGTGACCGTGGCGTGCAGGTTAAGTGTGTGGCTTAGCACACTCGGAGCCCGAGTTCGATCCCCAGTCGCGGCGAAAAGTTTTTTCAATAAAAAAATTTTTCTGATCGGTCACCACCTCTCTGCAGACAATGGCAAACCTCAGAGAGTAAATAATGCCATGCAAAGCTTCTTGAGAACATAAACTTTAGCCGTTCGGAGTCGGTAAAACATGTAGGTCCAGTTCTCGGTTAATTGTGTGCAAACATTTAATAACACACACAACACAGTTGATCATAAGAAGCTCGGTCAAAGTCCTTTCAAGGGCTGAAATGGCCAATTTGTTTTTTTTTTTTTATATAGGGTATATACATACATATAAGTTTTCTGGGAAAAAAAAGCACTGAATTTGCAACCTTTAACCCTTATTCGACGCACTTCTCTAATTTAACGATCTTGGCTCAATGGAATCATTTGCTATGAAACTATTAAATATTTTGACGTGCAGTTTTTTGTAGCTTTTAGAAGTGGTTTTTTTTTTAAATATAAGTTTCATGGGCATAAAGCAATTTAAGTAAGCTAAAAAAGATATTGTTTAAGTATAAAAATTCATATTTTATGTCAAAACACAGTGGATTGTAAATGGTGTGTCGAATAAGGATAAAGACGCTGTTTTGTATGCTAGGAACTGACAGTTTTAATTAGAAAATATGATACATTTAGATAACATGAATTGAAAAAGGAGAAAAATCTGAGAACCTTGGTTTTTTCACAAAAAACCTAGTGAGGTTATTTTCTATTTCAAATGGGTATCAAATTTTTCCCGTCCGGTTTTTATATGAAACGCGCTCGATGAAAAGTAATGATTGGAAAGAGGATGTCTTAAGAAAAAAATTGTCATGATGTCAAAAATATTTTAAAAAATATTTTAAAAATTAAACGTTTCCAGCCCACTGCTGGCTGGTGCAACGACTTTTTATTGAATTATATAAGCCATAAAAAAAACACAGTTCACAGCAGCATGTTGCAAGATTCTTACTTTTAAGAAATGTTCGTTGGCAACACAAAGATAAACAAGCCCCGAAAATTGCCGATATTTATCTAACTGCTTGCTGGTGACACTCTCAACAGGCAGACAAGCTGTGCACATGCGCAACGGCCTCAAACTGGCATAGAAGGAACACGCAGGTGGTTTAAGCTGGTTTTTGCCAAGGTATTACTTTGCAGAGATTGGATTTCGATCTTATTTTTTTTTAGGTTTTTGATTTTGTCGTTTGCAACAAGAATCGCAGCACGTTCCGTAGCAAAGTTAAACCGCAAATCTGTGCAGGTAAGGAAACAAGTTTTTTATTATTACTTTTGCGTTGAATGTTATCTGCTACCTGCATTTGAGCCAAGTTATAATTTGGCTTAAATTTGGCTAAAATAATTTTTAGTAATGACAAAATGTTTAAGTTGCTGTTGGTAAGGTTTTTAGTTGTTTTTTTTTTGGGGAAATACAGCAGCAGTTCATTGCTGGTAATCATTTGTTTGTTTTTTTTTTGCTTCTTACATTTATTCTTGCATACAAACGTTTTATTGCCATATTTTGCGGTTATTAGATCCGATTTTGTACCAGTTAGTAGCTAGTTTGTTGTGCATAAGCTGCATTCAACTCTCGATTTCAGTGGCACAAGGCCGTTGCGCAGGCTTATTGCTAAATAATTTTTATACATATTATTTTCATGCAGATATATGTGTGTACTTGTGCACTGATATACGTGTAGATTTGAACAAAGTATTTAATTTTTGGTAATATTTTTTTGTTTTTGCAAAATGAGGCCGAATTTAAGGCATCTCGAGCAGTGATGCAGGTTTTGTGGCAACTAATATGAAATCCGCAATTTTTATTAACTTAAGTTTTAGCGCGGTAGACATAAAAATGTTGTTGTTGTTTTAGTTGTTGTTGTATTCTTATATTTATTGCTGGTTGTTTCTTGATGTGGTTTTTATAATTGACATTGACAGATGCTGTGATTCTACGTTTATTGCCGTGAAAACATCAACATTTTTGTTTGTTTTCTGTTGATGTTTTGAAAAAGTTAAAACATTGTCAGAAATATTTAATGAAGCCGTCTCTTACTGGTATGTTACAGACCTTCATAAGCGCTTTGTACTAGAGAGATTATTACAATGCAATATTGTAATATTGCATTTTGTTATGGTTTGGTTTTTGCTTTAAACTGGTTCTGCAACCTTTAAGCCAAATAACTTGTTTAAGCCAACAAACATTCAAAGTAATCGAATTGCTATTTTTGGCTGTAGTCTACTGACAAAACGTGTGTCAAAGTTAAAAAAGAACCTTGCAGCCTTTACAAGGGCGACAATTCTTGTGCTATGAATGGAGAGTATAACTTTGTTTTTAAATTACCTTTTTTAGAAATGTTCTTAAATAGTGTCCATCGAATATAGAGTGTTAATTTAAAAAATTTAAAACTTGTTCAGTTTACAACTGCGCAGAATAGGTATAGATATTCAGAACTCTTATGTATAGTAAAGTATATATATTCTTGATCAGCGTCACCTCGTTAGTCAAGCTATCCATGTTCGTCTGTGTGTTGTCCGTACTTACTTACTTTCTTACTTAGATGGCGCTTACAACCGGTTGGTCGGTTTTGGCCTGGTCTAAGAATTTACGTCAGCCTCTTTTGTCGTGCGCTTACTGGCGTCAGTTGGAAACTCCAAGCGTTGTAAGGTTATCCAATGCTTGGTCTTTCCAACGGAGATGCAGTCTTCCTCGTCTCCGTTGGCCACCGCTGGGTATTGAATCCAATATTTTTTTCGCTGGAGCTTCGTCGTTCATTCTCTCAACATGACCTAGCCAGCGAAGCCGCTCTATTATAATACGCTTGACTATATCGATGTTGGCATATAGCTCATACAGCTCGTGGTTCCATTGTATTCGGTACTCGCCATTGACGCATATTGGACCATAGATCTTGCGAAGGATTTTTCTCTCGAACGCTCCCAAAGTCCTTTCATCAGAGCTGCTCAATGTCCAGGTTTGTGATGCGTATCAGTGATAATATCTGATAATTTTGGAGGGGAGTTTTTTACTCTTCTGAAAGTACTTTTTCGGACGTAAGAGTACCTTTTGTAAATCTATATATAAAAAGGCGTTTAGAACAATTTTCTTTCGTGTTTCTCACCCGATATTGATGATTGTTTTTTAAATGAATAAGAGTGCGGAGTAGAAGTGCATCAAATATTTTGTATCTATAATTTTAAAAGGCAAACAAAAAATTGGTCGAATTTCCCCAGGCGATACTAGTATTATTAAATAAGCTTTTGTTTTATTGCTGAGGCACTAGGGGTGGGACAGTAACACATGGAGATCTTTATTAACGGGATTTTTTGATATCTAGAAACCTTCAATTTTGTGAGGTTAGAAAAAAATATTGGTTTTGAAAAAAACAAGTTCGGGGTGGCGAGGGGTCTAGTTGTGCCGCATCGGTGTTAAGGGTTAGTGGGAAGTGGAAAAATTAGACAAAAACCTCCATAACTACCCAAGTGTTGCCCCTAGAGGGGTGAAATGTTCGACCGACCATACATTCATACATACATGTTCGAACATACCTGCCCCAATCTCCTGTTTTTTTTTTTCAACATTTGTTCGCAACATATCTACCCTATATTTCCAACCTTTAAAGGGGCACCTATAGGTAAAGATAAATATTTGTTTTAAAAAGCTTTTTTTAAAATCGGCTTCCATCACTCCCAGGGTGCCTTCCAAACGGCTGAAATGAGAGAGCGACCCATATTAACTTTTCTTGTCCAAATTTGGAACGAGCATACAGCATACCTGTCGTAAATAAGAAATAAGAAATTTTGTAATTATAATTTTAAAACAATTTGAATCAAATTAATTTCTTTTTGTCATGGGATGGATATGTATTTCTTTAGATTTTCAACGACGACTTGAAGCAAAAAGATTCTTTCCTCATATTATGCCTCATTTGGTCGCGTCGTTGACAATGCGTAGATTTCGCAATATTTCTTGCGCTTGTTGGTAAGTCCAGTCCAGGTTTCTGGATCGGTAGCAATCAAATCAGGTGAAAATCCGAAGCATGCGAAAATTGTTGCTATCTCAGGAATGACGTAACGGCTCAAATCTTTTTGTAATTCTTGATTAATTTTCTCCGATGCCAATTGAATCTTTTTTACACCTCTTTTAAGCCAGTAACAATGTTTACTGGACGAGCACGTACTTGATTTCCGTTGCTGTCGATATCCTACCTATCATCTTCCTCGTCTTCTTCATTGACATCAACGACATTATCTGCCTCTATAACTTATTTCATCTCGTTCTGTTCATCGTCAGACGATTCGTCCGTCTGAAAATCCATCTGAAAATTTTTTGATCGGATAACCCAAATAAATACTTTTAAACTTTTCTTTGGGAATTTATTTTAAGAGTACAATTTTTCGGTTTCAGTATTGAGAACAAAATCTTAATCATGCGAAACGTTTACTTTTTTGATGGTTAGTGTATCCGAAAGTACTTTTTTTGGGCTAAAAGGAGTTGGGGACTTTCGAAAATCGAAAGGAGGTAAAAAAGTGGATATCCACTAAAAATATCATCATCCCTGATGCGTATAGTAGGATAGGCATGATTATTGACTTATAGAGCGTCAGTTTTGTTCGTTGAGAGAGAGCTCTGCTTCTCAATTGCCTACTGAGCCCAAAGTTACACCTGTTGGCAAGAGCTATCCTTCGTTTAATCTCAATACTGATATCGTTGGAGGAGTTAATGCTGGATCCCAGGTAAACAAAGTCCTTCACTACCTCAAAGGAGGTGTTGTCAACAGTGACGAGGTTTCCAAGACGCTGGGACTGTTTGTTTGTTGACACGAGATACTTTCTTTTATCTGCGTTCACTGCAAGACCCATTCGACTCGACTCTTTTTCTAGCCTGGAGAATGCTGCACTGACCTCGCGCGTGTTTTGGCCAATGATGTCATATCATTGCTGCGTCTCAGGTCAGCTGCTCGGATGATCTTCTCCATAACTATATTAAAGAAGTCACACGATAAGGAATAACCTTGTCTGAAACCTTTCTTGGTATCGAACAGAAGGGAGAGGTCCTTCCCGATTTTGACTGCGTTGCTGGTGTTCTTCAGTATCATCCTGCAACGACGTATTAGCTTCGCAGGAATACCAAATTCAGACATGATGGAATATAGGTGACCCCTTATTGGACTGTCGAAGGCGGCTTTGAAATCGACAAAAAGATGGTGTGTGATAAGTTCCAATCAGTTGGTTAAGGATGGGCTTCAGTCTTTCACACAATAAGCTCGACAGGACCTTATATACGATATTAAGAAGGCTAATCCCACGGTAGTTGGTGCAAATGGTGGGATCGCCTTTCTTGTGGATTGGGCAGAGCACACTGCGGTTCCAATCATCTGGAATGCATTCTTCCGACCATATTCTGCATAGAATTCTGTGAATGCATTCAAACAGAGCTTCGCCACCGGTCTTAAACAGCACAGCCAGTAGGCCATCGACTCCTGCGGCTTTGTTGTTTTTAAGCCGAGCTATAGCTGGTAAGACTTCGTCACAGTCGGGCAGCGGAACTTCAACGCTGTCATCCATAATTCGGATTTCCGGGATATCATCTCTATGGGCGGGATTGTTGTCAGCGTCGCCATTACAAAAGTCTAGAGAAGTGTTCTCTCCATAACACCAGTGTACTCTGGATATCTGTCACTAGATTCCCATTCTAATCCTTGCAGGAAGAGGCTCCGGTCTTAAGTCCAAGATTATTACGTATTATTGACGTGTTTATCAAAAAAATGTTCAATGCCACTTTTTGACCTGCTAACGTGAATAGCATGTTTTGAGATGGTTTTTAGCTCTATTGAGCTGATTTCTGTCACAAACGCTTTGATCTTGATTTTAGCCCATTTTTTTTCTCCGTGCAATAAACTCACTTGGGTATTATTTTGTTTTGTCTGGCAATTACCTAATTCATTTAAAAATTTCAGTGAAAGTGATAAAAATGGAATGGAAATAAATTATTAGAATATAGAATATAATATATAAAAATTCCAAATAAAGTGAGATGATTGCGTTTGTTTTACAAAATAAGGCTAATATATCGAGCCATAACCGCGAAAAAGGTGTAACCAGCAATTTACAAAAATTTGTTTTCTTATCAAAACTTATAATTTATTTCATTATCAGTAATCTATAATTATAAAATAATAGTTACTATAATAATATAATTATTTAAATGCAAGGATTGTGTAAAAAAAATTGTCATAACTAAAAATCTTATGCCGAAAATAATTAAAAGGAATCTTCTCCTTTAAAATTTTAGTTTTGATGGTTACATCTTTTTCGCTGTTATGGCTCGATATGTTCATCACAGCTCTGATTAGTAAAATTTAAAGTGCCATTAATGAAAAAAATATGAAAACACTGATAAAATAGCAAATTAATTTTTAAGCAAAACAGAACAAGAATGGAATTTTATAGAAAAAAAAAATTAATAAACTCTAAATAGAGTGCATGAAACTCTAAAATTTGCTAAAACGTCTGTTAAAAATTTTAAAAGCATGCGTTTGCAGAAGGGTTAAAGGCATTTTAGTCAAAATATGAAGTTATTTTTTCCTGAAATTCGTAGCTTCCAATTCACCAGGTTGTCTTTAAATGTTCAATTCTCTGAACTGCAGTTTACTTTGATATGGCAATACTTTGTTTATAGCTTTTTTATTTTATTTATGAACTCTTCTGTTTGTTTTAAGCTTTTTAATCTGATCTTCGAACCAAACCTTTTTCCAGTCTTGCTACAAATTGTTTCTGGCTTCTTCTTTGTTTTTATCATTTTCTTCGAGGCACATTGGGTTAGAAATTCGAACACGCAGTCAAAATAAAATATTTTATCAATTATATTAAATTCAAACGATTAATATTTGAACTTCTGGAGTTAATTGGAAAAATATTATTTTTATTAGGAAATCATATCGAGAGCATAACTATTTTCTAGATTTCTGAAATATTTAAAGATTGTCAAAAAATTTCAGTAACTTTAATTTAATTGAGCGTCAGAGAAGTATTCAGGGTTAAGTCAAAAAATGTTTCCAAACAATATTGTATTATTAAGATGAAGTAATAAGGGACCTATAATTTATGGTGGACGTTGCGTGCGTATCACCGAACCGCGGTAGAACGCGCTCGAACCGCGGTTCAAAGCGCTCATCTGACAAAAAGTTTTTCTTTAGAAATACATTTTTCTTATTTGCTGCCACCTATCTGCACACAATGCCAAAGCTCAGAGATAAAGAAATGTTATCGGTCAAAGTCCTTTCAAGGACTTTTTTAAATATTGAGCTTAAGTGGTATCGAGCTTTAAAAGAAACCCTATTTTAAGAAAAAAAAGTCATAACTCGGTCTAGCCCGATGAGTAAATGTACTTTTCAATACCGGACTTGCTTGTTTCTAGGTTTTCAAACAGAATTTAAACACAGAATATTATTCAAACAGAAATTTGAAACAAAAATTTTAATATTGGAAACATATTTTTTAAATCATTATTTTTCATACTGATAATTCAATGCCACTTTTTAAATTTTTTTCGAGTTTGTGACATCAGCTTCGTAATCAACGACTCTGGAGCCTTCCGAATACCAAATTTTAACATCATTCGATGAAGTTTGCGTTCTAAACATTTTAAAATATTGTAGACATTGAAAAAATTAATAAATTTTTATTTCATCTTATGTTCGATATTTGTCAAACTAATTCCTTAACTTCAAAAATTGTCTGAGTGTATATTTGTTTTATGTTAAACTAAGATGAGTTAAAAAATGGAGCGTGTTCCGCCCACAAACATCATAATAATGGAAATAGCATAAAAAGGATTACATTTGACCTGCAGGGATAAAACTTGGTATGGGAGCATTTTATAAACTTTTCGACAACCAACCTTATGATATGCTCTTTCAAATATAACAAATTAATATTCCGTGCATACTTTTAGGCTAAAACTTAAATGCTTGAAAGGCATTGGTTTGTGTTTGTGATATACTAGGAACGGAACAGGATGCGTTCAATATTAATTGCATTTTGTTAACCCAAATGGAAACTATAAATTTAGCATATTGCTAGAACTTATTTGATGTTTGCGACAGTCCAAGGTTCAATGCACGCTTGGGGCAATACATTTTTATAGAAGGCAGTGACAATTTTCATATAAATATTTGCTTTTGACATTGTCATACGCTTTACGAACAAAGCGACCTTACAAATTTTCATATAAATGGAAAATGTTATACATTGAAAGCGTCAGGAATATGAGACCTTGAAATTTCACTCGCCGCCAAAGAAATTTCAGTTCAAAAATAAATCTGTGGTAACAAAAATATAGCTTTTAATTTTTGTTGTATTATTTTCCATTGAGCTTATGAAGTATAAGTTAAAAATTTACTTTTTATACATACTATGTACCTCTTTTTGACATATTTCAAATTTTTAAAAATATGTGGTTTATGGAATTATGATCAATCGAAAGATCATTTAAATGTACAAAGCATTAATTATGTAAATGAACTCTATATATGAAGTTCTTAATTGCGAACACTATATTTTCTTTGCGCAGACGTTAAAGTTTTATAAAAAACTAGCGGATGTAACCCAGTGTTACTCGGGGTTGTGCCTCGAGCACAGAAAGAGGACGATTTTCAAAACTGCTCTCATTTTTACGTTTTTAAAATTATCAATTCAATTTTAAAATTTTTTAAATTATCTTTTTTTGCTGTTTTGACCCCTCCTTTCGTCGAAAGTGTTTAGTCAAATTTCCGTAAAACTGTACCTGCCAGACATTATTAAAACAAGAAATGACATCTTCAACATCTCGATCTGACGTCTGGTTTCTGAGGAAAATGGACACCCGCACTCAGAAAAAAAAACACATATCTTTCTCCGGTGAAAAATTTCTCTATTTTCGATAAAAGCAATTTTCTCTTTTCAAATAAAATTTTCTTCAATTAGTATAAATTTTCACATTTTCGAAGAAATATTTCTTCACTTCTAGGAAATGGAAATATTTCAATGTCTCTTATAATAACAAATATTTTTCTCGCACAAAAAAATTCTCATTTATACAGAAAAATTTTTTGAATATGAAAATTTTTTCATATATTTTGATAAAAAATTCACTATGAGAAGTTTTTTCTTCAATAAAAAACTAAAGAGTATTCTCAAAACTAAAGAGTCTTTTTCTCTAAAATCGAATTTTTTTTGTGTGTTTCTCTTTTTCATAGAAAGTTTTTATCATTTTTAGAGAATTTTAGGATCGCATTTAGAGAAAAGCATTCTCTGGAGATAAATACCAATTTTCTCTAAATATGATGCCTTTTTTATCATATTCCGAGAAACTATTTTCTGAGTGCAGTTTGAAAAGTCATTTCGAGAAAAATGCGTTAAAAGTTTTTCTAAGCATGCATTTAATATGCAATTTTATCTCAAATAAATTCCATTCGATTTTTGGATTGTTTTCGTTCAACTTCGGTTTTGGTCAATACTGTTCGGTTCGCTTCTGCTGGTATTCGTTAAACTTCTTTTTTTTCGTTCGTCTTTGGTTCTTGACTTCGTTTGCCTTCGGCTCATTCCTTGTTTTTTGTCGAAAGAACTTTTAAAAGCATAGGATCTATTTCAGTAACAGATACAAATGCTTGCCAAGTTTCATCAAAATCGGTTCATCCGTTTTGACGTGAATGAGCTGAACATAGTTTATTGAATAAAGCGCCCTCTAGCGGAAGTTTTCTGAAATTTAAATAGCCTCAATTCTGTTGCAGAGTCAAGTTATTTCATGTACCAAATTTTGGTAAAATCGGTCAAGTCATTTAAGAGTTATTGAGTCTTAACAATACACTTCTTAAAGCGCCCTCTTGCGGAGGTCTGTGGAATTTTTTATATTTTATGTTTTATCTTGGGTGCAGTTGAAAGTTCATACCAAATTTCATTGAAATCGCTTCAAGCGTTTAGGAGTTATTGAGTCTTAAAAACGCACTACTTAAAACGCACTACTTAAAGCGCAGTCAAACCTTCTTGGGCGCAGTCAAACCTTCATTCCAAATTTAATTGAAATCGGTCCAAGTGTTTAGGAGTTATTAAGTCTTAATAAAACGCACTACTTAAAGCGCCCTCTTGCGGAAATTTTTGGAATTTTTTATTGCCTATGTCTTATATTGGTTGCAGTTGAACCTTCATACCAAATTTCATTGAAATCGGTTCAAATGTCATGGAAATCGGTTCAGGCGCTTAGAAGTTATTACAGAGTGACACGCCCATATACTTCCGCCCACTTTTTTAACCTATGCTTTATATTGGTTGCAGTTGAACCTTCATACCAAATTTCATTGAAATAGGTCCAGGTGTTTAGGAGTTATTGAGTCTTAAAAATGTACTACTTAAAGCGCCCTCTTGCGTAAGTCTTTGGAATTTTTTATGCCTTATGTTTTATTTTGGGAGCAGTTGAACCTTTATACCAAATGTCAGGGAAATCGGTTCAGGCGCTTAGAAGTTATAACAGATTGCCACGCCCACATACTTCCGCTCACTTTGTTACACCCCCTATGTTCTTTCTCACTATGAAAGTTACTCGGTGTCCAAATTTCAGCGCAGTCGGATAAACGGTGCGTAAGCCTATACGGAACAGACAGACAGATAGACAAACATTTGATTTTATATATAAGATTCTGAAATCTTTGCTTTAAAGGGGACGACTTGTGTGAAGTTTTAAAAAAATCGATTATTTTTTGCATTTTTTTATAGTTTTTACTTTCAAAAATAACATGCTAAAATTTCAAGATCGGTTCGCTAACAGTTTTTGTGCTGCAGCCTTCCAAAGAGCAGCTGCTCATCACTTAGAAGTACAATACTTAAAACGTGTTTTTCTCAAAACGACATTTTTCCAATTTGTTGCAAATTCCGCAACAGTCCGATCTATCCAATCTACTCGATTTTTGTTTAGCGAAATGTTGAGTTGAACAAAATTATAATTTTTTTTAAATCATTTTTTGCATTTAAATTTTTTTCACAATCGTGGATAATCTAGTTTAATGAATTTATTTGATTTTTTGATTTCAGGCACTGTCAAGGCCACAATCACTGCAGCAGTGGGATAACTTTTTTTCTTGGAGACTCAGGAGATGGCGGATAGCTTTCTTAAAATAAAATATGTTCGTTAAAAAAATTTACTGTGCTTATATTTACTATTTATGCTCGAATATATCTACAAAATTTTAAAACATGTAATTTAAAAATGTTTTTTTAAAAATTCCCAAAAACCACCATTATCTTAGCGCGTCACACTAGTCGGCCTCCTGAAGATACTGTACCATCAATACTGTACCAAATGGTTTTGCGATCTGTGCATTTTGAAAATAAGAAAGCAAAACAAAAAATTATTTTACCTCGTTTATGTAAATAAAAATTATACGGCTATGCATAACATACATATAATTTTTGATTACAATTTAAAACTTCTGACCCAATGTGCAGTGCTCAAATTTAATGTTTCCAAGGTTTCATTGATTGCTACTTTGTCTCAGATACAATTCAGCAGATAGAAATATCAAGTTTCCCAAAAACAAAAAGCGATTCTAAACTATTTGGTAGTGTGTGCTTTGCTCAACTCAGACATAATCTCTTCCAGCTTATTTTTGTTGCTTGAGTGGCCACCCTGTTGGAAATAAATTCAGAGAGAATTTATTGGGTACTTCGGGTATCTGTTGGAATTCTAAAAACTATTTTTCTATAAAACATCTTGATTATAAACATTGACTGGTTTGACACTGACGCAGATTAGAGTATGCCAAGTGCTTAAGCAAATGACCTCTTAGAAAGAACAGCAAGAAGACGGATACGAAATTTTTAATGAACTAGACTTTAATGTAGAATATCTTACATCTTTTCCGCGATTCAGTTTTATAGGCCAACTTGTTGACTGGTTTGTTCCATAAAATACCTGAGCTCGTTATATGAAAAAAAAACACACGATCAGAAATGTGTTCAAAGGGATTTTGTTATTAAAAATTAACCTGCCGCTTTGTTTAGGTATTCTTAGCTCTCTTGGGTTTCCGCTTTGAGTTACTTTGTCTTCTTCTTCTTCTTCTTCTTATTCTTCTTAACTTTCCAGTATATTCAATTTTGTCCACGTTATATGAAGCAATAAACTTTTTTGATGATCGCTTGGCAAATGCTCGTTCATTTAAATTTTGACTTTTGTTGAAATCGGTTGAGCTTGGTTTTCACTCTTCAAAATAATTAAACAGAATAATTTAAATTTTTACTTATAAGCATATAGATATGTATATTTTTATTAAGTTTTACATATTCTGCGCATTTGAGGTGACAAATAATCAATATTTGTAACACCGTGATCTCGCAGATAGATTAAATAAGTATCGTGTCGATTACCGTGTTAAATCAACTGAAATAATTGTGATTTTAACCCCGTAAGACTCGTACAATTGCGGCTTTATATCTATGTAAACGCTATCATATTGTTTTAATTAACTGCAATAATTATAGAATTGCGTAGATATTTAATAGAAGTTTCACGTGTTTTCTATTACTTTGTAATGTTTTGTGTATATCACAGAAATAAGTTTAAGTTAATTCTATATTTTGATATGATACTTAAAAAGCAGTTAGCCAACTTTAGATATGTTATTGTTTAAAACGTGGCTAAATGTGAATCATGCATCAGCCATTTCTAACCAACAAAGCAATTAACCAGCCAACAACAACAAGCCGCATGTAGTACAGGCCATTAACTTCAGAATTCGATCAATTATGAATGATTTTTAATTGTCCACAATTAAAGATTTTTGTATTAAAATATGATTTTATTATAGTTTGTTTTTTTTTGACATTAATTGTTTGATAACGTTTATTTAGCTCAAGTACTAGAATTTCTATAGAACTTGCTTTGTTCTCTATGAGAGAAAACATTCCATGCTTGAATGACTGAGGCATAGATTTCAAATTTTTATGTAAGCATTTTAGAAGGTACAGAAATCCACACTCAAATTGATTAAATGGAATAAGCTCAACTATTATTAATTAAAGGTGAATAATAATATATACATAAATATCTAAAAATATACTAAAAATTGTAATTTACAATTGATGGAATCGACTCTTGAGTTTTATATAAAGTAAATATTTTTATACAATAAAATGTATTTTCAGCCGTCATTTTTTGAGCGCGTTGTGCTGTTCAATAAAGTAATAGAACTGACATACAAAATTTATAAACACTTTTTGAGATCAGTACAATTGAACAATATGCATTGGATTTTATAAAATTTTATTCATTTTCTAAATTCGCAGGAATTCGTTTCATTTTTCATTTTTTTTTTTTTTAATGAAAAATATTGATTCATAGTCTTGTAAAACAAGCCCTTTTTGCCGTTGGACAACCAATTTTTCATTGGGTTAGTTTCAAAAACTGTAAGCATCATTCAACAAAAATATAATTTTATTTTAACATATGAAAAAGTAAATAAAAAAGGTTAAGCTCCACACTACATGTTTCTCAACAGCTTTCGAATTGCTATTAAAACAAAAAAACAATTGAAAGTTAGAAAAAAACGAAGATATCAATCGAAATTCAGAAATGATCAAATGAAATGCAAATATTCCATTTTAAATTCAGAAAAGATCTATTGGAATTCCAGTTACTCCACTGAACTCATTTGAAATTCAGAAAAGATCAATTGAAATTTTGAAATTTTATTTGAAATGGAAAAAAAAACAGAATTCAGAAATAATCAAATTAAATACAAAAAGTCAATTTAAATTCAGAAAAGTTCATTCGAAATTCAGAAACATCAGTTAAAATTCAGAAATTTCATTTGAAATTTGGACAAATATATTTGGAATTCAGAAAAAATCAATTGAAATTTTGAAATTTCAGTTGGAATTGAAAGAAATCATTAAGAATATAGAAGAGATCAATCGAAATTCAGAAATGATAAAATGAAATGCAAAAATTCCTTTTTAAATGCAGAAAATATATATTGAAATTAAGAAAAAATCCGTTCAAATAAAGAATTTCCATTTGAAATTTAAAAAAATCATTTGGAATTCATAAATTTTGTAATTGAATTCAGAAATTCCATTTGAAATTTAGCAAAATAATTTGGATTTCAGAAAAGATCAATTAAAATTTTGAAATTTCATTCGGAATTGAAATACAAAACATTTGAAGTTCAGAACAGATCAATTGAAATTCAGAAATGATCCACTGAAATACAAAAATTCCATTTTAAATTCAGAAAAGATCTATTGAAATTCAGAAAGATCAGTTGAAATTCAAAAATTCCATTTGAAATTTGTACAAAATCATATGGAATTAAGAAAAGATCAATGGAATTTCAGTTGGAATTGAAAGAAATCATTTAGAATACAGAATAGATCAATCGAAATTCAGAAATGATAAAATGAAATGATGGGTGTCGATTTGGTTTTCGTGGGTTTCTCCAGGATTTGACGTAGAGTAAAAATCTGGTCTATGGTGGACTTGCCAGGACGAAAGCCACACTGATAAGGTCCAATCAGTGTTTTGGTATGCGGCTTCAATCTTTCACACAATACGCTTGAAAGAACCTTATATGCGATGGAAATAAGACTGATACCTCGGTAGTTGGCGCAGATTGTCGGTCTGCGTATAGTATAGGATATAGTATAGGACAAAGCACACTGAGATTCCAATCGTCGGGCATGCTTTCCGCTAGCCATATTTTGCTGATGAGTTGATGCATGCACCTTATCAATTCACCGCCGCCGGTTTTAAACAATTCAGCAGCCAGGCCGTCAACACCTGCGGCTTTGTTGTTTTTGAGTCGCTGGATAGCGACTTTAACCTCGTCATGGCTAGGTGGTGGAATTTCCACTCCATCATCGTTGATTGGTGGTGTCAGACTGCATTCTCCAAGGGCGGAATTGTTGGTATCGTCGCCTGCAAGCAGATTGGAAAAATGCTGTCTCCATAATTTCAATGCGCACTGCGTATCTGTAACCAGATCACCATTCTCATCTCTACAAGTGGATGCTCCGGCCTTGAAACCTTGGGTTAGACGCTTAACCTGCTGGTAGAATTTTCGAGCATCCTTCTTGCCCTGGTACACCTCAATTTTTTCTCGCTCACGCTTTTCCTGCTCTCTTTTTTTACGTCTGAAAAGGCATCTCTCTCCTTCCTCTTATCGCGATAGTTTTCGTGCATGGCTCGCGTTGCAGCTGACTGCAGCGTCTTTTTATATGCGGCGTATTTTGCTGCTGTCGCGTCGCGACACTCCTGGTCATACCAAGGGTAGGTACAATTCTAAAAAATAACGGTCAATAAAGTGGGCGTTAGTCGACAAAGAGGTGTGGCAATATTAGAAAAACTCTGTGCTTCGAATAATATTGACACTAGAGAACTAAAGTTAACTACAGGGGTAGGCACAGTTATAAAACAATTAGTTTCAATATTGACACTAAACTGATATTTAGTATAGAGGTAGGCACACTTATAACAAGTTATTGTCAATAAACTGGGCGTCATTCGACAAAGGGGTGTGGCAATATTAGAAAACACTAAATTGAATACTGACACTACACTCTAAGAAAAAATGGCGAGATTTCACTACAATTATTGCTGGCAACACTTTAACAGCAATTATTGTAGTAAAATCCCACTGCACGATTAATATAAAAAACTATTTGAACTACATTTAAAACTACTATTAAACTAACAATAAATAATTGTGATTTGATGCGGTTCCGTTTAAATCTTCGCATCAAGAAAGCAATAAAATTAAAAAAAAAACCAAAATAAAACACATCAATTCAATATTGCATAATACAAAAATTTTATTTTTATTAATAAGTTGATTTCTTATATATAAGATGTTTGAATATTAAAAATGTATAAAAAGACACAAGAAACAAGATACATATTACTTTAAAATATTTTTTTTCTACTTCCAAACAGCACTTTTAACAATTTTTATTTAATTTTAAAGAATGTTGTCACATAACAAATTATTTAATTAAGGGAATATTATTTCACTATAAATTTTAAAACTATATTTGTTATTAAAAACGAAAATTTTTAAATACAGGCTTTGGTTAAATGTTATCGCGTATGCAACTCAAGTCGAACTAAAGAAAAATATGTATTTGTTAAAAAATAGCTCTTGCAAAAACCCGCCGAAATAGCGTAAAATACCACTTCAGAAGCTTTTCATGAATTGATGAGCGAAAAAACGCTGAAGTAGCGTGAAAAAGAGAGAAAATATAATTTTTTTGAAAAACACGCTTAATTTTTGGCGGAATTGAAAGGTCCCACTGCGATGCGTGTTATTTTTAAAAAATCGCAAATATATGCGTGAAATTTCACAGCAATAATTGTAGTGATATTACAATCAGTTTTTAGAGTGTACTAGAAAACACTAAATCGGATACTGACGCTACTTACTGAAAAAGTACAGACGTAGGCACAATTATTACAAATTACTACCGAGGAATTGGGCGTTATTCGACTAAGGGGTGTGGCAGTGTGTAAAAAACTGTATCATATTAACTTAAGGGTGGTAAAATTCATTGTTAGAATGGGTAGAACTATTGAAAACACTATGACAAAGAGTGTGATATTCTCGACAAAGAGGCGTCAATATTGACATTGGGGTACTGATAAAAATACGAGAGTAGGTATTGATATAGATACTGACAAAGAACAGAATAAGAAACGACAGAAAAGCAATTTCCATACTATGAGCATAAATAAATGGTGATTAATTAATTTATACACTTTTTTTAAAAATATATCATATTCTCTAAAAAGAAAGAAATAAAAACTTTTTAACAAAAAAAAAACCTACTTCAAATCACTACAAAGTAAAAATAATTTTAAATTTTTTTTACTATTTATTTCTTGGTTAAATTTGATAATTTATTTACATTTATTATTATATTGGAAATCTTATGATATCAATTATTCTGATTTTTATACCCTAAACCTGAAAGGTCAGGGTATATTAACTTTGTGCAAACGTTTGTAACGCATAGAACGAAGCGAGTCCGGTATAGAAAAGTATATATATTCTTGATCAGCGTCACCACGTGAGTCGAGCTATCTATGTCCGTCCGTCCGTCCGTCCGTCCGTCCGTCCGTCTGTGTGTTGTCCGTATACACAGGATAAGAAGAAGGAGTTGAGATAATTGGATGAAACTTGGTACACATGGTCACATGTACCCAAGGATCTGCACTATTGAATATTTTTGGAATCCGCCGACGGACACGCCTACCTCCCATACAACGCAAAAATTGAAAACTGCATAACTCAGCTCATAATTTACCTACAACAATAAAATTTGGTGTGCATGTATTTTATGTCAACACAAATATGTCTTCGGAAAATGGACGTCATCCGATCACGGACACGCCTACCTCCCATACAACGCGAAAATTGAAAACTGCATAGCTCAGCTCATAATTAGCCTACAACAATAAAATTTGATATCTATGTGTTTCATACCAACACAGATATGTCTTCGGAAAATGGACGTCATCCGATCACGGACACGCCTACCTCCCATACAACCCAAAAATTTAAAACGCAATAAATAAGCCTGTTGTTAACCTACAGAGCTAAAATTTGGCACGTATGTTTTTTATGACAAGACAAAGATGGTTTGGAAAAATGGACTTCATCCGCCCACGGACACGCCCATTTACAATTAATTTTTTTTTTTTTTTTGAAAAGTGGGTTTAGGGTATTTCATAGTCGGCCTAGACCGACTTTAGACTTTCTTTACTTGTTATACCCTAAACCTGAAAGGTCAGGGTATATTAACTTTGTGCAAACGTTTGTAACGCATAGAACGAAGCGAGTCCGGTATAGAAAAGTGTATATATTCTTGATCAGCGTCACCACGTGAGTCGAGCTATCCATGTCCGTCCGTCCGTCCGTCCGTCCGTCCGTCTGTGTGTTGTCCGTATACACAGGATAAGAAGAAGGAGTTGAGATAATTGCATGAAACTTGGTACACATCGTCACATGGCCCCAAGGATCTGCACTATTGAATATTTTTGGAGTCCGCCCACGGACACGCCCACCTCCCATACAACGCAAAAATTGAAAACTGCATAACTCAGCTCATACTTAACCTACAACAATAAAATTTGGTATGTATGTGTTTTATATCAACACAAAGATGTTTTTGAAAAATTGGTGTCATCCACTCACGGACACGCCCATCTCCCATACAACCCAAAAATTGAAAACGCAATAAATAAGCCTCTGTTTAACCTACAGAGCTAAAATTTGGCACATATATTTTTTATAACAAAAACAAGATGGTTTTGAAAAATGGACATCATCCGCCCACGGACACGCCTACCTACCATACAACGCAAAAATTGAAAACTGCATAACTCAGCTCATAATTAACCTACAACAATAAAATTTGATATATATGTGTTTTATACAAACACAAAGATGTCTTCGAAAAATGGACGTCATCCGTTCACGGACACGCCCACCTCCCATACAACCCAAAAATTGAAAACGCAATAAATAAGCCTGTGTTTAACCTACAGAGCTAAAATTTGGCACGAATGATTTTTATGACAAAACAAAGATGGTTTTGAAAAATGGACGTCATCCGCTAACGGACACGCCCACTTCCGATACAAAACAAAAAGTTTAAAGCTCAATAAATAAGGTTATGTTTGTCATAGAGAAATTAAATTTGGTATGCATGTAGTATTTTATACCAAAACTAAGGTGTGTTCAAAAATTGGGAGTAATCCGTCCATGAACACGCTCACCTCCCATAGCGAAAGCACAATAAATGCAACAGTGTCATAACCATTTAAATGCAATTAAAATAAAGGCTTCATCCGCCCACGGAGACGCCTATTTACAAAGGTGTGTTCAAAAATTGGGAGTAATCCGTCCATGAACACGCTCACCTCCCATAGCGAAAGCACAATAAATGCAACAGTGTCATCACCATTTAAATGCAATTAAAATAAAGGCTTCATCCGCCCACGGAGACGCCTATTTACAATAAAAATTTTTTTATTTTTGAAAAGTGGGTTTAGGGTATTTCATAGTCGGCCTGGACCGACTTTAGACTTTCTTTACTTGTTTTTTATTTTTATCATAAATATATTAATTTTTTATGACAATAAAAGCTTCAAAGTCGGCGAAGTCAACCTTATTACGTAATTTGCTCAAAATACAAAACAAAAAATAGTTGTAAATTCTTGAATAAAAATATTTTGTGTATACGCGATTATACAAAAAAAAATTTTAGGGAATTCCCACACGAATTAAAAAATACCACGCTGAATTAAAAAATATCACGGGACTTCCCTTTTTCCCACAGCAATTAAAAATTCCCACAAAAGGAATCACAAAGTTGGCAGCTATGTCTGAGGTTTACCATTGTCTGCAGAGAGTGATGACCGATCAGAAAAATTTTTTATTGAAAAAATCTTTGCCGCGATTGGGAATCGATCTCGGGCATGCAAGGCCACACAATAAACCCTTAATGCCACGGCCATCACCACATTATCTCAAGTTCATTTACTAGCCTTGTTATAATTATTACAATAATTACAGTTGTTGTAAAATGCTTACTAATAAGCAAATACACGAGTACTACCAACAAGACGATAAAATTTTATAAGACGTCTGCGCTCCTTACAGCTTTTTTTACATTTAACCCAAAATAAATACTTTCAATTGAGGAACATTCATATAAATGCCTTGTTTAATCATAAAACTTTTACTGCGTTTACATGCAGAGTTAACTCGGGTTTTATACGCAGTTAAACCTTGCATGTATACGAGAGTTGAATTTTGTTTTGTTAAACTCAAGATAATTCTACGAAACTTATTAGATGTAGCTGAGTTCCATTGTCACAATCCACTATAACGGTATCATAAAAAATGGCGGCTGTAGGAGTCTTATGGAGCCCTGCCGAAACTTTGCTCGACATAAATTTTGTCAAGTCTAACTCCAATTGATGTTTTGCATGTAAGCGCCATCGAGTTAGTTTCACAATACTTTAACTCAACGAAATCTCTTGCCCCAAATTAACTCTGCATGTAAAGTAAATATTTACTTCGAATCGTTTGTTTATTTTGGAAAAGTCTTATTCAAAAAATTTATGAGCCTCTTATAAAGCCTTTATAAGAAATATTTCAAAAACAGCATTCATAAACGGCCAATAACGACAGAAACCTCATATAAAGGCTGAGCACAAATTTTGTCAAAAATGCTTCAAACTATTTCAAAAAATATGAAAATATTTCCAAATACTGAAAATACAAACTGTAAGGCCCGTTAACTGATCTCAATTTTAAACAAAGTTTAAGATTCCTTAAACTCAGTTTAAATTTTAACACCGATACCTCATCTCAAAAAATCTAAGTTTAACTTGGTAAGGCAAGTTTAAATTTAAACACAGAAATTCTAGGTTTAAAAAATTTAAACTTAGATTTTGTCAAAAATTCTCTGAGAACATTGGAAATATTCTCAATAATAAACAAAAAATTAAAAATAAAATAATCATACTTCAAAAAATTCAAAATAATAAACAATACATAGTAGAATAAATAAGGTATATGCAGCACTGATTGTGCTCTCTTCTTTGTACTGCCGATATTGTCAAAATCAGCTGTGTGTCCAGGGCCGTATTAAGGTTGGTGGGGCCCTGAGGCCAGTTTATTGGTGAGGGCCCCTAACAATGAATAAAAAAATTCAGTTGCACAAAAACGTATGCAGAGTCTTAGTAAATTGCACAGTAAAAGATTGAATTAGAAAAATCGTTATTTGTTCTATAAATATCGTTAACGACAATCATCAGAATAGTATGAGTGGTTATTATTTAGAAGTTTTACGAGATTTAATTGAAGCGAACACTTCAATAACATTTTCGAAAGATAAATCTATTTCAGTACATATTTACAAAAGTTGAGCGAAGATTGTTCTCCATTATAATGCGATAAAGAAATTGTGCTCCATATTCTGCGATTTTCGTTTAAAGAGCCTTGCAAGCTCGGCGAGTTGAACCAGTTCATTACCAAGAGTCGATTCTACATGTTCTGGGCAACAATCAACAAGATTTTTCGCTTTTGCGTTTAACACTTCAGTTGGAATCGTTTGAAGATCATTAAAAAATCCGAACCTTTCGCAAACTTCAAACTTCAACTTCATATACTGTGATTCTTTTTGATAAAAAGACATGGTCAGCGAGTCCACAACTGGAAGAAAAGCTTCAACGCGGAATTTGGTGACAGCGAGACACAAGACTTTTTTGTCCACAACCACAAGAATTAAGAATTATCAAAATTTCTTTTTTGACAACTACAATGAAATAACTATATTAAAATAAAAGACACTTCATATACCACGTTTAGTCGTTGCGTTAATTCACGAAACAACGATTTGCACACTTTTAAATTCGAACAAAAAGTGATGCGTGCACAACGACCACATAGTGTGACGCAATTTCTATTGAATTCGCTCTGTATTATTTCCCGCTATGCTGTCAGTCTCTAAGCGCAAATGCGACAAACACTTGTAATACTTTCTGTTGTTTACTCAGAAAATAAGATGGTAATTCAAAACAATATTTTCTCCATTTTGATAAAAAAGACAACTTTTCTTGAATCCTCAGCAAATTTTCTTTTCAGATTCATTAAAATATTAAGAAATATTATTTTAAAATAAACCTTATTTTTCTCCGAATTTTGATTAACAAGAAATGTTTATAATAAGCAAAGCAGCCAATGAATCTGAAATTTTCTTTAATGAAATAGTTAATTTTTTAGAAAACAACTAGGATGAAAGAAAAATTTGTTACTACCAGATCATTTGACGTAAAACTAGTAAATTTTCTTAATTTAAAGTTTCATAAAATTTTTCTCTCAATAATAGAAAAAATGTCTTTCCATGTTCGTATGCAAGTATTCAACATAATATGAGCGAGCTGAGCTGATTTTATTGCGACATATAAAGTACAATATACATCAATAATCCACACAATAATCGAGGTTTCTTTCTATAATAATTCTATTGAGTACTCGATTCGACATTGGTTTTTTTAAAAATTGTTTTCCCATTTCTAACACGGATGGTGGGTTGGGGCCCCAAGTGGTTGGGGCCTGAAGCCAGTGGCCTCACTGGTCTCCAGCTTAATTCGGCCCTGTGTAAGGAAATAAAATTTGAATTATTCCAATTTGCATTTTGTGTCGTCTTCTCTTATATATAAAATCAAATGTTTGTCTGTCTGTTTGTTCCGTATAGGCTCGCGTATTGTTCATCCGATTGAGCTGAAATTTGGACACCGAGTACGTTTCATAGAGAAGAAAATGATAGGGGGCGGTGTAAAAAGATGTAAAAAAGTGGACGGAAGTCTGTGATTTTGTAAGAAGGTTTAAATGCACCCAAGATAAAACATAGGATATAAAAAATTGCAAAGATTAACGCAAGAGAGCGCTTTAAATAGTGAATTTTTAAGACTCAATAACTCCTAAACGACTTGACCGATTTTGCTAAAATTTAGATTGTTAATTAACCTGACTCCTTAGGAAGAGGGCGCTTTATGCAATTAACTTTATCTGGCTCATTCACTTCAAAACGGATTAACTGATTTCGATAAAACTTGTTCAGCGATCGTATCTATTACTTAAAAAGATCCTATGCTTTTAGAAGTTCTTTCGACAAAAATCAATGAATGCGCCGAAGGCAAACAAAGTCAAGGACCAAAGACTTACGAAAAAAAACGAAGTTTAACGAAAACGAGCAGAAGCTATATAAAGATGAACAAAAATCAACCGAACAGTACCGACCAAAACCGATGTTGAACGAAGGCAATACAAAAATCGAATCGATCCCAAAAGGATTTTTTAAAATTAGAATTATTTTTTCTGAGATATAAATGCATATTAAATGAATGTTAAGAAAAACTTTAAACGCATTTCTTAAAGTTTTTAAAGAATGATTTTTTCGGACGTCGGAGCGAGACCTGGAAGATTTAATATTTTTCAGGTACTGTTTTACGGAAATTTGACTACACACTTACGACGAATTAAGGGGGCAAAACCCCCAAAAACGATAATTTAAAACATTAAATTCATAATTTAAAAAATGTTAAAATCAGAGCAGTTTTAAAAATTGCCTTTTTTCTGTGCTCGAGGAACAATCCCGAGCAACACCGGGTAACATCAGCTAGTTTTAAATAAAAAAAAAGTTTTTGATTTTTTCAATTGGAATTTTTTTTCTTGCTTTCTCATTGTTTTGAGAATGCTTTGGGATTTTATATGAGTTGTCAACTTCGTTTTGACATTTACGGCAGTACGCTCTCTTCTAGCGATTTTACATTATTTATTCTACTATGTAAACAATAAAAAACCAAATTTTTTTCATTTTTGAAAAAAAAATATTCCAATGAAACTGACAATTTGCATTATTTTATCAAACATTTTTGAAATATGTTGATATTCTAAGTCAAAGTTGTAGAATTTTTACTACAGTGCCGCTCAAATATGTTTTTTAATCTCAGTTTTAAGTTTTTAAACAGAGTTTAAGTAAACTGCCGATAAACATGAGATAAGTTACAAAAATAATTTTAGCTGAGTTTAAAATTTAAACTCTGTTTACGAAATCTGAGGTTAAGGAATTTAAACTTCGGCGATCAGTTAACGGGCCTTAGTGACAATTTATTCAGAGCAGAACTTAGATAAAACATTTTTTTGACTGTTGACTGCATGCCAAATTATTAATAAAAATGTGACATATATAAACAATAAATTCTTGAATTTATCAAATTCACCAGCCTTTCTTGATACTGTTCTCTCTTCATATTGAGAGTGTTCCTAATTGTACAATTAAGCTGAGACAACCTTTTTATGAATAACAAAATTTTAAAAAGCATTTAATATCTATAATGTTGGTTAAATATTGAAAATCTTAAATCTATTTTAAAATATTTTTATGAATGAGACCGATTCAATGTAAGGGCTGAAGAAGACTTTTTTGTGGTAAGTTAAAATGTACCCCTTTACTCATCGAAATATTAGATATAATTTCAGGCATTTTTCAAAATTTCGAATTTTTATTCCTTACAATTGTAACATTGTAACAGCACAAAATATGATATGTCAAACTTATATTATTTTCTTTTTATGCTAGCAGAACTGTCAAATTTCACAGGTTAGAAAATTCTGCATGAAATAATGTGGAATGAAATAATTCTTTTGCGGTCAGTATTTTTAAGAAAAGAATACGATTTATTTTGAGGTCAATCTATTTATTTTACATATGAAGAGAAAAAAATCAGAATTCTTGAAGATGCGTCATTATATTGAACTTGCATTCAATAAAAAGATAATAGGAGTCGCACTGTGAAATACTTATCTACTGAACGCAACCGTGTATGAAACAGCTGATCAGCAGCGCACGTGCATTGACAGCAGCATAGCTGCCAACCCATATCCCCACAGAAAATACCTTCTTTCTTCAAGTAAATTAAAAAAATTACCACACAAATTCACACGTGACTTTTTTCATTAAAAAATACCACAGCAAGTAAAAAAATAACGCAAAAATTCCAACAGCCATTAAAAATTCCCACAAAGTAATTTTGAGCAAAAATGTGTGTCGAGTGTGAACTCAACCTTATTACCTACCATTATTCAAAATGCAAACCATTACTAAATGCAAAACAAAATTAATTGTTAACTATTGAATAAAAATATTTTGTATATATGGGAATATAATTAAAAAATATGTGGGGAAAAAAATTCCCACACGAATAAAAAATACCACTCTGAATTAAAAAATAACACGGGATCTCCCGTTTCCCACTGCAATTGAAAATTCCCACAAAAATTATTTTTTCACACAAAGTTGGCTAAATTGGTTAAAGTTGGTTAAATTTTGTTATGTCGCAGTTTTGTTTACAAATAAAGTATTAAAATTAATTAAATAAATGTTTACTTAAAATGTCGATAGACTATGGAAACCTGTGCTCAGTGATACTGAAGCAATGCTTTGGTGAAACCGTGCAAATTGTTGCTGATTGTTTGTTTGCAGCAACAGCGCGCAGCGTGAGCAACATAAATACCGCAACTCAGCTGACCAGGAAAGAGGTAAGTGAAATAGTAATTATTAATAAGTTTAAGCATTCTTAAATAAAATTTTCATATATAAAATAGGTAACCAGCGCATTGGCCACACTCATAAAATACCAATTGGTTAGTTTTAAAGCTTCCGAACCCAATCCCAATGTTGCCGAGTATGCATTAAAGCGTGACGCAGTAATCTTCATACTGCGCTACTCTAGGTAATTGTTTATATTATTTTCATCCGAATTTCTGTTTTTAAAAAAAAACCCATTCCATAGGTACGTGCATCTCATTCAAACTAAATATGGCACTGTTGGTGCCGCTATTGCTGAAGAACTGTTGCATTCAGGCTCTCAAACTGCAACCAACACGTTACTCAAATGCTTTGTCAGTGCGGATAAAAAGGACAAAGTGGAGACTTATCGTGATACTTTCCTGACAATGATCAAAGATAACTATCTCATAAGAACACCGGTAGCACTGCCTCCAGCAAATGAAGCAGAAGTCGAAGGGATTCCAAAGCTGCATATTGAGCCGTATGAATTATTTCTGCCACCAGATATTGACCTGCTGTTTATATCACAAATACAGGCAGGAACAGTGCAGTTACAAAAAGCTAAAGATGCGGGTTTGTTAGTGATTTGCAAAATTTAATAAACTTATTTTCATTGCTATTCTATGCAGGCATTTTTTGGCAAATAAACTTTGAACGTTTTCATCAAGAATTTCGTGATGCAGTTATGATTGCTGCAGTCGAACGTAAACTTGGTGCAAGTGCTGGCGAATGCTTCAAATATATTTTACACAAAATGTACGAGCGCACAGATCCTTGGCAAAGAGTGTGTTCAAGCTTTTAATTTTTTTTTTTTTCAAAAAAATTTTAACTTAAAAAACCTTATTTCAGCAATGTTCCAATGCTTTCACCTTCGTTGAAGTGAAGCAAATCATTGAGAAAAAGTCCAATAATTTGGATCTTATAAAACACTTGGATCAATATATGACATTAATTTGTAAGTAACATTCTTTAGTGCCACACCTACTAATAGCATTCTTATATCAACTATAAACTTTTGCAGCTGAAGATAGCCTTCGTTTTATACGTAAAGTTGGTGACATGGGCGGCGGTCAATATGTCGTTGAAATGGAGCAGGCATTCGAGACGCTAGCCTTGGCTTGTGTTGAAAATGTTATAACCGAACGTTTTGGCTCAAAGGCTTCGCGTATATTTCGCGTTATACGCATGAAAAAATACATCGAACAGGAAGAGCTACAAAAAGAAGCTATGATTCCAGCAAAAGAGGCAAAGTTTCTTTCCTACAATCTTTTTTCTGAACAATTTGTGCATATTAAAACCATACGCAAAGCAGGCGGTGGCGGTAGTGGACCTGCCAAAGCTTTCTATCTCTTTCACTTGAAGCACAAACAGGTTGGTTTTTCTTTTGAAAAGTTAAATTAAATAATTTACAATTTATTTAACAGATTGTTAAAATGTTGCTGGATATTTGTTACAAGGCTTTGTACAATGATATAACACGTTCGAATTTTGAAAAATCTGAACATAAGCGTTTGATTGAAAAGTCGCAGAAATTAGACAGCATTGTGGCAACCATGAAAGAACGAGGTGAATCCGAGGAGTATATTTCAGAGGTACGCACGTATTTTAAGGCAAAAGTTATGGGGAGGTTAACTCTTTTCAACTTTTTTCATTAACGCACTTCTAATATGAAGAAACAAAGACAGCACAAATACATTGAAAGAACTTGTTTTTTGCTGCACCTTTTATCACCTCTGATAATTTTTCATATTCTAACCTAAGCACCTCTAAACCAAAAACCTTATAGATATTTCTTGATTTTGTAAATTTTTTAAAGACAATTTTTACTGCAAATTCAATTTGAAATTATGTGTCGTTGATAGAAACGTTAAGGACACGGCTCTCTCTCTTTCATGCCTAATAAGATGACTAAAAGATTTTAGTCAGGTTCAAGGAGAAAGCCTTTTAAGGATTAGGACTCTAACAAGAATGCTGATACATAAAAACTTTGCATTGAGGCTAGGAATCTCTAATGAAGTTTTCAAGCGTACAAAATTTTTACCACGTAACTCGGTTCAAAGAACAGATTCTTTTCTGTCCTAAAGAAAGCAAACACTTTTGGTAATTTGTTAAAAGGGTACAGAACCAGACGTTTTCGTCTTCCCAACTCTTTTAAAAGATGACCAAATCTTCACTGAGTCGGCTGACAAGACAAACCTGTTGTCTGGATTTTTTGCACAGAGCACCACAGACCCAGCTAACAACCAGCTGCTGCCCATTATTGAAGGAAAATCTTCTTTAATGCAGGAGTTTTTTTCGAACGAGTCGTGTTCCTTCAAAATTCAATATAAACAAGGCCTCCGGTCGTATGCCATACTACCGATTGTGCTTAAAGCGTGTGCTTCTACTCTGGCTCATCCTTTCTTCGACCTTTTCAACATCGTCTACAAAACAAGAGTATTTCCATCTTGTTGGAAATTGTGTCGTGAACGACGTCATTTCGTCCAGAGAACACTCCATCGAGGCAAAAGTACCGCAGGTTTTAGTCATGGTTTCAGTTTTATAACCTTGTTTGTTTCTGGTTTTTATCAACGACCTGTCGTTGACGCATAACCAAAACCATTCGCTTGTAGACGACATCAGTATTTGTCTGGTTCGTTCAGAAAATGCCCGAACTCTTTGGAGATTGAAAGAAAGAAGCAAAATATTAGCAACACACTTCTTAACGACCTACAAAAAAAGCTCGGAGTAGGATTTTGCTAACAGAGTAGAATTTAACACAAGCTAGACAACACTTGGTGTCTTTCTGCGTCAACGCTTAATGTTACCCAACGCGATGGGTAACATTAACTATGTAACTAACGGAAAGACATTTTTGGAAAAATTCCGTTTATAATTTTGGAATTCATTTTCTAAAGCTTTGTAGCTGTGTCTATGGAAATGAGAACAAAGATGTGTATAGATGTTCATAGAATTGAGAATTCGAAATTGACATGCTAAGCCTAGTTTTAATGGCTACAGCTTATTTTTGCAATACCTAAAATATACATCATAAAACTATATATAATTTTTTTGTGTTCAGATATTGGAAACGCTCACACCACCCGAGCGTGAAATACTCGAGAAAGTCAAGGCACGTATTAAAACTCTCTCCAAGGCCGAATTAGCGTTAGACGACACAATCTTCTTGCTGCAAATGTATCTTTACCATTCTACAGCGACACCAACTGTGACCAATGCGCGAAAATAATCCTTTCTACATTTATTTTTACTGATATTTTTATTCAATAAAATTATATAAAAAAAATTTACAAATAATATTTAAACTAAAACTAAAAATAAAACAAGAAAATTTCTATATTTCTACTTGATAGATAGTTGTGAACAATGAAAATTATGAATATTAGCTTGTTTTGTTTTTAAAGAAAAGTTATTAGAAGAAACTATTTACACATAAAATGAACAGATAATAGAAATTTATAAATGCTTGTTTTATGACTAAACGTTAGTGATAATTTTTAATAATATTTAATTTAATTAAAATTAAATAAAGACTTAAGTTAAATAAATTTTATTTAATTAAATTATGCAATTGATTTTAAAGTTTAAATTGGAAAAAAATTTATGTTTTAACGAATGTGCTTGAAATTTTTATATTGCTTGTAAATTAAATTTAAATTTTAAAAAAATTATATTTATATTTCCGGCTGGCACACTTTGCACTATGTATGCATCTCTATTTGGTGACACTGAATTTATTTATGAAACTTAAACTAAATGCGTCTGCATCACTTTGCCGCCTACATGGCTTTTCCATTAAAACGTGTATATAGCCCATCCCAAAAATGTTGACGCTCGCTCTCAGGATTGCTTTTCAGCTCTAATAACTCAGAGATATCCATATAGTACATATTCTCCATCACATTATTCGGATCTATAGCTTCCCAATTAGTGCTTAGTAAGTTGCTGGTGCCATTTTCCGGTGTTGGTGTTCTGGTGAGTTTAAAATGTTATTATTTTTCACTTCAATCAATAATTATTATTCGTCTCTTTATAGTTACCCATATTTGGCAAAATTTGTCCACATGCGCACCATGCGATTCTTTACTAAAACCTCCTTAGACTTGGGATCCAAACTCAAATTAAAGAATCCAAATTTAAATAGGTAGCCCATTTCATCGCCATGACAAACTCCGGGTCTGTTAATGCCTAACATACGCTTGTATAGACCCAGTCCGCCATCATAGGCAAAACGGTACATATAAACAGGAGCATTACCGTACATGGCATGGTTGCGTGCAGTCTTACGAATGCCTTGTAAAAACATCAAATCCGTCAACAGCTACGAATGAAAATGGTAGAGATAGCATCAGACTCAAGCAACTGTTTAATACAGATATAAAACACTTACCGCAATCATTTCGTCTACGGTCTCAATGCCTACTGGTCTGGTGCCCAAATAGAATTGCCGTAAATCGCGTGAGACGCGCGTTTTGTCATCCGCTGTCATGTTGAGATCATTTGGCACAAGACGCTCGAAATCGTTTTCAATTATTTCCAATAACTGTGGATTCTTACGTAGTCCTAAAAGTAAGTATTTGAAAGATATTAAAATAATGCCTGTTGATAGAGGTTTTTCAGTCAAAAGGGCAAAAAGCTTCTAGATTATATACAATTAACAAGAAAGACTTAGCGCCTTCGAATAAATAATAGTGGAAGGATAATATTTTGGAATCATCTCATTATCGAAAACGATTGTAATAAGATGACTTGAAATGGAAAATTCAATTTTACAAATGGAATTTTGAACAATGAGGTATTTGTGAAAACTTAATAAAAGTAAGCTCGAGTATCCATGGATGTTTCAGATTATATATGCTAACAGAATTGAGTTGTTTGAAAGCATTAGACAAATAATATCATCATAAAATTGATGATGCGTCCTGCGTAAGGAATATATTAATTGTGTCACAACATGTGTAGCGCCCATAAGAAGGTGTTGTGTGTATAATCTGTGGTCATATGGAAGAGTAGTACATCATGTGATTAGCTTAAGTCGATATAAGAGAGAATTTAGTTATTGATGCAGTTATATACCTCACGTATAGCACCATATTCACACAAAATCTGGATCATTTAGCGTGACTCTGCTCAAAGTTATGACACAAAAACCGCAGAATTTCTCGAAACACTGAAATCAGACTTAAGCTACTCTTCCATATGACCACAGATATAATTTGTTAACATCACCACCTGAGTCGATTCAGCCAGTCTTTATGATTACACTGAAAGAAATGTCTGAGTTTGTTACCTACTTCGTATAAACAGCATCGCCTCGTGCGTATTGTAGCCCGTCATGTAGGGCACATCTTTGTTGAACTTATGCTCACGGTACATTTCATTTGGATGTTCCGTTATAAAAGGTGGTTCATAGAAGACTTCATCGCCAGCAGCTTTTTGCTTATTCCAATAACCCTCAACCACGGGCACAAATGGCAGACCAATATTGTTGCGAAAATCTTCAGGTGTCAAAGTTGTTGGAGCTGCTTCTACTAACTTCATAGACGGCACACGACGTAGAAACTCTAACAAATCATCGGTATTATTGGCACCCACATAGCCCAGATTGGCGGCCAAACGATGAGCGCGGTTCATTGAACTCTCAGCCATGGACCAGGGATTAAGAGCAGAGCCGCTCTGTGAGATGGCACGATGAAATAGACCTTTGGCAAGCGGTGACAACAGTAACAGTTGGGCTGAAGAGCCACCAGCGGACTCACCAAAAACGGTGACTTGTTGTGGATCCCCACCAAATGCAGCAATATTATCGCGCACCCATTTCAGTGCCAGAATTTGATCCTAATGTATATTTGAAGGACTGAATATTGCAAAAAATTGTATTCTTACAGACAAACCTTAAGACCTTGATTGCCTGGAGCATCAGGTCCGGCAGTAAGAAAACCTAAAGGACCCAGTCTATAATTGAGTGTCACAAGCACAATATCATCGGCTACCAAAAAGTCTGGTCCATAAAGAAACGTATTGCCGGATCCAAAGGAAAAGCCCCCGCCATGCAGCCAAACCATGACCGCCATTTTTGGATTTCTGTAAGTAATGAAAATTAAATAATTTTAATGAAATACTTCTGTGTCGACAAGGAATAACCGCTAAAGTCGAGTTAAGACAAAGTGAGGTTATTACTTTCATTCCGTTTTTTCGTTTAAATGTTTATGGCCATCAAATCTAAACAGCAAAAGTCAGGGTACCCTGATATAAGGTAGCAATTTTAATCTTAAAAATACTCTTCTGAAATTTTGATTTGGGTTTAGCTGTTATTCCTTGTCGACACACATTTATTGAATAAATAATATAATTTTTTTTTACTCACACTTCAGCGCTGGGCATTTTATTGGTAAAAACATTGAGAAACAAGCAATCTTCGTCACCTTTAAAGGTGTCCAGTATCATGTTTTTGTGTGGACAGCTTTGACCTTCACGTGATGCATCCCGTATGCCGTACCATGGTCGCTCTGGTTCAGCATTACGAAACCTAAAGCAAATAATTTTTAAGTGAAGTTAAGACTTATTTTTGTAACACCTACCTTCGGGCACCTACTGGCGCCAGGCCATAGCGTATGCCTTTAAAGCTGTAGTAACCGCCACGTTCTCCCGAACGATATTTTTGATAGCGTCCGCGTATTTTACCGGCTGTTGTGTTGACAACGATTTGCTTATCCTTCTGCAAAAGATATAAAATTTTAAGAAAAATTTGAGTTTCAAGAAAAGTTTACGATTAATATTCAATTCTTATAAAAACCATAAAGTAAAAAAAAAAGAAAAACATATACAGAGTTGGAACATTTTGTAAGCGCCCCTGCGCCAAACATTGAATGCATGAACTTTTTTAACCGTTACTTATTTTATTCCTTACATTGATTGTGAAATCAACTGATCTTGTTGTCTGAACGATGGAAGCAAAAAAAGAGCTTGTTCAGAACTAGAGCGAATTTTGCAAAACAAATTTGCAGTTTCAGAGAGACAAATGTCCTAGGACCTTAATGCGAACACGCGAACCGCAAAACCATCCAAAACATCAAAGAAAAAAGCTTAAAAAAAGTAATCATGGTTTTACGGAGCTGCAAAAGAAAAGAAGTTATTTGCTCCTTCAGAGGCACGTAGACTGTGTTTTCACAAAAGGAAAGACTGCTAAATATTTAAATCGAACCTTAAATAAACCTATCGTTTGAGTTCACAGTGCAGACGACATGGTGTAGATTTTTAACAATATTGAAATAAATTCTCAAGTTTAGCATTTATATAAGGTTAGGTTGATGCGATTGACTCTCTTTCAAGTCTCACAGAGACCATATGGTTCTTAGTGGAACCGGTTGATGAAAGCCTTGAGAGAGTTAGCGGTAATCTTTAAAGATTTGGACGGAATTCGCAAATCTTAGAGAGATTCTAGAGAAATGATGGCTGCATCTTTTAGTGACGATAACGTCGTTGAGCCTAACTATTTAAGTCTCGATCTAATTGAGGCGGTACATGTGCAAGGAAAGTGCTCCAGGGTTTCTTAGATACCTGGTTCCCATAATTTCCTGCAGTTGTCATCCGTGATAATACCTAGCTTTTTAGCGTAGGCCACCACCATGCAGTGCCATGTGAGGATTCCAAACTGTGTCCTGCAGTCCCATCAGGTGCGTGCCAAGATAAACGATTCCTGTAGTGGAATAGTGACGTGTTCTGTGAGTTCTGATCCCAGCCCGGGACACTTTCCTTTTCTAGTCCGGTTTGCTTGGAACCCAAAGCATGCACACTCTCTTTGAAGTGTTCAATGCATCTAGTGCGTCTTTGCATGCTAGGACATTTCTGGACTTGACGGTATCGGAACTGAAGTATTTGATTGCCGCTTGGCTGTCAACAAAGATGTTAATTAAAGAGTGATGAGTGTTTGTACTAAGAGCAATCTCTGCGGCCTTCCTGATGGCAAAAAAACCCGGCTGGAAGACACTGCAGTGGTCCGGTAATTTGCATGCTTGCCTTATATCGTGCTCTACGCAATACACTGCTGCACCTACTCCCGTACTCAATTTGGAGCCATCTGTGAATATGTTGACCGCCCGCTGGGCCTGTTTGATACCTTTGCGCCAGTCGGTTGGTCCTAGAAGTGTAGGTATTTTGGGCTTGAGATTTGTGCTAGGGATCACGTAGTCTGTGCTTCTGATTGCATCCTTGCCATTTCTACAGTGTCTAAAATTTTGTTTACGGAAGTTACCAGCTACCGTAAGCCGCTGTGCCGTTTTACTAGCTGTTAGTTTTGCATTTATGGCTAGAGGATCCAGACATAGAATGGTTTCGAGAGCTTTCGTTGGAGTTGACTTCAGCGCACCCGATATGCATAGCGCAGCTTGTCGCTGAGTTTTTGCAAGTATTTGAGATATGTCACTTATTCACCGCCGGCCACCACACAATGATTTCGGAGAGTAGAATTGAACGAACAATCATTGCGTAAATACATCGCATTATACTGTGGAAGGACCCAAGAGAGAGGGTGAAAGGACCCAAATATCTTATTGGATGCATTGGTAGCCATTCTAACCCTCTCATGGTATCTTGTATTTATTCGTAAATAATACCAGATCTGTTTTCTCTGCGTTGATACTATAGACTACCTAAGGCTGACTGAGTTCGCCCATCTAAGTATCTCTTAGTGTGCTCCATTAAAGAGCTTAATGTCGAAATGCACTTTTCCACTATCATTATGCTTATATTGTCCGCATAAACTGTTATCTTCGAGGCTCTGCCTTCAGAAGCTTTTGATTAGTTCGACAACTAGATTCCATACTACCAACTGTTGGTAATCCCAACTGACATGGTTCCCTAATATCTTGTAATAATCCTGCCTGAGATTAAAACAACTGACATTATCCCGAAAATATTTGGCTAGGCATTTAACTAAAAAGGGGGAGATCACTGAAGTATAATTGCACGGAAGAAACCACTTTTTTTTACATAATAAAAGATACAAGTTTCGGTTGACCTGAGTTCGAATCTCCATCTGACAAATAAAGCTTTTCTTGCTTACCTCGGGCGCAATCGCAGGGGGCGCCAAATCTTGAGAACTTCGGGCTAAATATTTTATTTAAAAAATTTGTTTTTCACTGGTGTCTCGTCAGTGCTCACTACAACTACAATTGTACTACACTTTGCTTATGCAAATGAAACATTTTTTCGAAACCGTCAAAAGCACACTCTAGTTGTTTCACGCTCGGTCTACTCGATGGAATGTCCTTATGGGGCCATTAACAATTTCTCTGAAAAGTTACTCATATACTAAATGGACATCAAAGGCCAATGCGAAAAAGCTACTGAATACTTAAGTTAAAGAAATTAAAGAATTGTATAGTATACTTCAAGATATGATTGCCAATTCTCACACAAACTCACCCGTTGAAAGTATGTTGAAAAATATCGAGCGAAAGTTTATCTTTCATCTTGATGAGTATTTCATCAAATACTAGGTAAATTTTACCCCATCACTATAGCTTTAAGAGAAATAGCTCACAAAGCATTAGTGCAGAAATCCTCAGAAAAAGTTTCTTGTTGGTTCTTTAGCGACTCCCGGGACTGGGAGCTGGACAAATTGAAAACACTGTTCGAGCTCACGAGCAGGAGCTTGCATATTAAAAAGAATAACATGAGCTCGCGAGCGCAAACTTCAGATATTGAAAAATAGCTCGATTTCGCTTGCGAAAGCTGCAAATAAAACAAAAATAAACTTAAGATCGCGAGCTAAGAACTATCAGCCTTAAACAGCTGTCTCCGACCAATCTCTTAATAATTTACTAATTGCGTTGTTTTTTTTTCAAAAAAAGTATTTACCTCAAACCAGTAGCGTAGGAAGGGGGGGGGGGGTGCAGTCCGCCCCGGGTACACGCCAAAATGGGGTGAAAAATTTGGCAAAAGAACTTTTTACCACATAATTTTTGATTTTTTTAAATAAAAAGAAAACACCTCAATAACTTCGATTTTATATTTGAATATCAAGAGGGTGCAAAAGTGAATGAAAATAGTTTTAACCATCACCAGGACTTCCTTTTTTGTTGAAACAAGCTTTAACTTTATATTAAATTTTGTTCAATATTAACGCTCACACTAAAACCCAAGTCAATTTCATATGTAATTTTTCATTGGTTAGGGGTGCAATTTCCAAACGAATTATATTAAAATTATTATATTAAGATGGAGTACAAAAGTAAAAATGTAAAAACATTTTTTTATATTCCATTAAGTTTTATAAACAAGCACTTTTTTACATTTTATATTCAGGTTAAGGAGTGTTCAAAGTTGCTAGCATAGTAAACATTTCTAAAACCATTAAGTTTCGAAAACCTACATGATTTTCAGAGTATGATGAATGGCGGTGTCACTTGTTTTGTAAGCAATACATTTCTCCAGAACTTTTCAGAAAACATGTTCATGTCATAAACGTTAAAAATAAAATTATAATTTATGATTTTGTGATTACTAAGTTCTGAGACTATATATCATGAAACAAACCTCATTACATCTTTTAACCTGCTAGAACATAATTTTGAATAGTAATATTCAATATTTGGGTATACTGTTACATAAAACTACTATTTTAAAAATCATTAATAAACTTTTAACTTGCTTAAAAAATTTTTAAAAAATTAAATTGATTTAAATTCATTACATTTTTGATTTATATTAAAAAAAATGGCGTTCTATGAAAATTTTTGGCGGTCTGACTTTTTTTTATTTTATTTTGAAGATGTCTTTTAAAAACTTTAAGATGGTTTTCTGAATCCTTTATTTTACTAAAATAATTATTATTATGTTCAAATCAACCAACAAAAACTATCAAAAATACAGTTTTTAAGAGAAGATAAGATGCACAGTTCCTTAAAAATTATTCTAATTATTAAAATAATTATGTTGTTCAATCACCGAATCTGAAGAATCAACAGATTTCTTGGAATTGCCAGCTCTTTTTGAGCCATTCATGACTCTTGACCTTGTCCAACCTGGGCAAGTTTGGTTTGGGAATTATGTAGATCATGAGAATGAAAACAATTTCTGATATCAATTTGGTATCACTGTAATATTGTGGTGAACGTGGCGTGCAGGTTAAGTGTGTGGCTTAGCACGCTCGGAGCCCGAGTTCGATCCCCAATCGCGGCGAAAAGTTTTTTCAATAAAAACATTTTTCAGATCGGTCACCACCTTTCTGCAGACAATGGCAAACCTCAGAGAGTTAATAATGCCATGTAAAGCTTCTTGAGAACATGAACTTTAGCCGTTCGGAGTCGGCATAAAACGTGTAGGTCCAGTTCTCTGTTAATAGTGTGCAAACATTTAATAACACACACAACACAATTGATGATAAGAAGCTCGGTCAAAGTCTTTTCAAGGGCTGAAATGGCCAATTTGTTTTTTTTTTTTTTGTAATATTGTGATACTGAGATATTTATGGTGGTATTATGGTGATATTTATAAAGCAGTCAAATGTTACAGACCTCAATCTTGTCTATAAAAGTCCAAGCGGAGATTAATATAGATACACTTAGAAAAAAACATACTTTAAGACTAAACAAAAAATATTAAAAAAGAAATTTAACGCCATTGCGTTTCTACATGACAATATTTAAAACAAGTGTGTTTAATTTATTTTCTTTTATTTTCTCTCATTATTTCTTTGAAGAAACAAACAAAAATTTGAATTCAATGATAATTTTTGAAAATTTTTAAATTGGTTTGACAAATATCGAACATATGATATAATAAAAACTAATTAATTAAATATTAAAATATTTCAAATGCAAACTTCATTGAATGAAGTTAACATTTGGTATTCGGAAGGTCCCGGGGGTAGCTGGTTGTGAATCTGGTGCTTAAACTCGGAAAAGTTAAAAAAATGGCATCGCAAAAATATGCTTTAAAACATTTGTTTTGAATTTTAATATTTTTGTTTTAAATATGGTTTTCATAGCAAAAACATTGTTTTAAAAACAAAAAATTTTGTTTTGAATTTAACTTTAAAAACAGCTCTGTTTAATTTTAATGAATTTGTTTCAAGCTCTATTTCAAAAACAAATTTGTTAGATATGAACACTTTTTCATTTAATTTTAACACATTTTTTCCTGAGTGTACTATAAAGAAATTGATATATATTATGGACAAATTATGAAAAATGTTTATAAATGAAGTTTAATATTTTATATTAATATTTCATTTAAATTTTATGTAGAAAATGGGGGTTGATTCCGAAAAAATATTTATATTAAGAGTTATTCAGGATCACTAGGGAAAATTTGTCAACGTTTTGCTTCCAGGCTCTATTTTTTTTCAATTCTGCAAAATTTTTCGTAAATTTTTCAATGTTTTCAATATTAAACTAACTTAAGTTTTTATATTAAAACTGATATTGTGTGCTTTGCTGATAGTAAATTTTTCTCTCACAACTTATAAGCCCGGTAGACAATTATATTGGAACAATTCAGAGAAAATTCTTTAAGTTTCTGAAAATTTTAGATTCTTACTTCTTTTATCAAATATTCATGGACAGCATAGTTTTGTTTATTTATTGAATCTCTTCTAAAATATGTCATTTTTGTAAAGGTTGATTCGAAAATATGTAGTAAGATTCATCGACTTATTTTATAAAAAACTAGTAAGGTATATCTTCGACTTGGCCGAAGTTAAAATACCCCCACGGCCGATTCTTAAGGGTAAAAGAATCTTAAATTGGAGAGCTTTTTGTATGAGATTTTGAGAGATTTTATTATTTTTATGTATCTTAAATACATACATATCAAATTGTTTTCCTGGAGCTTTAATATTAGCCTTTTTATAAAGTTTTCAATTTTGGGATTGTATGGGAGGTGGGCGAGTAAGTGGGTGAGTGACGCCCATTTTTCTAACACACCTCAGTTTTGACATAGAATACACAAATACCGAGTTTCTGTTTTGGTTCTTTAATATTAGCCTCTATATAGATTTTTCAATTTTGGGGTTGTATGGGAGGTGGGCGTGTTAGTAGATGAATGCCGCCCATTTTTCTAACACATCTCTGTTTTGACATAGAATACATAAATACCGAATTTCAGTATTCTAGCTTTAATATTAGCTTCTTTATAGGGTTTTCAATTTTGGGGTTATATGGGAGGTAGGCGTGGTTTTCATCCGATTTAGCCCATTCTCGAACTTGATCTTAGTTTTTTAAAAATAAGCTTAAATATCGAATTTCAGCACGATACCTTCAAAATTACGGCTGTAATCGTGTCCACAGACAGACGGACAGACAGACAGACAGACAGACAGACGGACAGACAGACGGACATGGCTAAATCAACTCGGGTGGTGATGCTGATCAAGAATATATATACTTTTCTATACCTACCACGCCTCCTTGTGGGCGTTACACACGTCGTGACAAAATTAATATACCCCTTACGCAGTACGCGTGGGGGTATAAAAATCTTCTAAAGGGGTGCACAATTTAGTTTCCGCCCCGGGTGCGACCAACCCTAGCTACGCCACTGCCTCAAACTGACCTGTCGGGGTCATTCATCCTTAAGCTATATCCATTGGTAAAAACAGAATTGTTGGACTTAAACTATAGGGTCCTGGAATAAAAACAATGGGTTAACTGGAATTTAATGATTCTAGTCCCGTTGCTTTAAAGCAGTGATTCTCAACTGACTTTGGGTCGCGCCCCCCTATCATGATCATCTGAAGCTCGCGCCCCTTACATACAAAAATCAAAACTTTTTGTTTATTTATTTTATGTATAGGTCGGTATACATGTAAGTTTTTATTAAAACAAAAAATAAAGATTTGATATAAAAACATTAAAATAACAAAAATGAGATCGTTGGGTTTTTACAAAAACCAGTTGAAGTAATTTTTTTCAACATTTAACTGATTGGTCAGGTCTTTGAATTATAAAAAAGACACGGGTATTGGAAAACGGGGTGTGGCTACGCACATACAACTCGAATTTTCGATGCAGAAGAGCAATGAACTATTACTATTTGGTGGTTTCTTGCTACTGCAAGACTAGAATGCGCATTGTAAAGGAGGTGTGGCTCCACCCATATAAGACATATTTTTTAAATTGAATAGTCTTGGAAATAATAGTCACAGATCAAAGTAACTCGGTTTGGAGTAACTATTTGGTCCCTACTTACTATTCGAAGATACTCGAAAACTAAAACGGGTATTGGACTAGGTGTGTGGTTCCACCCATAAATGACAATTTTTTTATTTATATTATAGCTTCGGAAATAATGGCCAAAGAATATTGAAACCCAGAATGGAGTTACTATTTGTTGATGGCTTTCTATTGACAATCTGGGACAGGCAAGACGGCAACAACCCGGCGCGTTGCTAGTAATTCCAGCTAGTAATTAAAAAGGGTGTTTTTAAGAGCTTGCTGATTTGAAATTTAAATAACACACATGCCAAATTTTGAAATGGCCATGTTAAATTTTTATTTCTTAGATAATTTCGTGGCATTTAAAATTTAAATATAATTTCGGGCATATGGCCACCACGACTATTTTGCACAAAGTTCATTCTGGAGGTCCAATTTTCGACCACATTTTCAGGCATTTGAGGGCTTATTTCAGCAATGACACGTTGAATATTGATTTCTAAAGCGCCAATCGTTGCTGGAACCAATGACTCCATATAAACCAATGGCTTCACGTATTCCCACAAAAAATAATCAAGTGGCGTCAAATCACACGAACGCGGAGGCGAATTCACCGGTCCATTTCTCGAAATAATGTTGTCGTTGAAATGTTCTTTTAATAAGTCGATTGTTTCGCCCGCAGTATCACAAGTGGCACCATCCTGTTGAAACCACATTTCGTCCACATCCATATCTTGAAGATTTGGCAACAAAAATTCATTGATCATGGTTCTGTATCGATTTCCATTCACGGTAAAGCGTCGTCCTTTCGCGTTTCTTTTGTACGCACTCTTCTCATTCTTCTCGGTGGCTTGGCATCCAAAAGAGTGAATGTAGACCGAAATTTGGTAATTACGTTCTTTATGGTGGTCTCAGATGGACGATTATGTGCACCATAAAATCCACGAAGTGCTCTATAAACATTTTTAATTGAAGAGTGGTTTTTGAAAATAAATTTAAACGATTTGGAAGCGTTGTTCTGGAGTTAACCTATTCATTTACTTCATGATTAAACTGTCAAAACAACTGTCAGACAATAGAGTAATCCATACTGAAAAAAAACGTCATAAGAATACACCCTTTATAAAAAATTTTATGTTTAATGTGATTGAAAATTTTAAATAAAAATAAGTTTTATGAGCATAGTTATGCAGTTTTCAATTTTCGCGTTGTATAGGAGGTAGGCGTGTCCGTAGGCGGATGATGTCCACTTTTCAAAACTATCTTTGTTATGTTACAAAAAATATATGTGCCAAATTTTAGCTCTGTAGGTTAAACAGAGGCTTATTTATTGCGTTTTCAATTTTTGGGTTGTATGGGAGGTGGGCGTGTCCGTAAGCAGATGAAGTCCATTTTTCGAAGACATCTTTGTGTTTGTATAAAACACATACATATCAAATTCTATTGTTGTAGGCTAATTATGAGCTGAGTTATGCAGTTTTCAATTTTCGCGTTGTATCGGAGGTAGGCGTGTCCGTAGGCGGATGATGTCCACTTTTCAAAACTATCTTTGTTTTGTTACAAAAAATATATGTGTCAAATTTTAGCTCTGTAGGTTAAACAGAGGCTTATTTATTGCGTTTTCAATTTTTGGGTTGTATAGGAGGTGGGCGTGTCCGTAAGCGGATGACGTCCATTTTTCAAAGACATCTTTGTGTTGATATAAAACACATATATATCAAATTTTATTGTTGTAGGCTTATTATGAGTTGAGTTATGCAGTTTTACATTTTTGCGTTGTATGGGAGGTAGGCGTGTCTGTGGGCGGATTCCAAAAATATTCAATAGTGCAGTTCCTTGAGTGGATGTGACCATGTTTCATCCAATTATCTCAACTCCTTCTTCTTATCCTGTGTATACGGACAACACACAGACGGACAGACGGACGGACGGACGGACATAGATAGCTCGACTCACGTGGTGACACTGATCAAGAATATATATACTTTTCTATACCGGACTCGCTTCGTTCTATGCGTTACAAACGTTTGCACCAAGTTAATATACCCTGACCTTTCAGGTTTAGGGTATAAAAACGTCGTCTAAATATTTGAAAACCGTTAAAATTTGACTGAGTTATTTTCTCGGAGAGTGAAATTTTTGATTTTGGACCTGCATTTTTCGGACAATTGACATTTGAGGAATGCATAAAAGATAATTTTGGTAAAAAAATTTTTAGTTTTGAAAAAAATTCAAATTCGATGAATTCATAAGCTCTTCTCAAATTAAATTTCAAATCAATAAAATAACGGATTTTTGTACAAAAATTTTATTTCTCTTTTAAAAGGTTGGGAACCATCTACAGCCTAAACATGATTTAATGACATCTGAATCGATAAAAATCGGTCCATTGGTCTGGGAGGAGTTGAAATCACAAAAAAAACCTTAGTCTATTAATTATATAGATAGTTGAAAATAGTTTTATTTTCAGTTTGTATTTCTCTGATATAAATCATTTTGGTAATGGTGCACATTTTCTTTAATTGCATTTCATTAACCTGTCACAATAACTTGTTCACGCCTGGCGCACATCTGGCTTAGTTTTGCTGTCGACAGATAGTAAAACATATAATTTATTTGGCGGTTTCTTGCGTTCATAAACCATAAAGAGCAACCAACACCTTCCCAGAGCAAAACCTTCCCAGAGCAAAAGCATGGCATCAATCATTTGCACCAACTATTTGCTGCTATTGTGTTTTGACTTATTTGCTACTGTGTGCAATAGTTAGCAGCGGTACGCTAACAGTAGCAAGCACTTAACCATAATATGCATATGTATACGACTTTATTATTTACTTAAAAAGTTTTACTTTTTGTACAAATTTTCGTTAGTTTTAAATAAATTCTTTGCATGGTTCTTAATCTAGGTCTTGGCTAATGGCATTAATAACTAAAATTGGATTTAAGTCCACAGTACTTCTGATACTAAAACTAATTATTTTTACAAATTTAAAGTTGACAGTTTTTATCAATTAGATAATGTAAAAATTCGCTATTCGATTTGGTTTTCTTATTTAATGTTTGGCCTCAATCGTTAACCTCTTGTTGCGCAATCCAAGTGCTACCTGCTGTTGCTGCCTCTTATCTAGCTGGCAGCAATTTTAAACTTGCATCTTGAAATAGTTTTTTTATTTTTTATTTTTTTTTTAAGGCATCAAACTTGAAATTGTTGTTGCAGTTAACTGCAGTTGTTGTTGTTGTTGTTGTTGTTGTTATGTAGAGGTTGGCTTTTAATTGAGTTTATGAAGCCTTAACTTTATACGTTATGTTATGCAAGAACTCCAAACTGGCTACATTGATTTTATTTGGTTTTCCATTTCAGTAAACATTGAATCTAGTTTTCACCTACATCGATCGCTAGTTTTAAGACTTCAGCAATATCTGAATAAAATAAAAGTTAAATTATAATATCAAAGCTTAATAATTGTGTTGGTATAATTTATTATAAGAAAATTTATTACTTAACTTAAGAACAGGAAAAAATTGGTGTACCGATGATAAAATTATAAATTCTTTAATGTTTTTAAAATATATTTTGTTACATTTTTAATACACTTGAAGCGTTAATACCCTTGAAAGGACTTTGATCGAGCTTCTTTTGATCAATTGTTTAATGTGTGTTATTAAATTGTTATACACAATGGTTAAAGTTCATATTCTCAAGAAGCTTTACATGGCATTGTTTATTCTCTGAGATTTACAATTGTCTGCAGAGAGGTGACGACCTATCAGAAATTTTTGTGTGTATTGAACAACTTTCCGCGTCAAGTGTGGATTCAAACTCGCCTCTGTCGAGATTCGATAGCTGGCACGCCACACACAATGTGAACCCTTCTTGAGAACATGAACATTAACCGTGCGGACTCGATATAAATCAGCCATTCCACGTCTTAGGCCGTGTGCATAATAAACGCCGATTCAGATAGGCGAAATATCTCTCTCTTATTTATCTCTCTATTTATTTATCTATTTATTTCTCTTGTTCACATCAGGGATGATATTTGTAGTGGATATCCACTTTTTTACCTATTTCGATTTTCGAAAGTCCCCAACTCCTTTTGGCCCAAGAAAAGTACTTTCGGATACACAAACCATAAAAAAGTAAACTTAACGCATGATTAAGATTTTGTTCTGAATGTTGAGACAAAAAAAAATTGTTCTCTTAAAATACATTCACAAAGAGAAGTTTAACAGTATTTATTTGGGTTATCCGATCAAAAACCTTTCAGATAAGGGTTGCCAACTCTGGAAAGTACAAAATCGGGACGGAACCACAAAAAATGCGGGACTTGGCTCAAAAATGCGGGACAGCATTAGATGCAATTTTTTATTTTATTAAATATTTCTTTTTTTTCTTTGAGGAATAAAGGGTATCAACGATGCCTTTACACCATCGCATTGGTTCCTTGATATTGTTTAGATCTCTTTCCAACTCTTGCCCCATTCATGAAAAAACCAAAAAAAAAATCCAAAATGTTTTGATAAATAAAATGTATGAAAAATAAATGATAAATTTTATTTGATAATAATATTAAACAGCTTTAGTAAACTGTGTTTCATGTCGAATTGGAAATTTAGATACAAACAATTTTAAGTTCTCAAATGCGGGACAAAAGGCGTCCCGCAAGGAGTCGTCGCGGGATTTGGATTATCAACTGATTTGATTACTACCGATCTAGACAGCTGGACTGAGCGCGAAGATTACCAACAAGCGCAAAAAATATTTCGTAATCTACACGTTGTCAACGACGCCACCAAAAGAGGCGTAATATTAGGAAATAATATTTTTGCTTCAAGTCGTCGCCGAAAATCGAAAAAAAATACAAATTATAGGTACCCCTTTAAGGGTTGGAAATATAGCGTAGGTATTTGCGATAAAATTTTGGAAACAAAAAACAAATGGTGGTAAGGCACACATTTTACCCTACTAGGCGCACCCTGGAAGTGGTGGTGTCAAATTTCCTAAAAATATCAATTTTGTTTGGGAACCCCTTAGGGGTTGGAGATTGGGGCAGGTATGTTCCTAAAAAATTTTGGGGAACAAATTTATTGTGGTCGGTCGAACATTTCATCCTTCGAGGGGCAGGACTTGGATAGTTATGGAGGTTTTCGTCAAATTTTTACACTTCCCACAAACCTTTAACACCAATGAGGCAAGCAACTTTTTGTCAAACTGTCCCACCCCTAGTGTCTCAGCAACAAAACAAAATCTTATTCAATATTAGAAGTATCGCCTGAAGTCGAAATTCGACCAATGCTTTGTTTGGCTTTTTATAATTATAGATACAAAATATATGGTGCACTTCTACTCCGCACTCTAATTCATTTAAAAAGCAATTATCAATATCGATTGCGAAACACGGGAGAAAATTGTTCTCAATTGTTTTCTCTACGCCTGTTTATATGTAGATTAACAAAAAGTACTCTCGCGTCCGAAAAAGTACTTCCAGAAGAGTAAAAAAGTCCCTTCCAAAATTATCAAATATCATCACTGGTTCACATACATTTCTGCCTGCCTGCCTGCCTGTCTGAATCGGCGTTCACTATGAACGCAACCTAATGCAAATCGTGATTGGCTTCATGCTCTTCGAATTTCTTGAAATGTTGGCTATAGGTATCTTTTCCACTTATAAGAATGTAAGTTATTTGTTTTTTTATGTCGCCATTTTTTTTAAAGTTATGGAGATACTAATTTTTGATAAAAGTACAAATCTCGAAAATGGAGTGATTTCCAATTAATCAACTCTCCGTCAGCTGCTGCTCTAGTTTAGTAAATAAAGTACAATTAGAAAGCTATTGAAAACCGATTTTGAAAAAATTTAATATTTTTGGAATTTTTATACTAAAGTTGCCAACTTTTTGAAAAAATTTAATTTGCTAATATGTCAAAGAATGCATTTTTGTTAAGCCAAAATTTCAAGCAAATCAAAGAGAATGAGCTCAATTTTTAGAAAAAATTTGCATTAGGCTTGAAATGGCTGAAATGTGATCTGTTTTCGGCCAATTGTGTACAAGAATTTAATGATACACACAATACTATCATAAAAAGCTCGGTAAAGACCTTTCAAGGGAGAATTTGTTGTAATTGTTGTTGTTGTTTAAAGTTGTCAAAAATTTAGAAATTTTCTTAAACTTAATGAGTAATACTTTGTGAAATATTTAACTTTTAGCTCTAACTTTGATCCGACTTAAGGCACAGTGAGAGTCAAAAATTAGTACCAAGTGCATTTAAAATTAGTACTTTAAGCTCAGTTGGACCTTGTCCATATATTTTAAGTACTCTAAAAAATGCACAAATCAAGGTCATAACATAGTGTTTTATTATTCATAAAGTTAAATTAGAAATTACAATTTATTTTAAAGATATGCAGCAGTAATGAAAAAATAACCTGAAAAATGCACTCAAAAGTTAGTATGCATTCATATAAAACTCCATTTTTTTTTCACCTACACGTAAATATGTGGCACGTTTTAGTACTTTGTAGGTCCACCTCTAGCCTTAATAATAGCTTCCACTCTTCTTCACATTGAATTTACCACATTCTGTGAGATCTTAACCCATACTTCTGTCAATGCAGTTTGAAAACTTTTCTTACATGATATATCATCAAGTCCTTTTGGACTATAGTCCTTTTACGTATATTTCTGTCCAACGATTATTTGTAACGGTTTTTCACAAAAGGGTTTGCTGTTTAGTCAATTGTATACTAACTTTTGACTACACTTTTCAGGTGATTTTTTTGTTACTGCTTCATATCTTCAAATTAATTTTCAATTTTTAATTTAAATTCATTAATAATAAAACACTTAATTATGACTTTTATTTGTGCACTTTAATTTGTTTTTGTAATATTTAAAATATATGGACAAATTCAGAATGAATTTCTGTATACTAATTTTTGACTCTCACTATAGCTATATGAAATTAATTAACACAGAATTTAAGTTGCCGTTTTAATTTCTGAACCATTAAGGAAGACGGGTACATTTTAGCGAATGCTGCCTCAACAGCTTTACTGAGCGCTATCAAAATTAAATTTTGCTCAAGTGTAACCAATGTTGAGTATGCTGAATGTGCCCTTTGCATTATATCTTTTGCTTATGAGCTTTTTTCTTTGATATATTTTTTGATAAATTGAAGTAGTCGACAGAAACGTCAATACTGCCTTTTTTATCATGAATTAAAGCAACAAGACAGCTTCAACTATTTAACTTTATTTACATTTTAACAATTACTTTCTCACGTCTCTTTCATAGCTTTGAGATTTTATATGAGTTGTCAACTTCGTTTTGACATAGGCGACAGCACGCTCTCAGCTATGTAGTTTACCTCTAGTTATTGCACCATGGTTGGGTCGAAATCATAGTACAAAAATACAGGTAGTATTGACAGCAGCTTATTTTCTCATTAGTGAAAACTTGTTGCTTTAAAAAATATGCAATATGCGTGGGTCACATTCAGTTGTGTCAACTATTGTGATAGCGATACATCGGGTAGCAAAGTTATCGCCTCGGAAGTGTCAGAAAAGTTGTCAATTTGATGAAATGTAAAACTTTATATCAAATACCAGTGAAAACTTTACTGAAAAATATAAAATCTTCTATTTTGAAATGCATTTTTATGCGCACCTACATTTTTATGTGTATCAACTTTTGATTTACCAGTTGTCAATTGTTGAGTACGCTGAATGTGACCAATGAAAATTAGTTATATAAAGGGCTCTCTTTTTTATTATAATTTTTTGACAGATAAAAATTTTCAACAAAAACGTCAATGCTACCTTGAAATTATTCTACCATGGGTCGAAATTGTAATGATTGAGAAATTCATGGTTGACTTCTCAAAAGAGAGAAAAAATATAAAAAAAATATTAAGCCAACTATCACTTTTCACTTCATAATATTGAGGGAGTTTAATTAAATTGTCGTTTAATTGCCAGAGAAATGTAAAAATTTTCAGCTATCATATTTTTCTATCGAAATTAGAGTGGAATTTCATATGGAAAACAGTTTTGAAACAAAAGTATTCAACATTTAACTATAAAGCTATTACATACATTTAACTATTACATACAAATACAAATAAATAACAAGAACAAGAAAAAAAATTTTAAAGTTGGTCTAGCCCGACTATGAAATAACCTAAACCTACTTTTTCAAAATACAATAATAGTGTTGAAAATGGGTTTGTCCGCGGGCGTATATTTATAATATTAAGCCTTTATTTTATATGCATTTCAATTTTGATGAAAAATTTACACATATTTAGTTTTATTCCTGTACATCACATGTTAATGCCTTTATAGTGTTTTCACTATTGTGGGTTGCATGGTAGGTAGGCCTGTTCGTGGACGGACTACGCCCAATTTTTTAACTCATCGTAATTTTGGTATAAAATACATACATACAAAATGTTATCTCTGTAAGACAAACATAAGCTTATTGATGCAATTTTCAGTTTGTGGTTTGAATGGGAGGTAGGCGTGTCCGTGGGCGGATTACGTCCATTTTTCAAGCACATTTTTGTTTAGTTATAAAAAACATACGTGCAAATACCTTTGTAGGTTATAAAATAAATATAACCTTATTTATTGAGTTTTCCATTTTTGGGTTGTATGGGAGGTGGGCGTGTCCGTGAGCTGATGACATCCATTTTTCAAAGACATCTTTTTTTTATATAAAATACATAAGAATAAATATTATCTCTGTAGGTTAAACATGACCTTATTTATTGAGTTTTCAATTATTGGTTGCATAGGTGTTGGGCGTGTCCGTGGGCGGATGACACCCATTTTTCGAAGAAATCTTTGTTATGATATAAAATACATATGTAATTAATTTTATTTTTCTATGTTAAACATGAAGTTTTCAAGTTTTGTATGTTAAACATGTATTGAGCTTTCAATTTTTGGTTTTATGGCAGATGGGCGAAAAAAATATTCAATAGTGTAGATCCTTGGTTTCATGTGACTATGTGTGTCGGGTTTCATCTAATCAACTCAACTCCTTCTTATTCTGTGTTTATGGATAACAACAAATGGACAGACATGGTTAGCTCGACTCACGTGGTGACACTGATGAAGAATATATATACTTTTCTATACCGAAATCGATGATGTCTATCCGTTACGACGTTTGCACAAAGTTAACCCTCACCTTTCAGGTTTAGGGTATATAAATTTATAAAAATAAGAATTTTGGTGTGTAAAAAGGAGTTTTTATTTAGGTGGCAGTGTACGATTTTTAAGTACTTAACATAACCTCCGCATTGAACCTCTTACCCACACAGTAAAAAGTTTGAGGATAAATTTTATCTTTTTTATAACATTTCTGTTGTATAAACTCGTTTTATTCCAAATTTATTATAAGTTTTATCCCACTCAATATTATAAAACTTGCATTTCCATTCAAACAGCTATTTTACTCCAAAATAATATAAATTTTATACCATAAATTTATAAAAATCATATATGTATTCCAGTTCTACACACGAGAACCTCACGGAGCCACTCGTCTTTCACGTACAAGTCGAGTTTTCGAAGCTACCGAACTTCAGCGATGCTATCAGACAATCAGTTTGCCCTTGTTCTTCAGTCAGTAATCATGTTATGCGCAAATTGTTCCGTTGAATATTTTTTTGTTCACACACATTACGACAAAAATAGTGCGCTTGAATTGGAAGCTCTGCCAACATGATTAAACATGCGAATTTCTAAGTACAATTTTTAACTCTTTATTTTTCCTATCAAATTGTTTTTGAAAATGTAAAAAACAATATATCATGAAATCTATCAATTGAAATCTAAATATGATTCCTGATTTATGACTTTAAATGTAACACATATTAACATATTTAATGTATGTTTACATATGTGCCACATATTTTTATACAATATTGCTATAAAAAGTAACCAAATGTGGTATAAAAAGATTTTATACTTTTGCTTATAAAAATGTATACCAAACTGGTGTAAACACATTTTATACTTTTTTCGGATAAAATCTATACCAACGTTTATAAATTTGGTTTATACGATGTTATGGTATACATTTTATAACATATTTGGAATTTATCTATATTTATACCAAATAGTATAAACTTTATCCTCATATTTTTTACTGTGCACTATGAATCTCGTGGAACCGCCCTAAGGCATTACTTCGCAGAATGAGGTAACAGCAAGCACTAAGCTTAAAACTGGACCTCTAATTTTGTCTGTCGGGTGATTCTCGAGTTAAGAGCCTATATTTTTCTCCTAACTTGATGGCGACTTTTCGAAGTTCGCAATTAATTGATTTTGTATACTTTGATTTGATTTTAATACTGCATGAGTAGTTTTTTACTATAGACTGCAATTACAAGTCAAGTAAAGGCATTGACATAGTTCGTGGTCGGCTGCTGAAGTTGTACACATCCACGTACAAATTTCATAGGTAACTTTACTGCTTTATGGCCAAGATACAAGCGTGGCCAAGATATTCATACATACCACTTGTACTTTCATGGTTGGTTTGTAATATTGCTTTGCAATATTTATTGCTTGTGCCCACACTTCGCGATAGATTGATTATGTTGGAACTTTAAAGATTTTTGTGCCGAGCAAGAATTAAAATAACACATTCAGTCAATGTCTTTCGATAGCTTCTTCTTTGCTTATTAAATAAAATAAATTTGTTTGAAGTCTCTGTCTGCGCATGGTTAAGTTCTGCGCATGGCTTAGGGAATAATTTGAGTAATCTTTTTGATTAACTACAGCTCCACGATTATCTTCTAAAGGTTGTATTATAATTGGAAGTTTTCGTTGCTGTTGGTTGTTCAATTGTAGCATAATTTTTTTCAAATATGAAATTGATGTGATGATGTAATGATTCGAATGAAAATTTTATCTCACAATATTTTGTGGTTTTATATCTTTAGGATAAATAAGCTTTAACTTCGGACACTTCTGAAATGACTTACCCGTAGAGATCTCACGACTTCTTGCACCACCCGCATTGCTCGTGACGGTAGCAGCTGCACCAAAGAATTTGGATGTGTAGTCAAAGTCTTCCATGCGATGGTTTCCTAAAACGATACAATTGAGTCTTAACAATTACAAATTTTCATAAAATTTAAATCTTTTAAGGTTAGAGGTATCAAATAGATATCACTGTGCGACAATTTAAGGCCCAATTGGAATAACCTCAAATATCGCAATGGTTTATAATAGTGCATGGTCTATAGATTATGCCCTCATACTCAGTTTTATCGGATTAGGTCAAATAAGAGAGAAATTCAAGGTCAAATTTCACCTTTAAGTCACAAATTTTTTCTTATAACTCTTAAACTAAATTCAAATCCTGTGTAGTAACTGTCTCTAAGTATTTGCAATGGATGGTTATTTACATTTTGAGACCATTTTTTACTCAAAGAGTTAAGTAAGGGGGGTATTATTTCTTCGAAAACAGGCCTTTTTATAATAAAAAACAAAATTTTCATTAGTTCAGTTACTTTGTAACTATGTAAATATGTAATTTCAACATACATGAAAAATTAAAACGGTAAAAATAAAAATTATTTTTATTTCTATTTCTTCCCATGATCAAAATTTTTCATACATGTTGTAATTACATACTTACGCGTATATCTTTAAAACGGTAACTCTTTCGGTAAAGATGTTAAGAACAGTTTTGAAGAAAATTGTTGGGTCTATAATTTTCATCTGAATGATTTTACTCTAGGGATTACATTAACGAAGTTACCATCGTTGGTAATCTTTGAATCCGAATATCTTTGGATGCGCACATGTAACTGTTATGATCTTTTCAGAGGTGGATAACTTTATTTTACTTTAGGTGTATGCAAAAATTCAGCAAAATCTGATTGTTTTTGAAGACAAATACTAAGTAACTGAACTATTGAACCTTTTTTTTTTTTTAAAAAAGCCCTGTTTTTGAAGAAAAAATGAACCCCCTTACGAAAACTTTTGAGTAAAAAATGGTCTCAAAATGTTAAGAACCATCCATTGCAAATATTTAGACGCAGTTACTACACAGGATTTGAATTTAGTTTAAGAGTTATAAGAAAAAATTTGTGACTTAAAGGTGAAATTTGACCTTGAATTTCTCTCTTATTTGACCTAATCCGATAAAACTGAGTATGAGGGCATACTATATAGACCATGCACTACTAGAAACCATTGAGATATTTGAAGGTATTTTTTCGTGTCGCACTGTGTATTCTATTCAAGAAGCTTTTTTCCTCAATATCTTTATATTCAGTCTCAATAATGATATGAAAGATCTCTTCTGAATGCTTTGACTTAAAACGTATGATATGACACTAATTTTTTAAATATAACTGTCAAAATGTCAGCTTAACTTTTCAAGCTATAAAACATAACTAATTTTAATAAAAACGAAATACAAAATAGATTTCAAAATAGATAGAATAGATTGAACAAAAAATAAAACTAAGGTATAGCAAAAAAGAAACAGTTTCGAAAGTATCGTAAGTGTAGACGCAGAATTCCGTTTTAGTTGTAACCTCTTCTACTTTGTCTCTTTGGTCCGATTGTTTTGTTCATTTTGCACATATTTTTATTGATCTTCCAAAAATTAACAAATAAATTAATAACACTCAATTATGGACTACTTATCGAGGCCAAAACAAAGAAGAAGTTAAAAAGTAAGTATGATTAAATGAGCAAGCAAAAAGAAACCAGCAAATTTTCAAATTTTTTCGATCATTTCGTTAAGTTTGATAGGTTGAGTTCATTGACTTAGTTGAAAAGAAGGCGAAGCAAATGCACTTTCCAATGGTGCCACTTTCGTCTCTGCCCGATATATAGTTTGCGAGCTACAGTCAGTTTAACTACTAATTTCAAATTAAAATTAAGACCCCGATTTTTAAAAAATCGTATGATTACTATATTTCACGCTAAGCACATGTCCTTTCCTCTCGTCTCTGTTGATATTTAGTTTGCTAGCTACGCTTTCTGTTCGATGCATAGTTTGCAAACTACACTCGCTAGTGCTAGTGGGATGTGGAATCCAAATTAATTTGCATTAAAAACAAAAATTGAAATTTTACGCCATCTATTGGGTAAAAGCATAAAAAGAAATATGATCCAACTCGTTTTTTTTTCATAAGAGTTAAATCTAACCTGATCACAGACCCATTTCGTTAAATTTGACAGATTGAGTTCATTGACTGAGTTGAAAAGAGGTTCATGACCTCTGGTTTCAAAATAGTATACTAGAACAGTAGTGCATATATAAACCCAATGCGAACTAATGCTTACAATGCTGCCAAAGCGAACCAATCAGTTCGTGCAAAACCAAAGCATACAAGCATAAACAACGAAAGAAAAACAAAGAAAGCAGCAGGCACATAAGCAGCTGATGATTGATTTTCTTATATAAAAACATGCATTTTCTTCTTATATTTTACTATTTTGTGACTTTAATATAATAGTGACAAAATCCAAAGTTAGATATTCATTCAGCGCAGGATATATCTGATTTTTTAGTATATATATTATCTTTGAACGACAAGTATTAAAGGCTGTAGGTATACACTAAAGTATTCGTCAAAAACGTTGCATGACCTTCAAAAAATCTGTTAAAACGACCCCATACAAACAGCGCTGTAAGACGTAATTCTACGTCAAAAATAATACAAAAATACTTCCAGAACACCTACAACATTGATTTATAACATATTTAAATGAAAAAACGCCAAAAAACCCCAAAAAAAAATGTTTTTTTGAAAACCGTTAAAATTTGATCTGAGTTGTTTGTTCGGAAAGTGGAATTTTTGATTTTGGAACTGAATTTTTCGGACAATTTACATTTGAGGATTGCATTTTAAATTTTGGTTAAAAATTTTTAGTTTTGAAAAAAATTCAAATTCGATCAATTCGTAAGCTCTTCTCAAACTAAATTTCAAATCGATTAAATGGCGGATTTTTGTACAAAAAGATCATTTCTGTTTTAAAAGGTTGGGAACTTTCTGAAGCGAAATCACAATTTTGTGGTTTGCACATCTACAGCCTAAACATGATTTAATGACACCTAAATCAACAAAATCGGTCCATTGGTCTGGGAGGAGTTGAAGTCACCAAAAAACCTTAACCTATTAATTATATAGATTTCTTAATTTTTTCGATATTGCTCATAATTATTACGGTTCCTACAAAAAATTATTTATTATTCATTTCGATTATTCATTTTTCTTTATTCAGAATAATGCATTCATTTTTTTATTGAAATGAATGCTATTCATAAAGAATGCAGTTCACAAAGAATTGTTATTAATTTTTTATTCATTATTAATTTTTTAATCATTATTCATTTTTTATTCATGAGATAACACTATTTTCACTTTATTCACGTGAATTTGAAACTGAAATGTTACCCCCCTGTAGTTACAGTATTGCACCATATTAAAAATATAATACTTTGGTTGCAAACTTGGTTGCAAACACGAACCAAAGGCATGAATAAAAAATTAATATTGAATAAAAAAATTAATAATAAATAAAAAATGAATAATAAATAAAAAATGAATAACGAATAAAAAATGAATAACGATTCTTTGTGAATTGCATTCTTTCTGAATAGCATTTGTTATGAATAGCATTCATTTGAATAACAAAATGAATACATTATTCAAAATAACGACAAATGAATAATAGAAATAAAAAATAAATCAATTTTTTAAAATTATTAAATTATTAATTTTTAAATTCAAAATAAAAATTCTTTTTTTTCGATTCTTATTTTTTTACTCAAGCAAAAAAATCATTTTTGATTTTTACTTTTGTTTTACTCAAACAAAACAATAATTTTCGAATTTTATCTTTTTTACTCATCAAAAAAATAATTTTTGATTTTCATTTTTTTAAGCCTATATGACACTGGCTAGTTTTAGTATTTTTCAGCGCTTAAATTGTAAGTAAAGAGCAGTACGATAAATGCTCACTACAATTTTCCGTTGATATGACTGCCTACGCTATATGTGCAATCAAGCAAATCAAGCGCTAGAATATACAAAAATTTTCTACTTTTTCAGCTTCTACCAGCTTAAAATCACGAAAAAGTCATTGTGAATACCTTGTTACAGCAGAAATAAGAACAAGATAAATATTTTGTGAAGCAGACATTCTGCATTTTTGCCGTTGTACCTTTTAATGCTGTTTTTGCATTTCAATTGGTTGCATTTAAATGTTTTTAATTGAAATAAAAAACAATTGCGCTGCTCGAGCTCGTAATTATTTTTTAATAATTCGGACAAGTTGTAGATTTTTGACACAAAATAAATTATATTTTTGTCGCAACAGCTGTTGAATTTTTCACAAAATTTTCTACAGACATCCCATTCACACAAGACATTGCTGTCTCTTTTATCCCTTGCTTGTTTAAAGATCTGAAAACAAGCAAGTGTCATATAGGCTTTACTCAAACAAAAGAATCATTTTCATTTTTATTTTTGAGACAATCGAAGAATGTTTTTTTTTTGTTTTTTTTGGTTGGAAACAGAAATCATTTTTTGATTTTTATTATTGCGCTAAATAATAAAAATCAGTTCTTAATTTTTATTTTTTTGTTCAGAAAATTAAATCGTTTAAGGATTTTTGTTATTTGGCTCGCAAATTAAAAATCGAATTCACAAGCTTTCTTCTTGTAAGACATTCTTAAGTTATGTCTTTTTATCTCTTCAAAATTTGAAAAGAAACTAACATGATATTAAATTTGAAGCTTATTTTATTACGAATTATTAAAATTACAGGCATTCATTTTTAAGAACAAACTTTTGTCCAAATTTTCTGATGACAAATTACATCTTTGGTCACTTTAAATTAGTCGAAGCGCAGAAAATGACCGTTCCACACAAACTTGTGTAGCTGGAGCACTGTGAACTATTTTCGCTAGGGACCACAGGAATGGATACAAAAAAAGCTCGGTCAAAGTCCTTTCAAGGGCTGAAATGGCCAATTTGTTTTGTTTTTTTTTTTTTTAAATTAATGGCTGTGGGTGAACAATTTTCAATTTCAAACTCTAAAGTCGGTCTAATCCGACTCTAAAATACCCTTAACCTATTTTTTCGTAAAACAATAATAGTATTGCAAAAGGGCTTGTCCGTGTGCGGATTAATCCCATATTTTCTATACACTTCAATTTAGATGAAAAACTTACAGATGTCCAAGTTTTATTTCTTTAAAATGATGAGTTTTAATTTAAAAAAAAAAAAATAAAAATCAACAAATAATTTTTATTTTTGAACAAAATAAATAAAAATCAAAAATAATTTTTATTTCTGAGCCAAAAAATAAAAATCAACAAATAAGTTTTATTTTTGAACAAAATAATTAAAAATCAAAAGCAATTATTATTTCTGAGCAAAAAAGATAAAAATCAATATTATTTTTTATTTCAGAGGAAAGTAAATAAAAAACAAAAATTATTTTTATTTTTGAGCGAAAAAAAAAATTAAAAATAATTTTTATTTTTGAGCGAAAAAAATAAATTTTAAAATAAATAAACAAAGTTCGAAGAGGATCTTTTTTACTCTTAATACTACCACTTAGCTAAAGGTTTTCATACAATAACACTGTGTGTAATTTTTTAAGTCACGGCAAAATAACCATATACGGACACCACTACGTGATAAAAGACTAAAAAAAAAAAAACCCGTGTCTCCCGATTTTCCCCAAAGTCATGCACTTTTTGTTTTATGGGCCACGCCTACCTCCCATACAACACAAATAATGAAAACTCTATAAAGAGGCTAATATCAAAGTTACAAAACTGAAACTCGGTATTTGTGTGTTCTATGTCAAAACTTAAGTGTGTTAGAAAAATGGGCGTTATCCACCCACTTACACGCCCACCTCCCATACAACCCCAAAATTTAAAACTCTATAAAGAGACTAATATTAAAGTAACAAAACTGAAACTCGGTATTTGTGTGTTCTATGTCAAAACTTAGGTGTGTTAGAAAAATGGGTGTTAGATTATAATCTAACAATTTCGCTCAATCAACGACAAAATCCACTGCAACACTTAACAATATTGCAAGTTTAAAACCTTTAAAGTTTAAAAAAGAATTGGTCGACACTTCCGTGTTTTTTCTACACAAAACGGTTACGCGAAAAGTATAGCGTTGATTCTATAATTCAAGTTGATTACTTTACTCACGGTACTGGTGGCAATTGTTGAATGGGAGGAACGCTCATTGATAACTTGTTGCATTTGAGTGCTTTTTACTGGTTGTTCAGGCGTTGTTACTGATCGTGTCTTTTGTGTTGTTGTTGTTGCCGCTGTTGTGGCTAGATTCAATGTTGCTAATGTTGTCCCAATCAGCAACAATGATTCTGTGTTTTGTTCAATATTCAATTCATTCGATGGTATTTCAAGCATATGCAACGTTGGTGCTTCTGTTGTTGTTGTTGGTATTATTGCTGTTTTTGGTGTTGTTGCAGCGAACTTTCGCTCTAAGCTTTGATTCGAGCGCTGCACAAAAATTGCAAACACAATCAACGTAACTGCCAGCAAAATAGCAACAATTGCAGCAAAATATTCGAGTGCACGTTGACGACAACTCATGTTGCTGCAACTGATTGTTTGGTGGTGATGTTGATGTTAATGTTTCTGGTTTGATGGAACTGTTGATGCTCGTCCACTGTAAGCACGAACTGGCCACTGTGCACCGGTCACTCTTTATGTAACAACAAAGAAAGTGACACAACAATAACTTTGCTTGATTACTACAACAACAACAACAAAAAATTTAAAAAAAAAACGAATGCACAACAATTTCTTTTATCCCCACTCAATGGACTGCAATTTATTTTTAAATATTATCATACAATGCACAAATACACTGAAATGCAACAATAATAATATGGATTTGCGTGTTTTTTGTAAGTATATTTATTTTTTTTTTTTTGGAAAATATTATTTATTATATTTTTGCCTGAAGAGCGCGCACTTAACTTGTTTTAAATGCAACCCGAGTGCAACTAATTCAGTTACTAATGCAGCTAGTGAAGCACCACCACCGAAAGTACCGCAGTCACCATCACCGAAGCAGCAGCTTTTTGTAGCTCAGCAATTTTAATGGAACTGCAATTTTTGTTTTTATTGTATTGCTGCAGATTGTTGCAATTTTTGGTTTTGTTTACATTGTTGTTGTTGGTATTGTTGTTATTGTTGTTTTAATAACAATTTAGTTATGTAAAAAACAGGCAATACTTGCATTTGTTGTTGTTGTTATTTTTGTGTGGTTTCTAAGTTTTGAGTTCGTGTTGCATGCAGTAAACAGTTTTTATTATAGTTGACATGTTTCGATGCAGTTGATGTTGATGAGAAACAATGAAATCTCTTGTATCAGCGGAAGGAAACAAGCAATAATTAACGTGCTTTACTTATTCATTCAGTATTAAAATAACACAACCGAAATTAAAATCAAATGACATTCAACACTTTTACATCAATACAAATTAATTATTAAAATTTATTCTGGAAATTTTCAAATATTTGATGTGATCTATCAAATATTCCATCAAGAAATTTCTAATATTTCAGGTGTTAGTCTAGTAAATGAAATGTACTCAGTGTACTTAAATCTCTTTAAGTAAAAAAGTAAAAATACTATGGACTAGTGCTATAGAAAAACCACCTGAATTGATTTAGACATGTTCTTCTGTTTTTACTTAGAACCGTGATTTTCAAGCTATCGTATTAAAACTCAATATTTCAGCTTTTTTTTTTTAAAGCGAAGATCAAGTTCGAAATGGGCCAAATCGGATGAAAACCATGCCTACTACCATGCCTATTAAAGTCACAGAAAAAAATTTTGGTTAGTTTGTGTCTTACGTCAAAATCGAATCGTACCTCGTACGAACACGCCCACCTCCCATACAATCCCAAAACTTTAAACTCTATAAAGAGACTCGTATTAAAGCTATATACTTAATTAAAATATGGTGTGTGTGTCATAAGCGCAACCAAAGGGGGGATTTCGGGGTTTAAACCCCCCCCAAAAATTATTGTAGTTTTATGAAATGAGTGAAACCCCCAAATGTTTATTTCAAATCGATTCTGGTTGATGCATAATCTGCTAAATTAGTCATATTTTATTCCTTTAGACTGCACAATTAGCCGGATCGATTTTGTATGGAGAAAAAAAAGTGAGCCGGACACCGACTCAAATGTAAGAAGTACTCTCAAAAACTAGAAAATATTTTTTTTAAACACCTATGAAAAATTTATTTTTCTTTATATTCAAATGCATTTAAGATTATTGGAAAAGTACTGAGCTACTTTTTTCTTTTAATGTATCGTATGGTGTTGTTTAATCAAAACTACTACTATGAAAAATGCGTTTTTTATAAGTATTAAAAAATATAAATATTCGAAAATCGTGAATTTTGTACTGGTGCGTTATCTGGCGGACATTTAACTAAAAACTGGTTAAAAGAAATCGATTTGCGTATCTAAAAACTCATATGTACCCACTAATATATATTTACCCACCCATATTTGCCAAAATCAAACAGTAATTATGGCAATTAAATAATAATTGAGCTGAAGGAAGCTTTTGAATATCGATTTATATATCAATGGAAAGAAGAGCTCAATAATTTTCCAATAAATTTAAATTCAAGTGAATATCATGAAAAATATCATCATGAATATCATTTAATACAACCTTTTTGCGAAAATGTCAAAATATGGATTTTATGGGGTCTCAATAGAGTTTGTAAACACAAAAAATTTCCAAAATTTTTTTAGTGTACCATGAAAATCTTTAGTTTTTTGCAGAAAAGACGTCCAGAAGAACCAAAACCGCTCCATGGGGATTTCTCCGATCCAAACAAAATTATACAGAAATTTTTTTGAAGAGTCCTTCTAACTTTTAAGCCAGTGTTTAATCAAATTTCAATTTCGATTCGGCTTACTACACATGTTTAATTTTTGTTATATTCTGATTCTGACCACTTGAAGGGTTTTTGGTAATACTTCGATTTGAGTTATCTTTCAACTTCTAGCATGGAGGAAACTTGAAATATTTGGAAACAAATTAATTCAAAAGTAAGACATAGTAAAAAAGCCTAAATTTGAGGAAAATTGGTTGAGTCACTCGCCACTGAACAAATCAAAGAAATTTCCCGTTAGATTGTTATTTTTCGTCCTTTTTTAAAGTCATGTTTTAAACATCGATAACACAAACTCTACAGAATTAAGTTTGTAGTGAAGTCATGTGATTCATTATAAATAATTGCAAATGACTTCCGAAAGTGGAGAAAAAAATGTACAGTTTCTAATTTTCCATCGTTGTGTCCAAAATCCGTTTCATAAAATTCTCTAAATTTTTAAATATTATCCGATACTAAGGAATTATGGCTTATTAGGTAAAAATATGTTGGTTTAATTTTTCAAAAATTTAGCGGTTTTTACTTTCGGAATTGAGCATAATTAGTGTTCACTAAAGGACGAATTTTAAAGCTGCCAGCCAATTGGGTATTTTTACAACGAAGTGATGTATGGATGAAAAATTTTCACTGCACTCAAATATGTTATAGAGTTTGCTCCAGAGAATGCTTTTCTCTAAATGTGGTACTAAAAAATCCCTAAAAATGATAAAAAGCTTCCATGAACAAGGGAAATATATAAAAATATATCGTTTTTAGAGAATAAGACTTTTTTATTTTTGAAAAAGATTTCATTTTATTGAAGAAAATATTTTCGCACAATGAATTTTTTATCAAAATTTAGTAAAAATTTGTAATTTTCCTTTAATTTTTCTCTATAAATGAGAATTTTTTGTGCGAGAAAAATAGTTATCATTATTAGAGACATTGAAATATTTCCATTTCCCACAAGTGAAGAAATATTTATTTGAAAATTTATTCTAATTGAATTATCGAAAATAGAGAAATTTTTTATCGGAGAAAGGTAGGTATTTTTTTCTGAATATGTGGGGAGAAAAATATTAAATTTTTGCTGACCTTATTGGGACCCGAGTAAAAATGAAAATATTTTAGCTCAAGTCTTATAACCTTCGTACAACTGCTAAACAAGAAAAAAATCCATTAAACGGCCTACAACTGGTGCTTGCAAACTATTTTGGCCAAACAGATCCTAAACAACGTTTTATAACGACCGCTACCACTGCTGTTCACCTTCTGTACGGATAGAATATCCTGACAGTGACCGTTTTAATACCCCAAAACCCCAAAATTGAAAACTCTATAAAAAGGCTTATCTTTAAGCAACAGGAAAAAACTTTTATTAAGAACTTGTATTAAGAAAAAATAATCGTTTTAATTTACCCCTTTGGTCTTTTATCTTTTTGGGAAGAACATTTTTAACATGAACAAAATCATCTTTGTTTTAATCTTTCGAAAAATATCGTTTACGAGATGTTTAGAAAAAAATAATTTAAACTAACCCTTTTCGGTCGTCACGGACATTATTTTTCTCGTGTTACGGTGTTTGTGTTTGAACTCTTCCGAAACGGCTCAAACTATTTAATTAAAATCGCCTTTTGGCCAATTTTTAAAAAAATCTCGTTTGGCAGATATGACGAAAAACCAATTTACCTACCTGTTTTGGTCGTATATCTTGAAATCTTATGGTTCTAGGAAAATTTAGTGAATAGCTACGTTTTTTGGCCGTATATGTCATGTAATAAAATCATGTATTGAACATTGCACAATTGACCTCAATTGCCACAAAATTCCTGTTTTCGAGGTTTGTGGAAAAAATAGCTTTAGTTGAGTTTTTCGCCGTAAAAGTCCTAATAGTTCCACTTATCATCCATGTGGGATCCAGTTTTATATTTTTTATAGAATAACTAGACTTTGTCAAAATGGCTAGAAGGTACCAATGAATAACCTGGGAGCTAAAATGTTCTACACTGAGCAATGAGTTTATTTCTAACAGAATTTGATTATAGTTAACAAACGGCAAATTTGCGAGGAAATAAATAATTGGTTATTGAAAATATTTTACTTATTTATTTGAATCTTCTTGTAGTTGAGACAAATGTTTAACTGGTTATAGTTAATTAGTGGTTTGATACAACTTCGGTAGTTGTGAGGTAAGCGTTCTTGACTGCCAACCCAGAAGTCTCGAGTTTGAATGCATGATTCCACCGATAACTTTTCAATATTTTCCTTATGTTTTATAAACTAACATTCAAAATGCATCAATATTTACAGCTTTAGAGTTGTAGCTGGTGATAGAGTTGTTTGTGGGATGATAAGATTGCTTATTAACTCGAATTAACTAAATTAAAAGCATAACACTTGTCTCAAACACCCTTAGAACATTGTACACTAGTTTCACTTGATTTCCCTTCCTCTCTTAAAATCTCTGAAATCCTTGCTTCAAAGAAAAAAAACCCGAACCATATCATATCCTTAATTAATAAAAGGTCAAGATAAGTTTTCACTGTACGGAATGAAAATAAATTTATCTTCATCACTGCTGCGAATGGAACCCCGAGCCCATCGCATAGAATCGAAGTGAATTTTATGGGTTCTATCCGAGGTAGGCGTGTCCGTGGTTGGATGACACCCATTTTTCAAAATATCTTTGCTTTTTTATAAAATACATAAGTATCAAATTTTATCCCTTTTAAATAAATATGCTTATTAGAGTGACCAGAAAAAGAACAAAGATTTGATTTTTGAGGAAAGTATTTGAGAAATAGCTTCGATAATGTTTAAAAATATGCTCGTAAAAATTTTATTGAAAACGAAAAATATTTAGAGGTCCCTCCAACCCGGTTTTTTAAATTTTTTCATACCATTAAAACAAGAAATGAACAAATAGAACTAATGAACGAACTAGTTCATAAAAGCCAATTGATCTAAAAAGAGCGGGCTTTTCAATGAACTAAATTGCCCAAGCCTAGATGAAAAAAAATATTTTGGAACATGTTTTACATGTTTATCGCATTAGCGAAATTCAACTTTTTTTAAAATTAGTTCTTTCGTTATAAGGTCATATACCACATTTATCCGACGCTTCAAGTCGATATGATCGAAGTCGCTTCGACTCAAACCATTGCATAAACAGAACTTCAAACCGTCTTGAAAGTTTCAAAGCGATTCAGTAAGACCTCATTTTAAATTGGTTCTTAAAATTTCAAGTCGCTTTGAAAGTACGCACAAACAAGTTTTTATTTTGCAACCGTTCTGAAAATCGTTCGCAGTGTTCTAGCTGTCAAACTTTGTTGAGCACAGTGACAGAATGTACATTGACTTGTCAAATTGTAAAAACGCTTCTACAATCGCTTTCACTGAAACCGACTCAGAGTTTTTGTATAAACACTCTACTTTTAACCGTACTGTGACAAAACGAAATAAATGAATGCGCTTTAACGTGCCGGATAAACGTGGTAATAGTTTCGTCATTTTTAAAAATAATGCAACACTGTTTTCAGTATTTTCATCAGAAAATAATATTAAAGAAATCAGTTTACCAATATTTTTCTTGGAGAGTCCCGTTATTGTTATATGACCTCTGAATTTCTGAAATTTCTGGAATTTCTGAAAAATTGCATTTTTTCTTATATAAATTCGCTTATATCTCGCGAACCAATTACCGTCATATAAAAAATAATGTCAAAATCACATTAAGTAAAGAAAATGACCTTTAAACCAATTAACTGCATCAAAAAATACCTAAAAACACCGCATTTAAAGTTAGCTGTATAAAATGGTATGGAAAAATTTTAAAAACGAGTTGGAGGGACCTCTAAACATTTTGCGTTTTCAATTAAATTTTTAGGAGCATATTTAAATAAATTTTCTGAAAAACTTTCCTAAAAAATCCAATCTTCGTTATTTTTTGGTCATTCTAATGCTTATTTATGCAATTTCAAGTTTTTGGTTTTAATGGGAGGTAGGCGTGTTCGATTGTGAATGACGTTCATTTTTCTTAAACATTTTTGGCTTGTTTTAAAAAACATACGTACCAAAATTTATCTCTGTATGTTAAATACAGGCTTATTTATTGAGTTTTATCTTTTTGGGTTGTATAGGAGGTGGGCGTGTCCGTGAGCGGATGACACCCATTTTTCGAACACATTTTTGTGTTTTTATAAAATACATGCGTATTTTATTATTGTAGGTTAAGTTTTATTATTGTAGGTTAATTATGAGCTTATTTGTGCAGTTTTCAACTTTTGCGTTGTATGGAAGGTAGGCGTGTCGTTGGGCTGATTCGAAAAATATTCAATAATAAATATTCGTGGGTTCATGAGAACATGTGTGCCATGATAGGTACTTGGAATTTAATATTTCAACTCCTTCTTTTTATCCTGTGTTTACGGACATCACACATACAGACGGACATGGTCAAGAAAATATGTACTTTTCTATACCGGACTCGCTTATTTCTATGAGGAATAACGTTTGCACAAAGTTAATATATCCGTACCTTTCAGGTTTAGGGAAAGAAAGAATTAAACAATTCTTTCAAATTGAATGTGAATTCAAAATTTTAATTTTTGAAATTTTCTCAACACTATTTTTTTCGTAACATTTTTGAAACAAAAGAATCTTCGATGGGCTAAACATATCAACGGACGCGGACACAATGTTAATATATAAAAATCTCGGTTCACTATTTTTTGAATGTGTATGATTGATTATAGCTTGATAGCAAGCTTAGTTTTAGACCCAATAAGTGGTACACTTGTTCACATGAACCGAAGGATATGTACTACTGAATATTTTTGAATTCGTCCATTGACTCAACTGTTAAAGAGTCAACTCAATTCAATCCGTCAACTCTAATTAAAGAGGCTAATGTTTAAGATACAGCAATAGAATTGTTCAGTATGTATTTTACACTAACTATGTCATCCGCCCCGCGAACACGCCCACCTCACATACAACCCACTATAGTACAAACTGTATAAAGAGGTTAATATTAAGCTACAAAGATAAAATTTTGTATGTGAGTATGTTGTACCAAAACCAAGATGTGTACAAAAAAATGTTAGGGGTTCGCCCACGAACACCTCGTATACAACCCACAGTAGTTAAGCCTTTATAAAACTTTTAAGAAATACATGGATTTTCAACAATAATGAAAATTTTTTTCTATTCGTTGTACTTAATATTTAAATAAAATAGAAGGTTCAGTCGGGCAAGACAGACTTTAGAGTTTCTTTACTTGTTTTATTTTGCTTAAGATTTTGGGTTCTGAATAGTCCACTCACCCAAGTAGCACGTTACTGTAGTACAACAAAAAATTAAAAGAAAATTAACAGAAAAATTAAAAAAATGAGTGTAACGGAACATTTAGAAAAGCTTTAAGACTAATAAACACGGTTATTTTAATTTGTTGAATTTAAAGCTTCTGAAGTTAGTGTTAAGAACTAAAGGAGGTTATAAAACTTATACGCGAGCTAATACTTTCAAGGCCCGTGGTGGTTCATCGGACTGTAAAAATTTGTAGGTATATTTCGATCATAAGAAAACTGTTAGTTTAAGATGTTTTTGATGACAACTAGTTCAAGTCATCAAGCAATTGACACTAGTTGAAGACACAATTTGAATCTTCACTTAGTTTTAACTTCACGTAGTTGTTGCCTAAATTTTATGACCGTACATAGAAAAAAATGCATTTAAATTATTTTTACAAAATTTGAATTTCAATTTGTTTCTGCATAAAAGAACGCATTGTGCTGCTTGTGAGCAGCATTTGGAATGTTTAAACCACAAATTCGATAATTTTGGTGACATCAATAACATAGACAAACAATTTATTTGATTTTTGGTGAAAATGTGTTAACTAAAAATGTGTTAAATCGCGTGCTGAAACGTCAATTCAAACAAAGCAAACTAACAAATCATTTTTGCTGTGGCAACCATGATTCATGCAACAATAAAGATTTAATGCTTAGAGAAGAGGTAACTTCATGCATAATGACGATGCTCGTTCGTATTCTTAAATGACAAACCACTCTTACCAAATAAAGCTGCATGTGTGAAAATTTTAAAAATTACATGTTGTAGGTATTTTTTTTCTCAGATCTGCCTTTGAGCCAAGAAAATTTACATAAACATAAACGTGCAAATATTTATTTGTTGTTACTCGCTGCTGATAGCATAAAATATATCAAAAAAGATTATCTTAAAAGGAAGCACTATAAATACCAGCAACAACAACAACAAAAACAAACAAACCAATGACAGTGTTAAACACAATATTGCTAAGATGTCAAAGTCACGCATTAAGAAAAAAATTAAACAGTCAACAACAATAAAATTAAAGATTCGTATTGTGGATTTTAAGATTTAAATCAAAAAAAAATATTTTGTTAACATGGGTGTCTGCAGGTAGAAGCAGAGAGAAGTACTTACCCCCTTCCCCTATTGCCAAAAACGAAAATTAAAACAAAGACTTGAGCTGAATACTACATGCATACATATGTATATGTACAGTAGTAGTGGTATTCACCCATTTTGTATCAGGTGTACTGATTGTAATCGGTGAATAAATGAACAAAATCGGTGAATAAATGAACAAAATACTATAAATATATCCACTATTTAGCTTTCTTCAGTTTGCGGGAGACAAGAAGGCGATCTTTATAATAAAATATTTCAATGAAACGTATAAGAATAAATAAAAGAATGACGCCAAATCTGATGACGACTACCGCAAACGAAAAACTGATAATGAGTTACGGATATGCACCTGAAATTAACGCACCCTAAATTGGGGTGGTGCCTCTATCCAACAGATTAATATCTTTGAAAGATATAATGCTGATATCACTGCAATCCAAGAAATGCTATGGAAGGGACAGGGTTGCTTACGGCAAGCATCTTGTGATATCTACTATAGCAGCCATGCGAAAAAGCACGAGAATGCGAGGATGCGAATTTGTAATCGGCAAAAGAATACGGAACCATGTCATGCCATTCGCTCCTGTGAACGAACGACTTGCCATAATCCGCTCGCGCACCGTTTATCCGATTGAGTTGAAATTTGGACACCGAGTACGTTTCATAAAGAGAAAGATGATAGGGGGTGTATAAAAGTGGCCGGAAGTCTGTGGGTGTGGCCCGCCATAATAACTCCTAAACGCCTGGACCGATTTCAATGAAATTTGCTATGAAGGCATCCAAGATAAAACATAGGCTATACAAAATTCCAAAGACTTCCGCAAGAGGGCGCTTTGAGTAACGCCCGGACCGATTTCAATGAAATTTGGTATGAAGGTTCAACTGTACCCAAGATAAGCATAGGCTATACAAAATTCCAAAGACTTCGCAAGAGGGCGCTTTAAGTAGTGCATTTTTGAGGCTCAACAACTCCTCAACGACTTGACCGATTTTGCTAAAATTTGGTGTGTGAAATAACCTGACCCTGCAACAGAACTGAGGCTATTTAAATTTCTGAAAAATTCCGTTAGAAGACGCTTTATTCAATCAACTATGTCTGGCCTATTCACGTCAAAACGAATAAACCGATGAAACTCAATGAAACTTGGTAAGCATTCGTATCTGTTATTGAAATAGATCCTATACTTTTAGAAGTTCTTTCGATAATAATCAAGGAATGAGCCAAAGGCAAACGAAGTCAAGAACCAAAGACTATCGAAAAAAACGAAGTTTAACGAAAACGAGCAGAAGCTATATAAAGATGGACAAAAATCAACCAAACAGTACCGACCAAAACCAAAGTTTAACGAAGATAATCCAAAAATAAATGAAGCTAAACGATGAAATACTGATGACTTACGACAAAACCAGAACTTGAACCTAAGACCAACGACAAAAAACGAAACAGGCTTTAAACAAAAACTGAAAACGATAATTTGGCATTTAAATTTTCCTCTAAGGTCAAACCGTTTTCATATAACTGTATTTCATATAACTGTTACTTCTGATATGTCAAGCTAAAGGATATCTTTAAAAATTGTTAAAAAAAAAAATTAAAAAAATAACAATCATCGATAAAATAAAGGTTCACACAACTTCTTTTTGTTTTAAATTAATCTTTTTTTAATTTCGTGCACTATAATATTTCTGATTAAAAGCAGTTTTTACTAATTTTCTTAGTTAAAAAAAAACTAACACTGTTTTCGCTTAATTTAATAAGTCGATTCAAAATTATTTTACAAAATATAGAAACCTATAAAATAATGTCAAACATAACTTAAATACAACCCCGATTACCACCGGGTAACATCCGCTAATTTTAAATAAAAATAATTATTTTTGTGGTTTTGTCGGGAATTGAACCCAGGTAAGTCGAGTATGCTAGCAAGCTCAGCTAAACATAAACTTCCAAATCATTGATTCAATTCCATTAACAACGGGGTATAAGAATACCGATCTTATCACCCTCGGATCTTATCACGTGATAGGTTCTGAACCGGTTCCTTTCTCCGTAGGGTATAAAAAAACGCTGCTATTTTTATACCCCACGCGTACTGCGTAAGGGGTATATTAATTTTGTCACGACGTGTGTAACACCCAAAAGGAGGCGTGGTAGGTATGGAATAGTATATATATTCTTGCTCAGCATCACCACCTGAGTTGATTTAGCCATGTCCGTCTGTCTGTCCGTCTGTCCGTCTGTCTGTGGACACGATTGCGGCCGCAATTTTGAAGCTATCGTAATGAAATTCGATATTTAAGATTTTTTTAAAAAAACTAAGGTCAAGTTCGAGAATGGGCTAAATCGGATGAAAACCACGCCTACCTCCCATACAACCCCAAAATTGAAAACTCTACAAAGAAGCTAATATTAAAGCTACAGTACTGAAATTTGGTATATGCGTATTCTATGTCAAAAATGAGATGTCTTAGAAAAATGGGCGTCATCCACCCACTAACACGCCCACCTCCCATACAACCCCAAAATTGAAAAATCTTAAAAGAGGCTAATATTAAAGTTACAAGATGAAAACTCGGTATTTGTGTATTTAATGTCAAAACTGAGGTGTGCTAGAAAAATGGGCTTTATCCACCCATTAACACGCCCACCTCCCATACAACCCCAAAATTGAACAATCTATAAAGAGGCTAATATTAAAGTTACAAGACGGAAACTCGCTATTTGTGTATTTAATGTTAAAACTGAGGTGGGTTATAAAAATGGGCTTTATCCACGAATTAACACGCCCTCCTCCCACATAATCCCAAAATTGAAAAATCTATAAAGAGGCTAATATTAAAGTTACAAGATGGAAACTCGGTATTTGTGTATTTAATGTCGAAACTGAGGTGTGTTATAAAAATGGGCTTTATCCACCAATTAACACGCCCTCCTCCCATACAACCCCAAAATTGAAAAATCTATAAAGAGGCTAATATTAAAGTTACAAGACAGAAACTCGGTATTTGTGTATTTTATGTCGAAACTGAGGTATGCTAAAAAAATGGGCGTCATACACCATCTAACAAGCCCACCTCCCATACAACCCCAAAATTTAAAACTTTATAAAAAGGCTTATATTTAAGCTGCAGGAAAACAATTTGATATGTATGTATTTTAGACACATAAAAATAATAAAATCTCTCAAAATCTCAAACAAAAAGCTCATCAATTAAAGATTCTTCCACCCTTTAGAATCGGCCGTGGGGGTATTTTAACTTCGGCCAAGTCGAAGATATACCTTACTAGTTATTAAAACTTTTGAAAATAAATATAAAAATATATCAACAATTTCACATTAAAACAAGTAAAGGAAGTCTAGATTGAAATAGACTTTAAACTAAAACCTACTTTACCAAAAAAAATAATATTATTGAAACTGGGCGTGTCCGCGGGCGGATGAAGTCTATATTTTATATGCATTTAAATGTTGATGAAAAATTTACACATACCAAATTTTATTCCTGTAGCTCACAGTTAATGCCTTTATTGTGCTTTCGCTATGGGAGGTGGGCGTGTTCATGGACGGATTACTACCAATTTTTGAACACACCTTAGTTTTGGTATAAAATACATACATACAAATTTGATTTCTCTAGAAAAACATAATCTTATTTATTGAGTTTTTAACTTTTTGGGTTGTATGGGAGGTAGGCGGGTCCGTGGGCGGATGACGTCCATTTTTCAAAACCATCTTTGTTTTTTCATAAAAAATTGTAGCATTTTAACTGTTTATATGAGTTTATAATTCTTAAAAACATATTTTTCAAGAATTATTTTTAAAACTTGATGCCAAATAGTTTATTGAAGCCAAACAGGTTGCTACAACAACAATGTTCTTTGCAGAACAAGGCAGAGGCTCATTTATTGCGTTTTCAATTTTTGGGTTGTGTGGGAGGTGGGCGTATCCGTGAGCGGATGACACCTTTTTTTCGAAGACATCTTTGTGTTGATACAAAACACATATATACCAAATTTTATTGTTGTCGGCTATTTATGAGCTTATTTATGCAGTTTTCAATTTTTGCCTAGTATGGGAGGTAGGCGTGTTCGTGGGCGGATTCCAAAAATATTCAATAGTGCTGATTCTTGGGTCCACACACAGGTTCTTTTCCTGTGTGGTTCTTATCTTGTGCTTACGGACAACACACAGACGGACGGACGGACAGGAATAGCTCAACTCACGAAGTGACGCTGATCAAGAATATATATGCTTTTCTATACCGGAGTCGCTTCGTTCTATACGTTACAAACGTTTGCACAAAGTAGATATACCCTGACCTTTCAGGTTTAGACTAAAAAGAGCCACATTTTTTAAGAATTTTATTTTATATTTTGTATCTACATTTAATATAGATCTTCTGCCCCCTCAATTCAAAACCTTTCAGACGCACCTCGTTGTTTGTTTTTATTAATTTTATTATTCTTGTAGCGTATTTTTTATTGCCTGCGCCTTAAAAATATATAATATATTTTGTGAAATCTAGGCAAATATGATTTTGAATTGATTTCTTTTTTATTATATGTTTTTAAGAAATAATATGCAATAAAAATTTATTTTAACTAATTATCACTTACCTTCAGCGAATTTGAAATTTTTCCCGCTCGTGCTACAGCAGTACCAAATGTTGAAGGCGCGATGGCGATGCAATCGGCTTGATGCATCATATAATTTGACATCAAAAACAATAACAATACCATGAAAGTCAGCCCATTTTTGGGTATCATTTTTATTTCTTATCTTTTATATTTTTCTTTTGTTTGACTTTATACACAAAAAACGGTGCAAAATTTTACTGTAAAATAAACAGGCCTCTTGGTTTGTTTTTGTGAATGCACTAATTATGCCAATCGCTAACAGGCTATTTAAAACCAAACTTGAAGTAGTCGCTAAGAGAGTTAAGAGTTCAATGTTACCGGGTCTGGCTGTTGGTCACGGTCGTCTGATTTTGAAAGAAAATTTCTTTAACTTTTTATAATGCAAAAAGATTCTCATACAAAGCTTACCAAAAAAGTAAACAAAAACAAAACAACCCTAGGAAATGATTGCGTTAATTTGCCATTTATGGCTATGTAAGGCAATGAAATAATAAAATTAGCAATAAAATAAGAAGCGCTAACTCGGTCAATCAAATAAAGCAACTTGGCCCAAGAACTGGTTCTTCAGGTTAGAAATCTAAGTCAATGTCATAATGAGGTTAATAACATTAAGGTTCCTTCGCTATTTAATTGATATTAAGCATAATATAAACAAAATTGTGAGAACAAAAAGCAGCAAGCAAACTGATTTTTAATTAAAATAAAAATGAATAAAATGCCTGAATAAATCTTTAAAATCGTAAAAATTATACAGTCCAACACGTAAAAAATTCAGACCTTGACAATTGGATTCTGATAGAAGAATAATAAAAATATACAGGCATAACTCCATTTGTACTTTATACTTTATACTTTATACTTTATACTTTATACTTTATACTTTATACTTTATACTTTATACTTTATACTTTATACTTTATACTTTATACTTTATACTTTATACTTTATACTTTATACTTTATACTTTATACTTTATACTTTATACTTTATACTTTATACTTTATACTTTATACTTTATACTTTATACTTTATACTTTATACTTTATACTTTATACTTTATACTTTATACTTTATACTTTATACTTTATACTTTATACTTTATACTTTATACTTTATACTTTATACTTTATACTTTATACTTTATACTTTATACTTTATACTTTATACTTTATACTTTATACTTTATACTTTATACTTTATACTTTATACTTTATACTTTATACTTTATACTTTATACTTTATACTTTATACTTTATACTTTATACTTTATACTTTATACTTTATACTTTATACTTTATACTTTATACTTTATACTTTATACTTTATACTTTATACTTTATACTTTATACTTTATACTTTATACTTTATACTTTATACTTTATACTTTATACTTTATACTTTATACTTTATACTTTATACTTTATACTTTATACTTTATACTTTATACTTTATACTTTATACTTTATACTTTATACTTTATACTTTATACTTTATACTTTATACTTTATACTTTATACTTTATACTTTATACTTTATACTTTATACTTTATACTTTATACTTTATACTTTATACTTTATACTTTATACTTTATACTTTATACTTTATACTTTATACTTTATACTTTATACTTTATACTTTATACTTTATACTTTATACTTTATACTTTATACTTTATACTTTATACTTTATACTTTATACTTTATACTTTATACTTTATACTTTATACTTTATACTTTATACTTTATACTTTATACTTTATACTTTATACTTTATACTTTATACTTTATACTTTATACTTTATACTTTATACTTTATACTTTATACTTTATACTTTATACTTTATACTTTATACTTTATACTTTATACTTTATACTTTATACTTTATACTTTATACTTTATACTTTATACTTTATACTTTATACTTTATACTTTATACTTTATACTTTATACTTTATACTTTATACTTTATACTTTATACTTTATACTTTATACTTTATACTTTATACTTTATACTTTATACTTTATACTTTATACTTTATACTTTATACTTTATACTTTATACTTTATACTTTATACTTTATACTTTATACTTTATACTTTATACTTTATACTTTATACTTTATACTTTATACTTTATACTTTATACTTTATACTTTATACTTTATACTTTATACTTTATACTTTATACTTTATACTTTATACTTTATACTTTATACTTTATACTTTATACTTTATACTTTATACTTTATACTTTATACTTTATACTTTATACTTTATACTTTATACTTTATACTTTATACTTTATACTTTATACTTTATACTTTATACTTTATACTTTATACTTTATACTTTATACTTTATACTTTATACTTTATACTTTATACTTTATACTTTATACTTTATACTTTATACTTTATACTTTATACTTTATACTTTATACTTTATACTTTATACTTTATACTTTATACTTTATACTTTATACTTTATACTTTATACTTTATACTTTATACTTTATACTTTATACTTTATACTTTATACTTTATACTTTATACTTTATACTTTATACTTTATACTTTATACTTTATACTTTATACTTTATACTTTATACTTTATACTTTATACTTTATACTTTATACTTTATACTTTATACTTTATACTTTATACTTTATACTTTATACTTTATACTTTATACTTTATACTTTATACTTTATACTTTATACTTTATACTTTATACTTTATACTTTATACTTTATACTTTATACTTTATACTTTATACTTTATACTTTATACTTTATACTTTATACTTTATACTTTATACTTTATACTTTATACTTTATACTTTATACTTTATACTTTATACTTTATACTTTATACTTTATACTTTATACTTTATACTTTATACTTTATACTTTATACTTTATACTTTATACTTTATACTTTATACTTTATACTTTATACTTTATACTTTATACTTTATACTTTATACTTTATACTTTATACTTTATACTTTATACTTTATACTTTATACTTTATACTTTATACTTTATACTTTATACTTTATACTTTATACTTTATACTTTATACTTTATACTTTATACTTTATACTTTATACTTTATACTTTATACTTTATACTTTATACTTTATACTTTATACTTTATACTTTATACTTTATACTTTATACTTTATACTTTATACTTTATACTTTATACTTTATACTTTATACTTTATACTTTATACTTTATACTTTATACTTTATACTTTATACTTTATACTTTATACTTTATACTTTATACTTTATACTTTATACTTTATACTTTATACTTTATACTTTATACTTTATACTTTATACTTTATACTTTATACTTTATACTTTATACTTTATACTTTATACTTTATACTTTATACTTTATACTTTATACTTTATACTTTATACTTTATACTTTATACTTTATACTTTATACTTTATACTTTATACTTTATACTTTATACTTTATACTTTATACTTTATACTTTATACTTTATACTTTATACTTTATACTTTATACTTTATACTTTATACTTTATACTTTATACTTTATACTTTATACTTTATACTTTATACTTTATACTTTATACTTTATACTTTATACTTTATACTTTATACTTTATACTTTATACTTTATACTTTATACTTTATACTTTATACTTTATACTTTATACTTTATACTTTATACTTTATACTTTATACTTTATACTTTATACTTTATACTTTATACTTTATACTTTATACTTTATACTTTATACTTTATACTTTATACTTTATACTTTATACTTTATACTTTATACTTTATACTTTATACTTTATACTTTATACTTTATACTTTATACTTTATACTTTATACTTTATACTTTATACTTTATACTTTATACTTTATACTTTATACTTTATACTTTATACTTTATACTTTATACTTTATACTTTATACTTTATACTTTATACTTTATACTTTATACTTTATACTTTATACTTTATACTTTATACTTTATACTTTATACTTTATACTTTATACTTTATACTTTATACTTTATACTTTATACTTTATACTTTATACTTTATACTTTATACTTTATACTTTATACTTTATACTTTATACTTTATACTTTATACTTTATACTTTATACTTTATACTTTATACTTTATACTTTATACTTTATACTTTATACTTTATACTTTATACTTTATACTTTATACTTTATACTTTATACTTTATACTTTATACTTTATACTTTATACTTTATACTTTATACTTTATACTTTATACTTTATACTTTATACTTTATACTTTATACTTTATACTTTATACTTTATACTTTATACTTTATACTTTATACTTTATACTTTATACTTTATACTTTATACTTTATACTTTATACTTTATACTTTATACTTTATACTTTATACTTTATACTTTATACTTTATACTTTATACTTTATACTTTATACTTTATACTTTATACTTTATACTTTATACTTTATACTTTATACTTTATACTTTATACTTTATACTTTATACTTTATACTTTATACTTTATACTTTATACTTTATACTTTATACTTTATACTTTATACTTTATACTTTATACTTTATACTTTATACTTTATACTTTATACTTTATACTTTATACTTTATACTTTATACTTTATACTTTATACTTTATACTTTATACTTTATACTTTATACTTTATACTTTATACTTTATACTTTATACTTTATACTTTATACTTTATACTTTATACTTTATACTTTATACTTTATACTTTATACTTTATACTTTATACTTTATACTTTATACTTTATACTTTATACTTTATACTTTATACTTTATACTTTATACTTTATACTTTATACTTTATACTTTATACTTTATACTTTATACTTTATACTTTATACTTTATACTTTATACTTTATACTTTATACTTTATACTTTATACTTTATACTTTATACTTTATACTTTATACTTTATACTTTATACTTTATACTTTATACTTTATACTTTATACTTTATACTTTATACTTTATACTTTATACTTTATACTTTATACTTTATACTTTATACTTTATACTTTATACTTTATACTTTATACTTTATACTTTATACTTTATACTTTATACTTTATACTTTATACTTTATACTTTATACTTTATACTTTATACTTTATACTTTATACTTTATACTTTATACTTTATACTTTATACTTTATACTTTATACTTTATACTTTATACTTTATACTTTATACTTTATACTTTATACTTTATACTTTATACTTTATACTTTATACTTTATACTTTATACTTTATACTTTATACTTTATACTTTATACTTTATACTTTATACTTTATACTTTATACTTTATACTTTATACTTTATACTTTATACTTTATACTTTATACTTTATACTTTATACTTTATACTTTATACTTTATACTTTATACTTTATACTTTATACTTTATACTTTATACTTTATACTTTATACTTTATACTTTATACTTTATACTTTATACTTTATACTTTATACTTTATACTTTATACTTTATACTTTATACTTTATACTTTATACTTTATACTTTATACTTTATACTTTATACTTTATACTTTATACTTTATACTTTATACTTTATACTTTATACTTTATACTTTATACTTTATACTTTATACTTTATACTTTATACTTTATACTTTATACTTTATACTTTATACTTTATACTTTATACTTTATACTTTATACTTTATACTTTATACTTTATACTTTATACTTTATACTTTATACTTTATACTTTATACTTTATACTTTATACTTTATACTTTATACTTTATACTTTATACTTTATACTTTATACTTTATACTTTATACTTTATACTTTATACTTTATACTTTATACTTTATACTTTATACTTTATACTTTATACTTTATACTTTATACTTTATACTTTATACTTTATACTTTATACTTTTTACTTTATACTTTATACTTTATACTTTATACTTTATACTTTATACTTTATACTTTATACTTTATACTTTATACTTTATACTTTATACTTTATACTTTATACTTTATACTTTATACTTTATACTTTATACTTTATACTTTATAATTTATATTTTAAATTTAACACCTTTTATTTTACAGACACTTAAAAAAAACCGTGCTCTCAAGGGTAGGGTACCAATTTATATTAATCCTTAACCGTAAATAATTATGTATTATTTTAAACTAGGTCATTAAACTTGGTATCACATTTGTTTACACATGTTAACATTTGTAGGTATGGAAAATGTTTTCTCTACTTCTTGAAGGTTAATAAGAACTTTATCTTTTGATAAAATCACAGATTTTTCGATTCGAAGTTTAAATATTTAAATATTTCATAAATTTTATTAATATAAAAAAATCAAACACTTGAGTTGAGCGAATAATCTTGGCTTGACTTAAATGTAAAGAAGAAGAAAACAAACTAATAGCAAAAAGCAGGTTATGTCGACTAAAGTTAAATTTGACACTGGCAGAGACAATGAAAACATTTTTTGCACTACAAAGTTTTTTGTCAATATAACAACAGTAAATCACTGCAAGTCGGAAGGTTTTAGTTTGTATTATACCACATGTTATTAGTTTGTTTAAAGTTTGCCTAAAATTCATATAAATTATTGTTAAACAATGATTGAAATGCATTTATTTTATTTTTTAACCTGAGGACACGCATTTTTTTTTAATTTACACAATATTTGACCATGCATGAATATTAAAAAACTTAAGACACAAACCAGTTGAGAATAAATTTGTCTGACCCGTTCGCATTTGATAGTAATTTTATACTGCAATGTCTTAAAAATTATGCATAAATTTTTATTATTATAAAGGGTGATTTTTTAAGAGCTTGATAACTTTTTTTTTAAAAAAAACGCATAAAATTTGCAAAGTCCGGAAAAGTCCAATTTTGGGCAACTTTTTCATAATTTCTCATTTCTGGTTGAATGGCTACGTAAATAAGCAAAATTGCCGCATTTGGAGTGAAGAGCAACCAGAAGCCGTTCAAGAACTGGCCATGCATCCCGAAAAATGCACTGTTTGGTGTGGTTTGTACGCTGGTGGAATCATTGGACCGTATTTTTTCAAAGATGCTGTTGGACGCAACGTTACGGTGAATGGCGATCGCTATCGTTCGATGCTAACAAACTTTTTGTTGCCAAAAATGGAAGAACTGAACTTGGTTGACATGTGGTTTCAACAAGATGGCGCTACATGCCACACAGCTCGCGATTCTATGGCCATTTTGAGGGAAAACTTCGGAGAACAATTAATCTCAAGAAATGGACCGGTAAGTTGGCCACCAAGATCATGCGATTTGACGCCTTTAGACTATTTTTTGTGGGGCTACGTCAAGTCTAAAGTCTACAGAAATAAGCCAGCAACTATTCCAGCTTTGGAAGACAACATTTCCGAAGAAATTCGGGCTATTCCGGCCGAAATGCTCGAAAAAGTTGCCCAAAATTGGACTTTCCGAATGGACCACCTAAGACGCAGCCGCGGTCAACATTTAAATGAAATTATCTTCAAAAAGTAAATGTCATGGACCAATCTAACGTTTCAAATAAAGAACCGATGAGATTTTGCAAATTTTATGCGTTTTTTTAAAAAAAAAAGTTATCAAGCTCTTAAAAAATCACCCTATATTTGTATAATAATATATATTTTATTTACATAATAAATTATTTAATTATGTTACTGAGATACACAATAATTATCATGAACCCATAATCAAATATGGGGATGCATACATTAATACCTAAATACTTATTTTAAAATTTTGCATAAAAAAATTAATAAAAACTGTACTTGTGAGTAGTACTTCATATGAGTTTTAGGAGATCAACAAAGCTATGATATATATTTGCTCAATAAATTGTATCTATTGTGTAATTTTCAATATATAAAAGACAAGCGTTCTGTTCCGTGTCCTGAATTGCTCAAACTGTTAATAACTGTTATTGCTTTGCTTTTTAAAACCTATTCAACTTGAATCAGCCTGAGCCTGTTCTACAATTATGCGTTGGAAAGACCAGCGTCATTTTTCACAACTACTATACTTCAAACTGTGCATAATTATGTCTTGCTATTACAGTGCTTCTTAAGTCCTATCCAAGAACTGAACCACAACCTGTTCAGCCTGGCTCCGCACCTAATAATGCTTCAACTTTTCATTATTGCTATTAAAGGCATTTTAATATACGAAAAAATTGTCAGCCTGAAAGTATGCACACAAAATTTATTTGACATTATTCAGTAACGGAACTTTGCCGACGACTGCAACATAACAACATTCGAGGTGTATGTAAAAATGTTCAAATATCGTCAGCAACTTAATTCTTTTGAATGGGGAATAGACATTTTTACTTTAAACTAAGTGTTAGTTCTTAAGTCTTTAAAGAAAAATATAAACGAAAAACCTACATAGCCCGTAACTGGCATTGTCAAGACTAAGCATGAGGGGTCTCATAATGTCCTTAACGATGGAATATGCGCAGGGTTTGGGTCTGCCCATTTATAGGGAAGGTGCTTGTGTCTAATTGGAGGAACCTCTCGTGAAAATAAAAGCTGACATCACTACCATACAGAAAAGAGAGAAGATTGCAATATCTACCACACCTGCCATGCGGAGAACTGCTAATTCATATGCAGATTCGTAGTAAAACGGAAACAACGCCATTAGTAGTTTCTCAGTTCACACCTGTAAAGGACGAACCGGTCAGAATCCTTATCAAGGCGAAATTCTTTAACAGAAACATAATTCGAGCGCACACCCCGATGGAGAAAAAAGACGCTGCTGACAAGGACGCTTCGGCGATTTCAAGGCGAAGGTCGGAAAAGAAGGCAGTTTTTTCGAGACCACTTCGAACAACGGTCTAAGACTGATCGACTTCGCAGGGTAGCGAAAGATGGTAGTTAGTAGCACCAGATTAGAGCACTTCGATAATCACAAAGCCACCTGGCGTATTGGATGTGCGCACATTTTGAGGAGTCAATATTAACTCCGATCATTATCTTCTTCAGTATTTTTCTAATCTGCTTGCGGGCGACGATCCCAATAACTCCGCCCTTAGAGAATGCAGTCCGACACCACTTATCGTAGATGATGGAGTGAAAATTCCACCACCTAGCTATGACGAGGTTAAAGTTGCCATCCAGTGACTCAAAAATAATAAAGCAGCAGGTGCTGGTGGCCTGGCTCCTGAATTGTTTAAAACTCATTAGCAAAATATGGCTAGCGGAAAGCATGCTCGACGATTGGAGTCTCAGTGCGGTTCGTCTCAGTGTTCTTAGGCAAGGAGACCCGACAATCTGCGCCAACTACCCAAGTATAAGTCTCCTTTTCATCGTGCATAAGATTCTCAGTGTGGCTTTCGTCCTGGCAAGTCCACCAAAGACCAGTTCTTACAATACGCCAAATCCTGGAAAAGATCCATGAAAATCAAATCGATACCCATCATCTCTGTGTTCATTATAAAGCTGCGTTCGATAGCACGATTGGGGATTGCTTGTACGCAACAATGTCACAGTTCGGTTTGCCTGCAACCTTGATAAGACTCTGTAGGATAACGTTGAGCAATACATGTAACACCGTCATAATAAAAAAAAATTTCCTTCTCGAAACTTTTAGTACTGAACAAGGCGACCCGCTATTATGGAATCTCTTCAATTTCAACATGGAGGGAATCCTACAAAAGGTAAGTGTACTTGGCAAAATTACTAATTGCAGGTTGTAGAGCCCTCATTTGATCGACAAAACTGACACTTTACAAGACGCTCATCATACCTGTACTTCTCTAAGGTGCTGAGGCATGAGTGGTATAGCAAATATATTCAGCCGCTCTTGGGATGCTCGAGGAAAGTTCTTCGCAAAATCTTTGGGCCTGTTCGAGTTGGTGACGACTATCGCATTCGAATGAACCATGTATGAGTTCTACGACAACATTGACTTTGTTCAGCGTATAACAATTAAGCGTCTACGATGACTGGGTCATGTCTATCGCAGGGAAAAACAAGCCGAGTCAATATCGCCGAGGGTCAATAACGAAGAGAACGTCCATGCCTCCGATGGATTGACCAGTCCGAGGAAGTTCTAACCGCGCTTGGTGAAAGAAATTGGTCAAGACGTGCCTCGCGAAACTGATGAAGTTGGCCGCAACCCGACCACGAGTTGTCATGAACACCTAAGTAAGTAGTTATTAAGGATACATACAAAAATAAGTAAACAGTAACCTACAATAAAATACAATTTTATGTAAGATCTCCAAATTTAAACAAGCTTTATTTAAATAATTTAAAATTTAAATAGAAGAGAGGTTCTCAACTTACCACATTTTTTAAATTTTAACCAATTTTTTTTTTTTTGTCTTCTCTATCAAATCCACTGATATTTTCTGAATATATTCTTATTTTTGAGATTTAAAAATGTTCAAAATTGTCGTACAGATTTAACAAAAGAAAAGTCAGCATTTTAAAGTAATTTTTTTAAAACTTGTGGTATTGAATTGAAAAACGTGTTGTGCTTTAAAACGTCATAATATTTAAAAACTGATATATATATATTTACAGTTATTAACGGCAACCTCAACCAACCTCATATGGCACCTAATCAATCACACAAATGATGCCAACCCATTAATTTCAATTTCATTGTGTGTTTGATTCATTTATTTTATTTTAAAGCAGCATGACAGCAACCAGTAACCCACTTCCTATAACGTTTTACAACAACAACAACGACAACAATAACAAAAATATTACAAACAACATCCACGCTTTAACCATCTTTGGAAGCAAAGAGGCGTTTGAAAAGCTTTCCAGTTTGTTGCTGCTTATTTACATTTACAATGCCACGGAAACACTTGCACTTTCAACGAAAGTTGTTGATGTTGTTGTATTCGTTTTTGTTTTAACTGTTGTTGTTACTGTTTTTGTTGTGGTTGTTGTTGTTGTTGTTTTTGTTGCTGCTGCTGTTGTTGCTATTGGTTTTGAAACTCAAACAAAAGAGTTTCAACTTTTGATGCACGCGCCAGCAGCTACACTTGACCAATGCAACTTGACTTCGACTTTAAGTGGAAAATATTGAATTCAAGCCGGTCTGACATCAGTCGAAATGTTAAACACACTATGTAATACCGGAAAAAACACTCTTCGCAGATGTTGTTGTAAAAAATTATGTAAAGATGTCGCTGCTAGTTTTACACAATAAAATAACGTTTAGAGTTAAAAGCAAGGTTTGTCATATATAATATTTTCAAATTTCTTTCCATCTCTTGATCCTTTCACAAAGTCAATTAGTATTCTCTTTTGTTCAACTGAAATAAATGAATTTTTTCTTAACCAACAACTTTTATTCGGAATTGTGTTTAATTATAAAATAAACAGTTTGATTTTGGTAAAGTTTTATATTTATATTTTTAAAATATGTTCTCATTTGGATACACGGTTTTGACACGGTCAAGAGTCATGAATGGCTTAAAAAGAGCTGGCAATTCCAAGAAATCTGTGGATTCTTCAAATTCGGTGATTGAGAACAAAATTTAATTTAAACTAGCAAACCTGTTGCCCGAATTCGAGCAATTCAATAAAAATTAATTGTTAGAAACGATATATTGAGTCTCAATAATGATATAAAAGATCATTATCTGAATGGTTTGACTTTAAACGTTTGATCTGACACAAAATTTTTTAATGTAACTGTCAAAATACGAAGACGGACTTACACTAATATAACAACTGAGAAAAACATTATAACTATTCGAAAACATCGCAGCTTAACTCTTCCAGCTATAAAATATACTTAACTAATGTTAAAAAAAAACGCATTAAAAAATAGATTTAATAAATAATACTAAGATATATTTCAGAAATTAATAAAAGGTACTTACAGAACACCTACAACATCGATTTATGACACATTTAGATGAAAAAACACCAAAAAACCCAAAAAAAAAACCGTTTTTTTTTTAATTGGTCTGGGAGGAGTTGAAGTCACAAAAAAAACCTTAGCCTATTAATTATATAGATAATTAGAAATGTTGTAGGAACTGTGCATCTTATCTTCTCTTAAATACTGTATTTTTGATAGTTTTTGTTGGTTGATTTAAACATAATAATAATTATTTTAGTAAAATAAAGGATTCAGAAAACCATCTTAAAGTTTTTAATAGACATCTTCAAAATAAAATAAAAAAAAGTCAGAATGCCATAAATTGTCATAAAACGCCATTTATTTAATTTAAATAAAAAATGTAACGAATTTAAATCAATTTAATATTTTAGAAATTTTCTAAGCAAGGAAAAAGTTTATTAATGATTTTTAAACTAATAATTCTATGTAACAGTATACCCAAAACATATTAATATTCAAAATTATGTTCTAGCAGGTTAAAAGCTGTAAATGAGGTTTATTTCATGATATATAGTTTCAGAACTTAGTAATCAAAAAATCTTAAAGTATATTTTTATTATTGACATTTATGACATGAACATGTTTTTCTGAAAAGTTCTGCAGAAATGTATTGCTTACAAAACAACTGACGCCTCCATTCATCATACTCTGAAAATCATGCAGGTTTTCGAAACTTGGTTTCATGGTTTTAGAAATGTCTACTATGCTAGCAAGTTTCAACAAGTGCTTTTTTTATAAAACTTAATGGAATATTTTTTTTATATTTTTACAAAAATTACATATGGAATTGACTTGGGTTTTAGTGTGAGCGTTAATATTGAACAAAATTTAATATAAAGTTAAAGTTTGTTTCAATAAAAACGAGGTGGTCCTGGTGATGGTAAAAAATATTTTCATTCACTTTTGCACCTCTTGATATTCAAATATAAAACCGAAGTTATTGAGGTGTGTTCTTTTTATTAAAAAAATCAAAAACTATGTGGTAAAAAGTTCTTTTGCCAAATTTTGCACCCCATTTGGCAATCACCCGTGGCGGACCATCCCCCCACCCCCTTGCTACGCTACTGGTTATGATGTTAATTCATTTATTTATTAATACAAAACTACAAATTGTCTGTGATATTATATAAATTTTTTTTTATTACACGGTTAAAAATTTTGGACTAGTTTTTAATCCAAACTTTGGTTTAAAGGAATTTTTAATCCTAAAAGTACTATTTTTTATTACATATTTTAGTTTAATTTTTTTTAATCCGAAAAAGTTTAAGTTTAAGACTATTTTTGGACTACAAATTTGCATTAAGGTAGTATTTTCAGGAAAAAGTATTTATGTTATTTAATAGCTGAATTACAGTGTAGCAGTGGCAGTGACAGCAGCTGTGTCAATGGCAGCGGCAGTGATCAGCTGTTTCGTATTTTACTGCCTGCAAATTACAATCTAGCAGTGGCAGCGTCAGCATCAAAAGTAGTGAATGTGGAATTTTTCCTAGTAGTTTAATTATTTGCATGTTGGCAGTGAATTTAGAAATAGGGCTAACCTCGGCAGTACTGCTTCCTGCCACTGCTGCTATGTAAGTTTCACCATTGAACAACAGTATTCCTAAAATAACAGCTGATTAATGCCACTGCCACTGACGCTGCCACTGCCGCATTGTAATTCAGGTATAAGATTGAAAACTACTACTACTACGAAATTTAAGCTAAATTTAATTCTAAATGTTGTTAAAGCATCCGAAATTTATTTTTAATTAAATGAAACAAATTGTTCATTAAAATCTGAACCAAAATATTATTACATACATTATTACAGTAAACAGTGTTTAAACCTTTGTGGATTAAATATTAATCCTTTTCGGATTACAATATTTTAAACTTTTTTGGACTAAAATCTAATCCTTTTTGGATTATAATATTTTCAACTTTCTGTGGTTTAACAATTATTCCTTTTTGGATTAAGAAATTTTAAACTTTTTGCGGATTATAAATAAATTCTTTTTGGATTGAAAAATTTAAAACTTTTCATTGGATTAAAAAATAATCTTTTTTTGGTTGTCTCCTATATGTAATCCAAAAAAGTTTAAAATTTAGTCCAAGATTTTTTACCGTGTATATTCAAGCTTGCAACATCATTTTTGACACAGAAATAGCTCATAATCTTATAAAATATACTTCGTTTTTAGCTCAACTTGGCAAATTCATTCAATACCAAAAACCACGCATATATTAAGTTGAAGTTTGTTACTTAAGTCTTTTGTTTGCTTATCTGCTGCTTCTCAATAGAAAATTATTGAGTGATTGTTCAGGGTGGAATCCAGGTTTGCGAAGCATGACCAAGGCCTAAACTTTCATTGAAAATAATCTGATATTTTTGATGTTCGCCTCTTAAGACATCAAATCAATTGAGAGATGAAAGAATAACTAGTCCGAGTTCCGCACTAAAAAAAAGCCATGAATGAAAGAACCACATTCACGCAATCATTTTAATGTCATGTTATTAAATTTTTTATTCATCGATCTTTTTTAACTCAAGACTTAAAGGTGATATTTGAAAGGATATGGATAATGATAAGGATAAGGATAAGGATAAGGATAAGGATAAGGATAAGGATAAGGATAAGGATAAGGATAAGGATAAGGATAAGGATAAGGATAAGGATAAGGATAAGGATAAGGATAAGGATAAGGATAAGGACAAGGATAAGGATAAGGATAAGGACAAGGATAAGGATAAGGATAAGGATAAGGATAAGGATAAGGATAAGGATAAGGATAAGGATAAGGATAAGGATAAGGATAAGGATAAGGATAAGGATAAGGATAAGGATAAGGATAAGGATAAGGATAAGGATAAGGATAAGGATAAGGATAAGGATAAGGATAAGGATAAGGATAAGGATAAGGATAAGGATAAGGATAAGGATAAGGATAAGGATAAGGATAAGGATAAGGATAAGGATAAGGATAAGGATAAGGATAAGGATAAGGATAAGGATAAGGATAAGGATAAGGATAAGGATAAGGATAAGGATAAGGATAAGGATAAGGATAAGGATAAGGATAAGGATAAGGATAAGGATAAGGATAAGGATAAGGATAAGGATAAGGATAAGGATAAGGATAAGGATAAGGATAAGGATAAGGATAAGGATAAGGATAAGGATAAGGATAAGGATAAGGATAAGGATAAGGATAAGGATAAGGATAAGGATAAGGATAAGGATAAGGATAAGGATAAGGATAAGGATAAGGATAAGGATAAGGATAAGGATAAGGATAAGGATAAGGATAAGGATAAGGATAAGGATAAGGATAAGGATAAGGATAAGGATAAGGACAAGGACAAGGATAAGGATAAGGATAAGGATAAGGATAAGGATAAGGATAAGGATAAGGACAAGGATAAGGATAAGGATAAGGACAAGGATAAGGATAAGGATAAGGATAAGGATAAGGATAAGGATAAGGATAAGGATAAGGATAAGGATAAGAATAAAGATAAAGATAACTTTAATATTCGAGCTTACCTTCCAACCTACTACTAGTAAAAACTCTTAAAAGATGCTAATATTTTAGCTACAAAAACAAAATTGGTTATTTGCAGTAAGGTGGGTCACCAAAAATGAATATTAAGAGACACCTCCTAGAATTAAAGCTTATGTCAAAAGTGTTTTAAAACTCCAAAAATGTTTTTTCTGAGTGTTCCGAAAAACAGCCAAAATAGTCTTTCAGTTAAATCATTAGTATTTTAGTTATAACATTTGTATTTTTAATCCGATCATGGATTGCAAAATATCTACATGTAGATGACATCTGACGCTAATGATACCAAAGAACACGATTTAGTATTCTTTCAGACCTATCCAACTATATGCAGTATTCTATGATCGGACTAAAAATATTAATAAATATTTTAAAATACTAAAAGTTCTAATGATTTAACTAAAAGACCATTTAGACTGTTTTTCTGGACATCCAAAAAAATTTTTGTAGTTGTGAAACACTTTCATCATCAAATTTTATTCTAGGGGATGTCTTCTTTTATATTAATTTTTTCCCCCATATTGATTAAAAATAAATTCTAATTTTTAAGTTTAAAAAAGTAATCTTAACAAATACAAAGAATTCGAATTAGTTTTGTTTTATTTTCGACCACAAAAACACCAGAACCATTATATAAGTATGACCTAGGGCCAGTTTTTCAGTGCGGGTTTAAACTCGAGTCAAATTAAACTTAGCTTAACTCAACAAAAAAGGACGTTAAAACCATGTCTAACTAGATATTGTAGCATTCGGTTTAGTTGAATTGACCTACATTATCATATGATGTGTTTTTTTTGCTTAAACCGAGCTTAAACATCCAATTTTGGTGAGTTAACCTCGGTTTAATTTGACTAGAGTTTAAACCCACACTGAAAAGCTGGCCCTTAGAGCAGCTTCAAAAAGCTAAGGTCAAGAGCAAGTCGTGGCAGACAAGGGCGAAAAAACTAGCTCATCATGTGTCCCTAAATTTGAAAATAAACTTTTAATAAAAATAAATCCATTATTAAAACCGTAAAATCAAAGTACTCAAAAATCACAAAAAATGATAAAATTTATTAATCCATAATTTACCCTAAACCTGGTAGGTCAGGGTATATTAACTTTGCGCAAACATTTGTAACATCTAAAATTAAGCGAGTCCGGTATAGAAAAGTATATATATTCTTGATCAGGGTCAGTCGAGCTATTCATGTCCGTCCGTCCGTATGTGTGTTGTCCGTAAACACAAAATATGAATAAGGAGTTGAAATAATTGGATGATTCTCGGTACACATAGTCACATAGGTCCATGGATCTGCACTTTTGAATATTTTTAGAATCCGCCCACGGACACGCCTACCTCCCATACAACGCAATAACAGAAAACTGCATAAGTAAGCTCATAACAACCTACAACTTTTAAATTTGGTACGCATGTGTTTTTTCTTAAAACAAAATATGTCTTCGAAAAATGTGTGTCTTCCAAACACGGACACGCCCAGCTCCTAACAACCCAAAAATTTAGAACTTGTTTAGCCTACAAAGATTAAATTTGGAACGTATGTTTTTGTAACAAACCGAAAATGTTTTTGAAAAATAGAAGTCATTCGCTATGGACACGCCTACTTCCGATAGAACCCAACAAATTGAAAACTCCAATAATAAACTTATGTTTAACCTACAGAGATAAAAATTGATATTTATCTATTTTATACGAAAACAAAGATGTGTTCAAAAATTCTGCGAAATCCGTCCACGAACACGTCCACCTTCTATACAACCCACAATAGCGAAAACACTATAAAGGCATTAACATGTGCGCTACAGGATTAAAACTTGGTATCTGTAAATTTTTTATCAGAATTGAAATGCATTTAAAATATGGGCTTTATCAGCCGACGGACACGGCTATTTGCAATTCTATTATTGTATTTTGAAAAAGGAGGTTTAGAGTTTTTCATAGTGGGGCTACACGGACTTAAGACTTTCTTTACTTGTTTTTTACATTATTTTGTATGGGAGGTACATCTCTTACTAATGTTCAAATTACTAATGTATTAATAGACTTATTACTGAACACCGCTTTTTAATTTAAGAAACTTACTACCAAAATCAGTCATCAGTTGGAGAATGTTATATAGTTCTTAAACATCATTTTGTTTGCTATGAGCGTATTAAGCGCACTATTCGTAACACCATCACCAAATTTCAAACCAATTTTACACTATTGGATATTCATCATTCAACCAGAGTGCATAGAGCCCGTAATTTTGAGAATATTGCTGCAGTAGCAGAGAGTGTTCATGAAAACCTTGAGCACTTGATTCGTCACCGATCTCTGGCTTTGTGCATTTGGGCAATTTGTACCCTCAGAATGGACCATTTCAGGGCTATTCATGGGCAACATGCGAAGGAAATAATTTAAACATTGAGTTGTAGAAACTGAACTATTATTCCAAATAAAGACTTGTATCAATACATTGATTTCTATCTAAAAACAAAGTAGGAAGCTCTTATTGGATCACCCTTTATATTCAAAATAGGACTATTAAATTTCATTATAAGTCAAACTCAAAAAAAATCTACATGGCCCAGGCATCATTTATGCTCTGAGAGGCGTTGGTCGCAATGACGAATCAGATTGTGTTTTTCTGTCCACTTGTTGTGTTACATCAAAAAACTAGCAAATTTTATTACTGAATATTTTCAAGTTTATTTCTTAAGTCTTCGGTTTATTTTGCAGTTTGCTTTTTTAAAGCAATAAAATGGCTGAAAGCGAACAAACCACCATAACATTTTTGCTACTTATGTATTAAAATAATATTCAATTTTTAAATTTCTCAGTTATGATTGACATGTAAGATATTAAATAAATACCGTTATGTGCTAATTTCAAAATAAATACTTTGAAATTTACACTTAAATGGGTTATTGCAAATATTTAAGCCAACCATATAATTAATACGCTAAAACAGAAAACATGTCACCGAAACTAAAACAAAACAAAACAAAAAAAAAAAAACGGCTAAAATAAACCTATTTTGCGATGTACAAAGTCATCATTATTCATAAATTTATTCAATTCAAAAAGTAATGACCAATAATTTAATGCTTTTTTACTATAAAATATTATGCAATATTAAAGCATCCATACAAACTTGAAGAAGTAACAAGAGCAATAACAAAAATAAGCAAAAAAAAAACAATCCATCTTTTTGTCAAAAATAACAAAAACAACAAAAGTAACTGAAAATAAAATCAATAAAACATGCCAAATATTTAATGTATTGCAGCTAAGCGGCGAATGATGTCAAAATTATGTAAATGTTGAAGAGAAAATATTGAAAGGCAAAAAGAGATGAAAAAAAAAAAATGCAAGAGAAATAGAAGAAAGTTAAATTGAAAAAGAAGAGTAAACAAAAATTTCTTAGATATAGCTGCAAGTTCAAATGAGTGAATATTCAATGTTATATTAAATGGTTAACATGTTCGTTTTGTTCTACACTAGCAGGCATTGGAGCAATATACAATGTTTAGAATATTGCCATTATATAGAAAATTAACACCGTTAAGAAATAAGAAGCCTATTTTTATGTATGTTGAAGCTTAATTTTCTAAGAATTAATTCGACTTCTCACTTAATTAAATTAGAGAAAAGAAATAATTCAAAAATTAGTTATAAAAAAAAAACCAAATGAAAAAATATTGCTAAATAAAATAATTTTTTTCGATAATATTCGAGTTCACATTTTTGACCAAATTTTGAACTTATTTAAATTTTTTTTTTAAATTTGTTTGAAATTCAACTTTATTACTGACTCAATTAAGGTTGAACAAATTATATAATAAATGTAGTGAAAAAAAAACATTATTCAATAGTTAAAACAATAGCTTAATTTTCCCTCGAGTTCTGTTTCTGTTTCAGTCCAGTTTAGTTTTATAGCCAAAATATTAAACTTTTTGGTTTTATTGCTCCGTATTTTTTTTTTAAATATTAACATAGTATTTGTCAATATGAATTATATAAAAGTGAAATTGGTGCCATTATTTATTCATCTGTGACATGTTTTGTTTTTTTTTTGCAAAACAGCGAAGTTATTTTAAAAACCTTACATCACACAACGTTACTGCATTAATTTTATTATGAAATGCACAAATTTTTACAAAAGTAACAAAAAATTATTTAATTTTAAATTTTTGAAAAAAAAATTAACACCGTTAACACACTTTTCACTTAGAATACCGCGTAATTAATGCACTGGCACCAAGTCACTAGCTGCAGCAAGTTCAAGTTTGTCGCTTAAGTCTTTCGTTTTACACTAAGATCGCGCTGGCTCAGCGTTGGCTGAGTTTTGTTACTTTTATGAAGCTGCGGCGCGAAGTTAAATTTTATTCGTGCTATACGTTTGACGGACCGAGTTGGACTGAAGCTGTTCGCTTAAGCGTCAAATTGGTTAAATCTGTAAATAAACGCGGCAAGCAGCAGAGCTCGAAAAAAGTGTTATTTTTTTATCTTTTATGTAAAATTTTTAAATTTTCTGTATTTGCTTAAAAAAACAGTGCGTTGGGTTTGTTTTATTTTGACTGCTGCTTTTATTTATAAGCACGTTTTTGGCCTCATCAACGCTGCAGGTATCAATCAGCTGTAGCATTGCTGTTATCAATGATTTGGTGGGTGATACTGAATCTCATGCATTCTGTTGTCATTAAATGGTCTTGCATTAAATAAGTTGTTGTTGTTATTTTAATTGTTATCACGTTTCGTTGCGGGTTTTCAGGCTTTAATTGTTTTGGTATGTTTTTGTAATGTTCGACAACATTAAGTCAGCGGCTGCTGCTGCTAAAACATGTCATCTATCTCTATATCTCTGGTGGCTGTTGACTGTTGTTTGTTGGCTGATGGTGTCTGGTCTAACGACCATTTGTTTGCCATTTACCGCATTTAATAGTCATTATTTTTATTTTGTTGTTATTGTTGTTGCATTGCAAAGCATGCTCGCAATAAGCAATGAATGTTGTTTCTTTATGATTACTTTATTTTATGCAGATTTTGTTTCTGCTGCTTTGCCGAAATTGTTGTTGCATTGTTTTAGATCAAGGATTGTTTTTTCAGCCAGATTTCCCAACATTTTCCAAGGTTTTCTGGTTATAGCTTTAATAAAAACAAATAATGCCAAAGCAATGCATTAACCTTTAAGAACTTTAAAGCTTTTTTTCTAAATTATAAATCTTCTAAACGCTAAAACAAACTGAAACGAGATAAAAATAATGTGTGCATGCCATGCTAGCAGAATCTTTATGCATTGCTTTGGTCAGTTTTTAAGCTTTTTCATATGTTCGGCATGCATGTCAGGGTTGCTTGCCATTTATTACTTATGTTTCTAACAACATAACTAAAATGCATTAAAAACAATCCTAAACATAATTACTATCTTAGCACATGACTTTATATTTTGTACTACATACTGACAAAAAGTTTAACAACCAGCTAAAATTTTAAAAAATTTTACACCAAAACCTATTATCAATAATGCGGTCAATGTTTTTAAATAAAATAGATTTTATTATTGCTAAGCACCCAGGCAAACTATCTTTATATCGTTTGCTAATAAACAAAAAATTCATTGAGTTCATCTCTAATAATTGGAAAATTTTCAATGAAAATCTGCGCTTAATTTATAGGTAGCAAAGTCATGACAAATATTTGCTGATATTAGTTCAAATATTGAGAAAATAAATTTGTTGCTTGCACTCTTTTATTTGTTTTTATTTATCGAATCTATAGAGAATATAGAGTTTGCATCAAAAATTCAATAAGTAGTATTCAAAATTAACAAATCAAATAAAAGAAACGAAGAACATGCGCCGGAAGTTGAAAAATCACACCAAAAATCTAGGCTTTCATTGTTGTTATAAGCTAAAAATAGTACTTAGAGCCTTACGCACAAAGGATCTAGTTTAACTTCCTTTTTTAAAAGAAACATATCAAGAATTTATATTCAGGAAAACAACGCCCGAAATGAAATATTCAATACAGATCACGTTCACAATCAAAAAAAGTCATTAGGTTAGTTAAAAATTTAATAACGCCCACATTAAAAATTAAATAATTAAATAAATAATAAAAATTTTAATTTTTAAAAGCGGTATTTTATTTAAAAAGAAACGCTTTCCAAAGCTTTATTTCAGAATTTATTTAAGTTCAATATTTCTGCAGCTTCCACTCTCGAGCACGAGCTGTGCAGTATAAGCTCGATAGCACTCGGTTTACATGTTAAGAGGTTAGGTTAGGATTTCAAAATCGTTATTTTATTTCTTATTAAATAGTACAATTCAAGTGTTTTTATAAAAGACGCCTGCCTTTTGTCTTATTCTACTTGGCCACTTGTAAAGGAGTCACGGTTTTTCAAAACTAACTCCCAACAGACGCGTTTTTAGACGACTCAGAGCCATGAAAAACGATACTGATATATTAGAAGTTACTTTCTCAAATCCATTTTAGAAATATTATTAAGTCTATTGGCCATTTATTGGAAAATTATTTATAATTAAGGCGTATAATAACTTGAACAATTTGCACAATATGAAGCATGATATAAAAAATAATTTTGCATCGTTAATTCAAAAATCTCGTTTTTTTAGTTATGACGTTATTCGTGCAAAGTAGCGATATATGTATGTATTGAATATCCTGCCAAAACTTTAAATCAATTGGATTAAAATTCAAGAGATGCATGATTTCTCAAAAATTTATGAACCGACCTTGTTGATTTAGCACACTTCTTAAACACTTCTAGATAGTTATATCTAGTGCTTTGATGACAATTTGTGCATTTCATAATAAAAATTAAAAAATTTTGTTTTTTTTTTTCATTACAACTAATTTCACAAGGCAATATGTTTGCAAATTTTATCAAGAAATGATACTTTTTGTTTTCTACTCTGCCAAAAATTCAAATTGTAAATCTTTTATTTTCCTTCGTCCAAGCACAGTATATAGAAAATAATTGTTTTTGACTGACAAAGTCGAGAGAATTTTTTTCTGAGTGGCCAAGAGAAATGAACAATGGCTGAATTTGAATGTGTGAATTCTCAACTCGGGCACCGTACTCCGCAGTATGGAAAAGGTATTAATTAGAAAGACCCAAGCCAAGAGTTGCGACATGTCATCACAACATAAAACTAGTTTGATACCTTTGAATCCTCTATCTAAAACTCTTTATATATAATTTCATTTGATACGAGTATATGTGTAAGAAGAATATTACTTAACATACACGAAGAGAAAAAAATGGACTAAAATCAAGTTCAATGCGTTCGTAACTGAAATCAGCTCAAAATCATCTCAAAACATGCTATTCACATAAAATTGGGCTTGACAATTTTTTTGATAAACATGTCAATTTGTGCTTAATACGTGTAATCTTGGACTTGTTTGTAAAAAAAATAATTTTCCTATTGTTGTTTATGCACAACAAAAAATGACCAACCGAACGATGTAACTCTCAGTTGGTTGATGTTCCGGTTAATATAAAAGTGTAGAGAATAAATTAAAAAATTATATTTTCCTATCCGAATTGGATGAAAGATATCTAATTTGGACAATGAAAATATAATTTTTATTTTTCTTCACATTTATTCATTTATTAATTCAATCATTCATTATTTATCAATTCATTCATTCATTCATTCACTTATTCATTCATTTATTTATTCATTCATTCATTCATCCACACATTCATTCATTCATTAATTCCCTTTTTTCTTTCCTTCCTTCGAAGTTGATTTTCGCTTTTATAAAAACCCAAATATTTCATTACGATAGTTTAAAAATTACGGTTGCAATCGTGTCCAGAGACAAACAGACAGACGGCCAGAGAGATGGGCAGATAGATGAACATGGCTAAATCAACTGAGGTGGTTATGATGATCAAGAATATATCGTCACCTTAAATGCAAAAAGACGCTACAACACTTTTTATATTTTCATAAAAGAAAACGAAAACATTATCAAAAAGAACAAATTTAAGATTTACGAGGACACGTTTTTTCAATTTTGTTAAAAAATAGCTATTATGGAAGTATGAGTTTTGAAATTTATTAGAGTTTATAAGTTAATGATTAAATTAAAATTTTTTTTTGTTGTAACGTCTTTTTAGGTGAAGATATACACTTTTATTTTGATTTTATTCAAAACTTTTTTAAATAATTTTGTGTGCAGCATAAAATATTGGTTAATAAGGTAAACCAGGTTGGATGTAAAGAAGAACCACGATTCTTGCTGTTTGTGGCCATACTTTCCCAGGGCCAGGGCAAAATTTTGATATTTTAAAATTTTTTCGAAATTATACTTTTTATTACTTACTTAGCTGGCGATTACAAGTGTTGGTTGGTTTTGGCCTCGTCTAAGAATTTTCGCCAGCCTCTTTTGTCGTGCGCTTGTTGGCGCCATTAGGAAATTACAAGCATCGTCAGGTTATCCAATAACTGGTCTTTCCAACGGAGATGTGTTCTTTCTCGTCTGCATTGACCGCCGCTGTATACCGATTCAAATGACCTAGCCAGCGAAGACGCTTAATTTTTATACGCTTGACTTGTCCATTTTCTAGTTTTAAATTAGTTTTCAAATTAGTGAAAATTGTTAATCTGCTGTTCTTATTTTTAGATACTTAGTTGAGAGCTGATTTTTGGATGTGAAGATAAAAATATTTTTTCTTGTTTATTGCTTCCAGATTATACTGTAAAAATCCTGATAAGCGATCATATATGTTTTTGCCCTTATTTTTATGAATACCCTGTAATAGCGCAAAAATATATATGCAAAAAATTTTGTACTTCAGCACATAAAAAGATTTTATATGAAATTATGTGAATACATTCATTTAATATTTTTTAAATTTGCTATTAGTTGACTATTACTATAAATACTACATTTAAATCTACAAACTAGAGATCAACATTGATTTAAGTTTAACTACAAAATTTGAATTAAAAATACTTAAAAAGTATTCCAATTTTAAATAATTGTTCGCACTTACAAAATATCTTAAATGGAATTCTTTGGAAGGTTTTTTTAATAAAGTCAAACAGTTATGCACGAAAAGCTTGCATGAATACATTGCTTGTTTGCTTACTTTACAAGATATAAGCAATTTATTTTGACTTAACTTATAATAAACTATTTAATACTTTAAATATCGCTAGAAAATATAAAAATTAAGAGACGAAAGCTAAGTTTATAAGTATTAAAACTTATATTATTCTACTGATAAACTAAGTTTAAACTATGTTCCTTAGCTGTTATGGCCACTCGTCGTTTTCTATGGCACACTCATCGTGCACGGTGTGGAAGGTTAAACCATCTCCTTCCGGTTTGTGCCAAGATGGCAGCAATACAGTGCGCCAAAAAGATCTGTTTTTGGAGAAAGACCATGATTTATGGAATGTAGAGTTTAATTCTGATAATGTTTGCTACCCACCTTCCACGCACTAAGCCCAAAAATAATTTCCAATTCTTTTTTCTACCAAAATCATATGGATTTATGTAAATTTTATTTTCTTTCAACAAACGTTTACGTTCCTTTGCATTGATATGCTCCTCTATGCTTGTTTGACCGCGTGACACTTGTAAAGAGTGAATGACAACCAGGCATCCTAGCGCGGTAATAACAGTAACTATTAAAAACGCTGAGCCTATCAGAATTCGCCTCTGTATCGGCGTACATTTAGCTTCAGTGGCTGAAGGTGTCGGCAAATTGTGTTTCGCTGGTAGAAGCAGCTCATCGTCGTACTCATTAGGATGTGTCTGCAAGGAATAATCAAATTAGTAGTTGATCAAATGCTCTTCTTAGCATTATATTTATTATTTGCTGCTCACCACTGGTATGATGTGACCGCTCAAATTGAATCGCACTGGTTGTCCAACTAAAGGTTCTACTTCAGTCCAATGTTCGGCGCCTAGTTCCAGCCAAACATATTTATAGGCTATTTCTGTACCAAAAACAACAAGGAATAAGCAGCCTATGGTTGTGTAGACCATATATAGAAAAAAGTAGCGATGATTTCCGTAGCCAACGCAGTTGTTAAGCCATGCTATAAAAAGATTTAACTTTATTTGTTTTACAGATGCATTGAAAGTTTTTTTCTTTTTTTAATATTTTTTTTTTCCTTAAAACTGTCTTTAAGGTGTGTACAATAGTGTGTATTTAGCTGTTTTAAAGTATGTCATTGAAATGTTCTTACTTTTGAGCTGAAACGAAGTAAGTATTTGCTCAAGCTTTACTATCATAAACCTTTAAAATGGTTTATATGAACATATTTATTTTGGTTGGGTTACATTAAGCTATGTTTGCATATCAATAACGGAAGAATTGTCTGTTTTTATAACTATATGTTCAACGTGTAGTTGCTCTACGTGCTCAAACAATATATTCTGTCAGGGCTACAGAACGGTATACATTTTCCACATCGTTCAAAATTATTTAGAAAAAAATCAAACTTACGGCAGTGATGGTCCATTTTGAGTATGCATTTGTTACAAACTGAACAATGATGAGCACGTTGTGGCTTTGGTGAAATACACTTCTTACAAATACTAACAGCTTCCACAGAAGCACCCTGATGATACAAAAGAATTCAATAAGCATTTCTAAATTAAATAAGTCACTGTAGCGCTACCTCTGGTGGATATCCTGCTGGTGTGCGTACAGCCATGATATAATGAAAGACAACGTTTATCAGCAGCCAATTACCGACGATAAGCAGCACAATGGTTGCCAATTGACTTTTCTCCCACCAAAAGGGCACTCCGATCCAGTAAGCTTCGATAACAATAGCAATGGTGAGGAACGCAACGCCAACAACAAAGAACTGAAAGTTCATTAGAACAATTTAGGACCTTGTTAAATTCCAACCACTCACCGGTCCCAACATAAATGTATAATTATCGACAAATTTAATCATTGGCTCTAAACAAACATCGGCAGCGTAGCTAACACTTATGTGGTTGTTGTAGGTAAGCGACCTTAAACACATTTTCATATAGTTCCAACGTCTTTGAAGCCTGTTACTAAAGATAACAAGGATTTTTATTCCGAAAATATCCTTAAGTTGTGATACTCACGGCACTAATTTTAGCGTTTCCCGCAACTTCCAATTAATTCTGCCCATTATTTCAGTGAAATTCTTCTCTGTCTGAAGACGAAATAGTTGTTTACCTTTTTAAATGGTTCCCGCTTTATCAAAATATATCTAAAATTGTATAAATTTGTTAATTTAATTCCAAACAAGTTTTTCTAAAAACTTTCGCATTCATCAGCTGAGTTTTGACGTTTACAATTTTGTGGTGAATTTCGTCAAAAATATTCAACATATCATAGTGTAGGGTAGCTTTAAATGGATAATTAATTTAAAATTGTTTTTTTTTTTTTTTTTTTTTGTAAGAATGTAACTTTATTTATCATTTTTTTTTCTTTTTTACAGGTATTATAGTAATTAACAATTCAGGTAGTTCAATTTCTTATAAGGTTTTTTTAAAAAAGTTACAAGATCCTCAGAAGGTTGCAGCGTAGTTTGTTTTTGACTATTTATTTTTTCGCTCTAAGTGAACATTAAGCCATTCATACTCGATAGGAGTATTTCTATATTTTTCAAGAAAAATAAAGGGGAGATTACGATTACCGAGTTGCATAGATTTGAGAGTAGATAAATAAGAACAACCGCATAAAAATCGATTTAACCGGAAGTGGGCAGATGACACCCATTTTGTGTACACATCAGCTTTGTCCGATGACTTCTCTAGATTAAGTTCCTCATACCAGTAGCTCGTTTCTGTACCGTGTATCAATTGCAGATACCGACTCATATTACCGATTTGACGTCACTCTCACCTACAATGCTTTGCACGAATCTGAATCGACTTCAGTTCAATTCAGTTGTTTGAATCGACAATCTATCATGTGTTTTATTTTCACTTCAATAGAATCAATAGAAACGTGAATAGATAAAAATGTACAGCCTTATTCAGAATAGCATTTTAAAGGCTGTGTAATTTTAAGCAGGCGTTAAACAACAAAACCTTACAGTCATAATTAAATTGGAGCGTTAGGCGTTGTGCTATTTAACGCTTCTCAAAAAAGGTAAGCGTCATACCGTAATTGAAGCGTTACGTAAAAATGTCAAAATCTTATTTTAATGCCAAATATTTATGAAGTGTCTAAAAAAAATTAAAAAAAACGGTTTTCATTCATGAAAAGTTCATGATTAGCTCCAAGATGCATCTATTTTTGATGAGGTCTTCACAAATCTTTTCGGTTTCGTGGTCTTGTTAGACAAAAGTAGGTGATTAAGAGAATTGTTACCAAAGCGCCAACAGGTCCCATAAGATTTCTTAGCTGCCAATATTGACGATATGTTGCTTTTGGAACATATTGCCCGTAGATTCATTGATCAGAAATTTTATAAAATGTGAAAAAAACAATTTCGATTTATTTTTGTTTGTCACTTACTGACAATTAGTTCTTAACGCTCTGTCAAAATTGGAAATTCAGATAGGTTGGCATTAGCGCGTTGTTTATTTCGGTATGCTTCATACAAAATATTCGAACATGAGAAAACTTTGACAGTTAAACAACGCTAACGCTCCAATTTAGGTATGACTATTATTCAGGGTGTGTGCTAATTGGCTACTTTTCCTACCGTCGACGGAAATTTTGGCAGTTTTGAGGTGAATTTTACCTTTCAAAATTTGTAGTAGCCCTAGTATAATTTTTGACAATAGCAAATAAGAAAAAAAATAATTTTCATTTGAATTTTAACAAAATTTTTGAAAAGTGAGATTGCCATTAATTTTCAATCGTTTTTAAATCTAATTGGTAAGTAATTCATTTCCATTAAATAAATGTTATATTGCTTATAAGCAGAACCTTTTTTATTACAGATTATAACAAAGTTGCATCGACCGTCGGCAACAGTTACAGAAACAGCAGAAATCATTGCAAAAGAACGATCCATTTTAAATCAATGTAACGAAGTCACTCAATGCTTTCAATTATAAATATTATATGTCAAAATTTGAAAATTCCCAATTGGCACAACAAAAACGTAAATTATTTTCCCCACAGTGTAAATATTTTCAACATTTCTCACCTCGTTGTAAAAGTAGCCAATTAGCACGCACCCTCAGAATGAATTTTTTGTCTTACGCAACGTTGTTTAATAGCCCATCCACAATGACGACAACGGGCGACGGACGACAGGTCTCCACTCTGTCGTTGTAGAGAAATTTCGGACTTGAATTTTTTAAATGCGACAACAACAAGCTACAGCAGAAACCGCTAAGTGAAATCAGCAATATTTTTTCAGGTTATTGAATCGAATTTAAATTAAATTATATTATTTAATAAACTCACATCAAAGTTTGCAATTAAATATATAAATTGAACACAAAAACGAGCACTCGAACAGCCGGCATGAAAAAACACGAATGTAAACAATGGCTGACATTTACTTTTGTCGTCTGTTTTTGTCGCCAAATTAGAATTAAATTGAAAGTGGCTACAGCTACATTTGATGTCGGGCAACATGTCGTCCCGATTGTCTCCAAAAGTTCATCCCATAAGAAATACATGTGAAAAAAAAGTGACGTTTGACCCTCGTCGCTCGTTGTCGTCATTGTGGATGGGCTATCATAATCAGAGATAATGAGATGGGAAACTTCTTTTTAATGATGTTTTTTTTCATGTTTCCCTCCAAATTCATGCTTCTTCTTCAATTTTTTTGGGCACTTTTGTGAGTCTCATGTATTGAATACATGATTCACCTCATAGTTGTCAAGTATTATTGTCAGATTCTATTAATAGGGTTGCATTGCAAAAAAAATAAAAATGTACTATTATATCAAAGTTGCTTCGAACTTAAATGCTGTTTGCGGTAGAACAATGGTATTTTCTTTTCCCGATAAAAGAAATCAAGAATATATTCCATTTTTCTGCACCCTCTATGCAAAGAGTGCAGAATATATTACAATTTTTATTTAATCCAAAAACTTTGCCCTGTTCTAAGTAGATAAAACACAAAAAAACAAATTTCGTCATAATTCTACTATAGGGCCCACGTCTTTTTATTTTTTTTTTGAGTTGGAATAGTTAGATTATATGTATTTGGACTCGCTAAGCCCAATGGTGGCAAATTAAAGGATTTTTTTTTTGTTTAGGAGATAAAATTCATAAAAGTTCGAAAAAAGCTTATACAAATCTGTGATTTTTTATAATTTTTTAACGAATATTCAATATTAAACAACAAGTTTATTTATAATTAACAACAAATTATTATTTATTAACAAATTATTTACCGTTTTAACCAGAGTGGCACCAAAATGCATAGCCTCATACTTTTGCTTTAAGTTGATCGTGCCCTTCTAGTTTGAATATTTGGAATATTTTTCTCTTTTTAGTAGAAACAGCTTTGAGAGAAATAAGATAAATGAAGGAAGTAAATATATTTACCAACAAAACAATATGAAAATGTTTCAAATCTAGTTTTTTATCTAATGAAATCTTTAAGTGAAACTTATTGCTTATTTTATGTTTCGATTTTATAACAAAAACGTATTCATTTTAGCTTCTGAATTTACAGATAAATATTTGTTATCTTCCAAATAAAAGTATTTTTCATTCTAAAGAAGAAATTCATTAACTTTTAAAATATGTGGTTTTACACTTTCCCCCTGTTTACCAAGAGTTATACAATTATCTCTATTCAATATTTCAATCGCTTTCCTAATTTGCGCAAAGCAATATCTTATTCACCAACTTAAAACTTGTTAAAAAATAATTGGTGAATGGTAAAAAGTTATTCAACACAATTTATAAGCTTATAACTAAGTTCTTCATCGATTAAATAAAGAAATAATGGGTTCCGTAAGCGAGAAGGTAATCAGTGATTTAAATAATCTGGATTACTCTCTCAATTGCATGTAAGCAGGATTTTGTTGGGGCTTTATGTTCAATATTTTCTTAAAATGTCACTTTTCAGTTCCTTCGGTTGACAGCATTTAAGGGTAGAATTTTAAAATCGTCAATTTAAAGAAAGAACTGCAATTTATCTTACTTTTGAGATCAAAATTTTTGTGAAAAAAACACTATTCAATATTAAAGGTCAGAATTTTTATATGAAAAACTTGAGAGTTATTCAAAACTTTCGAGTTATAAAAGTGAATAAAACGGTCCTTAAAAGGTCAGAACTTGTTTGAGAAGATAACCAAAAACTGCAAAATTCTTAAAGAGGGTCAAAATAATAAAAAGTTATTCTGTACCTTGATTCTATTCCTAGTGGAGACGTTCTGTAACACAAACCGGCCTGTATAAAATTAATTCCGAATAAAATAGTACTAGTACAATTCTACTATAATTTCGTACTTATTAATTCGTAGTGAATATTACCTACTCTAAATAGTACAAAACTACGTTTTTATGCAACTCTGCTGTTGGCTTTCATGCCAAGGTGGGTTTCAGATTAAATCAGTGAGCGCTTTCAAGCGATACAACTGTTCCAGTAGAAAACCTAATTAGCGCTTTTTTTCCATGACTGTGTTGATAAGTCAAACATCAAAAATATTGGCAATTTGTTAAAATGCAATGCCGTGCAACATAAATTTTGACAAATAACAATGAATGCGCATGTTCTTGTAGTTTTGAGAGCATATTTTTAAAATTAATACTGAATAAATAAACTTAAAAGAGACAAAAATTACAATTTCCTGGTTAAGCTACCAATTTATTCAATAAACTGTTTGCATTTCGTTAATTTGACAACTATTTTGACGTTTCAAATAGCAAACTATTCAGAAAATATAACTTATTGAGAGCGCTGGATGTGGCCACTGAGTTTTCACCAGACTGCTTAAATTTAAGGAAACTGTTGAATTATGTATTTAATTAAGGTAACTGGGGAGTATGTCAAAAATTGCACTAGCACATTTGTAGAGTTTATGTTGGTATTGTTGCCATTTTGACAGAAGGCTATCTCTTTCTTGCCGAAATTTGTCGAAGTTTCCCATCTCATTAGTGGTATTCATGCAATGCCGAATATTTTCTGATGCCGTATATCGGAAAATATACGCTGTTTTTGCATGAGGCACGTTTTTGTATTTTTCGGTTAGTGGCGTATATCAATCAGCTGTCCTTAAAGTTATATTGCAAAAGTGGCCACTTTGGTTTAATAAATGAGCTGAAAAGTAAATATATAAATACATAAATAAATGGTTTCATAATTTAGGTGAAGACAGCGAAATTACAGATACATTATTTTATTTGCATGAATACCACTATTATCTCTGATCATAATCGCTATGCGCTATTGGAGCAGCTGCTGTTAGAGCAGCTGCCAGAGATAATGAGATGGGAAACTTCTTTTTAGCAATGACTTTTTTCATGTTTCCCGCCATATTCATGCTTCTTCTTTAACTTTTTGTATACTTTTCGAAGGCTCATGTATTGTGTACGCGATTCACCTCATAGTTGTCAAGTATTATTGTCAGATTTTATAAATAGGGTTGCAATGCAAAAAAATAAAAATGTACTCCTAAATCAAAGTTGCTTCGAACTAAAATGTCGTAAGCGGTGGACTTATGGCATTTTCTTTTCTTTCTAAAAGAAATAGAGAATAAATTACATTTTTCTGTTGACCCTCTAAGCAGAGAGTGCAGAATATTTTAAATTTTATCTTGAACTCAACGATTTTTACCTCTTCTTAGTCGAGATAATTGCAACAAACTATATTTTGCATAATTCTAGTTTATGGCCCACACCTCTTTATTTTGTTTTCGAGTCTGATCATATGTATATAGGCTTCTTAAACTCAATGGGAGTAAAAGAAGCTCTTTTATATCTTAGGAGATAAAATTCAACAAAGTTTGGAAAATTAAATAATTTTTTGCCGAATTTTCACTACATAACAATAAATTCAAACGGTAAACTTACTTCAATAATTAACTTATTTTAACATTAAATTATTTACCATTTTAAGCAAAGTTGTGCCAAAATACAACGCACTCATACTTTTACTTTAAGCTGCTCATGGCCTTCTAGATTGAATATTTGAAAATAAACGTCTTTTAAATATTTAAGTGAAATTTATTGCTAATTTTATGTTAAGTTTTATTACGATAACTTATTCATTTAATGTCCTGAATTCACAGATATATATATGATATATATATATATGTGATGGAACATAATTATTTTTGTGTCAATCGAAAGCTTCATCGATTACTACACGATTCAAATTTTTGGGATTACTTTATCGATAACATGTTAGCAAGGATTTTGCTGGTGCTTAAATGAAATATCAATAATAATGTTAATTTATTTCTTAACATTTCACTTTTCTGTTCCTTCAGTTTGTAGCATTTGAGGACAGAATATTTAGAGGAAACTGCTATTAATCTTACTTTTGAGATCAAAATTTCAGAGAAAAGATCACGATTCAATTTAAGAGATAGTTTTTTTGAGAAAAGAACCGAAAAACTGCTAATTCTTAATAAGGGCAGAAATAATGTTAAATTGTTCTGCACCTTGATGTTATACCTAGTGGAGACGTCCTGTAACGCATACCCGACCTATATAAAATTATTCTCAATGAAATAGTACTAGTACAGTACTATTATAAATTCGTACTTATTAATTCGTATCGAAAAAACCTACATCAAATAATACAAAACTACGTTTTCAAGCAACACTGCAGTTAAGATTCAGGCCGTGGTGGCTTTCAGATTAAAACAGTGACCGTCTTCAGACGATACAAATGCTCTGGTAGAGATTCTTAACTTAGCGCTTTTTTTCTATAACTGAATTGTTAAGTCAGACTTCAAAAATATTGAAAAATTGTTCCAATGCAAGTCCAAGTACCAAATAACAACGAATAAACATACTGCGGTCGTTAAAATGCATATTTTATGAGAATTTTTTAAAAAATTTATTTATTTAAAGTGATGAAAATAAATTATATTTTCGTAAGTGTTCCAAACTGTTGGCTTACTGTCTTACATATCACCAGTTTGACAACTATTATGACGTGTCAAGTATCAAATATTCAGCGAAAAATCTAATGCAGTTCGTTGAATGTGACCAAGGCTCGCTTTCGGTGAATAAATCTCCTTGTGGTGAGAATCGGTTTGCTTCCCTAGGGGTGAACTCCTCCCTACTGGTGAGTTTATAAAAAAATTTTACTAACACATTTATATGATTTACGTTGGTATTGGCGTAATTTCGACAGAAGGCTATCTCTTTCTTGACGAATTTTGTTTAAGTTTCCCATCTCTTTATCTCTGGCAGCTGCTTGCAAATGGAATTTCGGTTGCATTTTCTAAACGTACAAGATTATTGTAATAAATTTCGTAAATTTTTGACACAACGATAGTTTAGTTACACAATACATAAAAAATTATTCTGAATACCAATTTAAGCAACGTTGCGTAAAGGCTGCGTTAAGGTTTAAACAGTGCGTAACTAATTAACCGATTTATAAAAATGTTAGTTGTGTTGTTGAAGTATGAAGTATGAAGTACTCAAAATACTCAATATGAATAAACACGTATTCAAAATTTACCTTGAAAATAAATTTTTTTAGTAGAAAACGTGCTTATTTTCAAGAAAATGCATTTTAAACCCATTACCACTTTTTATAAAATTTAAAAAAGAGAAATCGGCTATAAATAATTTATATAATTCGTTGCACGTGAAAAGTGTCATTGTATTAAAACAACAAACAAATTATGAAATCATGAAAATTGTATTTTTATAATAAAACGAAATAATACCAAGCCTCAGAAAAATGTTATGTATCTGCGGAGTCCGTAAGTTGGCGACGCTGAATTCACAACATCCCAACTAACAATTTTCCTTCCAATTTTAAACTTATAGTATGATTTAATGTTATAAACGTTGTATAGTGCTTCAATTTGGAAGAATTGCTGTTATAGCAGTGTTTACTGGTATAAATCATTGCAAGAACATTCTCTGAATCTACTTATTCAGGGTTTATAGAAAAACTAGATTCATATTGTATAATAGCTGTGTTTTTTACCAAGCGAGTAGTCAAAAAACGACTGCTTACTCGCTTAAGAAATTTTTAAAACTTGGAAGCATTTTCTGAAAAGTCAAAAACGTTGTTTATGTTCTGATCGAATTTTTGTAAACAATTTTTGACAAATTTATTTTATATACCAAAGTTCTGACAATTAGTGATGCATAAATTTTCAGATTTTAAGCATTGGAGACTCGGTTCTGAAAACAAATCCGATACTCAAAAGATTTTCAGTGCTAAAAGCTTAAGCAAATAACATAGTTTTACATAATGAGTATATTTGATAAATTTTGTTTATCTTACCTGTTAAATTATTATGTATTTTTATTGAAATATTGATCTAAAGCAAATTATGAGTATTTCGTGAAAAGTATTTGGTACAAAAAATGTTCATTTCATACATCACTATTAACTATCAATCAGATATAGTTGCCACCTTTGTAGGAAATTTATACAATTATTGAAACATAACTTGGAAGCATTTTTTTTCGTTTGGTCGGCAAACTTTTAAGCGAGTAACAGTTTCCTGTGTTATTTAAGCGAGTACACATATGATAAGCGGTCGTTTTTTAACTACTCGCCTGGTAAAAAACACAGCTAATGATGTTATATTCATTGTATTAAAAAACTATGAAGTGATTCTTCCTATAAACATCGCATAACAAAATTATACAATGTTTATGCCTTTGTACCTCTCAGTCCGAAGTTCGAAAACTGTTCGAAACGAATACAGAAATCGCCATGACACAAATTTTCTCTTTTTCGAACTTAGCTTGTCATTCAGAATATATAAAAAAAAAAATTATTTATATTTTATTAAAAAAAAAATCTCTATGCGCCCGCAGCATTTGAACCATGGACCTTCATGTTCCAAGATGAAAACATTAGCACCCGACCTATTTGACAAACTTCGAATTCTCATATAATTTCTAATATAAAAAGCGAGTTCACCGTCAATTGTAGTTTAAAAATGTATGTCAATCACAAGTAATGTAAACACAAATAATAAAAGTAGGGAGTTTTTACCATTTGGAATTTTAAATTCTGTATGTGTTTATAAGCCCACATATATTAAATTTTATATTTATTGATAAGAGTCACCTCCTGACAAGATATAGCACTTTCAATCTGTCGGTCGACAGGATTACAACCGTAATTTGTGACCTATCGACATAAAATTATAATTATTTCATAAAAATGCACTCTCAAAGAGCTGATGTTGCTTGTCTTTCGTATTAAAAATAAAACACTTTTCAAGAAATATTAAGGAAGGTAGAAGAAGTAGATAGCACTACGGTGTGGATGTGATAGACGTCAATCTACTTCTGCCACCTTCTTTAAATAAATCTTGACACTTTCTAGAGATCTTTTTGATATAATTACGTAGACACGTAGGTAAAAGGAATAACTAAGTTTATTTATTCCACAGAGATAATTTGGTAATATGAAAGCGTAAGACGAGGATTTATTTTTAAGAAAAACGTTAAAAATTGTAAAAAACAAACCTAAAAAATTATAAGCGATTCTGTTGGGTAATACTTAAATATTACTACCAAGAATGGGCACTTTAACTTCGGGCATGCCGAAAATAATTATTTATAATTTTTTTAATGTTAAAGTTTAATAAAAAATGTTTTTGAACCAGGAAATTATGTTTTACTTATTCGTATAAAACAATAAAAATTTGAAAAATAACAGTTCATTTAATATGAAAAAAATTATCTGTTAATAAATAATGAACTATAAATACTTAATAAAGAGTGAATAGCTAAACAAAAATTTCGCCCTTTTCTTATAAAGAAAATAAAAGAAGCATCACCTCAATACGACATTATTGAGATTTCGAATAAATGTCACATATAAATATTGAAGCTACCAATAGGCAGCGCAGTCGTTTTTAATTAAAAATTTTTTCAAAGTATTGAATATGAAAAAATGGGCTAGAGGTTAATGTGTCGGACTGGCAACACGGAGGTACCAAGATCGAATCCGCTTCCAACACAATAAATAAATTTTTA